>OX031024.1:22353525-23071025 GCA_943735995.1 Sesia bembeciformis
CGTTTTGCGGTAAGTTTCCTTTTTAGAAGAAAATGAATTTCCTTTTTGGTAGGTTGTGTTTATTTTAGGGCGAGCGCACGTGCTCAGTCAGGAAACTTTTCTATTGCAACCAGCTTAAGGGCTTCCCCATCAGATGACCGGCGCGCGGCGTAAAGACCGAACCTTAGCTTAGGGTCTTGCTTCAGAAGCGTCTTTAAAGCGTTTCAAAAGTAGATTAACAATTTTTTAATGGTTGACATTTCAATGTTAATTTTGGAGCATACTCAGTCGGTATACCTAGTCTAGCCATAAACGCCGTTACAATAAAGAAAAAAAAACTTTGAATTTGGAATCTGTCATTCTCACATAAAAAAATAAATGCTTTCTTTATTCATTATGGCGCCATTCATTGTGAAATATTGCACTAAAATTATTATAAAATAGAGTGGGGTGATAATATATTGCAAAACCGTATTGTTGTAAATTCATTATACAAAGTACCAAATGCATTTTTTAAAACTCTCCATCCGCGTGGTATTAGCCGAATGTTTGTGTACCGGACTATTGGTAGGTACATTGAGACGTCTTCTGTTTGTGACAGACAAAGGTCTGTCCACGCACTATTCGTACTAAGCTGTGAAGGAGAGAATCCGTAGAAATCCCGTCGGGAAGCAAAAGATTTTATCTAGAGATATGAATATAGAGCACCCAGAACCATGTTACGTATTTTAAGAGATGATATAGGAGTGCTGCTTACAAAAGACGTACTGGTCATTTCATAACTGATATACTAAGGAAAAATAGGGTTGACAAATCAAAACAACGTCTTCGGTGGTACGCAAAGGGAGCTCACAAACGAATCTTATTTACGGACAAAATAATGTTCACTTTTGTGGAACTTTTTAACAAGCAGAATGATCGAGTTTATGCTCATAACTCTAGAGAAGCTGCTCAATTGGTCAATAGCGTGCAATGTGGCCATTATCCGGCTTCAGTGATGGTTTGGTGGGGTTTGGTGTTTGCTATCAAGGTGTTAGCGATTTTAATCCGTTCGATTATGATTTATGGTCTGTTTTAGAGAGCATGGCTTGCTCTAAACGCCATGATAATATCGAATCCCTAAAACATTCCATAAGTGGCAGTTGGCAATTTTCCCATGACAAGGGTGCGTGTTTCAATCGAGAACTGGCTACAACGTTTGAAAGATTATATACCTACAAGCAAATGGTGACCATTTCGAATACACGTTATATTTTTAAAATGGTTACCTACCTATTTATTTCTAAACTGACACAAATTCTTTGAATAAAGTAATAATGTTTAAAAAAAAACAATGATTTCTTTGTAACAATATTTATGTCTAGACTAGGTATTTATATAAATAAATAATCAGATGGGTCATATAAAATCACATGAAAAGTCAGATTTTCTGCTTGCGACGCGGCGCCTCTCGCTTACCTGGCGTCCTGGGCGTCCTGGATGATCGCCTAGCCCTTTATCCTGCCTCGATACACATCTAGCTGCAGTTAACAATTTACATTTTATTACAGGTACGAATGTGGCCTTCCGCAAGCCCGCCAACCAGTCAACGACCGTCCGTGGCGGTGCCGCGGGCAACGGCAACGATGGTGAGAAGACCACAGAGCACGATGGCAAACGCTGCACGGAGACGCAGCGCGAAGCCTCGCCCTGGTGGCAGGTGGACCTGCTGCGGCACTACGCCGTAAAGGTTGTTAGGGTCACCACCAGAGGATGTTGTGGTGAGTGCTGTTTTTTTTACTATTGAAACATCCTATGTAAGAGTCATAAGAAAATGTATTTTTAAAACTGTGTATATATTTGTTTTTTACGTATATATGTTACGAAAGGGGTTAATGCTTTAAGACGTTATATACTATAGCCCTATAGCCCTTTGGGTTAAATAGAAAGATACATTGGAAGATGCGATGAGAAGTATAAATATATAACTTAAACTACCATACCATTTCATCAGCCTGTCTCTCCAATGCCGGATATAGGCTTCTCCCAAGTCTTGCCACTGTTGTGTACGATATGTTTAGTGTAAGGTAGATAGAATATTATTTTAATAAAACAGTGCTTTGGATCTCGGCCTTTCATTGACGTAACATTGGCGCAGTCGGTTTCTTTAAAAAGTTATTATCGGATTTAAACAGTTATTAATTAATCTCAAAATGCCTATCGGTAAAATAGAACCTTTTTCGGTCGAATCACAAAACTGGGACAGTTACGTGCGTCGTCTAAAACAGTTTATAACCTTAAATAGTATCGACGACGGACTTAAAGTCGCCACGTTGTTAACATTAGTCGGTGGCGAGTGTTACAATTTACTTTGTGATTTGTGTTCGCCCGATCACCCGGAGGATAAAGGATTCGATGAGCTCGTTGAGTTGCTTAGACACCATTTGGAACCTGAAAAGTCCGAGATAGCCGAGAGACACATTTTTAGACAAAGAACCCAGCTACAAGGTGAAAGCATTCGTTTGTATCTACAAGGATTAAAACATTTGGCTAAGACTTGTAACTTTGGGTCGAATCTGGAGGAGAACCTACGAGATCAATTTGTCTCCGGATTATATAGCGAAGAAATGCGGTCGAGGATATTCGCCGAGAAGGACATCGACTACAAGAGGGCTGTGGAACTGGCTAGTGCTCTCGAGGCGGCGGAGCGGCACGCGAGCACGGCGGGCGCTCCGGTCGGCGGTGAAGGCGCTGGCGCGGACGCGCTGCACCGGGTGAGCGGCCGCGGGCCGGCGGCGCGTGCGCGCGGCGGCGAGGCCGGCCGGGGCGGCGCGAGCGGCAGCGGCGGCGAGCGGGCATCGGACGGGCGCGTACCGTGCGCGCGATGCGGTAGGCCTACTCACACGCCGAGTAAGTGTCGTTACAAAAATTTCACATGTGATTTGTGCGGCATGAAAGGACATTTAAAAGTTATGTGTTTAAATAAAAGTAATCATGAGGGGCCTATTGGAAAGGCAAAGTCGAAAGGTCAGTATTTTATAAATAACAGTAGTGATTCCGAGGGCGACTGTGATTATTTTTATAATTTAGTTACGGGCGGCGAAGGTGATAGACCTTATTACGCTACCTTGTTCGTCAATAATGTCAAATGTAAATTCGAAATTGATACGGGGAGTAGAATATCGGCAATACCCAAAAGATTTTATGATAAATATTTTAACCATATTGTAATGCATAGTAAAAATTTAATATTAAAGTCATATACTGGAGATACTATCGACACCCTCGGGTATATTGATGTCGATGTATGTTTTGGCAAACATTCGGCTAAACTTAAGCTATATGTTATTGAAAACGGTGGCCCACCATTGATGGGTCGTACGTGGATCAAAGAATTAAAGTTATCAATTGTAGAATGTCACAAGATAACCGACCGGGACTCGATAGCTAGTAGGTTAAAACGAGAATACCCAGAAGTGTTTGCGGAGGGACTAGGTACTTTTAAATCATGCATTCGCTTACATTTGAATGATAAGAAACCGGTTTTTGTTAAGGCGCGTCCTCTGCCGCTGGCGCTGCGCGAGCGCGTGGCGGCTGAACTCGAGCGCTTGCAGCGCGAAGGAGTTATCTATAAAGTGGACCGTTCGGACTACGGCACTCCGATTGTGCCCGTCATTAAATCTAATGGGGATATTCGCATATGTGGTGACTATAAAATCACTCTAAATCCTATACTTAAAGATTTTCACTATCCATTGCCACGGATAGAAGAAATATTTTCAATTTTAGCAGGGGGCGAGCAGTATACGAAACTTTACTTATCTAACGCATTTCAGCAGTGTCTCCTTCATGAGGAGTCGCAGGCGATGACGGCCATCACGACGCATGTGGGGACATTTGTATACCGTCGAGTACCGTTCGGTATCAAGTGTATACCGGAAAACTTCCAGAAAATTATGGAGGAGACACTCAACGGGCTGCCGTCTACTGCCGTGTTCGCTGACGATATTTGTATTACGGGTAAAGATAGTGATAATCATCTTAAAAATTTAAGAGCTGTTCTACAGAGGCTAAAAGATAACGGTCTTCGTATTAATTTTGATAAATGCCAATTTTTTAAGGATAGCGTTACATATCTAGGATATAAAATTAGCAAAGACGGTTTGCATACTGACAACAAGAAAATAAAAGCAATCGTCGACGCGCCACAGCCCACTGACATAACACAGTTGAGGAGTTTTATAGGACTCGTCAATTTCTATGCTAAGTTCGTATATAATATAAGTGAAATTTTAAAACCTTTATATGATTTATTGAAAAAAGATGTCAAATGGGTGTGGACACACAAGTGCGACAAAGCTTTTATTAAAATAAAAGAGCTATTAAGTAGCGCTCCGGTGCTCGCTCACTACGACCCGGAGCTGCCGCTCATTCTCGCGGTGGACAGCAGCGCCTACTGGCTGGGTGCGGTTCTGACGCAGCGCAGCGCGGACGGTCGCGAGCGTCCCGTCAGCTGCGCTTCTCGCACGCTCAGCGCCGCGGAGCGCAACTACTCCCAGCTCGACAAGGAGGCCTTGGCTATAGTTTTCGGTGTAACTAAGCATCACCAGTATCTATATGGCCGACGCTTTATACTCCGCAGCGATCATAAGCCTCTCAGTTACATCTTTGGAAAAAATAAAGGTATTCCCACTACGGCCGCGAGCAGACTACAGCGTTACGCTATGACATTGGCCGCTTACGACTTCACGGTCGAGTTCGTGAGGTCCGCGGAGAACTGTCAGGCCGATGCGCTGTCCAGACTTCCATTGCTGCACTCGTCTGTTGGACGAGACACAAAGGAATACGAGGCAGCCACTTACTTAAATTTTGTGCAAGAGGGTTTCCCGCTCAGTTTTAAAGATATCAAAACTGAAACGGCAAAAGATCCCATTTTAAGCAAAATTTATGGTTACGTCTTGTACGGCTGGCCGCCAGGTATAGATAAGGAGTACAATGCGTATTTTAGGCGTAAAGAAAATATCTGTATCGATCAGGGCTGCCTATTGTGGGGCTACAAAATAATAATACCGGGGACGTTGCAAAACGCTATTATAAAAGAGATTCACGATGGACATCCGGGTATTGTTAAAATGAAGCAAATAGCTCGTAACTACGTTTGGTGGGCGACAATAGACGCGGATATCGAGCGGGCGGTGCGCGATTGCGGCGCGTGTCTCGCGGTGCGGCCCGCGCCGCCACCGGCTCCACTCCACTCGTGGCCGTGGCCGGTCGAGCCGTGGTCCCGTCTCCATCTCGACTATTTGGGGCCCTACAATAATAAATATTACCTTGTTGTTATTGATGCTCACTCTAAATGGATCGAAGCTGAAAAGGTAAGTAGCACGTCGGCAGCAAACCTGATTTCTATTCTTAGAAAAATATTTGCCCGTTTTGGATTACCAAAAAGAATAATTAGTGATAACGGCCCTCCTTTCAAGTCAGCGGAGGTCGCGACGTATTTCCAACGAAATGGAATAGAGCATACGCTTACGGCTCCATACCATCCCGCTAGCAACGGAGCGGCTGAAAATGCAGTGCGCTCGGTAAAAAGGGCTTTAAAAAAGGCTTCTTTAGAAAACGAAGACGAGGATACTGCTTTAAGTAGATTTTTATTCTCGTACCGAAACACCGAACACAGTACGACCGGGCGGGAACCGTCAGTGGCGTTGCTCGGCAGGCGGCTGCGTGGGCGCCTCGATCTGCTACGGCCCGATACTGACGAGCGCGTTCGCGACCGGCAACTAGCTAGCGAGCTGCGTCGAGACGCGCCGCCGAGGGTTGTGGCTCCCGGAGATTCAGTGTTGATTCGAGACTACTCTAGGCGCAATCGGAAGTGGGCGGAAGGATTAGTTCTAGATCGTTCGAGTCCGGTGTCGTACTCCGTCAAAACGAGTGACGGTCAAATACACAAACGACACATGGACCAGATAATGTGCGATAAAGATCGTAAATCACGCTTTTCCCTCACGAAAATCGAGGCCTGCGATAGGCCTAGACTGAGTGTAGAAGCAGAAGATGGTAGTGAGGCTAGAGAGCCGAGGGGGAAGGATGAGCTGGCCAATCATTCGTCTCCAGAAAAGAGCTCGAGCTCACCTACGGAGCAAACGTCTCCGGTTGCGCCGGTAGGTCGTGTCCGGCGGCAGGCCGCTGTACAATGCTTACAAAAAAATTAGGAAAAAACGTGTGAGATAATATATTTAAAAGACCGACGCCCCCCCGCAAATGACTTTAATATGTAGTAACTAATTCATTGATATACGAACCACTTTGTATAATGCACAAAGGTACTATCTGTTATCAAGTTATTGTCAAATAAAAGAAAATGTTATGTTCAACTTATATAATGTATAAAGTTTAAGATTGTTATATCATTAGTATAGGTTATAATAAGAAGGGAGGTGTTGTGTACGATATGTTTAGTGTAAGGTACATAGAATATTATTTTAATAAAACAGTCTGCTTTGGATCTCGGCCTTTCATTGACGTAACAGCCACCACATACGACCCTCGGCTCTTCTCATCCAACAATCGCCGGTGAATTTCTTTAAGTCATCGGTCTATCTGGCCGGAGGGTGTCCCACCCACACTGCGCTTCGCGGTGCGTGGCTTCCACCCGCGGACTCGTCTACCGCATTGATTTTCGGTCCTGCGGCAAATATGACCTGTCCATTGCCACTCCAACTACCGATTCTACAAGCTATGTCGCTGACTTTAGTTCTTAGGCAAATTTCTTCGTTTCGGATCCTGTTCCGCAAAGAAACTCCGAACATAGCTTTCTCCATAGCTCGCTGAGTGACTTTCAACCTACTTGTTAGAGACCACGTTTCAGCACCATACGTCATAACTGGAAGGACACACTGATTGAAGACTTCCGTCTTCAAGCATTGTGGTATAGGCGACGAGAAGAACCGACACATTTTTCCAAATGCTGGCCTGCCAAGCTGAATACGTCTATGGACCTCCTTGCTGAAGTTGAACTTGCCTAGCTGGATTGTTTTCCCAAGGTAGACATAATGGTCAACAACTTCGAGTGCCACCCTTTTAACGTCTATCAGTCCCGGAAGATAATGTTCATTGAAGATTATTTTTGTATTATTTATGTTCATTCTAGAGTCTAGAATCTAGACCAACGCAATACCAAGAATCTAGCAATGTTGCGTTAAGCTCGTTTAGCATCCAGCTCAAATCATCCAATAATTCTGCTATGATGACTATGTCATCGGCGAAACGAAGATGCGAGATGTACTCACCATTCACAGTGATTCCACGTCCTTTCCATTTTGCATTTTGGTTACATACTGGGAACTTCAGAACAACAACATGGAATGTCAGATATACAACACCCTCGAGGAAATCCAAAATAGCCTAATAACACAATACAAATCTAATTATTGCGTGCTTACAAGAAACCAATACGAAAACATGGTCTTATAAGCTCAAACGCTATAAATGGATCATACACAGAGGCAACAAGCGACGAGATCTAGCGATTTTAGTTACCAAAAAAATATAATTAAATAAATGTGTTATGTTACACTATAAATACAACTGACGACTTTTTTTGTTCAAACTGTTTTCTTGTACTTATAGCCCGACCAAAAAAATAAAAAAACCTCGCCATGATGCGTAAAACCAATGGAACTAATATCTTCTACTGACAACACTAACTAGCTATGAAAAAAGCAAATGTGGCGCCCCCACACCAAGTTTTTATTTTTCTGGTCAAGCTTTAAAATGTAATTTTTGTATATTATGTTGATCTTTACATCGATTTAATTCTTCATGCAAACACAGCAGTTAAAAAAACAAATTATTCAGAACTGGGGCCCTACCACAATCTTTAACAAAACAATATTGTTGCAGGAACGTTTTGTTTCGGGCTTAAAACAACATTACTCATATTCGTACCATGACCTCCACCAAAGTATTAATGTTCAGTGCAGAGAAAGAACGAATGATTTTAATTATTTGGCTATTCCCTGCTAAAAACAAAACGAGATAACGCTATATGAACTGTATAACGCCTTTTCTTTCATACAACGTTCCGATTTGCACTACAGTATAAGCTATAGAATTGTGTTGACGTCACCAAAACTTCCTATTAAAACATTCATAAAGTAAGCTTACATTAAGGACGCCGTGGTACGAAATTGAGAAGTAAGGTTAAAATAATACTGCTATAAGGAATGGTGGTAAGGCCCTGTTTATCGCAACTGTTTATGCAACGTTGATAAATAGTTTTCACTTTTAAAATATAAGTTGATTGGAATTCCGCTAGCATAACACGTGACCCGTTTACACTATCCGTGCATGCGTGATAGTAAACTGATAGTAATAAACTACACCACCGAAGGCACCGACAATTGTTACCGATTGATCAACTGTGTGAGCCAGCTCATCTAAAAGCCGCCATCTTGCTAATCTAGTTTAAGAATAATAATAATAAAAATAAAACTATTCGCAACGGACCCGTAGACAGGTTGACACACATGACTGCGGGGAGATTTATTTCTTGATAGTCACACTCTCACACTACCCAGTGTGACTATTAATAATTATTATTTTTGAAGAGTACGTAGTTACACTAGCTAGTGCTGGAAATATCGGAACGAATCATGACCGAATTAACGGCCTGTTATGGCGGGCTTTCGATGACAAGTGGTTACCACAACTAGTTACGCCGTCGGGAATTCTTTAGCAAAATCCTCACGACCATTTCAAATTTATTATCATAGTCCGACGAGCTCTAGCATCTCTTGATATCCGAAAGTCGAGTAGACCAGATGGTATTCCTGCGCTCCCGAGTTATCTCCGGTGCTTACGCGACTCTTTAGGCTCTCATACTCCACAAAAGTTTCCTGTCAGCATGGAAGGTGCTCATTTTCACCCTTCGCCTGAAAAGGGTGAACGCACCGACCGTTTTTTTATTAATTATTTTTCCTTTATTCCGGCAAATAGATAAGTACTAGGCGAACATAAATTAGTAGAAGATTGGATGATGGGAGAATATGGAAGCATGTTTTCCATCGTTTTTTCCTTTGCCCGGACCTCATCCTTTCCTTACCTTCTTTCCTAATACTAATTCTATTCTATAGCCTGACCAAGTAAATAAAAAACCTCGCCATGATGCGTAAAACTAATAGGACTAATATCTTCTACTGACAACACTAACTAGCTATGAAGAAAGCAAATGTGGCGCCCCCACAGCATGTTTTTTATTTTTCTGGTCTGGCTATAAATACGAGTATATTTCAAATATTGGTCGTATTTGGTGGTACCATGGCAAAAACGCGGGTCTGGCTAACGTCCATCCCTATTTTGGTTATACACGAAACCTATATTAATGGTGTGACTATCAAGAAATAAATTTCCCCGTAGTCACATCCCGGTGTGACAACGTGGTGTTGCGATGCTTGCTCAGACGGTAGAGGGGTTCTCAGGAAATAAATGACACCCAGTCTTCACTCCAGCAATAGCATAATAACAAATGAAATAACAAAGTATTAAAATAGTTAAAAAAAATCACCGAAACAAATGAAATGTACTTAAGAATCTGATTCTATAAAAATAAATGGACTATTAAATACTGTTTACCCTCATATAGTGTTTTTTAAAAATGTCTTGTTGTACAATAGGATAACAGTAACATGCGCAATACAATAATTTTTTAAGATATTCACAAACATACAGAAACACAAGACTTTACCGAAGTGTACTGGCAGATGTACTACCGATCTTTCCAGATCGAAAATTAGACAGCAGAATGAATCAAAATACAATCGAATCAAAGAGTTTGAAATGAATGTGAATTTAGGTTTTTCATTAGCGGCCAGTGGTTACGATTTAGCAGCAAGAAGGTCGGTAAAGGACAATACTCGAAGGAGTCTTGGTACAGTGTTACTAAGGTCCGTCGAAAAACGAAAACGAATAACGACTAACGAAAAACAATATAAGCTAAAATTCTTAAAACAAACCTAAATATAACAAACGAGATTTAGAACAAACTTATGAAATATGTATACTCAAAATCTGTCCCGAAGTTTGAAACCTTGGATTCCGTACATGATTCACGAAGGTATAATCCCATCCCATGTGGAGCATAGTGGGATAAATAAAGTCTTTTATCGCATTGTATCCCCTCCCCCCTATTCTATAACAAATACAATGCAATGTAATGCAACATAACAAAACACAATAGAACATAAATATTTTATTTGTATTTCTTTAAATTCAGACAAATCAATGATAATCATGAATTCATGATTGTGATTTAAAGCAATCATATATACACCAGTAACATTATTTATATTTAATATTTTTTTTCAGCTAAAATCAATTTTCTATTTGTTGACAGGTCACCAACCTCTCCAGGACCTGGAGATCAGGGTGGGGAACAGCAGCAGCGATCTTCAAAGGAACCCGTTGTGTGCCTGGTTTCCAGGAACTATAGGTCAGTTTCTATATTTTATATCTACTCTAAGGCTGTGTCCGAGGTGGGCGCGGGGCGGAAAGCGGAAGCGGAAAACGCGGCGTCATGTCACGATCCGCTGTTTTCATAACATGTACTCACTGTGAATGTTACTGTTTCGTATAGGCAATGACTACTGAAAATTTGATTTCGAAGAATCGTACTCGAAAAACGTCAAAACTATAGAGTAACTACAAATATGCACTCGCAGCAGAGATCGCAAACTGATTGTCCTCTCCCATGCAAAGCCCTCGTGAGTGTCGCCGTGGATTCGCTCACCGCCACGCGAACATGCTGACTATACCTTAGCCGATGTATTACGTGTTTGAATACGCAGCGGATTCCGCTGCCTGCCCCGCGCCTATTCCCGTCGCAGCCCTATAACTGATATTATCAGTTATATAATGTCATGTACATTTGAAGTAAATCAATGAGCGCCTAAGGCTACGGCAGGAATGGACGCGGGGCATAAGTCGTGCAGTTGCGATAAGAATTTTAAAAAAAACTAACAGCAGACGCTATATTCCATACAATATACAAAAAACGTGTTTACACGGAAGTTTTAGAACTTAACTTTCGTATTTTCTTTTATGTACCTACTAAGGCGGCAGACGAGCATGCAGTCCACCTGATGGTAAGTGGTACTGTCGCCCATGGACATCCGCGATACATGCCAACAATCAGTCCAAAATGATAAACGCTGGCACGTCCCCGAATGCGCTGCCTACCTTTGGAGATATGAGAATGGATTTGGAGAACGGATTGGGAAAATGGGGAGGGATAGGATGGGAATGGGCTCTGGCACATCTCACTCACTACCGAAACACGTACGTACATTAGGGAAATAAGATAAAGTGTTAAATGCAGTACATTTCAAGGTAGTCTTCTGTGAGAGAGGGGTAACGTGGCCATTCGAGCGCGCCCAGCGGCTGTTGGATTGCAGCGTGCACTCTCCCCCTCCGCTTATGTATCTCTCCTTACGTCTACTTTAATTTGTTATACAGTAACAGTAACAGTACAACATTAACAGTGTATCAAACACGATAAGTAACTAAATAACATCCTCGTACGTAGGTAAATATTAATATTAATAATATATAAAACTGTAAAAAAATTTCTGTAATATTAATAAAATATTAAATATTAATAAAATATTTTCTACTGAGCTGATCTTTTTTCGACTAGAACATTATTAAAATTAAATAATGTTTAATACAACATTCACTGCTACATTGTTTCGATAGTGAGTGAGATATGCCAGAGCCCATTCCCGTCCCACCAGATCCGAACCTATCCCTTCCCATTTCCTTAGGGTATCTTCAAATCCGTTCTTACATCAACACAGGCAGGCGTGCCAAAGTTGTCCATGGGCGACAGTATCCACTTACCACCAGATGGACTGTATGTGCTCGTTTGCCGAATCATTTTATAAAACAAAATCCTCTAATTGTATAGCCGCCCCAAGTATTAATAATCAAGAAAGTGCGCGTACCTAAATATTTGTACGCTGCATTTCATCGGTTTACACTTACTTACCATTACTAGTCGTACTTTACCTATTTTTACTACGCGAAAGGAGGTCGATGACGCAACGCTGCTCATATGAAGGGCCCTTTAACTCCATTGTTATCATAAACTACATAGCTTCATCATGAAAGGAAAAGGGAAGTGAAAATTTCTTTAAAACAACAAAAAGGTTAATTTAATTCATGTACAATTTATGCGTGATGTAGTTACAGATGTGTGAGCTTGTATCGTACACATTATCATACCATCAGCTCATGTCTCTCTACTGCTGTAAATATAGGTAATTCCCAGTGTTTGCCACCACACACGATCTCCCGCTCTTCTGATCCAACCACCACCGGCGAACTTCATCCAGTTGGCGTCCCACCTGGTATGGGGGCGTCTCACACCTCTCTTCTCGGTACGTGGCCTCTACCCGAGGACTCGGCTACACCATCGATTATCCAGAACAGCCCAGGCCTTGATTAAGTCGAATGCTTTCTCGTAGTCCACAAAGGCAAAACACAACGGCTTATTATGATCATTTGCTAAATATGGACATTCTAATTGAAAATTATTATTTCCTTCATTAAAATCATTACCTATAAATTAGTAGGTACTACTCACAAAATAACTATTAAACGGTTTATATACAAATTTTTATATTCATTTATAGGTTCAGTGCAACATTAGATGTCTAAATCATTTTACAAAGGGTTTACAATAGAAATTATAAAATTGTGATTACTAAACGCCTGATATTACCTAATAGCAAATGTATGTACGATGACATCCTACAGGCGTGATTGAGTTCTCGACGACAACCGCGATACATGCCTACATGAATAGAAAATGACAAACGTTGGCACACCCCGGAATGCGCTGCCTATTTTTAAAATACAGATTATAATAACTAATGCCTAAGCCAGAGCTCATCTATAAGTGTCGTACAAGGCGTCTAGGGAATAACCATGAGCCCTAAAGAGCTAGACCACCTCTGAAAGAATAAACTCGCCAGCCCGCATGCTCAGCGTGCCGTTTTAAGGCCACACATGCCTCATCCAGTTACGTAAATAGATAACAGAAAGGAATAACAAGTAAATTAACTAAGTCTGAAGGAGATCCCATCGTTTTTCATCTAACATTCTGCCGACTGCACCACTCAATCAGAAGAAAGTGGAAATCGTGTCACGACAGTTCACAAGCTCTCTCGATGCGTACGGATACGTACAGTCAGCAACACGCAAACGTACCTAAAACCGTTCGCTTCTAGTCCTTATTACAAGCACATTAAGGTACCGATGGATATACATTACCTAGTCGCTTACTGTACTTACGTTACTGTCGGCGCGGCCGGCGCCGCTACATGGGAACTTTGCTTACTCGAGCAGAGCTCTTTAATGATGTCAACATAGCTTACGTATCGTCGCGTTCAAAACTCTTTAAACGACTTCCAATTTAAATCGCTTAAGGCCGGGATACACATGCCCGTAAAAGCACACCAGGCGTAAGTATCTGGCATACTAATAACTATTATAGCAAGTAATGACGACTCAATATACAAGCCAGAAAGAAGCATGGCAGTTACTTCAAACATTTCTTTGAGTGTGCTAGTTGAAAATCACAAAATGGAGGCTTGTATATTTTTTCTAGATATTTTGGTTTTACAGATCGATTTCTCTTATCTACGATTATTTATTTATGTGACGGGGAGAGTGTACGCTGCAATCCAATAGCCGCTGGGCGCGCTGGACTGGTCACGTTTCCCCTCTCTCACAGAACTGTACTGTACAGAACACAGAACCACCTTGAAATGTACTGCATTTCCCACTTTATCTTATTTCCCCAATGTACGTACGTGTTTCGCTAGTGAGTGAGATGTGCCCGTTCCTATCCCATCCTCTTCCTCCCCATTTTCCCAATCCATTCCTTAATCTGCAGCGCATCCGGGGGCGTGCCAACGTTTGTCATTTTTGACTAATGTTTGCATGTATCACGGATGTCTATGGGCTACCGGAACCCACTTACCATCAGGTGGACTGTATGCTCATATGCCGCCTTCGTCTATTAAAAAAAAATGATTATCTAACAAGTTAAACTCATTTTTCGACTTTTTGACGGGAACTCGAGAAGTGAAGTCGTCTTTGTTTGATTTATTATAAAAATGTGATTTAATAGTGATAGTTTATTAAACTTCAATGTGCCTGCTTAATGTTTCTTATAATCGAATAAAAGCATAAGACTGCGTTTTTCGTGTGCTTCCACTGCTCTGTCCACAGTAAATCTACCATCACAACGTTCACTGTACTTCGACGAAATTGGACATGACGAGTTGTTGACAATGCGTACAGTGACACTGGCACAATGCGCTAATTGCGCTACTCAGCCATTTCACGCGGTTTCAATCGCTTGCAACCAAAGCGATTCCAATTCAACCGATTTCCAAAGACTTCATGTGTCTACTGAACAGTTCCTGATGAAATGCGTTCTGCAATCTACCGGGATTAATACGTTATAGCAGATATTTTTTTTGTCACCGGACGAAATATTTTTAAAGTAAAGAAAGAGAAGTCGTTTAGACAGAAATGTAGTTTTTTTCGTACATTTTTCGTACCACGCACAATTCGTACTAAGTAGACGGTTAAAACTGTGAAGGAGAGAATCCGAAGGAATTCCCTCCGGTAGCAAAAGATTTTGTCCAGAGATGTGAATATAGCACCCAGAACAATGTCACGTATTTTAAAAGATGCTTTAGGAGTTCCGCTTTGTCATCAAAAGACATGCGCAATATGTACCTAGTTTTAAGCGAATAAACAAGACGGACTGGTTTCTATATCGTTTCTATATTACTCGTACATTCCATTCATTCAGTCGGTCTAACAGTTGCCATGTCACTGCGGCATCTGTGGTTAGAACTAATAACCATTGATAGAGACGAGTCCTCGAATGAAAACCCTCCGGCCAGGTGAACTGAAGACTTGATGAAAGTCGCCGATAGTGGGTGGATGAGAAAAGCTCAAGCCCGTGTGTGGTGGTGGTCCTTGGGAGAGGCCTAAATCCAGCAGTGGAGTAACACAGGCTGACGGTATGGTATATAGTTATAGTGTAGGTATGCGCAGGCTGTCACTATCCGATAGCGTACGAAGGCAGTCTGTGGCCGACAATTAAACGTGTAACATATATTCCGTGTTCTCATTATTTAAATATCCGAAAATACAGGATAATAGTATATACTTTCACACAAGATATAAATAAAATCACACTAAATAGAAATAATTTCCTGTAATTACAATTACGACGAATTACGTAGGTAGTGAGCAGAGGCAAAAAGCGCGAGCGCAGTGGAGCGGAGGACTCCCTTATGCAACGCATGACGTGATACAAAATAATTTCACATAACTGCCACACACAGTGAACAATCGGCGTAACTCGTTCAAGAAAATATACATTAAAATTAAATTATGTCTACGTATGTAACATAAATTAACAATTTATCAAGCTAGTGTACCGCGAACATAAACATTGTTTGTCGTGTGCTTTTTATTTATTTAAGTGTATAGAAAAATCCTATTTGGCTCATTATATGCATTTCAAAGGTGGTGTAATAGTGATACAAAAATGGTGCAATAGGATACAAAAAATAACACCATCAACTGCTGTAGTCCATAAATACTTTATTCTTATTATTACTACACTTAACAAAAAAAAAACATTTTACGTTTACTAAGGAAAAAAGAAAGTCTTAAAATGAGATAAATAAATGATTATATATTTTTGAATAATATTTAAAAAATTGTAAAAAATGTTTGAACATTATGCGCCTAAATGTAAAAAATGTCACACAAAAGACGGAAAAATCGATCGATGGATATTGTAATAAAAACATTGACTGTTGTAAGTGTAAAGGGCAATTTTGTTTAACCTTCTTATTCAGTGCGACACCAACGATCAACCGAAATACAGGGATGTAGGTAGATTACGGTCCATGTCAGTCAAATTTACAGACTGTCTATTCAGTATGTCATTTGACACCGAATAATCTACCTACCAAGAACGTATTAACGATAGTTTATCTTTTTTACAATAACTGCAATATTTTTGACGTAGCTGTGTTGTCCATTTAAAGAAATATAAGAAATATAGTAATAATAATAGAAAAACAAAACATTTGAGCGGGAGAATGCACGCTGCAATCCAACAGCCGCTGGGCACGTTACCCCTCTCTCACAGAAGGCTACCTTGAAATGTACTGCATTTCCCACTTTATCGTATTTCCCCAATGTGCGTACGTGTTTCGGTAGTGAGTGAGATGTGCCAGAGCCCATTTCCATCCCATCCTATCCCTTCCCATTTTCCTAACCCTTTCTCCAAATCCATTCCTATATCTCCAAAGGTAGGCAGCGCATCCGGGGGCGTGCCAACATTTGTCATTTTGGACTAATGTTGGCATGTATCGCGGATGTCTATGGGCGACTGTATCCACTTACCATCAGGTAGACTGTATGCTCGTCTGTCGCCTTCGAACATAAAAAAAATATATATATATTTAAAAGCGAAATAATATGAATGAAGTTATATTTCGCAGTAAATGTGTTTTGTAATTACTTTTAGGTAAATAAATAAAACGAAGACTTAAAAAATAATTATTACTTCTCGTTTATCGTGTCAGTAACATTTTATTTATATCACTGGTATCATTTGTATACTACATAGTTTTGTTACGAGGAATTATCCATCTATGTATTTTGGTTGATCGATGGTGACACACTACCTTAAAATCTTCCTTAGAACAGTAAACTGCGTCCACCCAAGTCTTTGCATGAATCCTAAGTGCATTTTGTTATAAATTCAGTTCAAATGGTAGCCATTAGGTACCTGCTATCAAATGCAGTGCAGGTACCTATGCCGTTACGCTGGTCGTAATCAAACGGAATTATCTACTTTATTCTCTCGTGAAAGTAATGTACACACTTGCACTTTCTAAAGAGTAGGCTCGGTTTCTTCAATTGTTGTCAACAATTGATTATTTAGCCGTTTCCCACAGTTAATTTAGATGTTGGCAGTGATAAAATCGATGGTATGCAGCCGCCTGTTACACTGTTCCTGTATTTGTTAGTTGGTTGTGCTCCGAATTGAGCGATAAAACTTTAGATGAAATGTCATCTATACTAATATAATAAAGAGGTAAAATTGTGTGTTTGTTTGTGGGTATGTTGGGTGGTAATATCTGGAACTACGGAACCGATTTCAAAAATTCTTTCACAAATAGGAAGCTACATTATCCGCAGTGGCGATTTCTCTAAGTTGGCGAATTTGGCGCCGCCAAACCAAACAAACAAAATAATTAAATTATTTCATCTATAAAACTATTATAGGTAGCAAGCTAAACAAATAAAACAACGTAATAAGTACATTATTCAGGTTTAAACAATTTAAATGTATTTGCTTGCACAAGCCTTCACGTTGCGACTTGCGGTTCACTCCGTGTTGGCGATTCCATCGGCGCCAATGAATTTCATACAAGTGCCCGCCCCGCGCCACCAGCCATGCGCCTCTGTAATAGCTTCAGTACGCAGATAATTTTACACGGCTACTTGGCGCTTTGAAAGGCGCCAAATAAACGTTTGTTCTCGCGGAATTTGTGATTGTATGTCATGTCATTCACTGAATTATTTGGCTTACGTTTTTGACTTTTTCAATTAAATAATTTCGTATTAAAGTTATTTCTATTGGAAAAATGAGTGCTCCAACGAAATCTATAATAGATCTTTAGGAAAAACCTTTCTCGACGAGATCATTTGACGAGACTTTATAAGTAATATCTTTCATTAATTAATTGTACTTTTAAATTTTTAATTAAAGACTTGATAATTCGTATTTCGGTACTTTTTTTGACAAAAAAAATGTGACCATAGCCTCGAGCCAACCCAAGACTAAATACCAGGAATCATCCATATTAGACACGGATAATTTATCTGTGTCTAATATAGGATATATTTTATTTTGAAATTTGGAAAGATAAATTTTGAAAAAAAATATAACTTATAAGCCGAAGCGAAGCGACGGCGGGTCGCTAGTATAAAATAGTTTATGTACAGTTTTGTAGTAGGACTTAGCGGCCTGTTTGGGTTTTTTATTTTTTTATTTAAAAAACTTTTTTACACTTTATGAGACAAAAGGCGAACTTAATGCCTTAAGGCGTTCTTTACCAGCTAATCTTTTGGATAAACAGAAATAATATTTATTTCTGTTGTGAATAAATTTCAAAAAACATTTTTAATACTGATCTACGGTTTTTACGTAATAAAACAACCGTTCCAAGATGTAAATTTAATTTACTCACATATTAATAAATAATTTATAATTAAATGAAATGATACAACTTGCGCCATCTAGTATCCAATATTTGAATAAAAATAAAATCGCCTTACAAAGTAACGATTGCAGCGTTAACACATTAGACCCAAGCATTTTATAGGAATACGAGTCTTAGTATTCTAAAAATAAGGATCAATTTCATTAGTTACACTCTCTAAAAATTGTCAATACTTAAAAACGCCCGATTAGCACAGTTCGTAGTAGATACCCTACCTACTGTGTTAATTAGTCCCGGGTTCGATTCCCGGTCGGATAAACATAGCAAAGAAATCGTTTATTCGGGTCTGGGTGTGTCTTGTGAACGTCTTTATGCTGTTAGCTCTGCTATTTAGCTTCTTACAAATTGACGAGGGATACACCCAAAATTTTGGTTTTTTATATTTCGAACTTTATCTTTTATTACTATTATACATATTATGGTTCTTTATTATTCCTCTGAGATTTTTTGTTTTTTACTTATAGAATACAGGAAATACAAGACCCGATCTTATTTTAAGATTACAATTACACGAGTTTTCCTTTCGCAAGCATCAAAACTAAAATGTTGCACGGTAAGAAAAACATTACTCGTCGGAGCCCAAATACTACCATTGACAGGCAAATATTTCGCGTTTAAATGGTTATATTTATTTATTCATTATTATTTTATTAGTGACTGTGAAAACTCAAAACTAATAAATAAAAAAATAAAAGGAAATAAAAATAATTTGAACAAACTTTACCTTTACGTTTCAGCCAACTAAAGATTTGTTTTCGTTAAATATAAAAATTAAAGCGTCGATCGTTCACATTTAATGTATTTTCCCACCAAATTGATTAAAACTTGAATAGATAATGTGATTATATCAGTGACTACTGAAATTATTATGCTGACTAAAAAAAATTAAAAATTGCATTTCCGTTGGACTGAAATATGGGGCATACCTAAGCCCCAATCGGATTAGCCGTTGATGGGCCCGTTGATTTGGGGCTATAGCCCCGTCGACTACCAAGTTGAAAAACACGTCCTGTCTCTTTATTAAACGCTCTAACCCACACAAAACGTTGTTTATTTCATTCTAAGATAAATATTACACAAGTTTGCCGCTGAAGACGTAATCAAAGTCGGTCTGTGGTCGTGACGTCACACAAGTGTTAGTTTTTGTTCGTGTTTTTAAACGGTTTTATTTAGCTCGACCCGTACGGAATTTATTTATTTGGGTCAAAATTAGAAATTGAAATTTAAGCACCTTCCCGTTGTCAGATTGATCTGAAATTTGGTACACACATTTAATTTAGATGACAATACAATATAATAAAATCAATAACATTATAAATCTAAGATGGCCGCCGATACAAAATGGCGGATTACATATTTTTCCTTAACCCCCTCAATATGGGTATCAAATGAAAGGGCTACACGTAGTTTTCAGTGCACATAAAATATAAAACCGTTTAACTTAAAAGTTTTTTAAGATTGTTATTGGTGATTATAACGATATTTACTATCTTCAACAACAAAAAAGTAAGTGCAAGCGATGATGATGATGATGATGATGATGATCCTAATTGATACTATACAAACAAAAATAAAAAAAAAATCACCGCGATAAAATAAACGAAACATGAAAGTCATACGTTCATCATTATAAATCGTACGTTATCATTTCTCGGAAATATAAGTATTTTTCGAATAGTTTATAATAATGTACCATTTTATTTACATCCATCAATGTATATTTAATAGGGCTTCTAATAATACCTATAATATATTTCAGTTTGAGCCATGTAGTTCAATCACATGATGGTAAGTGAAATTTTGAAGCAACTTTGACTTTTTTATTTTATTTTTATTTATATACGAAATAGAAGATTATTATTTTAATTAATGGAGTAGGTATATCGTGAAAATATAACAAGATTAAAAAAGTACAACTTGTCACAGAGAATTTTCGGTTAAAACTACATTTATTGAAAATTGCAAGCAAAATTCCCATGTGTCATGTTTACAGTTTATTAAAATAAAAACAGTACCATTACAAACTTGTCTTGTTATACAATCGTAAAGCCCTTTTCAAACACTATATAAAAAACATAACTGAACCGCATTTGAAAGGGTCCTGGTGTAGTAAAATAGATGTTTTATTGCATTCTTCGTTGACGCGCCGAAATATGTTATGCATCTCAGCAAGTGACCGCTTCGTGGGTTGGTGGGGGCCTCTCGCCAGCGGTCCAGCGGATCGAAATAAAAAAAAAACAGTGTTAGTGATATCTTAAAAAAGTAATAACAAATAAATATAATTCATTGCCGTAATCTTACATTAATAAACATATAGGTACATTAGAGAAACCAAGGAAAACTGAAAATAAAAATTAAATATTTTAAATATTTATGTAGAATTGAAGTGAGAAAATAACGATACATGGACAATTAAATAACATTAATTTTGTGCATACAATACATAAGTATCAATGCAATTTAAAAATAGGAGAGAAATTAATACAATGTTGCTGTGAAGTGATAGTTAATAAAAAATAATATCGAATTAAGTGACGGTTGAACGAAAATAATAATTGTTAACAAATCACGATTTTTTTCAATACTCATTCATTTATATCTACATATATATATAAAAGAGGATGTTGGTATATCTGATGTTAATAGACTTCGACACCGTTTGACCGATCAACATGAAAATTGGCCCATTTACATTTTTTCATGGAGACGGTTTTTATGCTATCGACTTTGTTTTAACTCGCCACTAGATGGCGCTGCAGCAAATCAACTTCTATACCGTTCAACCGATCATCATGAAAATTGTTATAGAAAGGTATTTGAGCAGGGAGAATATTTACGAGCTACCGACTTTGTTGGAACCCGCCACTAGATGGCGCTGTAGCACATCAACTTCTATACCGTTGAATCGATCGCAAAAATCATATCGACGGCAAAACAGAATAATTTGTTATTTTATATACAGAGGTAAATATATATACACAGGCACGACAACGTGTGCCGGGTACAGCTAGTTTATAATATTTTAATAATTAAATTGTTTTAATATAAAGAAAAATTAAAACAAACATTAAATTTTTGATGTTTAATGACGTCATTTTAAAAAGACTTACTTTTGGTCATTACTCACATAACTAGTTGTTTCCTGTTTTTATGAAACAAGTCAAGAAATGATAATACTTTTATATTGTTATCTAGTTAATTAAAATACAGATTATAATAATTAATAATAAGTATAAAAAGGAGGCTGATACGCTGTGACCTTCGTCGTTTCAATACAAAACGGATTGAGGCGATGGATAGAGAGCAATAAAGGCTATAGAGTATTTGCTCAGCCTCTTGGACACAGTCATCTGGCGATACAAAAGTTCAGTGACGAGCTATGGAGAGAGCTGTACTCGGAGTTTCTTTGAAGGATAAGATAAGTCACCAACATACCTCATAGAATCGACATTTTGAAGTACCAATGGGCAGGTCATATTTCCCGCAGGACCGATGGCCGATAGGATCGATGAGTTCTCGAACGGAAAACCCTGTGCAGGACGGCCTCCGACCAGGTGGACTTCAGTTTCTGCTTGAATCAAATTAAAACACTATTTTAAAATTCAAAACCTCTGATGTCAATTGTTTTAAACCTACAATATATTTTTTTATCGAAATTAAATATCGTAAATACCGAAAATCTCGGATTTCCAATATTCGTAATATTTTAATACCGTTCATACCAGTTTTAGTAAATGGGGGCGGTATTGCGACCCTTATCAAGGTATCACGGGCACAAAAACACTTTCGTCTTCGCATTCATTACAAAATGTCCTCTTCCTGAATTGTCTGCTTCCCTAAATATGTGTAGATAATAAATTGTCTGCTACCTAAAACGATTTTTTTTTAATTGCCTGTTTCCTAAAGTCTTTTTTTTAAAATGTTTCTGATTTCAAAGGTTATAAAGCTAGAATTAAGGAAACGTAACGCTCACGATACACGAAGCAAATCCTCTCCCAAAGCAGTTACCACAATGTAGGTTTCTTTCTTAGAAGGTCACTTTCTGATAACGTGGAAGCTGAATAACAGTAACGGTACTGATTAGGTCACTATTGGCGACTTCTTTATGTCATTAATCATCTGTGTTCGAAAAAGTAGTAGTAGGAGTTAAGTATTTAAAAATGTACAAGTGTTTACAGAATCGTTACGGTGTGAGGGTCAGCTCTAGGCGGAATCCCATAATATGAGCATCGCGTGCGGCCAGTCATTCCGCGCTTTGGCGCTCGGCCTGCGAGGCATTCGCCAGTAATCACTACGTAACCAACGAATGTCGTGTAGGAAGTGTGGGCCTATTGTTTCACTCAGTCTTGCCACCAGTTTACAATAGCGGATTTATTTGAGCAGCAATTATTTATTTACTCTTATCCGAGATCGTGCGAATTAGCCACAACATGACGCGATCTCTCGCGACACGCGTCAGTGGCGTAAATTATGTGAGAGTTTTAAAAGAAATGTTTAGGCAGAAATTGTACGGCATAATGAACACTATCCAACGACATAATAATATAGTTTATACAATTATTTATAGGCGGTAAAATCTTCTTTTTTAAGTTATCGCTTTCTTCATTTTGTAATTATTCAATCGATTTAGTTCATGTGTGAACGTAACCGAAATATTGACCTAAAGTACTTTTTAACGGGTAAATACATAGACGTAGGTGTGCAGTGTCAACTGTCACCGGCTCACTGCGCTTCCAAAAATCTCATATATTCCAGTGTGATCTGTGGATGGGGTACATAAATGAAATATGTGACATGTTTTCAATATCTATAATGTGCAGACTGTGCGGGATACGTATGCACTAACACGTAGTAGAGTGCTAGTGTCTGTACTTCGCACCAACTGGATCGCCTGGGGGGTGTGGACTGTATAATAGGATTTTCCGTGAATGAAACAACAAGGCTTGTTCTTCAATAGAGCCGGGGTAGCGCAGAGGTACTTGTTCTTCTTCTTGTTCTTGTTGTTGTCGGAGTGGATGCCGCTGCGGAAGTGAAGTTGACCGGAAAACGGTCCGCTTTTATTCGTTTATTGACATCTTCAACTTCCGGCTAGTTGCGGGTTTCCCCCACCACTTGTCAAGGACGGGCTTCCCCCACCACTTGTCCATGTATGCACCCCTCCCGCTACCCGCGGGGAATCATTTATTTTCCTTATCGCTAACACGTATTTACATTTTTGATAAGATCCTAGTATGTCCTCACCTACACTATCCACCAACGATTTATCCTGATAAGTAAGCAAAGACATACCAGGGATCACTCCATTATTATCAAATATATACATAAAAACTTAACAACTAGTTGCGAAACTATATACATGTTTGCGTAAGTACCCTAGCCTTTTCGTCGTCAACACAGACATCGGCCTGTTACAATTTGCTCACAAGAAAGGGGTGAGCCAGTACTTGAGGATTGTAACAAATTACTTTCTTCACGATCAAGTTTTAGGGTTCCATACTCTTCGTCAGTTGACTGGCTTTGCTCTGCATGTAATTTGTATCGGAAAGTTTCTATTACATTTCTTAAACTACGAAATTCTTTGTGCACGCCAGTGCGTGGGTCGAGAAAAATACCCAAAAATACTAACTTCCGGTAATATACGTATAATCGTCAAAATATACTAAAAAAGTATTAAAATACTAGAGATCTGGTCACGCTGCACTGTAATCTCAAATCTGCATTCCATCGCTTCAGTGCGCCACAAGCAGTCCGCGGTGAAGCCTCTGTCACACCTCACCAAAAAATATTATTACGTAAACAGGCGACGATCACAAATCTTCTCAATAACGACCCCACATAACAATAAATTTCAAGTAATAATAATGTTTTAAGATTAAAAATGGTTTAGGTACATTATAATTTAATAAGTACAAACATATGTATTTAGCAATAATTAAAATTAAATACACGTATTGGGTAATTATTAGAATTCTCTGTAAATTCTCTGTAAGACCTGTCACAGATTAAAAGGTCTTCATTACAATTTGTTTAATAAAATAAATAGGTATAGATAGGTATTTAACTATAATTTTAAACGTAAAATCATTTCACTTATTAAAATTATTCAATCTTCATGTTTCTAGCTTCGGTTGTGGTTTTGGCTCCGCGATGATGAGTCACTCAGGATAAAAACAGCACGCTACCATTTTTCACGCAATACTGAATTAGTTGGAAATTTAAAACAAAGTAATAACTCTTAGTTTACGGTAAAAATGAATGATTACCCAATGTGTAAGTTTCCAGACCAGGTTAACTGCTCACGCATGCGCATTGCGGATTAGTAGAATATGTAGAATTTAAGTTGTTTCCGTGATAATTACTAATAAAAGAGAAAGCTTCCACGAAATGCACTGGCATAAAATGAAAAAAAAAGACTCCAAATCACGATCAAAAATCTACTAATCTACGCAAAGATGAAGACGGACATTCATAATATTTATAAATGTAACCCGATTAAATATCAAAAACAGGAATTGATACGCTCGAACACATTCAGAGTGCACTTACTCCAATTATACACCGAGACATTTTTACCGATTAATTTTATTGACATAAATTATTATACACTTGTGTAAACAAAGCGTAATTTTCACTTATTTATAAACCAATATTTCAAATTATAATAAATATATATTAGAAAGAACTATAGATATTCTTTAATAGCAATTAAAGTCTCTATAGGCTCTCATACTCCACAAAAAGCTTCCGGTCAGCATGGTAGGTAGCTCATGTTCACCCTTTGCCTAAAAAGGGTGACCGCACCGACCGTTTTTTTTAAATTATTTTATGTTTATTCCGGCAAATAGATAAGTACTAGGCGAACATAAATCAGTAGAAGATTGATGGGGGAATATGGAAGCATGTGTTCCATCGCTTTTTCCTTTGCCCGGGCCTCATCATTCCCTTACCTTCTCCTAATACTAATTCTATTCTAAATACGAGTATTTTTCAAATATTGGTCTTATTTGGTGGTTCATAGACCATGGGACCACATCGACCCGGCCAACTACAGGCGGCGGCGGCGACCGCTCACTAACATCTGTAAAAATGGTAGACTTCTTGTCATTATAATATCAAGGACTAACGAGTTTGTTTATTGTTCCAGACGAAGGTGTAACAAAGACATTCACATGCGCCCGGCCGCTGGTCGGCCAACACGTGTTCCTCCAGCTCGTCGGCGTCGAGGGCTCCCTGTCACTTTGCGAAGTCGAAGTTTTCACTACCGAAGGTATGTGTCGACCTTTTTTCTTTATAACATTAAAAGGAAACGTGACGCAACAATAGTCTCTTTAACAAACAATGTTTTTATTTAATTGTCATACATTTAATTGTTGATCAATTATTCTTAATTTGGCTGAATTAAACAAACATCGACAACAGGATAATGTATAATTCAATGATAGGACTTTTTGGCGGGGACTCGAGAACTGAAGTTGTGCTTTTATTTGATTATTATAAAAATTGTGTTTTGTAGTTTTATATAGTGATAGTTTATTAAACTTCTAATAAGCGCAAGACTGCGTTTTCCATATGCTTCTAGTCTTCTGTCCTCAGTATACCTACTATCGCTTTACTGAGCGACTCGCGGCTTATTCCGAGGGGACTGGACATTGACAGAATACGTTTTTGACTTTGGAATTGTTTATTACGAAGAAAACTTGACACTGGCAGAATGTGCTAGTTGTACCATTGCCATATACGATGGAAAAAAAAACAATGATATCACGTCACAGTCGTACGTACCAAACATGACATGCAATGCAAGCAGCCCTTTCAGTATCCACTGCGGGACATGGGTCTCCTCATGCACATTATCTTGTGCATGAGAGATGTATGGGCTTGAAACGCCGCGTTGGCCAAGCGGGTTGGCGAGGCCACCCTTTTGGGCGTATATAACACGGCAAAATTACGGCGGCTAGCGGCTCAACAATTATTTCTTGCAACCGTACGATAACATTTTGGATACTTGATTTTTCTTCTGTATCTTACGATTGTGTAGGTTTACAAATGCATTACAAATGAAAATGAAAGAATAAACTACGGGATAATTTAACAAAAACTGAATTATATTATAACTAGTTTTAGAAAATAAAAATAAAAAAAAAACTCATTTTATTGTTATTAGTGCGTGGCCGTGGAATTGCAGCATGCACCCTCCTCCTCACTGATTAATCAGCATTAGTGAATGCAAATATCCGTTACATCCCTACAGCAACATCATCAGTTCCCCCGTGTGTCCGTCCATCTTAATCCTTCTTATTTGTTGTAGAATTCTCGAACGACCGCTGCGCACCGCCCAGTGCCCCGGCGGACATTGAACTGGCTGCCTTTTCCCGAAATTGCTACGAGTTCAACGTGGCGCGAGGAGGCGCCTTCGACGAAGCCAGGAAGCAGTGCCGTAGCCACGGCGGAGACCTCATTCATGGCTTCCAGGCAAGTGGCATGTTATCTTATCTTATCAAGAATGTTCATCTACTTGGATACTGGATACTGAATCTAAATACTGAATCACTTCGACCCAATGAAATTTTTTGTGCTTTCCAAACCGTATCTTCCACTCTTGCTTTCTAAATATTATATCCATGCACTTCAGGATATCCGGCTGTCGTAGAAGTCTGTAGTCTCATGGTTGGCTAGAAGTCTCATTTTGCATTACGCCAAAACGTCACATTCGCACAGCAAATGTGTCATGGACTCTCCTCCTCGCTGCAGGCTCTGCAGATGTTATCATCTACTAAATATATTCTACAGAGGAGGCTTTTTGTACTGAAGTGGCCCATGAATACTCCAGTCGGTGTTGTAGCTGTTTATTGTTGTGACTGTTTTTCGTTAAAACTGTTCTTTCGGTCGACTTTTATCAATCGACAAGTGGAAAGTGCTCACGTCTAATGCAGTCGCAGTTTAACCTCAAGAAACTGATTTGATTATCCAAATCGCGGATACGGAGTCGCTTTCCTATAATGTAAATTGTAATTGTCTCATTGTAAACTATAATGAGGCATTTGCATACCGGTGAGAGCAACAAGGACAATGGATAACGGTTATTAAAATGTCTATGCTGATGCAAGTGTGACGTACGAGTAAATATGATTAGCTGTACTAGAGAGTCGTTTGATTGAAACACTGGATTGTTTTCATGGGATAACATATCATATCATATTATACCATCAGCCTGTATTTCTCCACTGCTCGATATAGGCCTCGTCCAAGGATCGCTACCTCACACGATCATCTCTTCTTATCCAACTACTACCCGTTGATTTCTTCAAATTGTTAGTCCATCTGGCCGAAGCGCGTCCCACGCTAAATTCCTGATCTCCTTTCGAGGACTCGTCTCCTCCATTAGTTACAGGTTACATTCTTTGAAGTATGTCGACAATTTTAGTTCTTCGTCGAATTTCTTCTTTTGCATTTTGTTTAATTAAGTGATTTCGAACATTGAACTTATGAATCAGACCGACCATCAAAGACCACGTATCGGTATCATACGTTATAATGGGCAGGCTGCACTGATTGAAACATTATGGTATAAGTGACGAGCAGACACGGGGCGCATTTCCCCGAATGCTGTCGAGCTGAACGCGTCTATTCCCTTTTACTGGAGTTGAACTTGTCTAACTAGATTGACTGTCCAAGACATATTACGTCTATAACTTCTAGTGACGTTGTCTTGACACTGACCGGTTCAGAGACAGTGGTATCTGCTGACTTTTGTAAAAAAATAATGCTTTTTCATTGAATTAATGAATGTTTTATTTGTCCGGTGACCAGTGACATACCATTGAGACGGGCTACCTTAGAGCCATAGTAATAATCAATAACCACAATGATTGTGCCATCATCGAAATTGACCAAGACAGCAAGTTTATGAATTGATAATAATATCATAATTATTTGAATTTTTATTTTTATTATCTTTTGTCAGGGCGCCACATCCAGCTTTCTGATACAAGAATTGGAACGACGCAAGGCCCAACTGAAAACACAGTTGGTATGGATCGGCGCGCAGAAGGAACCAGGCATCACCTCCAGGACATGGAAATGGGTTGATGGTAAGATTATAGAACAATCCTTTTGTCTAAAAAGAGAACCGATAAGATCTTGGTGCCGTACGGAGTAGAACTATAGAGGGAAATAAACCAAATGTTACAAATATAATGAACAATCGGGAGATGTGAAGGATGCATTGAATGTATGAAATTAAATTTCTCTGATCATTAATATTAGTTTTGATCTCTGCATCACTGTTTTCGACGAAGAAACGGCTTGATACTATGCGTATCGCCCACTGGTTTCTGTCCTTGTGACTCTGGAACCACAAACCGACTCCTCTGAGAGTTATACTGTCCCTTCTTCATTTTGACTCAACAAGGGGGGAGAAACGGCAAGTTATAAAACTCGACGAAAGTGAATAAATAAATAATAGTGAGTGTTATTTTTTTTATATTATAATTTTTTTACTGTAATTGTTATATTATTATACTTTGCGGAAATAATACTAAACACTGTATTCTTTCACTAGGGGAGGTTGTATCGAAACCAGCCTGGGGCAAAGACCAGCCGAACAATTACAATGGGGAGCAAAACTGCGTGGTGCTGGACGGTGGTCGCGCGTGGCTCTGGAACGATGTCGGCTGCAATCTCGACTATCTGCACTGGATCTGCCAGTACCGTGAGTGTCACCTTCATAGGTACATATCTACTTTATTCAGTTGCACTGCGAATTGTGCAAACGCGAATCATGGCGAATTGCAATGTGTTGTTTTTATAGCACATCCCTTTGCTAAGCGATAATTCTGAGGCTCTTGGGTCTGCTTGAACATATGTCCGCGGGAGATAACCTTGCCTGTTATGCATCTTTTTTTTCTTCTTTCCTGTTTTTATTTATTTCATGTTGCGTGTACAATAAATTGTTAAATAAAAAAAAAATATTTGACCTTTGCATGCCTTCATAGAAGAACAAGGGGCAACTATTGTCCGCGTTCATTTATTTATTCAGTTTATTTATTAATTTAATTATGCATATGTATGATATGTACAACACCAATGTGTACACAATGGTACGTACTTAATGCCATGAGGCATTCTCTACCAGTCAACCACCAGATAATACAGAAAAAGAATCGCAGGCGCGGTTTTCAATTAGAAAATAGAAAGCATAAAAAAATGTAACATACATATGCAGATAAATATACACATTCGTAAATGCAAAATAAAATACATTTACAACGTGTAATACTAAATTCAAAATAATAATAGTAATACAAAAGTTACCTTTCAACACTGACTCTTTGAGTCCCACAATATGTTGCCAATGTAGCACCAGCTACTTTGGTAACATGTGGAACTTAATTAGCCTCAAAAAGAGTGAAACTTACCAACTCGTAATAGCCAGCGCGGTATTTTAGAAGCCTTTAAGATTTCCATAACATGTGGTGACGAGCTTTGGGACAATTATACTTTCGCTGTCAGCTAATGGCCGCTCCAGAGGTTAGGCTGCCGGTATCTATAGCGCCATCTGGCGGTGTCAGATAGTCTAAAATAGTCTAAAATCTCACAAAATAAGGTCTTAATTCTAATCAACAATCGCCAAGCGCTTTAGATGGAGGCATAGCGCATTGTGCAATTTTTGGAAGCCTCTGCTGCTCTATTGAGCAATCTAGATTAGATTAAAAAGTTAGTTATCTGCAACTTAGTAAAGCATTGGCCATAGGAGCGTGCGCACGATTACAAACTAGTTGTTCCTAAACAAGTTATTGTGATTTTAAATTTCTTCCTTTGTCTATCAAAGAAATCCTTGAGACTGAACTGGTACATCTTGTGATGAGTGTATACTGTCGCCCTGTGGCATCCGCGATACATACCAACATCAGTCCAGAGTCTAGAATGATAAACGTTGGCACATCTGCGGATGCCGCTGACTAGCGCCGGAGATTTAAGGAATGGATTTCGAGAAAGGGTTGGGAAAACGGCGAGGGATAGGATGTAGTGCGCCCAGCGGCTGTGAGATTACAGCGTGCACCCTTTCATAAACGTTTTTTGATGTGTTTATGTTTTTTGATGTTAGCATAAACTCTAAATCTATATTGCCAATTGTACTTTTAATTTATTGTTTACCTAAATATTTGGGAAACGAAGCATGATAACATTAAATTTTATTCTCAATAATTAATGACAATACTCGTATTGTTTCGGTTCCCGGCCCCGACGCGAGTGCCAATCGGGCCGTAATCATAAAAGCGGCTTGTTCTTCAAAATACGGTATTCATGTTACTGGGATGGGTTGTATTGTTTATTAAAATTGTTTAATTTGAACATATACAATTAAATTATAGGAATACTCCAAAATAATAATAAGGTTTTAGGAAATAATTACATATTGTGCTTGATTTTGCTTTCTTTGTTACTGGTGGTAACAAAGGGTGTAACTCAATTACTAACTGTGTCAATTGTGTCGAGGTAATGATGTCACGTAAGTCCCGTAACCATTTCTTGTATCGTCCTCTGTTAGACACGCGCCAGGGATATGCTGGCCTAACGAGTGTGCGAGTAAACTCCTTTAGAGATCATGGAGTTCCTCGGCGGTTTTGGCAGCCGGTATCCCTTACTCGGCTCTTACGACACCCACGGCAAGAAATGGAGTTGGTCTTGCAATAAGGCATCATGTACTTGTTTCAATAATTTTAGTTGAAAGATGGACAAATTTTCCGACTGTTATATGTAATTGGTCCAGACCTCTCGTTTTGTAAGCGAGCATTTTACACCACTATAATAAACCACGCTCCCTATTATCAGACACTACGAATTCTCATAATACTTACAAATACTTAAATAAGCGTTTGGGAAATAAGCGAAGTTACACGAACGCTTGAGATGTTCCAACGTGAAAAGTGGTTTGGGGAAATAATTCCCGTGGCATTTTATATTTATTAGACGCACACTAATCAATTTTTACTGATCAACTATTACATCCGATTAATACTTCCGAATAGTATTTCGTAAATTGGTTTTTAAAACGATGAAACTTCCCCCTAAATACAAACACCCTGAAATTCAATGCTGGTTTATAGGTTTTTAATGAACCTTATTCGACAATTCTTACAATCTGTTTAAAAATCTGTACCTATATCGTAGCGAGTATCGTATCGTACAAACAATTGTTTTAAGAGTAAGTATCTTATTTAGGTGTTAAGATTTTCGTATGGCTTTCGTAAGAGTTGATCCACTAAAAGTAGAACCGTACATTTTGTAATGTGTATTTTGCAAAGCGAATTTTCGAATCGTTTCGCGGCTCCATTACTATATCTACATTATGTCTGTCCGAGCGACTATTTTTTGGCACTATTTTTGTTCTCTTTCACTTTTTGTTTATTTTTAATTTCAGAACATAAGGTTGCATACGAGTATGCTTTATGTTACATATTTAGCAACAAGAAAGTCAAACTCAGCAAAGTCGCGTTCTGCATGCGTAGTGTACAGTAAATCATCAGTTGTACCAATGGGTGTGTTTCCTCGCCAGTGCCACCTTCGTGCGGGAGTCCGGACAAACTACTGAACACGACAATTATCGGCGACAACTATCAAGTAGGCGCCTCCATTGGGTACCGTTGTCCAGAGGGACACATGCTTCTCGGAGACAAGACTAGGGAGTGCATGAAAGATGGGTTTTGGTCGGGCGCTGCGCCTAGCTGCAAATGTAAGTACAAGTATGTTTTATGATATAGCATAGTTATATAATGTAAGTAATCTAATAGTGCATATAGTACACATAGTACATGCACTTATACATGCATATAGTGGTCTATTTCATTGCTCACCTATCGGTCTTACAGGTTCCTGTTTGATGGTAGAGATCTACCATTCCGTAAATAAATAAATACTCTTTATTGCATACAAATAGTTATTACATGTACATGTACATATATGTGTTATGTGTACAAATAATAAATGACAGAATACAATAGGCGACCTTATCGCTGAGGCGATCTCTTCCAGGCAACCTTGGTATAGAGAAAAACAAAAGGAATATAGGTAGTGCAAAATGACCGAAATCCACAGAATGGATCATGTTCAATATATACCTACCGACTATATCGATAATAAATATAGTATGATAAATACTTATAATAATAAATAACTTAATAATATATAAATACATACATACATATATATATCTACACTGCATCCAATATCAATTCGCAAATAAGGATCAAAGTTGACAAGGATAGAAAAATAAGAGGGAATTGAGGGTCCCCAAGTGACGAAACAGGTTAGAAACAAAACGGTAGCGAGAGGAAATCATTTGGTAAAGAAAGAAAATACAAAACCAAAGGAACTAACTAATAATAATGATTTCTAACTTGCCTTTTAAAACTAGACAGCGACGTTGAATGACAACTGGTAAAGAATTCCAAAGCCTAGCAGTCTGCATAGTGAAAGTCAGTAAAGAAATTTGACGAATGGGTAGGAAATTTAAGAAGTAAATTTTTATTCCCATGCGTGTGCTACGCATGGGAAAACCGTTATCATTGTGGCTTTCACGCAATGCCGTTACGATTTGATATGAAAAGTAAAAATTATGCTTTTGCGGTCTCTGTTATTTAACAGCAACTTGTCCATGTGCGAATGTCTCATAATTTTTCCCACCCATTTCGCTTATCAAACCCTGTGCAATATTATGCATACGATTCTTCCCTTAATATAAAGCCAATACGCTTGTTTATTGAATCAGAACATGATCTAATACAACGTACTCATAATTTCTTTGAAAATAAATACTTTTAAATATTCAAAACTTGAATTTATACTCGCTTATATTGATGTAAAAACGAATGTTTCGATTTTAACTTATTTTTAAGGTGAAATACATCATGTTTCGGAAGACAAGATAGCATTAATAATTTGTGATATTTGGCAGAAAATAATTGCAAAGTTCGACCAACGCTGGATACAGGAATCATGCAATAAAAATACAGGAATACATTATTACAGGAATACTGTAATATTACTGTTATATTATATATTACTTAGTTATATTACTGTTATACTGTAGGAATACTGTTATACAGGAATACTGTATTACAGGAATGCAATACAGGAATCATGCAATAAAAATAGTTTTCTTAGAAACAATAGCGATTCGTGAATTCAAGATTATTTTATAACTTTGCCAATGTCGGAACATAAATGTGACGACTCAACCAATCGGTTAGTCTCGCTATCAACGTCTACTGGAAAGCAAGGAAAGCCTTGCACGTCTTATGAAGACTTAGCAGAATCAAGTGAGAGGCGTAAAAATACTGTAGTAACTGGAGTAAATGAAAGGTTTACTGAACGGCTTTATATAAATATTCAGGCTTTATCATCGGGTATTCTCATAAGTTTGACGAATATGTTTTGGAAACTGCAAGGATCTACATCAATAATTATAATTGGTATTAAATGCCGTCTTCATTTCATAAAATACTTATTTCACGGCGACAGTATTATAAACCACTCAGGTTGGGTGCATCATGCAAGATAGTGTTACAGATCTGTGACAAACGAGGGTGTATTTCACACGCCACTTCACACATCAGATGCATACGTAACGAGTATTAGAAAACCATATGCGAAAAATGTAAAGGAACCAGATGAGGAAAACCTACGTCTTTTGAAAGGGCATCAATTAAAAAATCATAATTTTACTGATTATGTACAATTTTCATTTAACGATATTTTAATTTATGAGTATGAGATTATTTTATTTACCTTAATTAAAATACGTTTGTAATTAAGAATGAGTTTATACTAGTTTCATCCCTTATACATTGTACTATGTTTATGCAAAATTGTAAAAGTGTATGTGTAAGAACAATAAATGTTTATAGATTTTTGATCAGAGACTGCCACTTATTTCCCGTGGAGGACAGTGTAGTTTCAGATGTTTCAGGGCTTGTGCTACGAAAGAAATAATCATTGTGTAGACTATACACTATCTATACATATAATAAAACTGTAGAGCCAGCGTGTCTGTACATTGAATATATTTACCAAAAACAGATTGGGGGCGATGAAGAAAAAGTATCAGAATATAAAAAGACGATATTGAATTTTTTTTGAAATTTGAAAATTTCGAACACGCTAATCTCCAAAACTACTGAACGGGTTTTCATGAGATTTTCACAGGTTAATTAAGCTTAGCTTGGCACTTTGAATAGTCTTTGTTTCATCGAAATCGGCTGACGGGAAGAAAATATATCCCAATTTAGATTTTAATAACTAAAATTCCACGCGTACGAAGTCGCAGGCATAGCTAGTTAATAATAAAGCTTAAACTATATAAACCTTCATAACGCAAAGGTGTGATAGCTGCTTTATTATCCTTTAGTGGCCTTTTGCTACATCTCCTGGAGGAGATGGCCATACGGCTCACAATATCACAGATAATCATCAACTACCCTACTCTACCTACTTATATACATATAACACCTGGATGACCCTGAGAACAAAATACGATTGCATCAACAATAATCAATATCTCCTTTCAGACGTCAACTGCGGCGGTTTGACTCCAATCCAAGATGGCGACGTGGCCCTGGTCGACGGCCGCACCACTCACGGGGCGAAAGCCGTCTACTCTTGTAAAGAGAACTACACCCTCGTGGGAGAGGCCGAAAGGGAGTGCGAAGACGAGGGGGTGTGGAGTAACGAACCCCCCAAGTGCCTGTTCGACTGGTGTCCCGACCCCCCACCGGTGGCTGGGGCCACCGTGGCGGTCAGCGGACACAAAGCCGGATCACTGGCTACATATACTTGCCAAAACGGGTTCATACTGTTTGGACCGCCGGTGAGTACTAAATAGACTAATCATCGAATATGTGCAAATAAACAAATCATCGAGTATTAAATCTAAGTATTAAATCCTTAAAAGTATTAAATCGATACTTTTAAGGCAGTTGGTTGAGTCAATCAACTGCCTTAAAATTATTGTATTATTGAAATTTGGACGGGACAACGTCTGTAGGCTCAGCTAGTGCGGTAATAAAATCGTAACGAAGCCGTGTCTGTACATCAGATATTTATACGAACGATACGGGGCCCAAAACAGCCAGCTATTTTTAAAATGTTTGCCTGTCTGTCTGTTTGAACACGCATCGCGCAAAACTATTTTTTTTATAGTACCATAAGAAGGCGGCAGACTTTAGTGCCTGGTTAAAATTTACTGTACATTTTATCCCAATCCGTTACAGAGTTCCCACGGGAATCACTAAAGTTCATGCGAACGAAGTCACTGGCACCGCTAGTGTATAATAAAATAAGGATGAACAAAATTGAAATTTTCAAGGACATATAACAATAAAACGTAAAATGCTCTAATCGCATAAATAGTTAATCCATAGTATTGGATCCATCCATCGAATACATAGTGTGACTTGGTAAATTTTGAGATACTCAAATTTCAGAAAGAGAACTCATTTGAGCGTTCATTTTTAAAACATCATTCCAAAAATGAAGCTTGGACTCTGTGGCATTCTTTTCGACAGCCCTGAGGACGCTCCGAATGCTTTTATGAGGACCTCGTTAAAGAAGAGTATATCGCCAGTGCTTTAAATCTTGGTCTAGACGAATGAATCGCTGTATAGAGACTAATGAAGAGTAATTTGAGAAGTTGTAATAAGAATTTGTGTTATAACTTAAATATTTATTTTGTATCAAAATTTACCTAGTCGCCCACGTATGCTTAGGTTAATTGTTCGCTATTTTTCTTTGAATGCCCGTTTTTTCTTTTCTTTTCCTTTCCTTGTATGTTGTACATGCCTATTATCGCTATAATGCCTTTAACAATTATTGTTAACAAGTGAAGTGTAGGTGCGACTTAATAAATAAATAAAATGAGAGCGTGAATAATGTTTCAGAGCGTGACATGCACACTTGGTGGTGTATGGTCGGGGACACCCCCGTCCTGCAAGTACGTGGACTGCGGCACCCCGGCGCAGGTGCACAAGGGCTCGTTCCGACTCCTCAACGGGACCACCACGTACGGCTCCGTCGCACAGTTCAACTGCGAGCCGGACTATTGGCTCACGGGCGCCGAGGTGCTCACATGCAACCGCGACGGCAAGTGGTCGCACGATATACCGTCTTGCGAACGTGAGTTTTCTAATCGAAGCCCTTATTTTGCAAGAACAAACGGAACAAAACATAATTATTTTACATTTTGTATACTGTCCTCCTAAGAAGAACAGATATTAGTACCTATTAACATATATAACGAAAGACAATGACTTCCATGTATTCTATCGAGTTAACTCCTGAGGTAAGTTCACCTCACTGGTCTTGCAAGTGTGAGTACAAGCAAAATCCAGGTTTTTGGGTATTTATGAGTAGCTACTATCTTTCAAAGTACGCGACGAACTAAATTCGAGGAATACTTTACGTTAAAAAATATATTTTTAGTATTTAAGAGTAGGTATTGTCCTTAAAAGTACGTATTGACGGTGAGGGTCAACGGCGGTTGCAAGGGAGAAAATACGTAAATAATAACACCTCTGGTTCAAAGAAAACTGCAGTGGTACAGGGGAAAGTACAGGTTGTTCTCTTCAACCAAATATTCCCCTTAAAACAACGGTCATTGGGCGTCACTTTCAGTATTTGTCATCAGTCTGATCTGAGTTTTGAGATCTGAGTTCAAATCCTCGGCACGTACCTCTACCACTGAGTTTTTACTTAAATGCGTTTTTTTTTTTAAATTGTCACTAGTTGGACGGTCAGGGAAAACATCATGAGAAAAGCAGTTGCTCAAGAAATAAAAAGAAGATCGAGTGTGTGTACCCACTGATCCGCATTGGGCTCGCGTGGTGGATTACAGTCGGAAATCCCCTAGTTACTAGGGGAGACATGTGACCTGAAGTGGGACGTTATAGGCTGATATATGAAAAATAAATATTCTTCATACTACTAAATCCCCGTTTATTGTCTCGTGGTCATACTACTAAATCTCCGTTTATTGTCTCGTGGCCACTTTATGGAATCTGTTGCTATTAAAATGTGTTTTCAGTGATATCGTGTGCGGAACCCGACGTACCGGCGGGTGGCTACATCGAGGTGTACGACTACAACGTGCACTCGAGTATCTCCTTCCACTGCGAACCGGGACACAAGCTGGTGGGCGAGTCCAATCTGGTGTGCCATTCCGACGGCGAGTGGTCAGCCGACTCGCCCAAGTGTGAATGTACGTATTTATATCATCAAGATCATGCCGACTGGCCTCCATGAGTTGATTTTAACACTGTGTTTAAGCCCACGATAATTGAACTATAAATAATACAGAGAATAAACAATAATTTTTAGGTCTGTGTAACCACGCATCACGTAAAAACAACTGGACGGATTTTAATGAAACTTGGCATAAATATACCTTGTTGGTGGGTTTGTAGGAACCCGCCGGCCGAAGCCAACTAGATTGCCAGCCAACTAGATCGACATCTAGTTGGTCATGACGTCTGCCATTTTTGTTGTCTTTTGTTTTTTATTCCTGTCATCTGCCTTTATTGTTTTGATGTTATTCTTCTTTTGCTTTTACAATCCATTTATTTTAAGGTTTAATCTTTCATGCTCTTTATCTATTTATGTAAATTTTGCTTTCGTATTAAATATAAAGTGTTGTTCCTGAGTTTTATTGAGAAGAGGACCGAGTGTTCACATACAAGCAACCACAGCACTTTAGGTTAACATTTAGTATACTTTCTATCCAGATCCTTTACAGGCAGCTCTATATCATTGTCAAGGCCACATGGACAGTCAGCAAGAGTATCTTATACGCTAGTAATAAGGACTATATTCGAATGGTTTTGGGTACGTTAGCGAGGTTTGACGATTTGTCAAAAATGATAATTCTCCAATAAGTAATTACGTCCAAGCGACGACAAAGGCCCGATACTATATTTCTCCAAAAAGTTTGTCAAATATTCCAAATTCGTCCAATGTGAGTCATATGATGTTTCAAAAATTTGGGTTATTCTGTTGTTATGAGGCCAATACGGTGGCTATAGGACTCCTGCATCCCAGCAAGCAATAGACAAACAATGAAAGGTCAAAGATTATTGCTCGATTTGTTAATACGGTCTGTGAGAACTTGTAGATTAAAAATACGATTAATTAAACATTAAGATACAACTGGCATGTTAATAATTATTAATTAATAGTTGTGCCCGGCGGCGTTGCATGCCCGTTAAACTGACAAATTAACACAAAACGATATTAAACTATACGTATAAACCTTCCTCTTGAATCACTCTATCTATTGATGAAAACCGCATTAAAATCCGTTGCGTAGGTAGTTTAAAAGATCTAAGCGTACATACAGAGTGACAGACGGCGGGAAGCGACTTTGTTTTATACTATGTATAGATTGAATTTGTATTTCATTTAGTTCTATATTAATATTATATTAAGAATACATTTCGTTTGAGTGAAATAAATAGCTTTAACTCACTATTTGACCTATGACCCAATTCAAATTATTTCTGAAATTGACAATAATAATTAACTATTCGGTGGACTAGACAATATTCAGTTTGGACAGCCTGGACCATGAGTTCATATATTGCGTCACCCACCGCCGATCTTAATGTTGGTAATCTGCGATCGTCCACCTCGATTACCACAAAATAACACTCCAACCGGTCACAATATGTTCGCCAACTGTCATTCTCCAGATCAAATTCGGTTATTTTGCTCACGGACATTGCTTTCCTTTATTTTAATATTTCGTCATCACTAATAAGTAAAAGACCGTGTTATATTCAACATCTGTGAATGCAGTGTGTACCTATTATTGATATGTAGCTAAATGTTGCAGACGTGGACTGCGGCAAGCTGCCTCCGCTGCCGTATGGAGCGGCGGAGTTACTTAACAGCACGACGCACCTCGGCAGCGTGATTCAGTACTCTTGTACCACCAACTACCGGCTGGTGGGGCCCGTCCGCCGAGTGTGCACCGAGGACGGCGCCTGGAGCGACTCCTCTCCCCGCTGTGAAGGTAACCACTAAATAACTTTATAAAGTAAAACTGCAATGGAAAATATAATATAAAATATACTGTCACATCATTTTGTTTAAAATTAACATGAAAGGTGTCTTAACGTTTGAGAGGGGGAGAGAGCATACTGCAATCCAACAGTCGCTGGGCGCACTAAATGTCTACTAAAATGTTTATAAAAAGGTTGTCACCAAATGGAATGGATATATCTCACAAAATGACGAAGGATTGCGAATCATAATAGCTGAAATTTTGTCAAGGTTGTATTCCAATAATTATTATCCGGTTAGGTAAATCAATGACTGTAGATATATTTTCATAGCGCGCGAAATATACGAAGGTATGCTACAAAACCAAATAAATTTAAAATTGCAGAGATCCGTTGCCCCGAGCCAGTAGTGGCGGATAACAGCATCGTTTCAGTGACCGGCAACGATCGCATGCACGGACGCACGCTCATCCGTACAGCGGCCACCACCAACAACGGGAACACGTACAGGATCGGCGCGCTGGTCAAGTACCGCTGCGAGCGAGGATATAAGGTCGTCGGAGAGAGCTTGTCCACTTGCGAGGACAACGGCAAGTGGAGTGGTGTCACTCCCAGATGTCAATGTAATCCTTTATTTATTTATTTAATAATTGATTGTACACACAACATGAAATAAATAATAAAAGAAAAGATGTACAAAAGTTGGTTTAGGTGATGTATTTGTCGTTGTGTCTCTGGACTCATGACACAAGAAATCCTGGCGTCGACCTTCAAAAAGACCCTTAAAGGTATGATACCGAAGGCCGCGACAGTGACAGGCGACACTGATCGACAACAGCGACAACTGTTGCTGATATCCGGCGACACTACTGCTACAATGGTATGAGGTAGTGTACAAATGCAGCAGTAAGTGCCGCGCGACACTACATGGAGCAACGTGGTGTCAAGACCAAGGGGGTCTTGACACCACGCCGGTCGTGAGTCAACGACCGACGTTGGCCGATGTCAGCCGGCTTTACACCACCCCATCACCCGCAGTGGGTATTGTAAAATGCAATTAAGGGATAAAGCCGCTACCACAAATGCTGAGGAACTACACCATCTCTAAAAGAATGGACTGGCCAACCCGCTCGGCCTGCGTGGCATTTTAAGGCTATACATCACTCATGCGCAAGAGTTCCGTGTCCAGTAGTGGATACTAAAAGGGCTGGTTGAATACTTGTACAGTTCCTATAAGATACCGTGTGTGTTATTGCAGACGTGGAGTGCGGCAACCCCGGTCGCTTCCAGAACGGTAAAGTGACTCTGGCGACTAACGCCACTTACTACGGAGCAGCTGCGTTGTACGAGTGCGATGAGCATTGGCAGCTGGACGGCGTCTCCCGTAGACTGTGTCAAGACAACGGCACTTGGAGTTCCGAAGCTCCAGTGTGCAAAGGTGAGACAGACAAACACACTTTCACTACATTTTCAAACACAACTCAAAATTATTTCGTATACCTACGTTTAATTATAATAATTGGTAAAGAAGCAGTCACAAAATATTGTACACGTTTTTACAAAATTATTTACAAATACGTCTTATAAAATAGTATATTTTCCTCCCTGCAATACTAAAGTGGAAATTCAGTAATGATTCAGTTTTTTTTTTTTTTTTTTTTTTTTTTTAAAAAGCGTATCGTGCAATCAGTCTTTATTGACTATGAGCAGATGGGTTGTGTGAACATTGTCGGTGAGGTGTATTCCCCATTAGGAATAACACCTATATTGCTATATTGACTCATATTCTGCCTAGTTCTAATATTCTAATATTAATGATTCAGTGAAATTCAGTGAAAATTTGGTCTTAAAACTCCCACTTGGCAGTTAAAGTTTTTTCATCTCATGAAGACGGGTTATAATACGGACGGCGCGCGCCGCCCAACGCCGGGAGTTGTGACTAAGTTAACGATAGTAAGTAGTAAGTAATAATTGTAGTAAAATATATTCTTACATATATATATGTGTGTGTGTATGTCTATGCGAACGTAATAGACATTATTATTGGACCGTTCTAATAGGTCGGATTTGACGTATGACGAACCATATAATCCACCGATGTGAAATATTAATTGTCGTAGACGCAACGCTTCCATGAAAACGAAGCTTAGAATTGATAGAGTTCAGTGGCGGATCCAGGATTTTGGTTTGGGAGGAGCTTGACCCAGCTGAGGGTAGGTAGGCTTTTATCAAGGTAAACACTAAAACACAAAAACGCACACACAATTTTATTTTGCTCATTTAACGTATAGCGAGTCTCTTCGGATAACTTTTTGCAAATACTTCAATTACTTCGACAGGTTGTAGGCTGCCAGATATATCTCGGTAAATATACGAGTACATGGCAGCCAAACCGTTTAATCTGTTTTTGGTAATTGTCGTACGAAGGTACGGTTTTGTTAGTTTAAGCGAAGAGAAGCTACGCTCCACACTAGGATAAGAAAGTAGGATAATATCGAGTTTAATTTGAGATTTATCAGGAGTGGACCCAGATGCTTTTGAGGGAGACTTAAGCCCCCTTAGCCACCACCCCCCCCCCCCCCCCCCCCTGGATCCGCTACTGATCGACTTATAGTAATAATAAAGAAAACTTGACTGGCAGAATGTGTAAATTGCACCATTGCCATATACAAAAGAGAAAAAAGTGTTGATGAAAGACAGAGATTTTAACAAAGTGAAAGTATACAATTTTAGTATGAAAGGGAAGTCAGTTAAAGCTTAAGAGAGTGGTTTCTAACCTCATATCATATGCTTATTAACAAACTGTTTCATTTGTCAGAGATCACATGCCCAGAACCATCGATGCAGCTGAAGGGCAGCACAGGGCTGCTGGTGGCGACCTCCACGCTGAGTATCGGCGGCGAAGCACACTACCGCTGTGAGAGAGGCTACGCATTACGGGGTAACCACACACGGACTTGTCTGCCGAGGGGACACTGGGGTGCTTCGCCGCCTGTTTGCATACGTAAGCAAATAAATTATCTTACCTATCGGTCGTCAGACATGATCAATTCAAACTGTCAGAGCTGACAGTTTAAATTGACGGTTAATACTGCCGTTCCTAGTATCATACTATACACGGCCAATTTTAACTGATCGTGTGAGGCGGCCATTAGTCGTCAAACTCACGAGGTCGCCGGTCGCACGCGCACTTGCCTGCTGAGGGGACACTGGAGCGCATCATCGCCTGTTAGCAAACAGACACCCTTACCTATTAGTAGTAGGGCCGGATAGAGGGATGGGCGATAGCCCAGGGCGCCAGATAATCTAGGGGTGCCGCGTCGCAAGCGGAAGATCTGGTTTTCATACAAAATATACAAATTTCCGTTTGTATCCTTATTTATTTATTCCTTTTTTTACATAGTGTTAAAGGGGGATCAGAGCTAAACCAAACAAAATATTCTATATAAATCACAAATCTATTTTTGTGAGTGATTAAGACACGTCCGCGCCACACTGCGTCTCAAATCCAAGAGAGCGAAGCAATATCGTATCGGCCGCACTACAAGCGCGGCGGTGCCCCTCCATTCATTCGTAGCATTGTCGTAGCACACGTAGCGGTCGTGGCTGACGTCGCTGAGCGTAGCAGTGCTACGCGCATCCAAGCGTTTTAGCAATAGATATTCCTAGATGTATTGTAATCATAGTAATATATGCGTTCTCACGATAACTATTACAATATACGTTATACAATATGATTGTATTATATACGTGTATTTATATTTATCTTATGATATTATTTTTACTGCTTGGCTTATATACAAGTACATTGTTAGTGGTCTGTGGACAATGAAGTGGGCGATACAATGAAACATACTTCTTTACTAATGTAAATATACTAATGTAAATGTAAAGTATAAAGTAAATTTATACTTTATACTTTATAATATTATACTAATCTGAGGGCACGCCAACGTTTGTCATTTTGGACTGAAGTTGGCATGTACCGCAGATGTCCATTGGCGACAGTATCCATTTACAACCAACTGGATTGTATATTCGCCTTTTTCCTATAAAAAATAATAGTTCATATAGTTTATTTCGTTTCCAAAACACATAGTGAAAATAGTTTATTGCTACACGGGGCACACTGAAAATTTCCGAAACTGGCCACATACATAAACAATATTTAAAAAGTAATTACAATATTGGAAAATGGAACTCTTTGGCTGTAGAATAAAGTTTGTTTTATCTAACAGACATTTGTTTTACATTGTGGCGTCATTTTAAAAAAAAATGTGTCGGCATTACTATGGATTTAACTAGTGAATATTTTAGCTGTATGATTTTCTATGATTTTAAGTGTAATTTGACAGCTCAGCAGAGCCTCGCTCGGCTTCAAACTGCTTTTGGCGATGAAACACCAAGCAAGACGATAATTTGTAGCTGATTTGCAGAATTCAAGCGCGGTCGTGTCAATCTCAGCGACGAACTTCGTGAAGGTCGCCTCCACCGCTGTCAACAACAAAGACATCGATGCTGTGCGCCGTGTGATCGAAACAGACAGGCATGTGACCTATCATGAGATTCTGGCATCCTTAGGCATAGGCATGAGTCAGATACAATCAATCTTACACAAACATTTAGCTGTGCGAAAGCTGTGCTCGCGGTGGATCTCACACAATTTGACTGAGGCTCAAAAAACGGAACGCATCACTTACTGTAATGTCATGCTTACCAGATTCAACGAAGGGGCGCCAAATTTGGTGTGGAACATAGTAACAGGTGACGAAACATGGATTTACAGCTACGACCCCAAAACAAAGCTGCAATCGTCCATTTGGGTCTTTCAAGATGAACCGAACCGAACCTCACCAAATTGGCGCGTGGTGTGCAAAGTGCAGCGAAGCAGATGATCGCTTCTTTTTTTAGAAAAACTGGTCACATTGGCTACTGCTGCTTTGGAGAATCGTCGTACCGTGAATTCTGATTGGTACATGACAAATTGCTTGCAAGTTATTGACGAACTTCGTAAAAACAACCGTAAACGCCGCATAATCTGCACCATGACAATGCCAACTCTCACACGGCCTAACAGACAAACGACTTTTTGAAGCCGTAAAGCGTAAAACTCATGAGCCATCCTTGGCTCATGTCCCGACTTGGCACCTTGTGACGTCTTCTTGTTTTCAAAAATTAAGAACCAATTACGCAGTCAACGATTTTCATCACCAGAAAAGGCTGTCGAAGAGTAGGAAAAACATGTTTCCGAGGTCACCGCGGAGGAGTGAAATAAATGTTATAGAAATTGGTTTATTCGCATGAAAAAGTGTATTGACGCTCACGGAGAATATTTTGAGAAACAATAAATTGATTTTTGGCCATTCATTGTATTTTTTTCTTATTCATTCCGGAAACTTTCAGTGTGGCCCTCGTATAAATTATCTTAATAATTATAAATTATTATAAATTATATTCTTAATCTACAACTAAATAAAGTGCAGTGAATACGCAAAGGTCCCTGACTCAGCATAATGTTGTGGCCGCCTACAGATTTTATTGAATCATTGATAATTGTTCCTAATAAAGAAAATACAATAATAAATAATAATTGATTTCAGCGATCGACTGCAAATCTCCCGGTAGCATCGAGAACGGGCGCATCATCATCTCGAACGGCTCAACTCTCTTCGGCAGTTCCATCGAGTACCACTGCTTACCGCAGTACCAGCGCGTGGGGCCGTTCCTACGCAAGTGCCTCGAGGACGGCAAGTGGTCGGGCGAGGAGCCGAACTGCGAACTTGCGACCAACGAGGCGGCAGAGTCCGGTACATTACCACTCAGCGTCGGTGTGGGATGCGGAGTGGTGCTCTTCCTACTGATGCTGCTGGGTGTTATTTATTTGAGACTGTGAGTACTTTATTTGTGTTCAAATAATTTATTTCAATGTGAGTAGTAACATACGGTAATCAATTATAACAGCTGTTGAGGATGAAGGCCACCTGTAGATTGGAATTGGTACATACATGTGTGGGATGGATGATATTTTAATACATGCCTCTATACTCACCTAATGCAACCTAAAATCTGTAATAGAAAGATATTCTAGTGCATACCTATTGTTGTGTCTACGTATTATAAATTAAATACCGATTGTTCGACGGTGTGAGCAGTGGCTTTATATCGTACTCGTATATCTACCTACGCGCAACATCTATGCAAGCCCGCCAGTCGTCGATCGTAATCACCATACCACCACTGTACGCGTTTGGATGTATCGTTTGGACAATCGACTAACCAAAGTCTAGTTCTTTCTTGCGCCACCATACCTGTATTATCCACAACACTGGTCCAGTAGCTGGATCAGTCACAACAGCTGTGGTATGTAATATGGTATGTGTTTTTCCAATTTTTAAGTTCAGTTGCAATAAACCACCATAGAGTGCACACGTACACAGTTGTTTTCATATCCCGCTAAGCACAAGTCAACCTTATCACCAAGCAATACAGTATGTATTTATGTATACAACGTGTCATTGAAATAAAGCAAAAGCTGAGAATATATTGTACGGTGTCTAGAGTAGAATCGATTATACCACTTTTTACTAGTTTTTTTCCATGATTTATACAATTCTATACTGAAATGAGTGCTACGAACGTTTTAGACAGGACAACAAAACCCAACCTGTTTGTAACTTTTTATTTATTCCTTAAAATATGTTTGCTTTTTTCTAGAACAGTTTCATATATTTTAAATCGGTTGACATGTTTCAGGTTTTGCGGTATATCGATGACACGTAATATAATACTCGTAGTTCGGGGAGAGAGTCTTTTCGTATTTTATACGTATAAAGTTGTAATCTAATCTGTTTGTTTGTACTATTTATACCTGGCTGGTTGTAATACCATTAAAAGGTGACATTCTAAAAAAACAATATTAAAACTATTTTCCGCCATTTTGCCATTATTTTTCAGTCTGTGAAAATGAGTGAAAGTGACTGTAGGAACCTTGCCTAGCCAGTTATTAATCAATCTCAAAAACGTTATTATTTCAAACTTTATTAGTCTAAATTTAAATATTTAATTACGGAAGCAAACGCGCCGCCGGAAGTTAACTAGTGGAACTTTACTCCGGGACTATATGCGTCGGCCGCTTGTTGAAAGTCGCTTGCGCACGCCCGAGTTTAGTTTAGTTTAGTTAATCGCTTTAGTTTTGATGTTTCATTTTTCGTAAATTATAAATAAATAATTATTAATTATAGGTTAATAATTATAGGTTATTAATAATAGTTATTAATTGATTATGATTAATTTAGCCATTAATTAATCCATTAATTATCTTTTTAAATTAAATATGCAAATATACCAATTTACAATAATGAACATAAATTAAAATTATTGATGTTTCTATCAACTTAACGTTGTTTTTACATCGCTATAAGATTCCTTGAAACCGTACTCACGCGCTCTTGCGTACTATAGCTAGTTCAATACAAAAATTAACCATTTACTGAAACTTTCAGTCGAAAAGCAACACCAGTAAAAAACACGGAGAATATAGAGGGCGCCGAGCGTAAGGAAGACGCGAACGCGGCGGTGATGAGCTACGCAACATTACACGACGCGGGACGTCACGTGTACGACCGCGTCACGGACAACGTGTACGACTCGCCGTACAGCGAGCACCTCGCCGACAACGCCGCGTACGGACGCGCCGACTCCGCCTACGAGCCGGAGCCGACGGGGCCTAATGCCGTGGTCACCATCAACGGAGTCGCTGTGCGCTGATAAACAACTGACAAAGGACTTTAGTGGTGAATACAAATCATTCATATGCCAATCATTGATATTCAATCGTTGTAACCATCACGCGTAAAATTCTTTAAATCATTGATATGCCTAGGTAATCAATAAACGATAAAATGTAACTTTTTAGACTTTCGCGTTTTGTACACATTTTTTTAAACGTATGACCCTTTTGTCATTTGTATTGTTAATCAGGTCTAAATGCGCAAAATTATTTATTTGCCTTTTACTTCTACTCGACGTTTCGGGTAAGCTCGCCGACAGCGCGGCGGCAAATGGACGCGCCGCAGCCGACGGGGCCTAATGCTGTTGCCAATATCAACGGAGTTCTCAGTTCAGAACAGACACACGCTTTCTAATTCTCAATTACCCCTGTTTATAGTTCAGTACTAATTCTCAATTACCTTTTATTCTCAGATCAGAACAGACGCGCCCTTTCTTTCTCAATTACCTGCTATTCTCAGTTGAGAACTAATTCTCAATTACCCCCTATTCGCCGTTGAGAATAGGAGTATGTACAATCAGCAACAGAGTGACCAGTGCCAATTGGTACCTTCATACGTTAGAAGGACTAAAATTTGGGCGGTTTTGGAAACATTAGCGTTTTGCTGACACTGTTCTCAATTGACAACAAGGGGTAATTGAGAATGAGAACACACTTCAATTACTTATTTTCTCAATTACCGTTAGTAGATATTAATCACGACTATTATTGTAATTTTCGTGTTATAGGCAGAATATTTTTGCAAAACGTTTGCAAAATTTTTGCGATCGCAAGAAATAACTATTCGCTATGCCACTATCTTTTATTGTCGACTTTATCGTGTTGTATATACTGTCGCGTTTGATGTACGACTGTAACATGATACCATTGATCGATACATTATGTTGTCGATGTTTGTTTGATAACGCCAAACATAGAATGAAGACTAGTGGCTATTGTGATTGTACGGTAATTTGTCTCCACAATCTATCCCAATAAACATCACAATCGCTATTAAGTATTTGTACGATCGTTTATACGTTGATACATAAAAAATAAGTTCCTGTAAATATAAAAGAAATTTCCCAAATGTTACCTAAATTTGAATTAGTCTCACAAAATTTTGATTCCGCATAATATGGTTACCATTTAACGTTAGACTCGAGTGTGCAAACTGTTTCAACAGATGTGGTAAGTAGATATATTCTCCATTAAGCAAAGCTGTTTCAGCATCGATCAACCAAAATACAGTGACGTAGTAACATTACAGCCCTAAAAAGGTGGCATTTGCAAGGCGGTCAAATTGACCTCTTGTCAATTCGGTCTGTCATTTGGCAACGGAAAAACTGTCAAGAAAGTATTATTGATAGTTTGACATTTTTTTCAATAGCTGCAATATTTTTGACATGAGTGTTGGCAATGTCAAAAATATAAGAAATTATTGAAAACCAGAACTTTATATATAATCCGATATAATATTAATGAAGTAATATATCGTTGCAAATGTGTTTGCGTAAATTCTTGTTTACGCAATGCTTGTTTCATACTTAAATGCTTGTTTGCGTAAATCTTAAATGCGGGAGGAATATGGTTTAGAGCAGCGCAGGAGCGAGGAGGGTGGCGCAGACGAAGGAAGGTAGGCTTATACTCAGCGGTGGGCGGAAACAGCCTGATGATAACCACTGCCATCACTCACGTACACAGTTTTGTCACAAGGAGTTAGTTATCTATCTATGTATTTTGGTTGATCCATGTGCTCTAGTAGAGACAGTCAGAGACAAAGCTATGGAAATGACAGTGGCTACGAAAACTCGATTAGAGCCAGGCTATTTTGAATCATGTTCGACTCAAGCGATCGTTAACTCTAACTTGTTTGTACACTGGGGCCGACCAGTGACGACCGCTAGGACAGCTAGCGATGTTACATGACTTTGTATCATAACAGTCTACCGACTCTCGAACAGACGACCAATTAAACCAGTTGGTAGTTGCCTTGCCTGCTGTGCAATAGATCCTTGGTTTGTTTCCCGATAGGGCAACCATTTGTTTACAGACAGATGTTTGTTCGAGTCTGGCTGTTGCACGTGTTGTGTTCGTCTTTGTGTATGTCTGGACTCACGGCACATGAAATCCTAGTATGGGCCATTGATTATAACGTAATTTAACATTATTAAAAAAAAAACCGAGTAAATCGCTTCCAATCAGTACCGTTTTTATGCACTAAGAGAAATGGCGACAGTAATTACGGAACTTCATGAGCATTCAAACGTCATAGCTACGTCGCTGGTTGGCTTTAGTTCACCGGAGTCACAACTTATGACTCGAAGACAAAGACGAATATTGTCTCTGGTCACAGATTGCGAAATTATTCCGAATCGTTCGGGTGGTCACCAACCCTTACTAGGTATTGTACCAAAGATGTAAAAGTGTTGGAATTATATGAAATCTATGTATGGACTCTTTTATTATTGTCCAAGATATAAAAAAAACTGCAATTCTTTGCTTTACATAAAATCTTAAATGTGTTGATCCTCTATTTACAAAATATACTGGTATTTAGAAAATCATTAGCGACTTATTATAGAAAAAAAGTGGCAGATGGTCAAATAGTCTACCTGGTGGAATGTTTGAGCGCGTCAGCAGAATTGACCATGGTCCAGCAAGCTACCCCTATGGGAGTCGAGCTAAACCTGTTGAGAATAACGTCTGTCGATCGTCATTGCCACCACTACGGAAGCCCGATGACTTACTGGCTCACAGTGGCAAAGAGAAAGCCGATTTACTGGGCTACCTCTTTGCTGCCAACTCGACCTTGGACGAAGGGGATGCCACGAAGGTTAAAAATTCCATGACGGACATCTGCTTCACTCATCGTGAAATCCGGCGGATACTCGCATCTCTTGAAGAGCGGAAGTCAGAGTATTCTGGCTCAGATGGTAGTTACCTCAGGCCGTCACGTATGTTTACATTTCGGACAAATTGGATTGGAACGGTGTTATAAATACACACACATCCGGTTTATAAACCGTTTTTGAAAAGTAAAGAATTCAGGTTTTTTAATTTTATGGAATATTTTTAGTTCACATCTTATAGAAATGTGAAGAGGTTACTATGTGAACAAAAGTATACATATTAATGGAATAAATCACAATTTTTATTGTATAAATTTAAGAAGAAAATTGTATTTATTGTTGTATATCGATGTATCGCTAATTAAAATAGAATTTGATGCCAAAATAATATTTCTATTGCCTTTTAGATTATAAAATTAGTTGTCATAAGTTTTCCTTAGGTATGGTTCCTCCAGAAGCATGAATTAGATTTTTTGAAATTATTTTGGTATTTCGAAATTTGTAGTTATATAATTAGACCTAGTGAAAGTACTAACTTCCACAGTGCCTATTTTAATGTTCGTATACATAAATGTGCTTCTAAATGTTTGTCTATTGTTTCGTAAATACAGTTAGGTCTAGTATATTATTGCCCGAAACTTAAGGCTCAATTACACAAGGAGAGTTTCTCGAACTATACGGGCGAGAATATTGTATACGATTCTCGTATGCGACCATACTACATACAATTCACTTTACCTTGTTTATACTGTTCGAGAAACTCACCTTGTGCAAATGAGCCATTACACTGCCAGCGTGTTCAGATATTGTTGTAACGAGCAGGAAATTGTGTTTCTGTACATTTATAGAATATATTAAAAAAACACAGCCTGTCGAACGAGATCACGTGACGCATTCATGTGACACATGGAGCACTTCACAAAAAAAACTTCTTGGTACAATAATTTCATTTTGATGAACGTGATTGTACCTTATTCTTTAATTACTAAAGTATTGTATAAAAATAATAATTACTTTTGTTATATTTTTACGTAACTAATTATTTTTATAATATTAGATAGATTTTTGTTAAATATATGTCTTCAATGTGTATAATTGCTTTCTTTTATTTGCGTCTCGTCTCACCCCAGTATTAATCTGGCTAATGAAATATTACGACGTTTTTAAATACTTCTGAAATTAGTTTCTTTATACATGAATAAATTAAACCAAATGATAATTAACTAATTAATAGTTTGAATAATTAATCACGAGCCCTGTGGGACTACACCACCTCTAAAATAGTGGACTCGCCAACCGATTTAAATTGATTAGTAAATGATTAATAATTGATTAGTTTTATTGATTAATACAACACTATTTTTAGTATTAAACAAACACAAATTACAATAAAACTGTCAAACATAAATTACAATAAAACTGTCAAACACAAATTACAATAAAACTGTCAAACACAAATTACAATAAAACTGTCAAACACAAATTACAATAAAACTGTCAAACACAAATTACAATAAAACTGTCAAACACAAATTACAATAAAACTGTCAAACACAAATTACAATAAAACTGTCAAACACAAATTACAATAAAACTGTCAAAACTGTTACACTTTCATAACACGATATCAGCGACTGCATTAATAATACTCATTGTGTTGGTAAACCCTGAACCTTGTCTCCAGCCAAAGAGGAGGACGAGAGGATCCCCGACCCTGACGAAGCCTTGATCTAGTCCAAACTTGATGCAGAAGTTCACCCTCCGTTCGACGTCCATTTGCCAATCAACGTCCGGAGGTTCTGAATATAGTGTGAGAGGAACATTTCATTTTTGCGCTCCTGTTATTTTAGTTCTAATTCTTTCATCTCACATTGTTTTAGTGTGAGTAAACTTGAGAACACTCAGTATCATCTACCGATATCGCGACGCACATTAAAACAATTGTATGAGCGCAACCACTACTAAGCCTTAACCCGCGTTCTTGAGCTAACAGAACTTATACCTAGTACTAGGGTAATATAGTACCCTGGAGGGGCTAACTTGAGGTGGATAACAGAAAATATATTTTGATAATTTTAAAATACAGTCTTGTAAACCGGTTAATTTTACAATCATATTATATAGAATTTTAATAGAAAGTAAGAAAATATATCTGTCCATTCTTACAACGCAATTACGTATACATATATATATATATATATATAATATAATAAACATAATAGAAAGATATATTATCGCTTTTAGCGATAAGAGCGCCTTTAATGTCTGCAGTGTCTGTTATAGTATTGTATTTAGTGTGCAGTTTTTTTATCTATTTATTTATATTGTAGGTTTTTTTTTTCTTTTATAGACGAGTGAGCTGACGAGCAGGCGGTCCCACGTGATGGTAAGTGTTACCGCCGCCCATGGACACCTGCAACACCAGGAGGTATGCGGGCGCGCCGCCGACCTTGTAAAATCCTATTCACAGCTTTCTTGAAGAACCCCATATCGTAGCTTAATGGAAAGACCTCTTGAGGCAGTTCGTTCCACAGCCTACGGGTTCGCGGTATAAAGTAATTTTTGGACTGAACAGTGCGCGACACCTCCGTATAGAGGAAATGCGGATGGACCGCACTTCTGTGACTAAAATAAATTAAAAAACGGGCAACGAATTTAAATATGGTGGTACGTTCTAAATAATCTATATAAATAAAAACTAAATTCTGTTCGTTGGTAAGCGCATCACTTGAGAACGGCTGCACCGATTAAGCCATTTTTTTTAAAAAATAGACATACTCCAGATGGACATACGCTATGTATTATGTGCAAAAAAATGGCACAGCTAGTACGAAATAAAGCAATCCAGTTTAACTGACTAGCGCAGTGGATAGCCTAGGGGTGGACACTCGACTTACATTCGTGAGTTTAAATCCTCAGCACGTGCCACTACGTTTCTAAATAAATAAGTACATTTTTTTATAAAATTGTCTCTAGGTCGGCGGTGAGGGAAAACATCGTGAGGAAATCCGCATGCTCGAGAAATCAAAAAAAGGAGTGTGTATCGAACAATCCACCCGGGGGCCGCGTGGTGAATTATGGCCCAAAACCCTCCGGTGGTTTACCAGGAGAGGCCTGCAGTGGGACATTACAGGCTGATACAAGTGCAAAATATTTCCAGAGCTTTTCTGTTACCTTCATATATAAGAGGTATGATCCCTCTCCACATATGCAGCTGTCTAGCTGCTGACGAGTATCTCGTGATCGATATAATTGGACATCGAGGCTTGAACTTCGAGACTAATTGCGCCGATTGGCCAGTGGTAGTAACGACAATGATGGCCGATGCTATACTCCATAGTGCTGCTTGTACTGCCGCCATGGCAGCTCCCGTTGCTTGGTTGCATGGAAGTGGCGTCTAAAGACAATAATGCATGCTCACTAAGTAGGTAAACTAAAACTAGTCCTTTTTTGGTCCAAAAAGGGACACGGGACTTTCTTTCATGCACTTTCTCCTCGTACAGGAGGAGTTGGCGAGTCCACTCCTTTTGTGGTGGTGTAGTTCCTCAGGTTTTCTGATAGTTATCTTTTAGTCGCCTTTTACAACACATATGAGAAGAGATGACGTGGGGTGATGATATTCTACAGCCAGCCGACCCCACATAGTGTTAGTACAAAAGTTGTAGTGCTAATGAGCTCAACCCAACCACTAATGATTTCTATGTGAGACGTGAGTGTAGACATCCAATCTTAACTTGCCATTTTTGTAAAGTTTAGACTGTCATAATTTTGGGACCACTGAACCGATATGGCTGATCTATGAACTAAAACAAGATATAGTCACAAACTATTTCAGTTAGCTCATAGGGTAACACGACAGTTTGGCGCCGAACGTAAATAACTCTTCTAAAAATTCTAAAATCACCTTCCTCGAGTGTTCACAATTACTACCTCCTTCCTTTCAAGTACAAGTTGTTTACCAATTTAGTTGGCTCATAGTAATAACACGACACGCTGTTAAAACTATCCTGCGATATTTGCAGGTCATAGACGTTGGCTGTATACAGAGTCCATAATATCAATGCCCTCAGTTAGAGGCTTACACTAGTTGTTCGATGGTCACCTTAATGGTAATGAGAAAACCCTCACGCCTGCTACCGCTTTGTTGTGGCCTTACCGAGTCTATGAGTTTATAAAATATCTGTTTCGTCCAAATACACGCTTCTGCTTCTTTACACGCGTTGCTTAAACAAGTTATCGTTTCAATCGGGTATTCTCCTATAGACGTTTCGGCAGAAAGCACCAGACTGTCAGCGCCGTCGAGGATACAGTTGGAGATGTCCATAAGTTCAGCTCTTAGGGGAAACTTTTTAAATCTCATACTGCTAAGGAGTTGGGCGCTTACACTGACAGGAATATTAGCCTGGAAAGTGTAAATGTAATTATTGTAATATATCATCATCAGCCTGTGTCTCTCCACTGCTGGATATAAACCTCTCCCGCGGCCCGCCATCACACAAGATTTTCGGCTTTTCACATCCAACCACCACCGGCGAACTTCATCAAGTAGTCACAGCGGTTCCCAGTACGTGGTCTTTAGTTATAATGAATACTTCCAAATACATTTACATTGGGACATTATCAGTATTTCACATCAGTTTTTTTTTTATAAAAAAGTGGCAGACGAGTATACAGTCCACCTGATGGTAAGTGGATACTGTCGCCCATAGACATCCGCGATACATGCCAACATCAGTCTAATACATGTCAACATCAGTCAAAATGATAAATGTTAGCATGTTATCAAATGCACTGGATGCCTTTGAGGATCTAGGAATCAGTATTTGGAAAAGGATTGGGAATGACGGGGAATCCTTATAAAGCTATTATATATAAAATATAGAATAAAGAAACCTTGTTACCTTATTTGCTCGAGATATCATTATTTTCTGTGCTATTATCAGCTTCCTTGGAGTGATTTCTGATGCCAATTCCCGCCTGGCTATCATAATGCCATTAGCTACCTGTGAAATTTCTAAATTCTGAAATATCCAAATAAAGCGTGCGCTACGAGCAGAAAGAACTTCGGTCATTAACATGTACTAGATAGACCCTTCATATTATTGAACCATAGTATGAGGGGTCTAGTGAAGTGGTCGGTGGTCGACAATTTCATACAAATATCTTTATCAGTTTTAGTGTACTGATTGACGTATTAAAATATTTTACGCTATTTTTGTAGGACCTTATAGAGGTGTGATAGGCTGCGACTACGAACCGCTGCGAGCTGTTCGCAACAAAGCGGCACTGTGTACGCGACGCTTAACTTAGCTTAGCTTAACTTACCTCAAGTATATTGTCATAGTTTCGAAAGCCTTCAGCAGACTGTATTTTAGCGACAACAGCAATGTTCTTTCCTTTTTCGCCTAATAAATCTCTCAGTTCAGTTATTACTTCCCGTTTGTGGACACATGGGGCAATTATTATGTCGATCTGAAATGTAATTTGTATGTTCGACTCGTTTTAGTAACTAAAACCGTAATCAATTCATTTTTCCTCCACTGCTAGATATGGGACTCCTCATGCACCACATTGTTTCGTACGTGGGAGATGCATGGAAACGGCATGCTGGCCAAGCGGGTTGGCGAGTCAACTCTTTTAGAGGACTTCTTCTTCTACTTTGGCGAGGTATTTTCCACAATTAGCCGACCGAAACGACCTTTTATGTATGAGAGCCAATCCTCGGGCATGAACTCGAGCTACCCCAGCTCCATCCAGAAGTCGCTTATTATTCTAGGCTTGTTACATGTTTCCTATAGTGTACCAGGACTTCCGGTAGTGTCCGATAGTTCCAGTAGGAGTTAGTTCGATCGGTACAGATCCGGTTTTGTACGTGGCAGACAAGCCGCCTATGAACATTTGCGATGCCCACCTTTCTTGGAGTGGTTCAGGATGAATCATCACCCCTATGATCATTATTAGGCATTAGCCTATGAACCGTAATTTAGGCTGCAGACCGACCAAGAACGAGAAACGATTAGCGATGAACTATTTTCTCACCCAAGACTCGTCCAAATTCCAAAAGACAACGATTGAAAGTCAAAGATAGAAATAATAGTGCAACAGTCTCAATGCAGTAACAATTTAACACTCGCCTGCAATGTAACCGTCAACTTCAAGTGGTGTGCGGAGACGGAGAGCTCGAATTAAATGAGGTTGCTTTTAGCTTTCCTGGCGCAGTGAAATACGTCGCGCAGTTAGCTTCATTGTTCGAACCGTGTCCTCGCTCCTCGTTTCTTATTTATATTTAGTTGTATTACCCCGCCGCTCATCGTTTCTCGTTCTTGGTCGGACCGCAGCTTTATGTAACAATTTTAATATTAACCTGGTTATTCACCAACATGGCGACATCCAATTTGTCTTTTTCCGAATAATAAGGAAGTTTATTCACTAAATTCGGTATGAAGACATTTTTGTACGAACCCAAAGTCCCTCCGTGATCAATTTTACAAACGAGAACAGTGGACAAAATCTTTTCAACTATCAACACTATAGTTTCGTTATCTAAATAGATAATGTCTTCCTTCATTACAGCATCGAAGTTCAAGAAGTTTATGTAGATGGTATGTGGTGAACATGCTTCTCTGTAAGCTTCGTTTGACAGCAACTTGACAGTTTCTCCGGTTTTCAACTCCACGGTTTCTCCGTAGTTCTGAAATAAATATTTTTCTTTCTACTTTAATGTAAACACACACACACAAATATTAAATGTAGGGTTTTTTAAGAGGTAAGTAGTTAACAATAAGTAGGCGTTGTAACAATAAGTAACAATAAGTAAATGCAATGCAATCGGTTCTTTCGGTATCCGCTGCTGGACATAGGCCTCCTAATGCATATTGTCTTGTGCAAGAGGGATGTATGGATTTAAAGCGCCACACTAGTCAAGCGGGTGGGCGAGTCCACTTTTTTAAAGGTGGTGTAATTCTTCAGAGTTTGTGTTGTGGTAGCGGCTTTGTCCCGTATTCGGCTTTATTCTTTACTAGCGACCCGCCCTCACTTCGCTTCGGTTTATTAAATTTAAAACAATCGGAATAAGATATTTTCCTGCAGTAAAATGGAGCCTATATTTTAAGTTAGACCTTTAGCAATACATCGGTGAAAACTGCATTCAATTCCATGCAGTAGTTTTTGCGTGATGCGTGTACAATCATACAGACAGACAGACAAAATTTCTAAAAACTGTTGTTCTGGCTTCTGTTGCTCTAATAAAGACCCCCTCCATATTAGTTTTTTTCCAATATCTATAATGAACAGACATCGACCTGTTACAATTTTATTATATGTATAGATCAAACTGCACGGACGACCGAACGGTGAAATTGACATTTGAAACTTTTTTTATCGCAAAAGGTATGTACGAGGGGAGGTCCAAAAGTTTCCGGCCCGGCAATGAAAACTAACTAATTAACATTCAAGTTCATGAAATTATTTTTATTTTTCAATATAGTCCTCCCTCTATTTGAACACACTTTTCGGATCGTTTACTAAGTATATCTATCCCAGTATAAAAATACGGAGAAGTTTTGTCTTCAAAATTTGTTTTGGAAGGTACCCTCGTGAGCGTTGACGGGGATAGTTATTCTTTATGTTACGTCTAGTTTGAAATTAAAATAGTAGTGTTTAATAATTAAAATTAAAATAGTTGAAATTAAAATTAAATTAAGGTATTAGAATAGTTGAATTAAAATAATATTAAAATTAAAACAAAGTAGTGTGTTTATACTTACTGTTTAATTACCATAAGTTTTTACAATTTAGTGAAGAAGCTATACTAGTGTTATCCAACGTAAAGGAAACGTATTTGAGGCGTATTCTGGAATACTAATTGGTAACTACTACTCTAATACTACTTACTACTCTTCAGCGAACGAATCGGAGACATTTGTTGGTGGTGGATTGACGCGATTTCTGCCGCGGCGCCCGCAGACTTCTCGCCGCCCGCGCTCTCCTCGCCCGCGGATCCGCTCGTAAGTCGTTTTATACGACACCCGTGGGAGGAGATGGGATGGTGCTATTCCAAAGCCGACCGACACCACATGGACAATTGCTTAAATATTAAAATGAAACTTCATACCGCCCCAATTCTCCCAGTGCTAATCTTTCTTCCCGACAAATAACCAGCGATCGCAATTGGAAAGTTCTTATCTACTTTCACGCTGTAGTTCTTCACAGCTTGTCGAATCATTTTTATTGCCCGAAGATGCTGCTCCCTAGGCCCGTAAGACATGTTCAGTAGAGCCACATTCATACCAGCCGACATCATTTGTTCCAATATTTGTATATCCATCGACGGTTTGCCTATAAACGTTAACAAGAGACTGTAGTCAATTCATATATACTGATGTAAACGTCCACCATATTATACCACAGTTTATATCTCTCGAATGTTGGATATCTATTTAACTATCATCCACTACTGGACACGGGCTCTTCATGTACATTATCTTTTGCATGAGGGATGTATTGCCTAAAAAACCAAGCGGGTTTACAAGTCCACGCTTTTAGAGGTGGTGTAGATCCTCAGAGCTTGTGATAGCGCCTTTGTTATCCATTAGTCGCGTTATTTATTTTAGCGTGCTAACACCAGCGCAATAATGGGAGGGAAGGAATATTCTACCAATACTTGCGACGATTCCAGTAAGTCGTTGACAACCCGGAGGAGATTTAGTATCCAGATTCAGTAAATGGTCCAGGGAGTTGTGAGCGTATGCTGCAGGTATCTGTTGACCTGGCAAGTCCATCGCGTCATACTAAATGACATTAAAAAAGATTTCAATTATAAAGCCCGCCTTCAGCTGCGAGTGGACCGGTCTTCCGAAGGACTCCGCTCGACTCGCAACCGTAAATCTGCTACAATATTATTTATATATTGTTCTACAGAAATAGTGTGAAATATTTGAATATGTCAGTCAGTACCTACACTTATTCTACTGCAAGTACCTCTGATTAAAGATTAAACATGTATTTCATGATGTTTTAAATTAGTTATTTTTAGTTAGATATAATAGTTTATAATAATTTCAGTCTACTTACTGTTTGACATATTAAAATATTTCACACTATTTTTGTAGGACCTTATTTAGTGTTTCCATCAACGAAAAAGTGTCCGAAGTGAGCTGAGCGAGTGAAAATAGGTTTAAAGAATCCGCTTTGCTATCTTTCTTTTATTGAATAGATGAATTATTGAATGAGCGGGTGGGTCACTTGTTAGTAAGTGGTCACCGCCACCCATGGACACCTGGAACACTAGAGGGCTTGCAGCATCCTGTTCACAGCTCTCTTGATAACAATAACAATCTTTATAATCTCTCATTATAACAATCAATTATAACAAATCGTTATAACAAAACTATTTTTAATGGATGATTAAACCTATTCGATTACTTTCTCCTCCGTTCATCTCAACTATTTCTCGCCCCTTTCCAACTCGCAGTAAAAGGCCGGCTTAAGACGAGCCAAATACACGCAAAGGAGGTCTACTTAGCGAGTTATAGCGACTCAAGCGAGTCTTCTGGCGGAACTAGAGTTGTTAATGGTCCCACCAGAACTCGGATGTCCCGTTTCTAGGTTTCTTATTTATTTCAGCAGCCACCAGTAAACCAGTTCACTGGGTGAAATTGACTAGAAGGTCAGTTTCACCTTCACCCTTTGTCACCTTCACCCTTTGTGGAGGAGCTAATATACTCTTAAAATGGAGCCAAACATCAATTATGAGGGATGACGCATAAGGTTCTCTTCATTGTTTTTACTTACTTCGCCAAGCTTAACATCGTATTCTGTGGGCCACACCATGACTCAAATATAATTAGAATACTAAATTATAAATTATAAAAATACATGTAGGTATAAATAAACATCACTTATTTCTGTAAATTTTATGACAATGTCATAAAAGCAAAAAGAATATATCCAAATGCCATAGATATCTAGTATTCGCAGACTTGGCAAAAATATTAAATATGTCACTTACATAAACCGATTAGAGTAAATGCAGAAAAAGTTCCAAGTTTCTCAATTTATTTATTATACTAAATCATGTATGTACATGTTAGTCCGAGTACAACCACTACTATAGTTAAATCAGTTTACCATGGCGCTTTTGACAGTTGAAAATAGTGCTTGAGCCGCGTTTCATCTCCTTCGCCTAAATCACCTCCGGGTAGGGTTGTCTGATGGTCGGGATTCGTCTGGATTCTCCCGGCATTTCATATGATGTCCAGACTCCCGATAAAATGCAAAATCTCCCGACAAACAGCTTATGATAAAGTTTTATGCAAAAATTTGTACCTAAGTAAAATGCCTCATTTATTTTACTGCTGTCGTGCTAGGGCGAGAGCGGCAGGCAGGGTGGGTGTGCCTTGTGAGTGTAAGTGTAGTTCTTCACGTTCAGTTCAATTTGTCGCCGGTCGGCCCGCTATAATCTATATACTAAAGAGAGGAATCGTATGGCCTTTGATTCAATAAATGCCGAGTTCTTAATCAGACTAAACTTTAATTAAAGTTTAAGTCTTTTCTTAATACTCCTAAAGGGTCCAAATTGGTGGAGTCAGCGAAAAGTAACGCGAAATAAATGTGGCTATATAAAAGTCCAGTAACTCAAAATTGTTAATTATTACATTATGTAATATCTATATGTAATTTACATGTGATAAGAGAATGTTTACTTTAAAGTGTTCATTTTCATAATAAAAAGTATAATTCTGATTCATAATATTCATTTCTCCAGACAACGACGCCAAAATCCCGACATTTTTATATTTTGTCCAGATATTTCGGTTTTCCAATCTGGCAACCCTACCTCCGGGCTCCGATAATCTTTAAGGGGCTACCCGACAAATTTCGCTGTTTTTAAATCCTATAAAGTATATTTGAACATGGTACAAAAATTCTCTAAAAAATATATGATGTAGTGTGGTATTTAATCTTCGCTTTTGACGTCGGAAATTAAAATAATATATCTAATTTAAGTGAAAATAAATCATCTGTGAGCCTCTATTCTCATGTTAAATCCCGATAGCCTCCCTTATTATGGAACTTATACAAATGAAACTTATACTCAATATTAGACAACAATTTTCACTATAATCCTGTCGTTTGGATTTTTGAATTTATTTGTAGTTTTTAAAAAAAAATTGTAATGTTTACGCATGTTTTTGGCTCGCGGTACTCTGCGGGGGCGACGGGCGGCAGTCGGCCAGTGGCCTTTGGACGGGGATGATAGGTATAGTGCGCGCCGGATAACTTTGCGCGCGACTGGTGGCGTGGCAAAGGTTGCCATATTAACAAAAATACAAAGTACCGTTTTTTTTATGGAAAAGTGTAACACTAAGAGCGTTAAAATTGGGCTCTCTTTTGCAGTATTCAGCAAATTTTTAATTGTGACAGAAATTTTCCCTAATTAGTAAAAGTAAAGAACTAAGCTTTTAATCGTGATAAGCCCTGTTTTAACGAACTTGAGTGTATTATGACTTGACTATCATGGTCTGCTATAAGCCCAATGTTCTAGAGGCTTACTTATTTTGACTGAAAATGAAACAAACAACATAAATAAATAACACATTAGTAAATCCTCTGTGTGTATTATAGTGTTTCGGCTCAGTGTGGTAAGAAGAAATAGAAAAAAAAAACATCTGCAAATAAAAATAATAAATTTCTCTATTGACTTACCAACGTAGGTACTACATAATATTAAAAAAAAAGAAACCTACCAGTTTTTTAAAGTTGCTAACGAAAAATGTCTTGAAAACTTGATACCTCGATTCTTGAAAACCTGACCGACCTGACGTCAATTCAGAACAATTTCACAACGTCAATTTCTTCGGTGAATTACTATCAATACTAAATTTAAAAAAAACCTTTCACGTTTCTATTTGTTCTTTATTACATTTTCAGTTTTTTTAAGGTTTTTTTTTTCTTTTCTGATCGTGCAACATTTTAGTTTTGATGCTTGCGAAAGGTAAACTCGTGTAATTGTAATCTTAAAATAAGGTCGAGTAAGTACACATCTACATTAGATTTCCTGTACTCTATAAGTAAAAAACAAAAAAATCTCAGAGGAATAATAGAGAGCCATAATACGTATAATAGTTAGTAATAAAAGATAAAGTTCGAAATATAAAAAACCAAAATTTTGGGTGTATCCCTCGTCAATTTGTAAGAAACTAAACAGCAGAGCTAACAGCACAAAGACGTTCACAAGACACACCCAGACCAGAATAAACGATTTCTTTGCTATATGTTTATCCGACCGGGAATCGAACCCGGGGCTAATTAACACAGTAGGTAGGGTATCTACTACGAACTGTGCTAATCGGGCGCCAATTTACTTGACGAAAATTTTGAAGTATTGACAGTTTTTAGTGAGTGTAACTAATGAAATTGATCCTTATTTTTAAAATATTAAGACTCGTATTCCTACAAAATACTCAGGTCTAATGTGTTAACGCTGCAATCATTATTTTGTAGGGCGATTTTATTTTTATTCAAATATATCCTATCCCTCCCCATTTTCTCAATTCTTTCCCCAAATCCATTTATACATATCCAAAGGTAGGTAGGGCATCCCAGGGTGTGCCAACGTTTGCCATTGTGGACTAATGTTGGAATGTATCGTGGACCTTCATGTGCGACAGTATCCACTTACTCCACTTAGGTTGACGGATGCTCGCCTGCCGACTTGTTTCTATATAAAAAAAACTATTAGCACTCAGTTTTTTGTTCAACAATCTATCTATGAAAAATAAATGATATCCTTTTTGGTCGCAATCTGTTATTGAATGAAATGTTAACAAAAATCCTAAATTTAAACAAATCTCTACAGGTTATTTACTCCTAAACAACCTACATTTAGACTGACAACTAACATTTTCTTTTAAAGTATATAGATACCAATCGTGACAGTTTGAAATACAAAAATTGAAACTTTAATGTTATATAAGTACTTATGTTTAAAGTCAAGATAAATCGTGTATTTTATAATTTAAAATATATTAACAAGGAAGAGAGATCAGAAGAAATATTAAGATGGCTAGTGTTATACCGTGAGTCGTATTTTTATGACGTTTTTGGAACTTTATTGTAGTGTTTATTGTCTGTTAGTTTGAGGTAATTCTAGAACTACTGAATCTATTTTTAATATACCTATTAGTACGTTATTTAATATACGCGGGCCCACTGCGGATTGGTCAATATTGGTCACGAGGATTCGAGATCTCTCACGATGTTTTTCTTCACCGCCAAACCAGTGTTAATTTGACGACTGATTAACCCAATTGGTAGTGTCTCTGTCTTGATCTTTTTATATATTTTTACGATATACTCCATTAATTAAAATAATAATCTTCAATTTTGTACAATAAATAAAAATAAAATAAAAAAAGTCAGTTGCTTCAAAATGTCACTTACCATCACGCGTTCCAACAAAAAATAATTGTGATTGAACTACATGGCCCAAAACTGATAGTTATTATTAGAAGCCCTATACATTGATGGATGTAAATAAAATTGGTATATTATAATAAACTATTCGAAAAATACTTATATTTCCGAGAAATGATAACGTACGACGAAATGACGAACGTATGACTTTCATATTACGTTTATTTTATCGCAGTGATTATTTTCTATTTATTTGTGTTTGTATAGTATCAGTTAGGATCATCATCATCATCATCATCATCATCATCGCTTGCACTTACTTTTTTGTTGTTGAAGATAGTAAATATCACCATAATCACCAAAAACACGAACAAAAACGTCCGTATAACGAACAAACAAATAGACAACGTTTCGTATGGATTAGAGCGTTTAATAAAGAGAGACAGACGTGTTTTTCAATTACGTAGTCGATGGGGACTATAGTCCACACCCGCAACCGACAGCTAATCCGCTTGGGATTTATGCCCCTGATACCAGTCCCAGTTCAGTCAGAGTATAAGTATTGTATAAGGAGGTCACGTACAGGGGAGCACACGTTGGACGCGCTTCGGTCACGTTTACCGACCACTTGAAGACGTTCACTGGTCGTAGCTGGATGAGAAGAACCGAAGATCGTGTGTGGTGGCGAGCCTTGGGAGAGGCGTATATCCAGCAGTGGAGAGACTGATGATCTGGACTAAATCGACTTTTTCAGGTTTCCCCAGATATGCAAAGATTGCAGAGCGCCATGCAGCGGGAACTTCAAAAAAGTAATCAATTTGAAAAACTCCGGGCTGGTTATTGTTATTCACCATGGCCCAGATACAGAGGTAACATGTGTCACGAGAAACAACCAAAATATAATATTACTCGTAGTTTGTCATAGTAAAATATTGATTAAAATCATTATTAATAACAGAAAAAACAAAAATCCGTCCATAAATAACTAAAATACAGTTTCTTAGTTAATAACTAAAAACGGTGGTCGGCACATCCGAGGACCAAAGTTTGTCATTCTGTGGATTGATGTTGGCATGTCTCGCAGATGTCTATGGACTCATAAGTCTATGGAACGATGTATCACCAAATGGATTATGTGCTCGTCTGCGACCTTCTGTCTATAAAAGATACTTCTGGTCTCTTTTAAACATTTTTTTATTATTATGTGCAGTTTGAGAGGAAAACAAAGAGAGAAGTAGCGATTCTTCTTCATAATAGAAGTGGTAAGGAGTTGAAAAGACCACAATATATCGGAGAACTATGTATGTTATGCAAAACAGTATTTATGTAGGTACTAACTGTAGAGAATGAATCGATTAATTCCCGAAGCTTAAACTCTTAAAGTCCGTCTATGGTTCTGAATTAAATTAAATGTTTTATTTTGTAAAAAATCAATATTTTTTTCAGACATTTTGCGCTACAACTCGTTGTGGGGGTTTGGCCTCCACAATCCTTCTACATTTAATTTCATCTTTGGCTTCTCTCTTCTAGGATGATACTCTTCTCATGTTCCTCAGATGTTCTACACACTCGATCCATTTATTTTGTGGCCTGCCTAGACTCTTTATCCATTGTTCTTAGTCAAGGTCGTTGTGTATCAGGCGATCCGGACTTTCTATTTCTTGTGGGTTGCGCATCCCTGGGATTTTTACCGTGTTGGGTGGTTAGAACGAACCCTCTGGTCAGAGCCGGAATAAGTGTGTCTAGCACCGTAGGTGGAAAATCTACAGCGCTCCTTTAAGAGTAGCGTTTTGGGCTCGTATAAAAAGTAGATCTAACATTTTAAATGCCGCTTCTCGCCTATATATATAATAATACATAGGTGTAAAGCGGCAGTAAACGGCACTATAAGTGCGGCCTCATGTGCACATATTTATAAACAACAATAGCAGATAACGTTACAATTAACTGCAATATGCTCGTTTTATTCTATAAAACTAAATGAAAACAGTGCTATGATTCGCCAGAAAATCAGATGAAAAATTGAATTTTCCGCTTGCAACGCGGCACACTCCTCGATTAGCTGGCGCCCTGGGCGATCGCCTTGCTTGCCCATCCCTTTATCCAGCCCTGCCCTCTGCCCTTTTTCAGGATACTTTTTTCAGGATCCAGTGGTGCAGAAGACTTCAACCCTGAAGGAGTTCAATTCATACATCTTTACTAAATGCAAAGACCACAAAATTTATATTTTTACAATAAAATACATAACATTTTATTTCAAATAATCATACTCAGAATCAAGCTTCGGGAACTCGTACCTTATTTGTACCGATTATGCATATACTTAGTACTATCTACTTACTTATACTTAATTCTTATTTCAATCATAATAATTTGTAATACAAGCGCAATGCAAAATGTCATACAAGCCTCAATTTATTCAAGCAATGTTTCATTTCGTTGCCAAACGTTTGTTTGTCTTCATAGACGACTAAATACTTAAATTATGGCGGTGTGGGGTCGGTCGGCTTGCCAATACCACCATCGCATTTCTACCATTCTGGTTGTCATAAAAGGCGACCAAGCGACCACAAGGGCTACCACAAGCCCTAAGGGGGGACTACACTACTTCTAAAAGCGTGGACTCGCCAAACTGCATGACCAGCGTGCCGTTTTATGGTCATTTATGTCCTTCATGCACAGGACAAGCGCATGAGGAGGTACGTGTCCAGCAGGGGACTATAAAAAGCTGGTTACTGTTATTCAGAAAGATGAGGAAAAGGAAGAATAGCGGAATAGTAAACAGTACGTACAGTTATAGACAAGGGGCTTCTTTATTTTATCCCGATGAGATTGAATGAGATGCAAATTAAGGGGTATAATGAGATAAGAGACTTCCTTCATCCGATGAATCCCTAAATCTCCAGATTCCAGTCGGAATGTACTTCATACATCAGTAGAATTGCAGTAGATTTGACATTCAAAACAATAGTGTAGAATTAAATAACACCGACTCCATTTCTATTATAAAATCACCGGTTTTAAAAGTTAATCATTGCTTAAAATTTCTTGTCCTTTTCTAACAACTAGAATCGTGTCACTCGCACAATGACCAATTTTATTTAACGCATTTTTCGTCTGACACTACTATCCCAATTATAAAGACCAAATGCGGATAGTTGATCAAATTATTCGCCACTCTCTACGGGGACTATCCGCCTCTTCAGTCAGCTCGTCTCCATGGTTGGTGCAACCCAACCGGAACGTCGAGTAAAATAAATAAGGTAAACATTCGCGCTAAGACCCGTTTAAATAGATAAATATGTGGGAAAAACGGGAAAATCCTAATGTTAAAACCAGAGTAATCAAATATCAGAATTCAAAAGTCAGAATTCAAAAGGCTTTCGGTAAAAGGTTGGCTACCTATGCAAACTTCTTTGTGGATATAGTAGGTAGCTACTTATTATTTAGGTATTCTCTGTAGGTACAAATCATTACGCGTATAGGTCATTATGCGTGTAGGACGTTACGCGTATAGATCGTTTTGAGTATTGGTCATTTTTCTATCGTTTGTCATTGTGCGTATTGGTCATTGCGCGAGTGATCCCCATGGATCTTAGGGTCTGCAGAAATATGCAAAGAATTTTTAGTACTTAATATTTTTAAACAGCATTCACGAATAAATTGTGTAAGCCAATCCTTATTTTCTAGGTCAATACAAAACGAAGTGTATCCGATGTGTTAATCTAATAAAACGTGTCCGTTATCTGTTGGAAGAAGTAACTGATTTAAGAGAAAATGAAGCTTTAAGCATATGCGATCACTGTAAGAATTCAAAAGAGTCGACCAAATGTAGAAGGTGTAACTATATACTACAAAAATTCAATACAGATAAAGTTTTACGATGTCACGAACTTCAACAACGTTTCAATATGTGGATATCTAAAGCAAAACAGGTATTAAGCACTTTCGAGGGAAACGTAACCTGTAAGCAAGAGATATGTGATAATTCTATGAGGATTGATGAACTAGAAAAGTTATTGCATGACTTACGTTATGACTCACCTATACGTAAACCAGAGATAACTATATTTCCCGAGGCACCTACAGAATATTCACCAAAATTAAACGATTTCTCCACAAGTAAAAAACTACTCGAGAAATTGCTAATGAAACTTAAAAACGAAAATGTGGGACACCGGGTCTCGTCTGATGACAGCCTTTACGTATCGCCTTCATCTTCCGACTCTGCCTGTATATGTAAATATTTACAAGATAGACTCTTAAAAGACGGCAGTTCTTTAGATGAAACAAACTTTAGATTTCCAAAAAAGAAAGATTTAAAAAAGGAGGAAGAAAATGAAATGGGAAAAGGAATATCTGAAGGGAAGCAAGGTTTGGAAAAAGAAGTGTCCCTAGAAAAAGAAATAAGTCTTAAGAAAACTCCATTAACTGCGCAACATCAGGATAAGAAAAAAAGTCAATTGACATACAAAGAAACATCTGCCACTCCTGAAGAAAAGGGTTTGGTTAAAGGACGTAAAACTAAAAAAGCGGGGGACAAGGAAAGCTTAACAGAAGATGATCAGAAACGTATAAAATTAAACGAACAGGGCAAAGTACAAAAATCGAAGAAATTCAAAGTGGATCCTCAAACAGACATGATCTTGAAAATGTTAAACGAGACAAAAATAAAAGATAGAATAGGTGATAAAAAACCGAGAGAGCAAGTAGAAATTCCGACAATTGGAAACCTGCCAGAGATAACGAGGAAACCTTTAAGTACAATGCAGCAAGAATTATCGTTTGAGACTATAGTTGAGTGTGGTCAAGGCGGCAAATCAGTTGCCCGTCAAGAAATGGTTAAAGGAACTAAAATAATTCCGCTGCTTCCACTTTACAAGGATGTTGAGGAGGGATCAAAAGCCATGGTGTTCAAAACAGAAACTTTTCTGCCCTCGCTCAAACTGTCATCTTCTACTGGGTCTATTATTTCAAATCGTTCTACTACAGATACTAAGGACAAGAAGACAAAGAGTATGCACGAGGTATATACTTTAAAAAGTTGCCTTCTTTTCTATATATTATACGTCTGACAGTTGAGCAATGAGAAGGTGCTGAACTAAACAACTAACATACAACTAAACGCAAAATGTTAAATTTAAAAGTCTGAATAGATGTGGTATCTGTACATCATGTTGTGTATGAGGGATGCATCACCTTAAAACGGCACGCTGGCCAAACGGGTTGGCGAATCCACTCCTTTATAACTGGTGTAGTTCCTCAGGGCTTGTGGTAGTCGCTTTGTTATCCCTGGTCGCCTTTTACTACACCCACGGGAGGAGATGGGGTGGTGGTATTCTATAGCCGGCAGACACTACACACTGACTGAATGACGGAATATTCTGAAGAGCTGTTCAATCTGATGTCAACTTTGGGTTTCTATTGAATCATCTTTCGTCGTACATTTATAACATAGTGTTAAACAAGGATTTTGGAAGGTCGGCGGCGCGCCCGTACACCCCCTGGTGTTGCAGGTGTCCACGGACGGCGGTAATACGCTGGGACCGCTTGCTCGTCCGCCCACTAGTATAATTAAAAAAAAAAAACTTGTGTAAACGGAAGTTTTTAAATTTGAAAAAAATACGTTATAATCTTTGCACCTATATAATACAACAGATAAATTATGGTACCGCTCTACGTTAATTAAAATTACTCAATAAAATACAAATATAGTTAAAATATAACTTTTTTGGATATTTCAAAAATTAAATCTAAAATATTCCTTAATACAGTGCTAAATAAATCGATTTAAAAATCAATGAAGATAAACTTAATTCAATTAAGTTAAATCATATACAGGATGCATGGCTCCAGTCTTATACATTTGTTACAGCATGTATATTATGTGGGGACAGGGGAACTCAGAAAGTTTTGCAAAAAAGAAACAAAATACTCTACGAGTTCCAATGTTTTTTTATTATATTTTTTCAAAGTACTCTCTCTACTTGCACCTATACAAAGTTTTATGCGTCTGAACCAATTTTGAAAACATTTTTTCCACTCCTCTTCAGGGATCTCTTCCGGCGACGAAAACTGCTTCCCTTTTAGTTGAGATTTAATTTTGGGAAATAAAGTCACAAGGTGTTAAGTCGGGTTGTAAGGAGTGTGCACGTTGTAGAGTCCAGCTGGTATTTCGGAGCACTGGCCCAGAGAGTATGCGGTCCTTAAAAAAATAGGTTGACGAATGAAACAAACGATAGTATTAGTTTCTTAGGATCATTCTTTCAAAAGCAGCAGTGATGATTTAATTAATCAATCCAATTTTTTTAAATAATCGCGTGAATTATATTAAAACTCAATGTGATTTACAACTATTGTATAAATATTAATAAAGACTGCTAAGATATCTTACATACAAACATATATATTTGCATAACATCACATACATACATTAATTTCTTTAAACCGAAACGTCAAATAACTTTTATTTGATCGAAGTATGCATCAAAGTAATGTGATTTATTATTGCATCAAATTTAATAACACTGCTTAGATATCACATACAATCTCATGTAAACTAGTATGACTGATTGATTACTGACCCTCATTTGATTAGGTTTATTTAATAGGTTTAAAAAATTAACATGTAAAAGTTCACTGACACCAAAGAAATCTTCGATTGACACAAGAAGTTGATTTACTCATATTAATTAAGACAGTCTTAACATTTGATTCAAATTAATGTTATTTTGTTTACACAAATACCGTTGTGGATTTTTTTTAAATGAAGTTTAAACAATTTATTAAATAAAGGTATTTTCTATTTCAAATCATGAAATCTTAAAAACCTATGTGGGATTGAAAACACTGCGGGATTCAATCCCTAGGTGATAGCCTAGGGGTATCTATACTCAATTCACATTCGTGTGATCATGAGTTCAAATCCACGGCCAGTACCACTGAGTTCCTAATTAAGTAGGTACGAATTTTTTAAAAAGTGTCTTTAGATCGGTGGTGAGGGAAAAGATCGCGAGGAAACCCGTATGCTCGAGAAACAAAAAAAAAACTAGTGAATAAAAAAAAAACAGTCCGCATTGCCGATTATGGTCCGAAACCCCTCAATAATTTACTAGGGGAGGTTCGTGCTCTGCAGTGGCAAGTTATAGGCTGATACAAGTATACAAGGACAATGGAACACCGGTTTGTGTTATTTTACTAATATTACATATGATTTTTAGAGCGAAGCTATCAAAGGTGTATTCAAATATCAACTGTCTGACAGACAATTTATCGATAAGGGTTGGACGAAATTACCAACGACGAAAATCATGCGACGGGTAAGATTTTTGCACGTTACAATCGAACAGCAACCTCCACTGGCCACGTTACCCCTCTCACAGAGGACTCCCCCTAAAATGTACTATATTTCCCATTTTCTGTTAATCGCCCAATGAACGTACGTGTTTCGGTAGTGAGTGATATATGAGATATAGTGAGTCCTCATTTTTCTAAATCTTTCTCCAGAACCATTACGCCGGTGTACGCGTCGCCTGTACACTGTCCATACGTTTGATTAACGCCTCCACTGCATGTCATTACAGATGAATGTTTACAAAATGACACCTGTCAATACGGAAAACGATTGGTTTGAACGGCATAAGAAAGAAAAATATTTGACCTACGACACGGGGGAGAAGCTGGCGGAGATAAGGGAGGATGGATCCGGGAGTTGGTATTATAGAAATGGGAATATTGCCCTGGATTACTACAATGCCGAAGGTTAGGTCACGAAAGTGATGGTAGGCTATGAAAATGTTCCGAGGTTTGTTTTTACTTTGTCAGAACAACATTTGGCTAATTCCACAGCTCGTCCCATAAAGTTTCGTACTATTAGGACGAAATGGGAATATTAAAAAATTAATAATATTTTTGTTTATTATATCGTCCCAATTCTTTTTTTGTGGTAGTCGAGTAAAAAATATTTTTTTGAAACGAATATTTTTCAAATCAAATCAAATGTATATTTTGATCCGGTAAAATGTTGCTAATGTATTTTCTTCTTAAGAGGGTAGAACATCAAACTTAATTCTTTCAATATTCGATAGCTTCAGAGAAATTGTAGTCACCACTAAAGTGATCTGGACATGTATGTTAAAGCGAAAACTCAAACGTAACTTCAATTTTGGGATTATTTGGACTAATCTGGAGACAACTTATTCGCACTACGCACGCAATTATACATTAATATCTAGTAAGGCAATTAAAACTATAAGCGACTGTCAAAAGTTTTTTTTAACGGGTACCTCAAATTCACAGAACCCCACGCACTGCACAGGTACATAGTATACAGTTCAGGGGAGCAGGAGTTCGGACCGACCAAACCCACAACTGTTCTGGGCTTGTTCGACTACCTCGGAAACGGCGTCGTTTACAGTGATCATGGTTATGAAAGGTATTATACGAATGTATTTGTAACCAGTCCGTTCATGGGTCTCCTTATGCATATTGTCTCATGTATGAGGGATGTATGGCCGTAAAACGACACCCTGGCCAAGCGGGTTGGCGAGTGCACTCTTAGTCGCCTTTCACGACACTCACGGGTAGTGCTATTTCATACGGGTAGTGCGGTAGTGCTGGTGCTATTTCAGAGTCGACCAACACCACACGGTGGGTTTATTCCCATCTGTTCTATTGAATAGTTTTGTTGAAGGAACCATTGGGATTTTTTTTTACCACAACAGATAAATGTAATGATACCTCCTTTCAACTACGGGAAAAGATAAATCTAACGACAGTGGTAATATAACTATAACTGGTAATATAAGAACATAAACTATTTCTATACTATCTATACTAATATAATAAAGAGAGAGTGCGAATTTTGTGAGTTTGTGTGTATGTGGAGGGTAATCTCCGGAACCACTGCACCTATTTGAAAAATTATTTCACCATTTGAAAGGTAGGTACATTATTCCAGATGGGCATAAGCTATATATTATGTATATATATATTACTAGCAAACCCCGGCAGACTTTGTCCTGCCATAAAAGTTGATGTACTGCAGCGCCATCTAGTTCGATAGTTCTAAAATATTCTCCGTCCTCAAATACCTATCCTATGTATACCAATTTTCATAGCTATCAGTTGAACGGTATAGAAGTTGATGTGCTGCAACGCCATCTAGTGGCGAGTTACAACAAAGTGGATAGCATAAAAACCTTCTCCATGAAAAAATACACATATGTGCCAACTTTCATGGTGATCGGTCAAACGGTGTCGAAGTCTATTAACATCAGATGTACCAACATCCTCTTTTATATATGTATATAGATGTGAAAAAAAAATTGCCGGATATGCAGCGCATTTCCGGCACAGGTGTATATTATATACATATAATAAAATTGTAACAGGCCGATGTCTGTACATTATAGATATTGAAAAAAAAACTAATATGGGGGGTCTTCATTAGAGGAACAGAAGCCAAAAAAACAGTTTTTTGAAATTTTGTCTGTCTGTCTGTCTGTCTGTATGTTTGTACACGCATCACGCAAAAACACCATTGCATCAGCGCATCCGGGGGCGTGCCAAAGTTTGTCATTTTGAACTAATGTTGGCATGTATCGCGGATGTCTATGGGCGACAGTATCCACTTACCACCAGGTCGGACTGTATGCTCGTTTGCCACCTTCTATCTATAAAAAAAAAAGTTAATTTACTTTATTGAAAATTCAATAACCCAAGAGCGACGGTAGCTTGTAAGTACCTATACTCGAGTCACATTCGTGTGGTCGTGGGTTCAAATTCTCGATCTGTACCACCAAGTTTTTATTTAATTACGAATTTTTAAAAGTTGTTACTCGATCGACGGTGAGGGAAAATATCTTGAAGAAATGCTCCAGAAATAAAAGCAGAATCTGGAAAATGTGATCCACCAATCCGCACTGGACTCGCGTGGCGGATTACAAGGGATTTACTAAGGGAGGCTTGTGCCCTGTAGCGGGACGTTATAGGCTGATACAAGTACAAATTGACTCCTAATATAACCGTAGGTTCAATGCTGAATAATTGGAACGCCTGATGTTTGCTCGATGCAACGTTTCATTACGAACATTGAGAAACTAACTGGTATTTTTTTGTTTATGACTACTCTGTCCTTTCGAGAATCTGTCCTTATGAGAATCCATCTTTATGAGAATCTTTTATGTAAAATTAATAAGTGTGTGCCGTGTCATTTATTCCCACATGTCCTGTTGACAAAACCAGTGGGAATTTTACTATCACTATAATTGGGCCGTTCTAATAGGTCGGATTTGACATATGACGAACCATATAATCCACCGATGTGAGATATTAATTGTCGTAGACGCAACACTTCCAAGAAAACGACGCTTAAAATTGATCAAGTTATACCACCAATACTAATAATATATAATACTAGCGACCCGCCCTCACTTCGCTTCGGTTTATTAAATTTAAAACAATCTGAATAAGATATTTTCCTGCGGTAAAATGGAGCCTATATTTTAAGTTAAACCTCTAGCAATACATCGGTGAAAACTGCATTCAATTCCATGCAGTAGTTTTTGCGTGATGCGTGTACAAACATACAGACAGACATTTCTAAAAACTGTTGTTTTGGCTTCTGTTGCTCTAATAAAGACCCCCCATATTAGTTTTTTTTATCTATAATGTACAGACATCGGCCTGTTACAATTTTATTATATGTATAGATATGTACATATGTATCTACTTAACAATATGTCATTGCATGACAGACGATTTGAAATTTTATATAATGACCAGCGATCAGAAAAGGTAAGGCTAATTTATTTAAAGATGGCGAGAAGGTATAACATAGAACTGTTAAAACCACGAAATATATTAATTTATTTTTATCGAATCCCGTGATCCCGTAAATAGTCGTACTATAGTCGTATTTTTTATTCGAGTCAGGGATATGAAATGTAGAATTGTCAAACAGAGTGAAATTTGTACGGAGATGACATTTTATTGACAGTTCTACATGTTATATCCCCGACTCGAATAAAAAATCCCACTTTACTTAGTACACATGAAATTACTCACATTATTGGATTTTCTAGCAGGTCCAGCGTCCCTCGTGCAAAAAAATGTGCAAATAATCTGATGACCTCGGATTCGGTTGCAAATTAGTATCAGAACTAATAATGACTCATTGAAAATGCATACATTGAACTACTCAATAATATATATATTGAAACAATTAGCTTCCGAACATCTGGAACCGGACTTCTTCGCAGACGGTTTGCTGACTTCAGAGAACAAAGTCAAACGCACTCTGGCTACAGAGCGTCATAATTAGGGCTCCTTTCTTCTAGTGAGAAATGAGTGCATTTACTTTCAACCACTGATTTGTTTACAATTAAATTTTATATTATACTAAAAAGTCAATCATACTGTCGTCCCATTCTTGAGATGCAATTTAGATTAGACACTTCTGTAGATATACTATCATACTATGTACATAAATTATGTATTGATTTGTTGATATTTCACTTATGATGCAAAATAAATCAAATAATGTACATAATAATGTAAAATCAAACGTTAAGACCCCTAAGGTCTTAACGCGAATGTTTACGTTATTTATTTTACTCAACGTTTCGGTTGGGTTGCATCAACCATTGTCACGAGCTGACCAAGCTGAACAAACGAGCTGACCATTGTTGGTGCAACCCAACCGAAATGTCGACTAAAATAAGTAAGGTGAACATTTCGCGTTCGAATAGATAAATATGTGTGAAAAACGCGAAAATCTCGAAATGTTAAACGATCCCACTACAATTTTAATACCACCCCAAAGCCATCCCCAGAGCCTTCTCAAAGTAATTCCAAACTCTTCTGAAACACTCACGTATACTGTACAGTATCTGTTGTTATGAGAATCTAGCCTTATGCAAATAACCCATCAAATACCATAGATATAAAGGAAGAGGTCTAAATCTGTCCAGCAGTGGAGATTCATATGCTGATAGGATTTTAAAAGTAGTATAGGTTTATAATAAATATTACGTTTTATACTACTTCTTTGTATTTTTCAGGTTAAAATACAACCAGTCTGAAGGTGTGACAATCGACCCTAAAATTGGTCCTCCCGGGAAATGGAAGTGGCACTCTCTGAACGAACCTGCTGTTTTCCAAACGGTGTTCATTGACACATACGTCAAAGGGTCCAATGCCTGCCTACAGGAAATAAAATCTGAGATGAGCGCAGAAAAAAAACATAACGCAGCCAACGACGAAATGCTTTCCATCGAATTTGAAAACTTCGTCAAAGAAAAACAGAACAAACTCAAACAGGAGTTTAAGCCATTTCAAATTAGAATGAAAGCGTGTAAACTGAATGACTATTTTTCTTTGAAAGTTATTGATCAAGGGAATATACACCTTCTGTTTAGAAACGGACGGGTCAATATGAAGTTGAATTTGGGCATGATACTATTGAACAATGAAATAGTAGACACTGATGCGTCAGAGTTGGGTGTGATCTCTACTTCTTATGACAAGAACCCAGCAAAGTCTGACAGTGTCGCACAAATACAGAAGAATTTGTTGAACGTGAGAGAGACATTTAAACGTGAAGCGGTCCGTAGTCATAATCTATATAAATAAAAATTAAATGCTGCTCGTTGGTAAGCGCATCACTTGAGAACGGCTGCACCGATTTGGCTATTTTTTTTTTTAAATGTTCGTACTAGTCCGAATAAGGTTTTTAGGGAAAGAAAAATTGGAAAAGTTGCCCGGAAAATTCGGGAAAACTGAAATGCTTTTTTCTATGGGATTTATTGTATTAATGAAATTTGGACACGACAATGTCTGTCGGCTCAGCTAGTTAATAATAATTGTGTTTAAAAAAGGGCAGTTTCTGGTTGTTACTGTAATAAGGGAGGACCCTTAATACAATAACAACACTTATCAAAAAGTAGAGTATTTTAAAAAAAAAAAAACCATAAAAGTATTACGTTTGTAGCTGTCAAGCAACGCATTATAATCTCTCGATATCCATCGTCCAGCGAGAACATTCGTTGACTATAAAGTATCTATTGGCCCCTCTTTATCACAATTCATCTTCGAGACACACGTGTTCATGAACCGTAGGATGGTCCCGGCTGAGAATATACCGTAACCACAACCCTTTTAGTATCCACATGGACCTCCCCGCGCACTTTGTCGTGTGTATGAAGGATGTATGGGATTAAACGCCACTATGGCCAAGCGAGTTGACAAGTCTACTATTTTAGAGGTGGTGGTAGTTCCTCTGGGCTTGTGGTAGCCGCTTTGTTAACCTTTAGTCGCCACGAAAACAACCGCGGGAATAGATGGGGTGATGTCCTTAAGCAGGCCATATTCAACACCAAACGGCGTGAGAATGCTCTAATCAAATCTGGGCTCAATAGGGGTCTAGTATGTGGATGAGAAATTCTGATTCTCCAAGACAAAATTTGCAGACTGCTGTTTCTAAAACCCATATCATTATGTGGGGGTGATATGAACCTTTTGAGGCCTCAATGACCCAGAGTCCTAGTGAGAATCATTTCTTGATTTTTACTTAGTGTCCAAAGCTAAGGGGTGCATTTTTGCGAATAGCCATTTACGAATTTCTTCGCTTGCTTTAAACCTGGAATGATTTTTCATTTGTGTTTGCATTTTGTTTGCATCTTTACTTCTTAGGTTCAACATTTTGATATTAACTTTCATTTAATTTTATATGTTCATGTTAGAGCGACTTAGTGTGGATCGGTGGACATTGCCCCCATTTATTTTTATTATTTATACCTTTAACTTAAATCTTTAACTTTAACAAACTTAAATCCTATATCTATGTAGATATAGGCTATCAGCGGTTTGTGACGATGTGACGGTCCACATTCGTGAGATCGTGACTTATTGCCCCCCGACCTATACAAGACAGTTTTTAATAATCTAGGATGAAATTCTAGGCAAGTCTATATCAATACGCACTGAGTTCGCAAGGTTAAATACGGTTCTAAACGGTTAGTAAAGGACAATTTTATTATGTTTAGTAAGTTTTTGTTATTTATTAAGTTTATTTTGTATTTATGTGGACAATTTATTATTAAAATCAATCAAACGGCGCAGTGTCCGCAGTTGATTTATAATTATTTCATCTTGACTTATGTTTTCGTTCTTTAAACACCTTTTCATTAAGTATTAATTAACTGATTATAATTAACATAATTATAATTAGCTGAGTAATAATTATTAATTATTCATTAACTGAGTTAGGTAATAATTTCTGAAAAATTCAGTGATCGTTATAATTTTCATTAAAAAATATTAAGGTGCAGTAAATTACATTAAAATACATGCGGTCATGTCACGGCGCGGCAGCGGTGTGATACGTCACGCAGGCACGGCGATAAATGTGGGGACTCGTTAATCTGGTCTCCTGGTGCCTTGTTCTACGGCTGGTAGCGTATGTAGCAGGTCCAGAAGAAGGTAGCAATATTTCGCAATAAAAATCTGTTTTTAGTAATTAATTATGTATGTAGTCTTATATCGAATACGATTTTTACGGGCTAATTATAGAGGTATATATAACATGTATCGTATTTATCTGCTGTCACCCCTCCAGGTTTAACTTGGAGCCTTCGGGTTTAAAGGATGCTTGTCCGGGGTACGGATTAACATCGTAAATCTCCGAACGACGCGGCTGTAACCTCGAGCATTCAAAAATCTCAGAAAAATGAGTAATATGATTTTCAAACTAGTTCTTGCAAGGTCGGCGGCGCACCCGCATGCGCCCTGGTGTTGCAGGTGTCCATGGGCGGCGGTAACAGTTATCATTACGTGGGACCACTTGCCAAGGCTGTAAACAGAAATTCCTTATTAGTCAACCCACCGTTTTATACATACTAAAATATTGTCGACTCTTTTTTCGGATTTGTGATACGATAATTGGATTCCACGTTTTTCGGCACGAGTAAAATCTAAATGTATTGTTAATAAATTAAATGAATCATTGAACTCTTTCGTCGAAATAAGCGCGCGCGACGAGACCGCCAACAACACGGAAGCAATGTAGCAATTGACACTCCCGAGGAATATTACAGACGCACTTCATTTATCCCGGTTATTGACCCTATTATTAATCATTTAAAAGAACGTTTCGTCAATCACAAGTCAGTGATAGGGTCGTTATCATTGCTGATGCCGCAGAAGTTTACCGCCGGCACCAGCGACCTGCATGGCGCAGTACAATTTTACAGCCCGCTTCTCTGTGACGCAACAAGTTTTGAAGGGGAGTTTACGGTGTGGCGAGCGAGGTGGTCAAAAATAGTTGCTGCGCAATGGCTCACTACACCACTGGCAGCGCTGGACAACTGTAACGCAGTAATGTTCCCCATGATTCACAAGCTACTCTCAATACTCGTGACGCTACCTGTGTCGACGGCGACACCAATGTGTACTTTTTCCTCGTTGAGAAGGCTGAAAACACTCTTGAGAAACAGCATGTGACAGTCACGACTGACTGGATTGGCCTTGGCGTGGCAAAGTTTGTCATTCTGGACTGATGTTGTGATGTATAGCGGATGTCTATGAGCAACAGTATCCACTTACCATAGCCTCCTTCCTATAATAAGGAAACGTGAGGAAGCCGCAGCGGTCAGTTGCCGGGGCTCGCACACAGCAGTCAGGCCAACAACCCAACGCTAAGCTAACGCCAGCAGCACATGTGGTAATTTTATATCACGATAAAGGAGAAGTTCACCATTTTTTTATTTCTTACCAAAATAAAAAATGATTGAAAAATTACAAAAACGTGGTAATTGTTTTAGATATCTTTATAAATGATTATCTTTAGATCTTAAGTTTCTTATTGTACAGAGCATCATATTTTCCGTTTCATAGTGTATTTGTCATAGTGTCAATTATTTATCATACATGTTCAATTTAATCTATTTTGACAGTGTTTCAAAAATAAAATAAATAGAGGTCGTAACTGTCTAATTGGCTGTGAAGAAAAGGACAGGTGAATGTCTTACCAAAAATTGTATGTATTTTATGGCACACAAATGAGTGTTCGCTTCTGTACCAATGAGCGGCAAAATAATATTATTATAAAAAGGCACGAAAGCATCCGTCACCATAACGGAAACTGTACAAAAACTACTGAAATGAAGGCACCTTGTGAATGCGGCAAACGCACTACTAAAGAAAGAAAAAGGTAAAAAAAATAAACGAACAAAAATAAATTAATCAAGAACTTTAATTTAACTTTTACTTAAAACTGAAAAATAAATTAAAAAAAAAAAACTTAAACCTTTCACAAACTTACTAATTTATACATACATATTTTATTACTTGGTGATCACGGGTGCTATTTTTAAAAAGATGTTCTCAATTATTAAACTAGGTACAGATTATATTCCAAACAACATAAGTACATATTATAACATATTGATGGAACCCACGTTAATACAAAAATCAGCTATAATAAATAACAAATTTTCACATATATTATTCGCACTGTATGTAACTATATGTTCACACTGTATAAGCACTGTTGTATATAGAATTCAAGTGCCTATAATTTCAGTAACGTAAGTAAAGCATAAGGAGCTTTAAAACGTACGTGTAACAAACGTTCGTCTATCTCGGTCATTCCCAACGTAGTCCCAAGTTAGGTAGACCGTCACCAGAATTTTGGCTTCCTGTAAATGTATTAATCGACCTAATACAGATAGTACCTATGTAGGTACTAACGTAATACTTTCTTATCTATACTATTATAATATAATAGAGGTAAAATTGTGTGTTTGTTTGTGGGTAATCTCTGGAACTAGTGAATCGATTTCAAAAATTCTTTCACAAATGGGAAGCTACATTTTCCGTGTCTAATATAGACTATATATTATTTTGAAATTTTGAAAAAAAAAAAACATAAACCGAAGCGAAGCGAGGGCGGGGTCGCTAGTATTTCATAAAATTGTGTAAGCAAGCTATTCGCTTTGTTGTCGCTGTACGTGTAACTTGTAAAAACTTGCACATATGATACCAGTATCAACGCGTTGCGCCCATACGGTCAATAGCAACACTTGTCCAAACTTGTACCAGAGCCTTGGAAGGATAGCGCAGAACTAAACCAATTGTGCTTGCACGGACTTATTTAATTCTTCATTTATAAATACGAATATCACAGAAACACTGTTCATTTGTTTCCTGAATTTTGGGAAGAAAGGTGTTAATCAAATATTTTCAGAAATATAAATAGATGTTTTGAAATACAAAATATTAAGATGTCAAACATTATAAACTGCGGAAACTCTATGGGTCACTGGCCCATGGGGCGAAAGAGAAAGCTGATCTCCTGGGCTATCTCTTTGACTCAAACTCGACTCTGGACGATAGACGTGCCTCACCACCTTCTATCTCGAGGTGCACAAGCTCCATGCCGGAAATCAGTTTCACCCAGCATGAGGTCCGGCGAGCTCTAGCATCTCTTGATATCCGAAAGTCGAGTGGGCCAGATGATATTTCTGCAGTAGTGCTCAAATTTTGCGCTCCCGAATCATCTCCGGTGTTTACGCGACTCTTTAAGCTCTCTTATTCCACAAAAAGCTTTCCGTCAGTATGGGGAAGGTAGCTCATGTCCACCCTTTGCTTAAAAAGGGTGACCGCACCGACCCGGCCAACTACAGGCCAATAGCGATCACCTCCCTCCTCTCCAAGGTGATGGAGCGTGTTATAAATACACAGCTCTTTGGGTATTTAGACGATCACCAGCTGATTAGTGATCGTCAATATGGATTTCGCCATAATCGCTAAGTTGGTGATCTTTTAGCGTGTTTAATACACCGCTGGGCTGATGCCATTGAGAGTAGAAGCGAAGCTTTGGCTGTGCGAGGCATTGCGAAAGCTTTTGACTGCTTTTCAAGTTACCATCTTTCGGGATGCCCGAGGGATTATGCGAATGGGTTGCCAGTTTCCTGACTAGGCGGAGCATCAGAGTCATTATCGATGGTAGCTGCTCCGACACCATGTCTATTAATGCTGGCATCCCGCAAGCCTCCGTGCTGTCCCTAACTCTGTTCCTTCTGCATATCAACGATCTGTTGCAAATTGGTAACATACGTTGCTATGCAGATGACAGTACTGGAGACGCCTTGAAATGGCCTCCAAAAAGCTCAGTGTGCTAAACAGAGCGAAGCGGTACTTCACCCCTGGGCAATTCCTAATGCTTTACAAAGCTCAAGTGAGGCCCCATATGGAGTACTGCTCACATCTCTGTGCCAGCGCACCGAAATATCAATTGGACTCATTTGACTCCATCCGACGACCAGCTGTTCGTATTCGTAACTTGATCCCACTCTCACGGGCGGTTTTGAATCCCTCAGCATTCGGAGAGACGTTGCGTCTCTCTGTGTGTTCTACCGCCTGTACAATGGGGAATACTCTGAAGAATTGTTCAATATAATTCCCACTTCGGGTTTCTACAACCGCATCTCGCGTCACAGAATCCGCATTTCCTTGATACGGAGGTGTCGCGTACTGTTCGGTCCAAAGATCATAAGGTGTTGCGGGTGTCCACGGGCGGCGGTAACACATACCATCACGTGGGACCACTTGCTCGTCCGCCCACTAGATTATAAAAAAACAAAAAAAAACATATCTGTATTAAATTACTAGCCAGAAAATTTTCAAAAATGTCGTTAATGAAAATAGTGGTAGTAATCGCTTTATTGAAGTGCCTGACTTACCTAATTGTGACAATTTAGTTAAAAAAGACCTTACGTTAAAAACGACCGAGACTAACATGTGCCTGGAATTTTCTTTATTAACAGAGTTTAGTTATTAATAGAGGGGGTCTTATAAGACCATCTACGAGTGTTACAAAAGTGTGCGCAGGTCTTTAAGTTCGAAAGATGTAAGGGCAATCGTAACATATATTGACTATGATTAATAAAATTTCATAAATGTGGTGCATGCAATTTTTTGACGATTTAAACGAATATTCTTTTGACGGTGCTTTTACCGAAGATCACAGAGACTGTTTAATAAAATCAATATCTATTTTATTATTATTATCAATAAATTAACTTTAAAATTTCAGGGCTTAGTTGACCCTTTTTCGCATCCCCATCCCCGTAAGGGTAAAGAGCACAGCAATTCAAATCTCGCTTTTTATTTAGCACTCCTACTATGCTTTAGTTAGTTTTCGGAGCCTATCATAGAGTACATAGACAGTACATAGTACACAGTTCTCAGACATTTTGAGAGCAACAAAAAAATTCAATGGCATGGCACTGGGTTGAGTTGGTATTTAGCTCCGAAATTCTATTGTTTCGCGGCTAGATTCGTTACAACTCTGCCCACGCGCATATCACTAGCTGTTAATATTAAGTTAGAACTGTACGAATTTACTCAATAGAGTGCATAGGCAATTTGCTTAAACAATGATTTTGTTTGTAATTGCCATTGGAAGACTGTTACTAATATTATCAAAATTACAAAATGTTAACACAAAGGACAACGCCCAGCCATTGAATAGCCATTGTATATGAATTTAGGTAACATTCAACATAATAACATGAAATACAACAATTTGTATAATAACATTTAATAGAAATTTTCAATAATTACTGCAAATATTAATTTTATTTGATTGTTGCCTTTTCCGTGTCACACATATGATCTATTACTTGTTTTTAAACGGGAATCTCTTTGACAATCTAAATCAGTGGTCGTCACGCTTTTCTGGTCAAGGGCCACATAGGACAATGTGAGGTATCACTGCGGGCCGCACATTCTTGGATTGTTTAGTTGACACCACCAATCAATTGACATATTTTTTTATGAGTTGTCAAAACGTGATTGCCCCATAGATTTTGTATGGCAATTGCTACCTGTGACCAATGTGAAGTCTTTATTTGCCAACTCAATGAACTAACTAGCATACAATTAACGGACACAAAGAACACCCAGACGCACGAAACAAATATTAGTGGATCACACAAATATTTGTCTCGGATGGGAATCGAACCCACGGACAGCCGGAGCAACGGTAGTGGCGGGGTGACCACCATAACCGGTAGACCAGACGTGCCGTCAATTATTATTATATTTATAATTATTAAATCAATTATAATTATTATTTTAGCAACGTATACTTAGTTAACTTTAGTTAACTTCATGTGCAAAATCATATTTTGATATTATCTATAATACTAAAATTGTTTGCTTTGTCGCGGGCCGCACAAATATCGTCCGTGATCTAAATCATAGATCGCCGAACCGTCGATCGCGAGCTACCAGTAGCTCGCGGGGAAATTTTAAGTGGATCGCGGCCACGCTCGTTGGATTGACTGATGAACATTTGGGACAACTGCATTCGAATGGCACCCACATTAACTTAATTAGTCGGATGAAAAGAAAATGTTCTTACATTTCTTATTAAATTCTTTAAAAGATAAACAGTTTTATTCAATCGGATGTAATATTTACTAGAAATGTATTATATGTTCATAGGTAATAAATAAATGTGTGATTTAGAGAAACAAAATATTTTCGTGTTGGTTTCTTTTGGTAGATCACAGTAAGATTAACGAATAGTACGGTTGCTCAGTGGCTTCAAACTTTGACGACCACTGCGTTTAAATTATACTGCGTCTCTTGTTTTATTAAGATAAAAAGGATGCATCGCATTTAAATTGTCAAAGAGCAAGTATGAAACGTTTTGGAATACAGGCTAAGTAGGTTTTTCATAACTATTCTATCTGTGAAACAAATGACATGGGGTCCTCTTTGCAGTCTTGTAGTTTCGAGTTCGTTGCATACTAAAATTGTACCAATAGTGTACCAAATTCATTAAAATTGTATCAATGGTTTTAAAATTATTTAAAAAAAAAACTAACAAATAGGCGTTGCGCTTTATATATGCTCATTTTTCAGAGTAATTACAATGTAACTTCACATAATTTTTTTCCAAAGTACCTGGATTTTTTCTTTACAGAGTATTAATCCGTGGCTATCATATATTAAAACACAATAAAAATGATTCATATACATGATAACTGATAGCTGGGCATCGGCTCATACAAATTTGGGCACTATCCTTTCAGTCATTAACCTATAGTAGTAGAGTAGTGCAGTTTTCCTGTGCGATACAGTTAACATATAGTACAGCGTAAACACATTTGATATACTGCAGAATTAGCAGCATCTGTAAAACTCGGTGAGCAATAGGTTTTTGTAGTGAAAAGTCGAAGTAACACGATTGACTTTGAAAATATCATTTATATAAAACTTAATACTATTTTATGAAAACATATGACCGCTCGTGTTGCCTGCGCGCAGGAAACTGTGCCGTACGTAAAAAACGGAGCAGGCAGATACCCGCGTGGCGTGTGCCTGTGTACGCTCACACATAAAAGTGCGTTGTGTACAAAAATCTGCCCCGTGCTGCGCTGTGTCGAGTGTAGCGCTAATATGCAGGGTGTAATTGAAACTCAAATTCCAATCGTGAATCTGTAAAACTTCGATTTTAGGAATCTTTATTTGCAAAAAAAATATTTTATTTTATATATTAATACAAACTATGGTTATATATTATATGAGAGATGTACAAAAGGTAAGGTAATCTCCTGTAGAGATCTCTTCCAGCAGAACCGTACAAATTTAGCAATTTTTTCGTACAATTTTGCAAAAGTGAAAGTAAAAATACTGATTATTTACGCTTTGGATTTCAAACACGCCCTGTAGTTATACATACATTTTCTAGATACAATACTTATACAAATGAAGGAGTCGACAGCTAATTCTCAGTGTTTAAATAGACAAATAATTCAGCACTTGCGTTAAACAAGGGTTCCCGAGTTATTGAAGTCATCAGTTTTACTTGACTTTGTTTCATAATTTGAATTTATTTTACAACATATGGAAGTTGAGATTTGTTCTCACTTTCGATTATATATTCCATTTGAATCTGACGTTACACATGATATTATCACTTGACATAACATTGTATCTTGGAAGCTTGAAAATACAATAATATATATCCTTGGCTAGGGATTTGCCGACATAATGGTATATAATTTTCATTAAAAAACCGTTCAAAGCTTAAAAATGGCGTACCGATTCTCATATCACATTTCATTTATTATTTAATCAAATTCGTTATATTACCAATTATGCGTTATTAAATTATTTATCCAATTTTATTTATTAAAAACCTACATCTAATTATTAGTAATTCGAGACATATATAATTATAAAATAATATTGCGAACACGTGCCGCCGTCAAAAGATAAACCACTAGCATACTTTACATTTCATCAAAATTCGATTTAGTTAAAAGGGGCTCGGTGCTACGAGTGGAAATAAAATACAATGTCTGCTAGATATAAAACATGACTGAAATAATACTTTATCAAACTGATTATTTTTAAAACAAGATTAAATAAATACTGTTGACCTGACTTGTTTTGAGGGTTGACCTGACCTGACACGAACGATAATACCCTTCTGCAATAAATGTCACATCTGATTATACACAGGTTATAAATATTAGTTCACACGACAGCCCGTACGATGAAAACAAAAATGCATGCGACATAAGCAATCAAAAAGTACGAAGACAAATAAAGGGGCAATGAATTTGCTTATATACATCTATACTAATATAATAAAGAGGTAAAATTGTGTGTTTGTTTGTGAGTATGTTGGGGGTGATCTCTGGAACTACTGAACCGATTACAAAAATTCTTTCACAAATAGGAATATACATTATCCGTGTCTAATATAGGCTATATTCCAATTTGAATTTAAAAAAAAAATTTAACCCGAAGCGAACCGAGTCGAGTTATAACCGAGTCGGGTGTTGTGTGAACGTGAACTATATAAATACCGATTACATGCACATATCTTACGTTCCTTGTCCATTCGCGCTCGCACATAAGTCTAATATTTATTTTCTGATTTTGGCCCTAGATAAACCGCAGGAAGATACTACTAAATTAAATGCTACTCAACTTAGAACCATCTGTGATGTACTGATCGTTGTGTGACAATAAAATTACTATTCTACATTCTATAATAAAAAAAAAATGTCGAATTATAATTACATCAATTAATACAGTTTGTTAGTTCAATACAATTATAATGTAATACAAGTAAATGGTTGCACTATTCCACCGTTCTCCGACAAATAATAAGAACCAAAAAAAGAAGGAACATAGCAGATACGATGTGATTGAATAAACTAAATGTTAGGTTAGGTTATGCGTGGCTCATTTGGACAGTTTGCTGATAACTCGAATGAGAGCTCCGTTTTCGTCCTTCAGCCGCTGGTTCTCTGCTTGCAGCGCTTGGTGAAGCTGTAATACAAACATGGTGCACGTTAAAGTGATGTATACAATGTCCCGTAATTAGAGGGGAATGCAAACTCGTATCGGATTATGCAGGTGTAATGAACAGGGTATTCGAGGGAAAATTAAATTATAATTAATATTTTCACAATTTAATAGTGGTGTGTGTGATTTGATTGTCTAATATTAAGCTGTGTTAGAACCCAGTGGCGTAATTTACGATGAAGATACTACATTAAGATTTTAAAAAATTGTATAATGATCATTAAATCATTGCATTTTTCAATATATTATTGGCAAAAAATGGTGTCACTGGGCCTAACTAGGGTGGGGCCGTACCTCCCTCCCATGCTTACGTAAGCATTGGTATAAGTTTTACAAAATCTGTTCAAGTCTCTTATTTAATCAGAATCTACTAAATTTTGCCAAAAACATAAGAAAATTAAATAAATAAATATTGCTGACGTAATCGCCATTCCGACCCCCCCCCCCCGGTCCCCCATGTCATCAAAAATAGGCAAAGCAAAGACCCCCCCACCCGCCTTTGGTGCTTACGTAATACTTGAACGGCCTCCGTCTCCCCAATCTCCCACTAGCGCGGTCAGTCGACTTGTCTGCTAAACAGTCAGTCGATCAGTCGTCCGTCGTTCGTGTATTACACTAATCTGACATATGTCAAATCAGTAGTCTGACATATGTCAAATCAGTAATCTGACATATGTCAAATCAGTAATCTGACGACGGTCTAACTTTGGTGTTAATTGTATTATTTGGAGTGGATATCATCTTGTGGGCGGACGAGCAAGCGGTCCCACGTGATGATAAGTGTTACCACCGCCCGTGGACACCTGCAACGCCGGGAGGTATGCGGGTACGCCGCCGACCTTTAAAATCATATTCACAGCTTTATTGAAGAACCCCATATGGTAGCGTAATGGAAAGACCTCTTGAGGCAGTTCGTTCCACAGCCTACGGGTTCGCGTATCTTAGAACCGTGGACACCGCCGTATCTTAGAAATGCGGATGGACCGCACTTCTGTGACGGGAGGTGCAGTTGTAGAAACCAGAGGTGGGAATTATATTGAACAATTCTTCAAAACATTCCCCATTGTACCCCATTGTGTATTTAAGGCAGTCGAGAGGACATGCACACCTACCATAGAAGCTAACTTACCTTACGTGGAGAGATGTTTAACATCATTCTACCTCTACACTTTTAAAACCCTACACAAGGTATATATATACAGGGTTCTATAAAAAATACCTACATAAACATACACAGAATTTCTTCCTTTAAAAATTCAGTACGTTTTTCACACAAACCGGTCACTCCTACCAATTTGCATAGACATAGCTGGTATTAATAACAAGAGGGATATCACTCTTCCACAATCACACAATAGAAAACATTATTATGTCAATAATTCGTCAATGCGTGCGTTCCTTGGTATTACATTTAAAAAAAAACATCTCACTCAGTTTTCTGACAGAAAATGCCTTAAAACTCGTTTCAAACAGCACTACATAGAACTAAAATCTACAATAAGTACACAGGCGGGCAAACATTTAGATACACACATTTGGATTTGGTTATACACTTTGGACTTTGTCCCTTTACTAAGTGTCATTAAGATAAGATGGAAAAGTTCACTGGGTTTGCAACTAGCGGATTTTTCTTATTTGAATAAAAATACAAGTAGGTATTACGTATGGCGAACTCATTTTTAGAATACGTTGGAAAATGAAATACGCCTATATAAATTTGCAAACGCGCTACTCGCGATGATGACGTCACCATGTATACAATCCTTAAACAGTTTTACTTTACAATCTTTAAAAGGAAGGTTCAGCTACTTTCCGTGTTTTAGGCAAAAAGGTTTAGGTAAACAAACGTTTTAGTGTCACGAACACCATTCCACGATAAATCGTGTGTACGTAAATGTATCGCGACGTTACACGCTGCGGGCAACATTCATCTTTGAAAGGCTATTACAGCGTCATTTTTCACCATTTATAATAATAATAATAAATACTCTTTATTGCATACAAATAGTTATTACATGTGCACAAATGAGAACAATAGGCGACCTTATTGCTGAGGCGATCTCTTCCGGACAACTTTAGGCAACATTTATCACCATATCATACATAATATTTTGCAATGCAATACAACCACAGCCCTTTTACTATCCACTGCTGACCTCCTCGTGCACATTGTCTCGTGCACATTGTCTCGTGCATGGCAGGTGAACGACCTTAAAATATACATATAACACATTTATACTATACAAATATAATATTTTAGCGTATATTTCTATTTAAAGACGCTAGCGGTAAAAAACCGATAGTTCTGAAGCTAGTAAACCTCTCCATTGGCATGTAGTAATAGTTTATTTTCTTTGTTTTATTAATAGATTTACAACTCGATCGACTTTCCCAGTTCTTGTGGCTTTTAGTGCTTGTAACATATCGAACGCGCGTCTCCTTCGTGGAGAATGTACTTATGGGTGAAAATTACACTGAAGACACAACTTTGTTGTAATAGAGGGTCATAGGTTAATCTCTATAATTATACCAATCAAGTGTACAAGTGTACTTTCTGTACAAGGTGTTTATATACAGGTGCTCATTTCAGTGGTGTTAGAGTGGGTAGTATAAAACTATTGTAGAGCCTGTTCGTAAAAAACGACACTTCCGTCGTGTGTCGTTTAGTTGTGCCATTTTCGGGTGAACAAAAAAGAATGATTGTTTTAATTACTTAAGTACCATAACTATGATTGTTATAGTACCATAACTATGATTGTTATAGTGCTATAACTATGATTGATATAGTGCTATAACTATGATTGTTATAGTGCTATAACTATGATTGTTATAGTGCTATAACTATGATTGTTATAGTGCTATAACTATGATTGTTATAGTGCTATAACTATGATTGTTATAGTGCTATAACTATGATTGTTATAGTGCTATAACTATGATTGTTATAGTGCTATAACTATGATTGTTATAGTGCTATAACTATAATTGTTATAGTACTATAATAACTATGATTGTGATAGTACTATAATAACTATAACACTACAGCACTAGTACTATAACAATCATAGTTCAGTCAATCCGTGCTTTCTATAAACAGGGTAAAGATTACGCCAAACTTCTTGTTCGCTTATTAAACCCGTGGCGAGAGCTCTCTCTCGCGAGAGTTCGCGCAGGTACAGTCAAGTAGACAATATTTAACTCAATTTATTTATGGGTTATGTATAACATTAGGTATTCACTAGAAACCAAGAGCAACTATATAAACGTTCTATGTAGGTATCTATTAATCGTTCAGAATAGTTCAGATACCAATAAAAATATATTCAAAGTATTTGACAGTGGCTTTACAGCTTCTATGGAGTCCATGTGTTTACTTGAACACGGCAAGACCTCATCGTTGTTCCCGTATTCCTCGTCCGTTACAGTACCAAAATCTATATCCTCGCCTGTCTCATCCTCACTTTCTGATTCACTACGTTGTATACGTTTTATAATATTCTTAATTCTATATTTACAATAAGGTCGAGATAATCATTTTATAACACTTATTTACATAATACGGGCAAGGACATTTACACGTCATGCAACACACCAATAAAAACCTTGCTGATATTGCATTTTAACCAGATACACGACCCGACAAACCAACTGGCACGTTAAAATAGACCTTAAACAGACGCGTTTCGTGGAATATGGTTCTGTAGCTGTGAGGTGGGTATATTTTTGAACAGCAAAAAAAGCACTATTAGAGAGTACAAATAATTTGCCTCAGTATTCGCGAATATTAATAGTTACTAACATACTACACACTAGACATGTTCCAAATAGCAAAAAACAAAACACTATTCGCGAATAGGAATAATTTGCCTCACTATTCGCGAATATTAATAGTTACTAATCCTACTACACGCTAGACATGTTCCAAATAGCAAAAAAACCACACTATTTGCGAACACGAATAATTTGCCTCACTATTCACACACGTGTATAATAGGTAATTTGTTAGTTCAAATACTATATGATATTTTAGTTCAGTTTAAAATTAAGTGTGTAACTAATTTTAAAATTATCATTAAAATACTCACATTGGTTTTTTAACATTTGAATATTCGTTTGGCGAATAAAATAGTGAATACGAGTACGAATACGAAAGATAACAAATTGGCGGATATTCGTCTAAACGGTTCGTTTTGGACGATTTTCTTAGTATATTAAAAATAAATAATTAGCGGTTAATGTGCATAACACTATCCAACTCGCACGTTTAAGTCTTTGACTTTGAACGGGCTCGCTTCTGTTAGTAAGCTAAATGCGTATTGTCGTAACCACGTAACTTGTTATACACAGACCGAGTAAATTAATTATTTTTAAGTTATGAAAGAAAATCATGAAATACATGTTAATTTTTAGTTAGATATCTATAAATAGTTTTACTTGTACTGATTAACGTATTAAAATATTTTACACAATTTTTTTTGGAACCTTTTATATACGTACATTTACATTTTTACACAATTTTAGTGTATATTTTGGTGCATAAAAAGTGAACACTTCAAAGGTTTAGTAAATTATACTACCATTTTTGTGAAGAAAATCGTGATAATGTGTATGGGAACGTTACGCGTACAGATATTTGCAACATTACAAATTCAACATACAACGCAATGTTAGCGTATGTGCACGCCTCATGCGCTCGCCTCAGCGTTGAGCGCTCAACGCTCGAGCGTTAAATAAGCGCTAAAGAACTTTGAAGACTATAGCGTGAGTGTGAGTGAGTGTTATAGTTCAAATTTTTAAGGTTTGGTCTTAAATCCTTATAGTTAAAAGCTCTAGTGTAAATCGGTTAAGGTACAATAGCACTAACAGGGCGCCAGCGCTCGAAACGCAACACTAGCCACTAACCCGTCGATTACACCCAGCGAGCTCACCAATGCTCGTACGGTGCACAACTCATACGCATTTGTTGCATAAACCATGGGAACTCATTGTAACCTGTGTTGCAACGCACGTTACGTTGCGAATATCTGTTCACGACTTAAATAACAAATCATCTGGTAAAACGCAACGATCAGCAGCCCGACTACGCTATTCGTACAATCCTGCCAAATTACGTAGGCGGCCGCTCGCAAGTTAGATACGTATCAAAGCATGCTCGCCATAGCAGACGGTTAATGTATTGCGGTGCGGGTACTCGAGACAAACTATGGTCAGACACTGTGTGACACGGCGCCTGTTGACCACACTATCGCCATTTAATAACTTATTTTGTTATATAGGTTTTATAAGATGTCATTTCGCAAAGCATTTCCTTTCAACATAAGTATCGAGTGACATTTTAACTGAACCTTACGATTGCGCGAGTAAATTATGCACTTAAGATCGAACGCTTTATTGTATAAATGTTACATTGTGACAAAAATAGGGAGGAATGTTATAAGAAGAGAATACAACCAGGTCTTGATGCTTTATAGACAACCTTGAAGAAGGGGAGTTGTGACCGAGGTAATAACGCGGGCAGTGTACATACACGTGTTAAGAGCATTTAAAAAAGGATTTTTAAATTAACATTGCTTTTAATTATCCGCATTGGATCTATATGGTAGACCTAATGCGCTGCCTGATATCGATATAGATTGATCGATCAGTCGATAAACACTTGTCGCACAGACCGTCAGCGTTCTGCGTTCCGAGCAACGCATAAGCAGTCCGCATCCTTTATACATAGACAACGCAAGTTCGTGACATTGTCTGGAAACCAAGGGAGTCATTATAGTGAGGGAAAACCGCTCACCGAATAAACGAAACCTCTGTTCATATAGCAAGATTATCTATATATAAAATCGATCTATCTATATACATATATATATATATATATATATTTCGAGCTATCGACTTTGTTGCAACTCGCCACTAGATGGCGCTGCACCACATCAACTTCTATACCGTTCAATCGATCGCAAAAATCATATCAACGAGCAAAACAGAATAATTTGTGATTTTATATACAGAGGTAAATAAATATATACAGGCAGGACAACGTCTGCCGGGTGCAGCTAGTAATATAATAAAATAGGTAACCCTACGCGTTTAAGACCCGTTCAGTTATATAGGTAATTAACCGTTAATGTTTTTTGTCAGTCGATACTTAATGATTGAAGTTGCAAAATGACACTTCTCACAATGGCAATAGTGTCCACAACAAACGCACTAGTCGGTGAATGCATTGGTTGTTTCACTCTCACATACTAACGCAGATTAGTGCAAGAAAATAATTAGTAGAAGAAGCCTTGGCAAAAGACAGTACTTTGCGCGTGTAAAAGATTATATGTACTAAAAAAGTACAAAAAAAAACAGTGTTAAGCCAGTTTTTTTTTTATAGATAGCACAAAATGGTCTAAACAAGTCTGCCTTGAATTGTTTCGGAAACGTCGCGTAATAAAGAACTAAATATCGTAGTATACACGCTGAAATTTATTTGGTTCTAGAGCCGTCACGTAATTAGACGCGACGTCACGTGGTACGCGCGCGAGACTACGAGTATTATTTATTTTTAATTTTAGGGGATCTTTTTATGCTCGTATTTGTAATTTGACCTTATGTATTGATACTACTAACACATAATTATTATTGTGACCCCTTGGTTCAAAAATTCAGCGTGTATATATCAATCTGTGTCATTATGTGCGAGTGAGGATAACGACCAATAGCATGAGACTGCCACACGGCGCCGCTCGAGCCCTCAGCTCAAACACAATTACCTATTTTGCGGCAGAGTTGGTCAATTTGCTCACGACCCGCGTTAGGGCACGGTTCTCTGCCCTCAGCCTTTCGTTCTCGGCTTTTAACTTTTGCAATTGCTACAAAATGAACATCAACATTACTACATTACTACTATAGGAGGCGACAATGTCGACAACTTTATACGATACTAATTCATTACTGGAAGCCAAATACAGTTTGTGTTGTGTGAAAATAAACAGTGTATCACAAAGTAAGGTGTAGTATGTAGTATACCTTCAGCTCTTCTTCCATTTCTGATAATTTACGTGCAAGCGCTCTCTTTTCCCTCTTATCGAATTCTGTTAAAGGATTTTGATTCTGGAAAAGATAAAAGATAAATTATGATTCCATCTTTCTATAATAACCTTTACACATCTTAACAACTCCTCTAATGTTACGATTAAGTCATTAGTTACGATCTGTATTCACAATACGATAACGCGATCATCATTCAATTATACGACACGCGTGGATGTAATGTCGTGGCGACTAAGAGATAACAAAGCGACTACCACAATCGCCGAGGAACTACACCACCTTTAAAAGAGTAGACTCATGCATAAGACGATGTGCATCAACCGCGGAAGAAAACTAAAGGGCTGATTACGTTATGTAATTACTCTAATTAAGTATACGATCATGTACGACGTTTGTTATATTAAGCTGTATACTTGCTTTGGTATATTAAGATAACAAGTTTAACAGCAGGACAGTAGTTAGTTACAAAGCTTGCATAGAGCAAAGCGACAGATCAACTATATTCACGCTCGAGAATGTAATGTAATTTTTTTTTTCTAGCGTCAGGTACAAGTCCTTGTACGTACGAGTGAAGCTCAAGGAAACAAAAGATACATCTAACGATATACTGTCAACACTGACAGAGATGTCAACATTGTCAACATGATCGCATAACAAGTTGACTGTTATAACAGTAAAAAAGTAGAAGACAGTGTACCAGAGTACTCTGTCTTCTGTCAGCGAGTTGGTATATGGAATAAATCTCTATATGTCTCGTAGCGATGGGTAACGCCGGATTCAATGAATCAAAAGATCAAAATGTCCAGTCCGCAAATGGTCTATAAAGCAAAAAGTTTAAGTTTGTGTACAGTCGAGAATAGATAGAAGTATATTATAGTATTATTATATATACACTAGATCGCAAAGACCAAATAGTCAACAATATAATTATATTATAGTACCAATGATACCAACCTCGCTCAGCGATAGGACTGTTGAACATTCGCAAGGAGCACCTTCTCTAGTTGACTACAGTAGTCGCTGAGTGATATTCGCTTGGCATGTGACAGATAGCATTGAGGAACATTGACATACATTAAATGTACTTGTACATATTTCGCTGGACGAGAGAAAAATTCTAATACTACATATTTGCTACAGCTACTCGTCGGCTGTAGGACATGTACCTTCTTCTTGCTAAGCCGTAGCCAAATTTAATGTAGATTATAATAAATCGCCAATAGTTGCAACCATAGATTTTGAATATATTTAGGTAATAGGTCAATAGGTACACCACCCAGCTCCGCAGACGTTGCAGGAAGTGAAAACTGCGATCGAGAAAGAATGGGATAACATTCTACAACACGTTATAGTGACGTTGATTGATTCCATGCCATGCCGCATCTAATACAAGTCTTCCCCTTGAGAAAGGCGGACACACGATTTGTTACACAAACTTTTTTTAGTAATCTGAATTCAAATTTGGAACAATGGCATACTGAAACGATAGTTAGTATGCCAGCTTCAAGACCGCATAAAAACTTTTTGATCGATCAAACATTTTTTTAGGTTTCAGGCTGAAAATAGAGGGTGGCTCAATTCAGGTGTCCAAGGTGAGGGGAGTGCATAAAATAAATAAAAGTCAAACACAATAATTATAAATTATACTTGAAATGCATTACATTGCATGATATACTTTCGCAAAGTAACACTTGATACGATAAATTATATAAGTAAAAAAATGTTCGCTTCGCCGAGTCTGTAGTTGGGAATTGGCCGTGAATTGCTAAAAACATTTTAGCATATTCTAAATCCCAAGTATTTAGAATGTCGCATATGCTACATTATGTTTGTAACAAATTTAGCAATGTGGTGTACGTTTAAGACAAAGTCACAATTGGCTCGCTGCAAAGTGGTTTGGTTAATTTAAAATGTTTATATATCTAAATAAAAATCTAAATGGCGTTCGTATTAATATAATAGTGTTTCAGGGAATTGACACTATAAAATAAACAATATTGAGTTTCTCTGTAACAGAAGAAACGACATTAAAGTTTATTCTTCAAACGTCAATCCCTTTCGTTTCGACCACAGACAAATTCACAATATTAAACTATCCAAATCAACAACGCCATCGTCATCTCCTCATAGATTATAGACCATCGTGATTATAAACCATAGATTACCCTACATCGATATACAAGATCGACAACCTTGTATATCGATGGCGCCCGGAATGAGCGGCAAATTAAAATCGAAGAAATAGATTTTCTTTACATTAATATAACCTAAGATTTCCTGTATAATTCCTTTTTTTTATATTTCACGAAAAAACATGTAAATAAATATTTACACGCCATTAAACGGCGGAAGATTGTACACTCATATGCATTTTTTTTTTTTTTTTTTATAGACGAGGGCGAACGAGCAAGCGGTCCCACGTGATGGTAAGTGTTACCGCCGCCCATGGGACACCTGCAACACCAGGGGGCATGCGGGCGCGCCGCCGACCTTGCAAACAGTTAACAGTTTGTTAACAGCTGCTCTTTTATGTATATGTTCAATGCAAATAAAGTTTAATTTCATTTGATTTAGTGCTTATTGAAGACGTAACCTATGGGGAAGGCGAGATCTCAAATGGAGATCACGCAAGTAAAGTAGCGTGGGACGCTCTCCAGTTGGGTGCTGAAGAAAATCTCCAGTAATGTCTGGATGAGAAGAGCGCAGGATCGTATGCGGTAGCGAGTTTTGGAAGAAGAATAGTGGAAGCCACAGACTATGTAAATATTTATAGGTACACCAGTTGAATGACTACAAAAACTTATTACAATCATTAGTTATGTGCAGATATCCCTAATTAAAGGTGCAAACAGCACTCGACGGTGGACATTAATATTTTGTACATTTAGACTGAGAGAATGAGACAACTAACCATTTTTGTGTTCTAACGCGTGGACTTGTGTACTGGAAGGTATAGTATACCCTAAATAAGGTATATAGTAATAAACTCTTGAAATGCTGATAGTATGGTATATAAACAAATGTACATGGTACATACCACTTGCGTGAGCCTCGTGATGGTGGCGCGCGCATCACGCAGCTGATGCTCAGAGGTGGCGAGCAAGGTGCGCAGCCTGCGTAACTCCTTCTCCGACACCTCGTATAGCATTTTATAGTCTTGCTCTTCCTCTTCCGTGCGCTCGCTGCCCGACTGGAAACGGTCAAATGCGGACTTCAGTTACATGCTTTGGAAAAATACGTTACACGCTGTATTTGCTACATATTATTAACAAGATATGTTGCACGTTATATTCCGTTCTAACCCAATTTTGTACTAAATGTAAACAAACGTGGCGGCCTGACATAACTGACACGCCCTTAACTTAAATAGTGGCGTGATATTTACATATACATAGTTTAATTCATAGAGACTGCAAATTTGTTCTAGATTTAAAGTTAAATGTTGAGATATTTAATTTGTTTGGTTTGATGTGATTCAGTGATTCATTGGCAGCTTCTAGTGTGGGGTGAAGCAGATGAGGAGGGGTTCATTAAATAGTCAAATATGAATCTTCGTACTACGTAATAAGAATGTTTAATTTTTTTCAGAACACATATGAATTAAATAATTCCAGAGCTATTGAACATAGAACACTATAGGGCTGTAAAGCGTTGCATAACATAATTTGTGTTTGTATAACATATTATCTAGTATGTATTCTCAAATCGATGGTGTAGAGAAACATCTGAAGATCGCGAGATGAGTGACATCCTGGAAGAGACAGAATCAAATGGATAAGGATTGTGGAAAAGGTCAAGACTTACTTAGACTTGTAGCGCCTCAAAAAGTATTGGGTAAGAAACAAATCAACTAATATTCGCATCTATCTATAATATTATTTAGTAAGAATAAAGATTATAAACCAATGTTTATAAAAGAGAAAGATCATTAGATTTTAAATTGTCATTTGTTAACTTAGCGATTCACAGATATCATGGTAAGTTTATATCAGGTGGGCTGTTTGGCCTGTTGGCCATCAATTCCATATAAAGTACTGATTAATAACCGCCCGAAGCGTTCATTACCATTATAAATATATGGTCCGTCACGGCCTAGGTCACGTGCAGTATATAATAATACTTATAATTGGCATCAACAATATGAACACAATGCTGAGGTTGTAAACGGTTGTATTCTAATTCAAGGTGTATTCTAAATATATGTTGTATAAGTTAGTTTTCATTTCTCTCAATTGATTGCGGCAAATATTAGTAAAGCGTTAGCTAAGTTTCATTAGGACAAATGTCTACCCGCGCGCGAGGTAAGCTGTAAATGTATATGCACAGAGACATTACGAAAACATTGGCCATCGGCTAATCCGGAAAATTTATTAAAATCCTTTATTAAAATGCCATTTCCGAAATCAACTTTTGGTCATGTTGAAAGCATTTATTTAATTGATATATTGTAAGTTTGGTAGATATTGGTGAAATTACAAAATTGTGTGGGCGTAGTTTAGTTTCTAATTTCAAATTTTCTTAGACAAAGCTAGCGGTAAAATTTCGAATAAAAAATGTGCATGTTAGGTATTGAGGGTAGTTAAATCCCAAACTTAAAATATGGCAACATTAAATTAGGCGAAGTGTAAACAAACGGAATGCACTATTTATAAACTCAACGTATATATTTGTATCGTTAGTTTAATGATTCAAAATAAACAAAAATTAACACATCAATGCTATGAAATTTCATATTATGAATATTTCTGTTTTCAACTACAACAAGTAATATTCTAGAATACGACTTGCAAACATGTCATCGAGATAATTTACGAATATAAACGAATCTTGATTTTTCGTTAACCACGATATCCTGCCAGAAATACTAATGTTCCTACACGTTAAACGTGAATTCTTAAAACTTCCGCGGCCTAAGCGATCATACTTATTTTTGCAATAAATGAAACGGACCGACATAGTTTCCCTCCAAAAAACGTAAACAAACATACACAGTATCCATCGGAGGCGAGTGAGTTGAGACTCAGCGATCGAGCGTTCAGTGAACCGAGCGCGTCGAGCGACGTGAGAGACCGCGACCTCTCCTTATCCAAGTTGTTCAACTTGCTCGTGCGGGATCTCCTAGCGGGCCTCACTGGGGGCTCCTCGGCCTCTGGACCCGTCTCCGGCACCTTCGCCGGCGGCACTGGTTTAGGCTGAAAATCCTTTTTACTGGCCAACAGCTTTTTGTCCAACTTTTTCAACACTGGCGTCATCAAATTCAACGATCCCAACGAAGCTCCACTCAGGTACACCCCACCATAACCGGAACTTGTACCACCGTAGATACCTAAATTGGAACTACGACCGAAGCCCGCTGTGTAAGGGTTGTAGTTCCTATACGTTTTCGGACTGTACGTGTTTGAACTGTATTTGTTTGTGTAAGGACTCGAATATTGAGAAGTGCCAAGCATAGAACTGAGCATGCTCGGCGAGGAGCCGAAGTGCGTGGTGAGGCTCCTCGGCCGCGAAGTGTACCTATCCTGCTTCCGACTCATTTCGATCACATATCACTGCACGCGCAATGTAAACCACAAATCGGACGTACGACGGGCGATCACCGCGGTGCATGAAACAACACTGGCTGTTTCCAAGTTTTAAATCTACAGAGTGGAAATATTGCCGACGCCTACACAAAACACCGGTGCGAGAGAGATGCTGGTGACGCACCGCCATAATCGGACGAGAGGGCGATATTCACACTAACACGTGAGGAAGACACCGCTTGCTACTATTACAAGACCCACGCAAGATCGACGCGTGCCCTCGAGTCCTGGAGGAGCCACAGCTCAAAGACGCGCGTCACGTGCAGTCATTACGCGCACGTTGCTTTGGGCGACGCCTCGTCAATCACTTAGCTGTTTCCTTCAGAATTGGCAAGTAAAACGAAGGCCGCCCATCTGTCGTCAGCAAGTCGACTGCGCCACTCGTGCAGGTACGCACGCACTATTCTAAAAATACGCGTCCGTGCCTCTTACAACCGTCCATTATACCAAACATAAATAAAATGTCGTGAAAGCTCATAACTGTGGAACAGCATTGAAAGCATACACTTGCTGGGTTAGAGCTGTCATCTACTCGGGCGAAGCTGAGTCGGCCTATTGCAAACAATGTCCAAAGACTGCAAGCGCGGACGCAGACAATCGAGCAACATCCTTAATGAAGTCCGCGACGCGCTAATTCAGAGACGAGCTCCATTTATTGTCTGCGTGCGCTTAAAATAAAATCTATTTTCAAGTTTACGCGTCCCCGGTTCAGGAGGCGCTGACCCAAATTCTCACAAGTTTGGAGCAGTCTAATGGAGTTCACTGGAATTTTGAACAACACCAGTCGACGACACGTTGAAAGTTCACAGAAACAGTTGTGAAATAAAATCTTTTAGTTTTGTGAGATAATCCAATCATCTTCACGGTTAACTATGCGCTAGTAAATTCAATGTACACTAATAACATATCAACTTTCCGTAAATTAGATAAATCTTTCCAGTAAGTGGGATTCGTTATCTAAGGTAGATAACGAATCTAATTTTCAAAAGCCACTGTCACTGTCTAAAACCGATACATCCATCAAAACATTGTCAGATCTGTTATACTAGGTAAATGACTAGGTAAATTTTGAGATACAACACAATTTTTTATTACAACTTCTTATTATATTTGTATTACTTATTGTAGGGGGACAGTGCATGCTGCATTCCCACAGCCGCTGGGCACACTCGACTGGCCACGTTACCCCTCTGTCAGAGAAGACTATCTTGAAATGTACTACATTTCCTACTTTATCGTATTTCGCCAATGTGCGTATGTTTCGGTAGTGAGTGAAATATGCCAGAGCCCATTCCCATCTCATCCTATCCCTCCCCATTTTCCCAATCTATTCCTTTGCATATGCAAAGGTAGGCAGCGCATCCGGGGGCGTGCCAACGTTTGTCATTCTGGACTGATGTTGGCATGTATTACGGATGTCTATGGACTGTATTCTCGTCTGCCGACTATTTGTATTAAAAAAAAACTACTCAAAATACTCTCCATTAGTCTTTATACAGCGATTCATTCGTCTAAACCAAGATTTAAAACACAGGCTATACTCTTCTTTAGTGTGGTCCTCAACAGGTGGCATAAGAGCATTCCGAGCGCATCAAGACTGTCAAAAAGAATGCCACGGAGTCCAAGCAACCAGTTAATTCTTAATATTAGTTTTTATACGCAATTCTTTAAAAAATAATCAATGTTTTTGCATTGGAGAAAATTATAGAAACTACAAAAACTTATATTTGCATGAAGCGAGAGTAGCCACAGCTAATAAACAATGGGGTCTGTGCCAATCTTTATATTATTATTATTATTGTGTAATAGGCCAGCAGTATTACTGTTTCGCCATATAGAGACATGGCGAACCTTGAAAAACCAGCTAACACAGGAGAAGAGTCTCCTGAAGGCCAAGTGTCAGGAGTGTATTTGAAACTTAGTTGGCGATTCAATTATTTCTCATGGTAATTTATTCCATATGCCCACAAGTCCATTACTGAGAATAATACGACCTGCTGTTGTATTGTCCACTGTTTTATTTAATTTTGTATGGATGACAGTACTGATTAAATGTATGAATTTTAGCACGTATCAGTCATAATGGAAATGACTCCGGCGAGCGGTCAGAAATGGTCCGGTGACGTCACATGGCCATGTGTGCAGTCAACCGACCGCGGCTGTGCTAAAAATAATAGGGTTTCCACACTCACAACACATTACACCACGCCCGTCAGTGACCAGTCATGATGAAATAATAAACATCGCCTTAATGTAGGTATATTAATTTTGCCGATGTTTTGCTATAGGCTCCTATAGATGTGGCTTATTATCACAGGGCCACATCGCAATTGGACAGTTTCAAAATACTTATTTGGTATTTGCAGGTGGCCACATTTGTTTATAATAACATTCGTGACAGAAGTACATCAACTACAGTGAGAACTAGTGAGAAGTTAATGGATGGTTAGTGGTAAAGACAGAGATCATCACTTTAATATCGGAAAATGATTATGTTTATGTACTATTTATTGTACTTTTATCAGATATATTTAAAACAAAAATATGAAAGAATAAAAAATTAAGAAATCTATTAATAATACACCGGACGTCATTTAGGCGAGTTTAAGATAGCTCGCGGACAGCATAAGAACGGTAAAGCCGCTGGCGTTGAAGATATAGCTGCAGGGCTATTGAAAACCACGAAAGCCCTTGTCTTATGAGAGCTGCAACGTCTCTACAATGTCGTATTATACGGTTGGCGTAACACCAAAGATGTGGCTTGTGGTGATCCTGTTCTTCAATAAGGGAAGTAAGGCCTCATTGAAGAACTATAGAAACATCTTTTCCCTGAGATCTGTGTATAAGCTGTTTTAGAAAATAATCGTGCATTTAGCTCGGTGGCTAAACGAGTTCCAGCCGTCGAAGCAGGTTGTGATTCGAGAAGACTACGACACCATATTTCTTTCCATGGTTGCCATAAAAGGCGACTAACGGATAACAACTACCACAAGTCCCGAGGAGACACTACCGCCGTGTGAACTAGCTAAACCGCTTATACGGCGTGGCGTATTAAGGTCATACATCCCTCATGCAATATGCATACAAACAAGACAACATGCATGATAAGATCCGTGTGCAGCAATGAATGGTGAAAGAGTTGGTGACAGTACCGTAGACCACTTTCACACCTCGCACAGATGACACGGAGGGCTAACAAGTATAATGTCCGTTTTTTATTTTATACAGAAGTGGGCAGACGAGCAAGCGGTCCCACGTGATGGTAAGTGTTACCGCCGCTCATGGACACCCGCAGCACCAGAGGGGGGCATGCGGGTGCGTCGGCAACCTTGCGAAATCTTATTCACACCTTGGAGCTATTCACATCAGCGACCTTGGAGAATCACATATCGTAGCTTATTGGAAAGACCTCTTGAGGCAGTTTGTTCCACAGCCTACGGGTGTGTCCGCACGTTTGTAGACTGACGGAAAATTCTTAGGGGGGCAATCACGTTTGGTAGTTTGAAGATGCCAGTGGTGTGTAGTGTAGAAATATATGAACGAAGATTTACGATCACTTGCTGATTTTACTTCCTGAATGTATTTTACAATACATTCAAAAGAAATAGAACATGAGCGGTGATGTTAACGAGTAATGTGTAGTAAATAACGTTCATAACTCTGGACTCATATCTGTCATCAGGTTGTCTTAATCTCCCTGTATTTATTATCTATAGCTACTAATAAATATACAACGGTGTGTACGTTACGCTCAATAAAGTAAAACCAGTAGATTATCTTATTTATCTTCATATGAGGTATTTTAGAGTAGATACTTAATTATTTAAGAGGGGTGATAACCTAGGGGTATCTATACTCCACTCACATTCATGTGACCGTGAGTTCAAATCCTCGACGCGCACCACTGAGTTTCTACTTAAGTACTGTTATTTTTTTCACGCTCGGCGTTCAGGGAATGGTGAGGAAACCAGCATGCTCCAGAAATTTTAAAAAAAATATGGCGTACGTGATCCAACAATACGCACTGGGCTCGTGTGGTGGATTAGGGCCCGTAACCCCGCACAGATTTACTAGGGGAGGCCCATGACTTGCAGTGGGAGGTTATAGGCTGATACAATTGCAATACAATTACTTAATTATTAAGTAGTCCGTGTGGTGTGCCGACTTTTGGATAGCACCACCCTAAAAGCTACCAACCATTAAGGGATAGCAAAGCTACCACTATCACTGAGGAACTACACCACACGATATATCTAAAAGCGGATCTAAAAAAGTAGACTAAAAACCCGCTTGGTCAGCGTGGGTTTTAAGGACTTACATCCCTCGAGCACAAGACGATGTCCGTGAAGAGGCCATGTTCGCGTGTGCAGTTGACGAAAAAAGGGCTGCACATGATATAAAACAAGAGGCGTATTCAATTTGAATGCGAATACAGAAAACAAAGAATATAATGTAAACTAATTTCTGCAAGCTATTAAATATTATTTTTGTTTGTGATGCCATTATAACATTTACTTGCGCATACATACATATATACCAGGACCAGAGTTATGTTACTGTTGTGCTATAACTATGGTACGGTGGAGTCGGTGAACAATAGCGGGCGAACGGCCCCGATGTTCCACGTCGCGGAGAAATAACGAACTGGATGGAAGCCAACATGTCTCGCTGACCATCATCCGCCGATTACAACAATCGAATAGTTATCAGACTATAATGCATGGCAGGGCACAAGCTTAATCATGGTCTTGGGCCATAACGTACCACGCAAGGCCCAATGGGTCCAACGCGTCGCAATTCATTAAAAGTCTCTGGCAAGCTGTTTTCCTAACGATGCATTGCTTCACTGTCGAGTTCTATATTGATGTATGTCATTTGTTTAAATAATTCAATGGTCAAAATACATAAACGAAATCAAATTATTTATATGTAGCTGCCCGAACATCTTGGTCATTAAAATGCATCTTCATTTCATTAAAAACGCACAAATGCTTGGGCGTGCATAGAGCGGCCACGACGCAAATTTAGCAAATTACGATTGGTATAATTTATTCAACACAGAATCGTAAAAAATTAAGTACTTCTAAGAAAAAGTTGGTTGTAACTACAATGGATATGTGACAGCAAATTAATTATTTATGTCACTTTGATGGCGGGCGAATAGTCATTTCTCACAAAGCTACTCGCGTACTGCTTTTAGGGATACAAGACATATTTTTTCATATAATTGTCTCTTGTTAGTTTACGATAAATCCGCTTCAATATTTTAAGCGTAGATGTTTTTAAGCTAAAGTCCGTTACAAACCAATTTGCCCAAAAACAAAACCAAATCAATAAAATGTCTCAATATTTGGCTTTAAATCTACGGCAAACTTGCACTCGCGATGAATCAAATTATGGATATGCAAACAATTATCACCTCACTATTTAATTTAAGGAGTGACACCATATTTGTTTACATTGAGGACAAATAACATTAGAATATACAGATTTTAATCTAGTTTAAGTCAGGGGCTCACTCAAAATCTGATATGTAAAGATTAAGAGAAATAAAGACAATTTCAATATCAATGACGTTAAGGCGATGCTAAAACAATCGGACAACACAGGAGGACCTTATCGTCGCCTATATTATTGGATCTATCATTCGCAAACTTATCATTTTCATCCTTTTCACAAGCCTAAACAGAATGATAAAAAACTTCCCTAAGCTTTATTTTTTTAAAGTTTTTCTTTAGAGGAAATCTAAAAATATGCTGAATCGTAAACATCTGTGGACAACCAGAGAGCACTTCTGCTCGTATTTCTGCAACCTTGTGACGCTCAAATAACTAAGTTTGTCACGATACGACGGTACGTCACGTCGAGCTGCGACGCACACTGCGACTACATTATTATAACGGGGTCACATCGCTATTGGACATATTACCGAAATACCTATTTTGTATTCGCAATTGATTCGTTAAGATATGCGCTCAAATGTTTATGTACTTTTGAACCGAGGCTCTGTTAAATGACGGAATTAATAGTGTTGTTAAAACCCAATATAGCGTTGCTAACACGAGCGCAAAATGATCGAGTGCTTGAGCGCTGGCGTGCTAAGTTAGTGTTATTGATTCTGATAACCGTAACCGTTTTAGAAACAAGCTTCCAACTACAAAGGTTTAAGAATATCCAACATGAAAAGTTAACGCCCGCTAGTCTAAAACAACGCTCAACCCTTGTTTTCACAATATTGATTCTATAATCAGTCCTATTTATAATCGTATAATTCCATAAGATATAGTTTATAGTTCTATAGTTCCTTTTCCTCTATAGTTCCTTTTTTATAGAAAAAAGGCGGCAGACGAATATACAGTCCACCTGGCGGTAAGTGGATACTGTTGTCCATAGAGATCCGCGGTACATGACAACATCAGTCCAGAACGACAAACGTTGGCATTCCCCCGGATGCGCTGCCGGCCTTTGCAGACTAAGGAATGGATTGGGAGAAAGGGTTGAGAAAATGGCGAAGGATAGGATGGGATAAGAAGGGGCTCTGGCATATCTCACTCACTACCGAAACACGTACGTACCTTGGGGAAATACGATAAAGTAGGAAATACAATACATTTCAAGGTAGTCTTCTGTGAGAGAACGTTACCCACGTGGCCAGTTTAGTGCGCCCAGCGGCTGTGGGAATGCAGCGTGTACTCTCCCCCTACAGAATTGTATTTTTTGGCGTTCCGTGTTGGATATAATTTTCCCATTATAAGACATGCGAAATTTTAAAGCAGTCCAATGATTGCAAATTTAATTCTGCAGTTGTATCTAAAGGGTTTTTGCGGCGTCCACGTTGGCACACATCCTTATATCTGGCATCGGCCTGCCACTGAGTGCGCGCTAAATATACTCAATTACTAAACACGCGGCGATATTGTTGTGCCATTATAACACGTGCCATATCGCGCAAGCAATGCGTCCATAATGCGAACCGAACGGCAGAACTACACGAATGTTTTATTTTATGGACTTTTTATAGAAACACAGATGGATATGCGAAGAGTATGGTGTTTGTAGTGATATACATTCCTCTATCGTCTTCAAGCAATGTGGTATAGGTGAGAAAAGTCTTTCACCAATACGTCCTATCCATTATGACGTATAGTGCCAAAACGTGGTCTGTTTAGTATAGGACTGATCTATTAGCACAAAATCACTCAGCTATGGACTGGATCGGTGTCTTGCTAGACAAAGATGGACAAAATAGCTCAAAGAATAAGTTGCAGTGGATAAGTCATATCTGTCGCAGAACCGATGGGTTAGACGAGTCTTCGAATGGATTCCATGTACCGGGAGAGATATTGTTATTAACCCCTACCTAAAATGCCGTAGCAATGTAAAACATTGGCATCGTATTTTTGCACAGTAGACGCGGTGGCATCGCGCGAATAATGTCCCAAAATATACAATGATTTATTAAAACTTCCGTGACGTTAGATTTTTTTACTAACAAACGCGGACGTCACTCTTTTTTAAATAAAATTGTAATTTTTCACATTAACCACGGCTTCCTCCAATGTTTGTATAATAAAATTACAATTCACAGCGTTGCTTTGTAAAGAGGCGAGTGAAAATGTAGTGAATACATTTTCACTCGCCTACTCATGTAGTGAAAAAAATGACTAGGTTTTTTTTTATTGCTATTCTCTTAAGTATAAATGAGACAGACTATGCCAAGTAGAAATTCGTAATAATCTTATCAGTTAAAATGCTTCAGTGTGATCCCGTATGTCGCATGCGCTTTTAGTTTCTGTGTGTATCTCCTCCGTTGAATTGCTTGTTTTATTCCAGGACTCTGATTTGCTTCTGTTTGGACTTGTAGGTTTTTGTAATCCCTACGACATCGGCTACGTTATCTGGACTTTAATTTGCTCAACGATTTCGACAAACGTGCAGTGAAGTGAAGATTAGGCGATGTCTCAGTACACACCGCATGAATATGCTGACATGCATTTTATTTATGGCGAATGCAGAGGCATCGGTAGAAAAGCAGCCCGACACCGAAACGTTTCAATGAATCTTTTGTTATCTGGCCAAGTACCTACCCTTTTATTACCTAGGACACATTTCTTTACCGGTGATATGTTTGTGCATGACTCAAATAACACTCAGCTGTTAATAGTTAAGTTAAAATTTACTTCTAATTGGGTTCAAAACATTTTGCAATACCGGTGAGTTAATTAAAATGAAAAAGTATATTTTTTGAATTCGGCTCCTTCTCCGTTGAAATGGCAATAACTTTTTTTTCATTACGAAATCGGTTATTATTAATACCATTTTAGAATCTGCATTTATTGGACAAGTTTTTAAAATAATGGGCACAGATAGTGTAGTACATTTTTTTTACACCATTCGCCTCCGAATTCACATGATTTGCGACAGATTAGAGTTAAAATTTGAAATAAACACATTTTTTCTTTAATATCTTTTAAGTTTCCATTAAAAAAATGATTGCATGTGATAGCACATGTATTTATCAATAATAAACAAGAAACAAAATAAAAAAATAATGTTATTTGTTGAAATAACAGCCAAATTAGTAACGCAAGGTATCGATTTTTCAAAATAATAATAATAATGAATAAAACAGACCCGTGGAAAAAAAAATTTCAAATTCTGTTATGTGATAGCTGAATATATGGTGTATCGACCCCTTAACGTTGGACCACTATTTACGACACACCCTGTATATCAAGTGGTTGAGACATATACATACATATCTATACACGAACAGCCTATGGTCCATGTACATAATATGCACACATATAGGCATGTATGTATTTTCTAATAACTTTTACTGATTTCTTACTGACTTTTAGAGTGGCACGGGTATAACTAATACTTGCATAAACGGGTTTACGTACCAAAACTAGGGCAGGAACAAGATCGGGTACGTTAGAGCTGGTTCACGTTATCGGGACGATAAAATTATCGCATGCCTCAATGGATTACGTATTTAAATAGTGAACAGTTCACATAGAGTCGGGTTCCATAAAACTGTCGCTAACGACACTTATGGGCCGTTTTGTCACGACAAAACAGTCGTAAGGGAAGTTAGTTGCATGTAGCTTTGCATTGCATTGTTCACACTTGTCGTGCTAACATGCATCCCTCCCATCCGCTCAATACCCGCCACACATGCGTGCCCATGAAGACTATATTTTTGTTTAAAATTAAAGTCGAAATAAATCTCGAATTTTTAATTCCATTTGTAGAAGAAGCGTTCTTTGAGACGAAATATTTTCCTTTTTTTTTACTTATTTCCACCTTCTTTATAAAAATACCACATTTCGAGCTTTTTTATGGAAAAAAGGCGGCAAACGAGCATACAGTCTACCTGGTAGTAAGTGGATACTGTCCCACTTGAACATCCGCGATACATACCTACCGCCGGAAATATAGGAATCGATTTGGAGAATGGGGAGGGATAGGATAGGATGGATGGGAATGGGCTCTGGTATACCTCACTCATAGCGAAACACGTACAAACATTGAGAAAATAGGATAAAGTGGGAAATGCAGTACATTTCAAGGTAGTCTTCTGGGAGAGGGGCAACTTTGGAATTGCAGCGTGCACCTCCAAAAGTCAGCTTAGTCATCGTTCATTGTGCACGAGCAAACATAGGAATCCAATGGTTTCATATTGATGAGGACAACAGTTTTATTAATGTGAATAGAACTCTGCGACTGCCCGATGACGATAAGTATGTCGGTCCGATGTAGTGTAAACCCGCACTTACGATTACTATGCTGTCGACTGTACAAGATTAAAAGAGTCTCATTTACTGACTTGGCTAGAGATATAGACCTGTAGATATTTATACCATTTTATGATAAAGCTAGTGACGTGAATCGGCTTTGAAAATAGGAAAATAATAGTCGTAGACCATATAAGCTAATAATCAGAGATTACCATTTAACTAATAATTCGTTAATCCTAAAGCTAGCTCTATGAGCAAGCTCTTCATATTTTCTCGCCGATTAAAAGCAATCTTTATATAGATATCTGCACGCAGCCACTACCGTTTATTAGGGGCGAAAACCAGGATACCGGGCAAAAGACAACGTGACAAAATACCGAGATTGGATTTATAAAAATCGGTATTTTTGATATTTTCGGTATTTACGTTATAATATAATGTAGTTTTTAAGTTTGAAAATGATTAAAGCGCTGTCGGCCGATGCTTCCGTGAGTGGTGAAATTAACATAAAAAAACAATGAAATGAATTTTTAATTAGAGAAAATCTCAGACTAAAGATAAACCTAAATACATATGAACACTCGAAGTTCGATTTAACACTTAAATATATAAAGAGCATGTGATTTCTGTTTGATTAAAATTAAAACACTATTTAAAATCTCAAAACCAGTGATGTCATTTGTTTCAAAAGTACAACTTCCTTTTCTTAAACATGCCAAAAATACCGAAAATCTCGGAATTCTGATATTCGTAATATTTTAATACCGTTAGTACCAGTTTTAGTAAATGGGGACGGTATTACGATCCCTACCGTTAAGTTTTATAACCGATAATAATTGCAACTGTTTTGTAAAGTATCCGCCAATCGAGCGTTGGCACAAATACAAACCCCTTTGCAGCTTATTATCAACTTATTCAATAAGCGGTCAGGTAGCGTCAACCGCAAATATAACGTTGTAAAACAAACCTATTCCGTTAGATCAATGAAAATGAACTTCAAAATCACGAAAGACTGTTCTGGTATTGGATGGGATTGGCAGTAGGGAATATAAAGGAATAAGTACATTCAAAGAAACGTTAGTTTTAATGATTTTAATGGACTCACCTGTGTTCCATCTGTATTAACTTTCGATGAGCCGTTCCCGGATTTATATATAGCCTGAGAACAAAATAAAAAACGCTCAAAATAAAGAATTTTGACGGGACCTCGAGAACTGTAGTCGGTGTTTTGGTTTGATTATTACAAAAAATATGGGTTAAATTATTATAATATTAAAAATTATTATGGGTTATGGTTTAATAATGATAGTTTAATAAACGTCAAAGTGTTTATAGTGCTTGTGATAATCAATGTGATAATGTTTGTGATAATCAAATAAAAGCATGGGACTGCGTGTGCTACTAAGGAGTCCTCTTCTGTCCTCAGTAAACCTACTATCGTTTTACTGACTGACTCCTCACTTCGACGCGACTGGACATTGACAGGATACGTTTTAGACTTTGAAATACATAGTTTATTACGAAGAAAACTCGACACTGGCAGATTTTTTTTCTTTTTATAGAAAAAAGGACGGCAGACGAGCATACAGTCCACCTGATGGTAAGTGGATACTGTCGCCCATAGACATCCGCGATACATGCCAACATTAGTCCAAAATGAGAAACGTTGGCATGCCCCCGAATGCGCTGCCTACCTTTGGAGATATAGGAATGGATTTGTAGAAAGGGTTGTAAAAATGGGAGGGGATAGGATGGCATGGGAATGGGCTCTAGTATATCTCAGTCACTACCGAAACACGTATGTACATTGGGGAAATATGATAAAGTAGGAAATGCAGTACATTTCAAGGTAGTCTTCTGTGAGAGAGGGGTAACGTGGCCAGTCGAGTGCGCCCAGCGGCTGTGGGAATGGAGCGTGCACTCTCCCCCTACATACCGATGTGCTAGAATGCACATTAGCTGCACCATACATAGAAAAAACTAACCTTTTCTATATTTGCATGTAATGGCAATTCACCTTCCGTGTTATTCGCGGGTAAGTTCTGCGAACAAATAAAAGCAAGTTCTAAACAAAAATCGGTCAGACCAGCCCAACAGGACCACTACAAAAAGGCATAATGAAAGGTCGAAAAGGTCAGATAATTTGAACTGGAGATATATAAAATTTTAAACAACAGGTTATAACTTACTAGCGACCCGCCCTCGCTTCGCTTAATAAGTTTATTTTTTCAAAATTTCAAAATAAAATATAGCCTATATTAGACACGGATAATGTAGCTTCGTATTTGTGAAAGAATTTTTGAAATCGGTTCAGTAGTTCCGGAGATTACCCCCAACATTTACCTCTTTATTATATTATTATTTATTATATTATTATATTATTAGTACAGATTATAAAAATAATAATTTACATAGCAAATAAACTTCAAATAATGTAGTAAGTCCTGTTAGATTCTGTTTCGTAATGTTCGTGGTATGACGGGGATAATTTGATAACTTTACAACTTTACGTATATGCATCGTATTCTATAGTCGGAACATAAAATTTGTTGATCCCGGGATTGCGGCATTCGCCCGATACAAAAGTGCACTCCATACTTATCCAACACCTCAACTTTACGTAAATATGCACCCGAAATCCGATCTATAGTTATGATACATTATAATACGTTATGGTTATAATAATATACTGTTATGATTTGTTACGTTACGAACCTTTTTGATTTTCTCACATTTATATAATTTTTTTAAGATAATGTGTGCAGAAACAGCTTTTTAATTAATTAGCTATCAAAGGAAACAAAAATTACTTATTTTTTTTAAGATAATGTATCCAAAATTGAATGTCCATTTAGTGAACTATCCAATGGAATTATTATTAAAAATTGTAACTAACCGTTGACGTGTCCATGTAACCATCCTCTTTGCTGTTTCCAGCTAAATTGATTTCCTGCGAATAAATCATTATGGTTATTATCTTCAATTTAAAAAAATATATAGGTGAATTAATCGATTTACAGAAGAATTGATCGATTTACAGAAGGTATTAAGCGAAAATGTAGAAGTTATGAGTGAAGAACACAAGTTCATTCACTTTTCAGACTTTTTAGGGAACTGGTTGAATAAGACTACAAAAGAAAAAAAAAAATACTTATGTTTGGAATGAATTTAAAATTTAGACGTTAAGAATATTCGAGAAAATGGAGGTATTATCAGTTAAAGCTGTGTGGGTTATTTCATGAAATTGATATAAAGTGAGTAAGTAGTATAAGTGACTTAGTATAAGTAAATGGTATGGCATAAGGAGTGTGTATATGTAATGTTTCACCCACGTCCATGTCGACGTTGCCAAAGCCGGTCGATCTACGCTTCGGGCGGCGGCGACGTTGAATCAGGTTTAAGGCAGCTTGTGTACTGCCCGGTGACGCGTTCGAAGAACTCTTAGTCTCTATGCTGCTCTCACGGTCGTCTTTCTTATCGCTCTCCTCTGCTAATGGAATAAACATGAAATGAGCAACAGGAAAAGAAGCAAATTTATAGGTGGGTTAGGTTTAAGCCATCTCTTAAGGTTTACGATCACATCTCTTCTCGTGGGTGTCGTAAAAGGCGACTAAAGGATAATAAATCCCCTACCACACCAGGCCTTTTATCCACTGCTGGACATGGATCTCCTCGTGCGCATTGTCTCGTGCCCGATGGATGTAGGACCTGAAAACACCACGCTGGCTAAGTGGGTTGTCCACTCTTTTAGAGGTGGCTCATAAAACACCATGCCATGTTGTGTAGTGTGTCAACAAAAAGGTCTCTAGCTCAGCATATACTGTACACTGCAACATCAAAGAGAGCGCTGGTTGTTCTGTTTTAATCTATTTATTTTTATTTATTTAGGCACGACAACGTTATACATACAAAACATGATTTCTGTATACAATTAACACAGTATGTGGATACATACTGTGTTAATTGTATACAGAAATCATTGTGGGATCAATTGGGGGATCATCATAATTGGGATCAATTATAGACGTGCATAACATGGATAAGAACTTATTTAGGCTAGATTGTGACACAAAAAAGAATACATATGAGTTTTCTTTTTATAGAAAAAGGCAGCGGACGAGCATACAGTCCACCTGATGATAAGTGTACTGTGGTCCACAGACATCCGCGATACATGCCAACATTAGTCCAAAATGACAAACGTTGGCACGCCCCCGGATGCGCTGCCGGCCTTTGCAGACTAAGGAATGGATTGGGAGAAAGGGTTGAGAAAATGGCGAAGGATAGGATGGGATAAGAAGGGGCTCTGGCATATCTCACTCACTACCGAAACACGTACTGGAGAAATAAGATAAAGGGGGAAATGCAGTACATTTCAAGGTAGTCTTCTGTGAGAGAGGGGTAACGTGGCCAGTCAAGCGCGTCCGGCGGCTGTTGGGTTACTGCGTGCACCTTAACCATTTTACACTCGAGCTTTTAACTGCAAGGGTTTATGTCTATCAAAGATTAAACATTTGGACTAGAACGCTCGACTTGATTAGCGCTCACTCAGCGCTCGAGTGTAGAACGCTCAACGTACGTTTTTACAACACTAGCTTCCTTACCTTTATTGGTGGAGTGAGCATTGGTAGTATTCGCCGTGGAGCCAGCGGGTGGACGTCTTAGTGGTAATGTCAACGTCGCATCTGCATTCTGCGTGAACGACGCGTCTTCCAATTCAAACTGTGAAAACGATGCCCCACAAGCTCAGTAACACTCCTATATTCTTACACAAGCTTAAAAAGCTTGTGTAAGGAAATGACTTCGAAATAATCATACAGATAACGACAACACCAATTACTGATCTGTGTGTCTGCAAAAATAACAAAATTGTGCTGGAGATGTTTGCGGAGTGTCGAAAAGCTGGACAGGATGATTCCTGTCCGAATGGGTGAATCCACGTTACCGAATGGGTGTCACGAAATGGACACCGGCGAGACGAATGGACACGGACAGATTATACGGAGAGAGTATGTATACAGAGCATACTCTGTTCAAGTTAAGAAAAAATTGACCAATTAAGAGAGGGTGTTCCTCGATTGATCAATCAACGCTGTGTTATACTACATTGGACGAATGATATTACTTTTTTAATGTGAAGTATAGACACATACTCGGATCTTAGGCCCAGGATTGCACAGAGAAAATCGTATATTCGTCCAGCAGTGAGGTGAAACTGTAGACCGACGAAACTATAAAACAGCATACAAGGCACAAAAATACTTATCCCGAATTCGGAAATGACATGGCACATCCTGAACACTTTTCTAAGGAAGTAGGTATACTTCCTATGGTAATATAAATGGTATATGGTAATAAAAAAACACACTTAAGTCAATGTTAAACAACAGTCTAACAGTTTGACGCTTCTTAAAGCTGTAATATTTACAAGCGCATTGCCTACTTTTATTTATTTATTTTTTTTAATGGAAAGAAACAGGCAATGGGACATACAGCCCACACGATGGTAAATGGGTACTGTCACCTATGGTCATCCGCTGTACATTCCAACATCCAAAATCCAGAATGACAAAACGTTGACATGTCCTCGCATACGCCGCCTAACTTAGAAGAATTATGTTAGAAAGTGGAAATAAAAATTTCAATTTCAGTATGCGTCTTTAGCGTGTTTATTCAGTCTTTTTACAGTCTGTAATCTATATTGGACAGTGAAATCAACGAGACGTGAGCTTTGCGTTTGTGTGAGTGTACACCGATAGTGTATAGTGCGAACCATTTCGACAATCGGATTGGACAATTCGGCGCCCACTTACACAGGTGCAAAACTCATCGAGACACGATTTCACTGTATCTACATTGTATACTAAAGTTACGCCGTCGAAAGATTACCGATTTGACATGTCAGATTAACGAAACTAGGGACGTGACTATAGACAATCGTAGCAGTAGCATTAAATACTTTTAACAGATAATGATAATATTTTCGTTGATATGATAGAATAGAGAACGCGGAAATAAAATATGAAATCAATGCTAATATCGCGGTCATAGTCATTGGAAATTGATTGATACAAAATGGCGGCGCTAGTGCAGTTTGGGGTGACTATACTTAGACCAGTGATACAATTTTTTACAGTAATATTTAAAAAAATGCAATGATTTAGTGGTCATTATACAATTAAAAAAAAAAATTAATTAAGGATCTTAGTCGTAAATTACTCTACTGGTTCTGTCACAGCTTAATATTAGACTTTATCAAATCACACAAAAGTAATCGAATTAGTAAATTCATACACTTCTAACATTTTACTCAGACTGCGTTACAAATATCCGGTATCGGTATTGAGTATCTTGAACCACATGACTATCTTTAAAAAAACAAAGTGACACACGACGTAACATTGTAACAGCGTGTCAAGTAACACGGATAGAAAAATAGTTTTCTTAGTTATTAAAGAATATTTAGGGCTCCAAACAATTACGTTTACTGTAAAATTGCATTTTCGTGTGAAATTTGTATTAACGATGAAAATATTTTTATTGTGATTTGTACGCCACTTCAAAGTTCTCTCAATCAACTGTTCACGAACTGTCAAGTCGGTAATCTTTCAACGGCGTAACTTTAATTACAAATTGGCAGAGACACGCCAGTTGTCAATGGAGTCTCGTGATGTTGCTTTACCTTCAGAGGACTATAAATGTCCTGCTAATCTTTGATATTTACCCAATTAGAACAATATAGAAAAATGGACTGGAATGGTACAGGCTTGTGAAAAGGATGAAAATGATAAGTTTGCGAATGATAGATCCAATAATATAGGCGACGATAAGGTCCTTTTGTGTTGTCGGATTGTTTTAGCATCGCCTAAACCTCATTGAAATTGATATTGTCTTTACTTCTTTTAATTCTTACATATCAGATTTTGAGTGAGATCCTGACTCTTAAACTAGATAAAATCTGTATATTATAATTTAATTTCTCCAAAATGTAAACAAATATGGCGGTCTGAGATAACTGTCACGGCCTTACAAGTAAATAGTGAGGTGATAATTGTTGACATATCCATAATCCGATTCATCGAGATTGGTTTTGCTTTTTTCGGCAAATTGGATTGATATACAGCAATATTACACAACAATGACAACAAATTACTAAAAAAAAACAACAATATAAGCTTAACAAATCACGTTAATTAAATGTTAACACAAACAGCCTTACTCATAAACGTTATTTAAATTTGAACATAGCATTAAATCTATTATCCTGCTTTTTAATTTTAAGTAATAGTTACATTTATCAACGATTATGAATAAGGGAGCAAATGTTTTGCTTCGGCACACAAAATGCATGTTGCGAATCTCGCACAATCGAAGTCAAATGTACGGTCTTATATGAGAGACGTCACGTGACGTATCGAAACTATATAGTCATGATATGCCAATCGCTTCCAACACGACCAATAGCAAAAATTTTAAACACTCGTACATTATTTTGCAGACTGCTTCAGTTATTCGTTGACATTTCATCTAAATGGTCAATACGCGGCGGTTCAAAAGCGATTTAAACGTATCACCCATAGACATGACATGACGCTATAGTGAATTTGTACGGAAACCAAGCTGTCACGCGACGAGTACATTTTAGTGATGGGAAACCATTCATGGATAAAACGAAACATTTCACTGAAGTCGATACATCACTTTTGAATATTTTTTTCAATTGTTTGTAGCGCAATTGGGCAGCAACAACGACTAGCTAACGATTCGGGTCGGAACACACTGAACGAGCAGCGCGAGACGTAGGAGCTTAGCGCCAACTTCAGGCACGCAGCGATGGACAGCTTGCGTTATCTATCCCTCTATATATTTGCATTCTGTGTGTCGAATAAAAACAATTAAATCGTTTAGTGTAAAACATGAAAAACATGCATATTTCCACAAACAGTCTTAGTACGTAGGTGCAGACAATGTCTCATGAAAACAGAAATGAGGAAATGGTATTCGTTTTATTTTTAATTTTTAAAGTCTATAACAGACAAGATAGTTTCTTTAAAATCATGCCGGATTGTACTATGGTAAACATTAAACACCTATTTGACGACATCAAAGAGAACATCCGATGCTAAAACGTAAAATTATAAAAATCGGGCACATTGCATCAAACCTCAACTCGCGCTTTGGTGTTATTCTATCGATCTGTGTTGTTACAATGTAACAGAAAACTTAAAATTGATTTTAAATTACCTATTCATATCATATGACACTTAAGTACACGAATATTATGCAGGTACAGACACGGACACTCATTTCTATTTAGGATGTAACAAATATTGTTTTTTGTTTTGGCAACATGCGCAAAAATTCACAAAATATACACTGTCGCGTTAGATTTCGCATTCGTTATATTGATTGCAAAATTCTTAGCGAATATTTGTATTTCTTATTTAAAATTAACATGTAGTTAATTTTAAGTACTAGCATTAGTCTAAGTTCCCTTACTAACACATGTGTGGATACTTATTATCCCCGAAATAAAGCTATTATTATTTCATTTTTTACTGGTGCAATAGCAATTGCCTTTGAGACAAAAACGAATTAAAAAGATATTCTTCGGTTCCGATTACCCTTTAGCAATAGATTTTCTTGCGATTTTGGTTTCAATTTAAGTACTTTCGTTACATCCCTAATACAGTAAACAGTAAATGTATATCAATTTATCTTTACCTTTATACAGTAATAGTTCCATAGTAGATAAAAGTCCCTCTCCAACTCCCCCCTCCGAGACCCCATATCAATATGAAAACAGGAAATACTGATATGGCGGCAATTACCGATACAGGAGAAAGATACGCCTCTGTGCTATTAAGGTAGTCACTGACCGGGAGCATTCGCATGTAATGTAACAATTCATATTCGAGCATTACATCGGTGAATGCGTCCAGGCGAGCATTACAGTGCGCGATGCTAACAAATGCTCCAGTCAGTGAGTCGAGCTGACGCAGTATTGTGCTCAAAATAGAATCTTGCATTGTTACATTACACGCGAATGCTGCCGGTCAGTGACCGCCTTAATTACAAAGAGGCGTCGTACGTGAATCTTTCTCATGTATCGGTAATTGCCGAAATTACCAATATATAATCGCCGTTAGAGTCAAAATACAAAGTATTCACAAATGAGAATCCGCCTGTGTACGTAAACATATTCAAAGTTCGCGTTGCCTAAGAGAAAATATTTTTAAGATCGATAGAACCACCAAATTGGGGCAGCCATAACACTGAGAAAACTAGCAAACTGCTTCACCAGAGAATCAGAGTGTCGTGTGGAGACCTTGTTAGCTGGGTCGAGTCGTAGTCGCCACGAAGGGCGCCGCTCGCTGTTGGCGGCTATAGTCGCGGTCGCGGTCGCGGACGCGCTAGCGAGCGCCAGGGTCACGGCCACCTCGCCGGACTTGCGCGCCTATAGTTACAGACCCTATACAACTTTCTATACCATCGTGAAAATATACATACCTACTCCAAAATCTAAAATACTAAATACCCTGCAAATCCTAAAAAACACCATTCACCCGCGGCCGGCTTCCAGCTCTTACTGTTATGCTGTTTATTGTTTTAAACCGATATTGCTTTATATTTAGGCGTATCCGAGTGATACAATTATTGCATATGCTTTCGTTTCTAAAGTGCAAAGTGAATCAAGTCTGATCATCGAACTATCATAATACATGTATGATATATTAATTTGCACAAATAACCAATGGTATTTTCAACGACAGAAATATATGACTATGATTGTATGACACGGTGATAATGTCCATATAAAACAGATACAATATATTAAAATGCATTTTAATGTACAGTTAATTATTAAATTATAATAACACATCGGCGGGGTGTGAGAATGGCCAAACTAATGTCAACACAAAATGTACACGCAAACTACACGTATATACATGTGTCCGCTGTTCTCCATTATTATAACCTGTACTTGGATAGTATAAACATATTTTGCTCTGTAATACTATAAATTATTTCTTGATAAACAACAATTCGTTACAAATTGTGACTAAAAATATATAGCAGCATACAGACAATAATTGTAGTACTTAATTAATTTGTAATCAGCAAAAATATGGATATAATGTTCCTTGATAGAGAGAGATTTACTTGTACCCCTCTCCCGTGATCCCGTGTCAAGTTTAACTATATACAAATGAAAGCCCGTCATTGTACATATTTCTGTGAATTAATATTTAAATAAGCAAATTAATACAAATTTCTTGACTTTCTTATGTTCAATCGTGCACATTCGTAATTTGATAAGAAAAATTCAGGAAAACAATTATTTATATAAATTTATATAAATTTTCACTGACTTTCTTGTGCTCAGTCACTGCAAAATCCACGAGTTTAGGACAAACGTTTAAAAAACTAAATATGTTTATTAATTACTGTATACATATCAATAAAAAAACTTGTTCTACCTAAAATTTGTTGGAAGTTTCAAACGCAAAATTGTACGTAAATTGCAGTTTCTATATTGGTACATATTTGTTAAATTAAACTGTTTAATATACCTTATAATAAATTGTAATTAATTATCCTTTTTTATTTGTGTTTATCTTAATTAAATTTTAATTTTATTTATATTTTATCGTACTCGCTTACCTTTTGTGTTAAAATTGTATACACATGTTAAAGTAGAATTGTTTATTTACTTAAATTCATTGCAAAAGTATTTTCTACAAATGGTGGACTTAATGCCGTATAGCATTTTCAACCAGTCAACCACCAGATCAAACAAATAGGAACGTTATATGTTTTTGTTATTTATATTTTTATGTTTAAATGTTGATGGTGTATCTTAAATAAGTAAATAAACCAAAATATTGTATATATCTCTCTAAGGTAGAAATAGCCGAGATACAGCTAAGTTCCCAGTAATTTAACTGTATCACGGAAGATAGATTTGTAGGAACCCGCCGGCCGAAGCCAACTAGATCGACATCTAGTTGGTCATGACGTCTTACGTCGTCTTATTCTTTACATCTGCCATTATTATTTTTTCTCTTGTTTTTCGTTTTAACACCCGTATATTCAAGTGTTTAGTTTTTAATGCTCTTTCTTTATATATCTTTATCTGTTTTTGTAAATCTTGCCTTCCACATAAAATATAAAGGGTTGTACACCGAGTGTGGACTTTTACTGAGAGGAGGCCCGAGTGTTCACACGCAATCAATAACCACAGCACTTTAGATTAACCGAACTGTTTTTTTCTATTTCTCTAGGGATATCAACTTAAAAACGGCTTTACAATAATAATTGATAACTTGGATTTTAATCAAATTAGTAACACCGATTCAAATAAGATAAATAAAAATAATTGCAATACTTCCGTTTTCACATAAAATGAAATTATTATTATAGTGCACGTCGTCGCACGGAAACGATCGTAATTCAAAATCACAACAATCCTAGTGAAATAGTGAAAAAAAAAACATATATTTTTATATCACTAAATTGATCTCGGTATATAGCTATATCCCTAGGGAAATAGAATGCAAACAGTTCTGTTAATCTATCTTCCGTAATATAGCTAAATTAGTAGGGGCATAGGTATATCGGTTATTTCTATCTTACTACCACATATATACATACCGTAGTTCCAGGAGGTAGAATACCCTCAGTTTTCTTAACACTGGCCGGCGATGGTGCCTCTAACGTGCCATTACCGGCCTTCTTCTTAACCAGTTGTTCGGCGGACTTGATCTCGTCAAGGGTGACGCCTTGAGTTGAACGCCTTGTCTCGCGCACGCGCTTGGCGTGAGCTTTTCTTTGTGTTTCGCTCTCTTCGTCTCGAACGGGGGGCACAAACGACCTATGTTAAATTAAAGTCAATGACATGGGTTTACAGACACACGGTGTTGAACCTGGCGACTAATAAATCGAAAGGAGTCGCTTATTGACATACGGCATCACGCTGTCACGCTAGTTGGGCGTCAACAATCAACCAAACATACATAGATGGATAATTACTTGTGACAGAACTGTGTACATGAAGTGATATATTTTTATCTAATAAAGTGTATGTACAAAAGACGTGTTTAATGCCCGAAGGCGTTCTCTGCCAGACAACCTTTGGATTGAACAGAGGCACGTTGGGAGGTGCGGTGAAATGTATAAATATAACTTACTATATACCAGTGTTGCCAGTGGCATAAATATATTATTACTGTCACGTTAACAGAGTAATAATAATTAAGTTTTTAAGTCTTAGCTTTATAATCAATTACGCAAACATTACCGCGAAATATTATATAATTAATATTATTGCGATTTATGAATAAAAGTGTTATTATTTAATAATTCCTATATTTATAATGTTTTTATAAATTGACAACACCGTTACGTTAAAAATATTGCAAATCAATGCAGTGGTGTAGTTTCTCAGCGCTTGTGGTAGCCGCTTTGTTATCCCTTAGTCGACTTTTACGAGACCCAAATATTGCATTAGTTAGACAAAAATATTGCAGTTGGTGTAAAAATGTAAAACTATTAATAATTTTACTTTTTTATGACGCTTTTTTCTATAACAAAAAAATGGTAGACTGAATTGACAGGAGGTCAATTTGACTGCTTTGCAAATGCCTTATTATTAGGGTCGTTTTATATCACATCTCTGTATTTTTGGTTGATCGAAGGGTTAGTCGCATGATAGTACGTATGACAATATGACTGACTTCTCTATAGTTTTATAGAATTATTCAGGTCGTATCTTAGCGAACAGTAGTCCTTGGTCGCCAAAACCAACAACACCGTGTGTTCGATGTCTCACATTTTAAAAATAATTACACATATAAAAGCGAAGTACAACAATTATTGAAAAACACACTCTGTTAAGTTTTTTTTGTATTTTCGTTGATAAAAACACATGCATATAACAGATATTAACCGTGTCGGCCATGCATTTTAAAATGTTAAACGCAAATTATAACTGAACGCAATCCGAAAATAAACACAATCGGCCGAGCAAAGTAGTGGTCGAAGCAAAAATCAGACACACAAGAACATTACGCCTTACTAGAACATACTGCATATTTGTTTTAGCCGTTTAGTCGCAATAATGTGCAATTCGCAACATGTGCAATATTTGTTTTTATTACCAAATTGACAAACAAAAAGCAATTAAATTATCATCATTGTATCAAATAAACCACAAATGTTTGTTTCAGATACAAATTCTGCAATAACACAGCATCCATAGATATTATAACTAGAGGTACGGAATTTTCGTTTACACGAAATAGACGCGAATTTATGCGAAAATGTCTTACATTTGCGAATAGATGCGATATATACCAAATTGTGTTTTTTTTTTACGAATTGTGGCGAGAGATGAATCATCTTATCTTTCGTCATCAAATCATCGTAGATGATTCATCTCTCCACGCCGTCCAGCTCGCCGTACTAATCACTCAACTCGCGCATCAGTTGCATCAGTCAGTTGAGTGAGTGCACGGAGAGAAATGTAGTGTGAATATTACTATCCTCTAACAAGTAAAAATTACTTTAACCTCAATGTGAGTCTTACAAAGCAGCGTTTAGTATCATTTACTATAGCGGTCGGGAAGTAGAGTCTATGCAAAACTGGAATTATTCCCATGCTATCGAGTAGTATGCGCAAAGAAACTACTCGGCAGCAAGGTAATAATTCCATTGCTGCACACACTATTCTCTAATTGCTATAGTAAATGCTACTAAACGCTGCTTTTTAAGAATTACATTGAGGTTAAAGTAAATTTTACTTGTTAGAGGATAGTAATATTCACACTACATTTCTCTCCGTGTGGGAGGAAATAGTGTTCGTTCGGAAGGCCTTGTGTACGCACGTGTTTTATAACAAACATTTTTTTCATTTATTTCAATTTAAAATGGGTCGTCCTAAGAAAACTTTAGAAGAAAGAGTAAAAGCGAATTTTTTTTTCTTTCTTTTTTGTTTTGGCGAAATTTCTGTTTTTTATTTGCGAAAATTCCGTACCTCTAATTATAAGGTTATAATTAGAGGTAGGTACCAGTGAACAGTGAACAAATTATAATTTAGACAAGAATTTTTGTAGTCATAAGTATTTTTGTAAAATATTATTCATAAATGTACAACCATTTTAAAGATATAATTGTTGGTTCTAATTTTAAAGGCTTTTTATTTTTCCTTTAGTTAGGTAACGTTAAATGAAAAAGATTTATTGTCAAATGAAGTAATAGTAAGAAATAAAGTATTTTTCGAATACAGAAATTTGATGTATATTTTTTTTTTCACGTCTGTACACCACTATTCTACAGTTTTCGAATTGGACAATTTGCGAATTGCTAATTATGAGACTGAACGGGTTTTAACAATGGTCAATTGCGAGATGCTCTTACTGTTTCGTTTGTATATTTCAAATGCAAAATCTACACTCGATAAAAATCTACACACATATTATTGAATGCTGTATCGTTAATAAATTTCGTTTAATAACAAATTATATATATATCGGTAAGAATAATATAATTGGTTTGATAGAAAGAAGTTGGCAAAGAATAGAAACGGTTTGCACAAAGCTAGCCTTTGTTAGTTACGTTCTTTTTTTAATTACATATTCTTAAAAATCATAACACACAAGGTGTGTACATATGTATTTCTATACACGGTGGAACAAATAGACGGGCTCTGAAGAGGAGGTACGTTAAATATTGAAGATAGAAAATTTTACTAAAAGTAAACTAATTTATTTCAAAAAATAAGAAAAGCTATGTTCGTAAATTATTAATTATAAAAAATATAATTTTCTCCCAGGTGAAACGTGTTAGGTAAATTTTGTAGCTTATTCGGCGAGCCGGTCGATTGATTATACCACTAATTTTGACTTGCGAGAAAACTATGTTTTTATAATGATCTACGAATGTAGTTTAGCATTTTGAAATAAAATAAAGTTTCCTATAAGTAAAATTTTCTAACTCCAATATTTAAAGTGCATTACCACCAGAGCCCGTTCATTTGTTCCATCCTATATAGAAGTACATATGTACACACCTTGTAAGTTATGATCTTAATATACGTAACTAGAAAACTTAAAAAAATACGTTGCAACAAAGGCTTGCCTAGTGCAGACTGTTCTTTTCTTTATAACAAATATTGTTACCGATATACATTTTTTGATAAACGTTTATTTATTTATAATGCAAGTACAGATCCGCTTAACGTTATTCCAATGTTCAAGTAAGGCCTTCAAAAGCGCATCACACATCGAGGACACACGTGTATTGCGCGGTGCACTGCTTACGACTTCGATACACAAAATGCTGTATAGCCCCAAGATTGGCTGATAGAAAATGCTTTATGGCATAAAATCCGCCTTTTGTTAAAACAATAGCGAAAATAAAATTAAAAAAAACAAATAAACGCGAATCGGTAGTAGTTCAGGCGCGGGCGACATTGTGAGACGTCAAACAGAAACGACCAACCCGATTTGACTTTTCGGCAAGAATTCGAGTCTTTTGTTTGATTTATTATAAAAAATGTGTATTGTGGGCTTATCTGTTGTCACGGTATCTAATTTTGCAGTTATGAAAAACCGCAACAAAGATTTACAAAAAAAAACTGATACGTAATCGGGAATTGAACCCGTTTATTTTCCTTAAAAAATCGTAAGTTATTTTATTGCGCAAAATGTAACTACTAAGTGTAGGTTGTAACTACTAAATCTTGCTAAGGATTATTGCATCTAGAATAAAAAGAAAAATCAAGATTTTTACGGTTTTCTACAATTCCGAAAGTTTAGTGCCTGTTTCTTGATGGTCTGTTACCCGCCCGCGGCCAATCGGTTTTCAATCTGCTTTTATATATTTAAAAACATCATTGCACAGTTATATATATAAATAAAAAGGCTGACTTAATGTCATAAGGCATTCTCTATCGATCAACCACCAGATTATACAGAAAAACAATCGCAGTATTCTGCCTACCTACTGCATAATACGTAAAATACTGTATATTTGCTTGTATGAATCCATTAAACTGTATATTTGCAAAATTAATGCACACATGAGTTATTTGAAGTTGTACATCGCACAATACATATGTCAATGTGTGCCAAGTCTAATTGCAACAGTTTGTACTTGAAGAAGTTCTTGAATATGTTCCCAGGGGATAGTTTCGTGGGCGTGGCGGCGCTCGGAGTGGAATTGCTACTGTTCGACTCATTTTCCGCGGAGCTGCCATAGTGATACAACACCATTACAATGCAAGCAGCCCTTTCAGTGTCCACTGCTGGACACGGGCCTCCTCATGCACATTGTCTTGTGCATGAGGGATGTATGGCCTTAAAACGACACGTTGGTCAAGAGAGTTGGCGAGTCCACACCTTTTAGAGGTGGTGTAGTTCCACAAAGTATTCCTTTATTACTTATTTGATTCGTTATCATAACTTACAGTAATACATACTATCTGGCTGTTATTACCATCAATCGATATCCTATAACATCCCACTGTAGGGGAACAGTCCTCCCCTAGTAGATCAGTGAGTGTTTTCGGGCCATGATTCTCCACGCGGGCTCGGTGCGTATTGGTGGATAACATACTCTAACTTTTTTTTTATTTCTGTAGCATGCGGGTTTCCTCGCGATATTTTCCCTCGCCGCCGAGCTAATGATATTTTTTTAAATCCATACTTAAGCAGGAATTCTGTGCTACTGGCCGAGGATTTGAACTTGCGAGCACACGAATGTGGTGCGAATGCAAACACGCTAGGCTATCACAGGTCTACCATTCCCGACCGTAATCGAACGCTGACAGATGTATACAACGTGTCACTGATGACGCAATAGCTGAAAATAGCTTGTTCCAGTATCTAGAGTAAAATCGATTCTGCCAGTTTTTGCAATAGTTTTTTTTCATAATTTATTATTCACTTCTAGTATATCTTTTATTCTACGCGCTGCTCGTCGCGCCGCCGCTGGCGCGCGGCCATTAATTACACTGTAGTAACGTGCGCTACGAATGTTTTAAATAGAATAACAAAATTTTACATTTGTATTTAATTAACAATTTATCGTACACACATAATACGAGAAAGAAGAAAAAGATGATAGTAAAAAGTAAGAAAAAGATAAGGTGTACAAAAGTCGAACTTATCTCCTGCGGAAATTTCTTCCAGTAGCTGGGAGCAGGTCAAGACAGAGAGAGAAGCAAAGATAGTGTGCACGGAAAATTTGTATGTATAATAGTACAATTATACTAACAAAATACATAAATATATATTTATATATTATACATATATAAAGATTATACATATAAAATATATTGATGCGTTATTTCAGTGACACGTTGTATATATAATACAGTGATCACAATGCATTCTGAAACTGTGTTTGGATATCCGTGTCCCGAGCACGCCTCACGGAATCCGCGAAAACCATCCACTCTCGCATTCACGGCTGTTCACGAGATTCGTGGCGTGAATGTAGTCTACTTTATTATGATACTCTGTGGTAAGGGCTAAGGATTTTAACTAAGAATCGAAGATAGACAGTCCTAGACAATAGCTAGTCTAAAGTGCATACAAAAGGATCGTGGCATAAGGACAGATTCGAAAAAGTCATAAGTTAATGTAATTTATTTTAATGAATTAAAAATAACGTAATACTAATGTTTTTTGTTTATTTACGGGTTGTATTCTGTCAATTTGACTGTATTTTTGATTTTTTTTTGAGGATCTGTTCTTATGCCAATGATACTTACAAAATAAATATAAAATACATAGAAAATGGGCGATTAATACATACCTTCTGACGGTCGTTTGAGTGGTTGTATTGGTAGGACTCGTAACACTTCCAGTTGTGGACGGACTCCATGTATTCGCATCTCTATCTTTCCTCTCCGTTGAATTGAGTCTATCAACATAAATTTACTGTGAGTTTTGACACATTTCCATATTTTGCCATATGCATTCTAAATAAAAAAAAAACAATAGCCAACACTAAGATTCTCAGAACAATATTTGTCTTCGAACAAAAAAACGCTATAGCCAAATGGGCAACACAGATTCCCAGACCCAAACGAACATGTGTATTTAAACAAATGAACATGAATAGATTCGACCGCGAATCGAACCCGGCAAACTGGCAACCCAGTTACTCAGCAAACTGGGGCACTACCGACTGGTCTAATCGATCGTCAATTTTGTATAGTTGTGGGTAGAAAATTAAAATGTTTTGTTCAGCGCTACCAAGCTATATGGCCATAGACCTAACAACAAATGCTTCGTCATATCTACTAGGATTTATCCCTTAAATCCCCACCGATAATCCCCAACATGAAGAAGCCTATCTACGTGACAGTACAACACAAATGTCATTTACAGTTGTAAATTAACCAATGAAAAGGATCGATATATATTTGAAGAACTCTCATTGGTTAAAGTTTCTTGACATTTATAGTAATGTGCCAGAGCCCATTCCCATCCCATCCTATCCATGCCCATTTTCACAACCCTTTCTCCAAATCCATTCCTATATCTCCAAAGGTAGGCAGCGCATCCGGGGGCGTGCCAACATTTGTCATTTTGGACTAATGTTGGCATGTATCGCGGATGTCTATGGGCGACAGTATCCACTTACCATCAGGTGGACTGTATGCTCGTCTGCCGCCTTAGTACATAAAAATAAAAATAAAAAAATAAAGTAAATTATTTGTCATAAATTTTATTGATTTTAATAAACAATATATACTAAAGCTATTAATTTTAAACTAAATTGTAACCGCTTTTAAATTGAATCACTAAATATTTTTTTGTTTCTTTCTAACCTACTTGAAGTTCTAATTTTTGGAAAATAATAATTTAATGAGCAATGCGTTAAACGTCATTGGATCAAAAAACTCTTCCTAATATGAGAGTAATAATCAAAAATACTCTTCATACCGTTATGATAAAATCTCTCATATTCTGTAACCCCAATTCATGCCAATAGATTTCCCAAGACCACTCCTATAAAAGACCAAAGATAGCATAAGCCAATATAACCAATGCCAATATTTGTCAACATTGACCAATGTTGTCATGTATCGCGAATAGTATCCATTTAACACCAGGTGGACTGTATGCTCGTCAGACACCATCTTACCATGAATAAAGTTTCAATTAAAGTTCTATACACATTTATTACGTATACGTTTGTTGATGATAAGATTTAGCATGGAGAATGTAAAGGTATATGAATACTGCCTAGTGTTGTAAAAACGAGCGTTGAGCGCTCGACGTTTGAGCACTGAGTGAGCGCTATAGGCCAGTCAACGGAGAAAAGTCTATAATTGTTTATACGTCAATAACTCGAAAACTAATGATTTTTCAGTCGAATGACGGCTTATTTTATAGGGATTTTATAGTATAAGGCTATCACTAATTTCTATTGGAATGCAATGGCTTTTGCAAAAATAATTGTTTATTGCAATTAATTTGCAATTTTTAACGCTTTCTTGCATTTTCCAGAGTAACATCGAATTTGATCGTTCGAGCACTCATTTTGTATGTTCTTTTTTATTATCTACAACTTCTCTCTGCACAAAATGTCACAAAATTAATAGTTTTCGAGTTATAAGGGAAAAAAACATCATTTTGCATCTTCGACCATTGTTTAATTGTTCATTGCCCTTATATAATTGTGTCACGTAAAAACACTGGTCGGCTGGCACACCAATGAACTATTACGACTAGCGTTAAAGGTCGAAATGTTTAATGTTGGTCTTAAACCCTTGTTGTAAAACGGTTAAGGTTCAAAAGCACTAAGCGCCTACATTCGGGCGCTAAAGCGTCCAGCGCTCGTTTTAACAACACTAATACTGCCGCCACATGTATAGAGTTACATATATTAATATGAATTTATTAGTTTATGTATGTTAATTGCGTGGGCGTCGATTTCGGTTGCTTCAAATTTAGTCAGCGTAAGCTTTAAATGAATGGCGAGTAATTAATTTAATCAATAGTATAATCAATCTTTAATCAATTTTGCGAGCGTTCGCACAATTGAGTCCACTTTGAAACTCGCTAGTATGTCAAAATCAAACCTTACGTAAAATAAAAAAGTAAGTATTGAATTATCTGAGTACACGAAATAAAATATCATTGCAAGGGTTATGTAACCCTCAAGAATTAAATAAAAATAGTTCATTTTTGTGTTTCATCAAACTTTTTTTCAACGTCTTTGTTTTCTTCATCGAAAATCGACCCCCACAAACACTTATCAATGAGCACCTGGTCTGAACATCCTTGTTAGTTTCTGTCGTATTGTTAGTAGCCTCTTTTTTCTTTTCGGGCATCTGCGGTAGAGGCGGGATCGACGGGCAGGATGTGGCCTTAATGCGGGCCGTGACGTCACGGTACCGCTGGTAGAAACTGTCCACAACACGACATGCTACAGTACTTGCAATTAACATGCATACAATTAATGTGTACTTGCAATTAAACTTCTGTAGTATAAATTCCATTACAATATACAAGTTTGGTTTACTTATTTAACACCTTATTGCACAAAGTACAATGGGCGGACTTAATGGTACATGGCATTGCCTTCAGGAGAGAAAAGATAGAATGAGGAAAGCCAAAGAAAAATAAACAAAAGGAAATGAAAACAATAAAGGAAATATGCGAACTCGTAACCCTTATGACTGTCACACGCGTCCTCGTACTGTTTTGAACCCTGATGGACAGATTATTTGACCGGTACTATCGTTGAAAAACTTAATTGAAACTTGAACTTGACTTGAAAACCTTAAAATTCACTGTCGTCAAAGAAGAGAACTTTATATTTTTATGTCACTATTGTACGTGTAATCTGCTATCAAAACTCTGAACTTAAAATGTATATGTACCCCGTTGTTCTAAAACACTATCTTGATTTTAAATTATTATAATATTCAGATGCCTATTTTATCATAAAATTAGGCGGAAGTCAATGGCTGGTGCAGACATATCAAAATGTTACATTAAACATGAATGATTTCTTCTCAATACGCGCATACCAATGTATGTTTGTTTATTTGATAGTCCAATCTACAATATGAGAAACATTTCAATTTATACAAATAGTAATTATTTTATTTCTAACATTTTGTTGTGTCTACATTAAATGCTTATGATATTAACATTAATTAATGTTTAGTACACACATGCGAACAATCGATTTAACAATATAGAAAACGTAAATATGCTTATAGAAAACATAAGTTTCTTTATAGAAAGCAAAAATGTCAACACTTACGTCTTGTCGTTTTCGAAGCTGTGTGTCCTTCTTAGTATTGTGTCGTTGTCTACTGCGTTAGATGGTTTGTTATTCTCGCCTGAAATGTTTTGAAAAATATGTATAAGTAATTATTTATTGCACTATACTCGAGGCCTTTACTGATGACATTGCACTGTGATTGCACTATTATAAAAAAAAATGTGACCAATACAAAGTTAGTTATTAAAACATCTTTTCTCATTGAGACATAAAATGTACTTATATCTATGTACACTTGTAATTGAACTTGCTAATATCACAGTACAACTCCCTAATTACATGTGTAATTGGTAAACTTTAAATTATTGTTACATTCTCCCACATTTAGAGCGTTGTCGGATTTATTTTAGCGAAAAGTACGACTGCACCGTGCGTCGATGGTTTGAACGCTTCCGTTCTGGAAATTTCGATCTTAAGGATCAGCCCCACGGACGACCTATGACCACGGTTAATAACGATGAATTCCACGGTTAATAACGATGAATTAAAGGCTAAAACATTTAAAAGTACGAAAAAAACAGAAAAAAGTAAAGTATTTTTTGACGTTCTATCAACTTGAACTCCGCATCATCTTCCATTGATTCGCTGTGCAGTTACCATAGCTGTGTTGAATATGCAGCCAAAATCTCTTTCCTCTTCGTTTCAAATAACATCTTCACTGCTCGTTAATTAGAATTAGTGGTAATCAGAATAACGTCTTCATTACTAGAGAATTCAGCATCTGATACTGTTGCCGTATGCATGTGTTGTGGTTACTGATACTCACGTGGAGATTCCGGTTGTCTTCTGAAGGAAGCGGAGCGCCGCCACGAGGGACCTTCGTCGACGGCCGGCGGGTTCTCCACCTCCGGCGAAGGTGCGCGCGCTTTCGGCGGATTGCCGTCCGCCAGCTTTATGATTTCAGGCGCCGCCAGCGGTTGTTTGTCTGAGCGATGGTAACGAGTGTGTGTAGTTTAATTGTTTATGTCCATGGGACTAGATACTACGTTTATTATATTATACGGAATCATTAATCAACCAAAATACAGAGACGTTGCATTACGGCTCTAAATACGAGACATACGACACGGAAAAAGTATTGATACTTCCATAAGTATCGATACTATTATCAAGTACTTTTGTTTGATACCGACACTTTTGCACTCGATACTTTTACTCATATGATACTTTAAGGCAGGTATTGGATCTAAATTATTATACGATACTTTTAATAATATTTATTTATTATTATTCATATAATAAATCGGTACTAAAAATTTTGTTGAGATCTTTGGGGCAGTATCAATATTTTGGACTGTAGACTTTTTTTATTTCACTGTGGAAGTTGTAAAAAAATTACATAGAAAAACTGGAAAAATTCAAGATTTAGGAAAGTACCTCGTGGGATGTTGGGTTGTTGACATATTTTTCTTCACTACCAAAATTATTTTAGGAAAGGTATCGATAGCCAAGCAAAGTATTGATTGAAAAGTATTGTATCGACACTGTTCTTTCGATCCTTTAATGAGTACAATACTTTTTTGCGACACTTATCTTGTACCATGAAACGCCGTGTCTATATTTGTGTTGGGCTTAATGTGGGTAACAATAGCGCAACAAAACTGTATACACATTCTTGTAGAAAACATAATAAAAGTATCAGATCTCTTGGAAAAGTATTAGTTTGTAATAAAATGTGGTTTATAGAGTTTTTGATATTTCTTTGAACACAAAGAAACATAGCGCCCTAAACATTGTTTATAAAATAAAAAATAAAAACTAATTTGGAAAAGAGCCTCTTGCAATGTTGCAATTGCAATTTGCAATTAAAAATGAAACAATTTAAAATATTCTGCAAATCAATTCGAAGACTAGGTATCAGAATGACTATATCGCTAGACAACTACTTCATAAAAAGACTAGGTACCAAAATGAGTAAATTCTGTATTATTTTTACCCGACTATGGCAAAGCCAAAGGAGGGTTATGATTTGAGATTAGTTCTCTCCTATCTGTTTAGTAAGTAATAAAATGGTCCACTTTTTAAATTGCTTCCAGGCCAGTTGGTCACGAGCAATTTCCAAAAATGATAAACTCGTCCGCGGCCCTGCTTCTAAACGGGCCAGTTGCTTAAGTCATCAATTTGAGATCTAATCTTTATGCACCCGGCCTGTGTCACCTTTGTTGATTGATCTAACAAATAAATAAAAATCACTCACCATTAACGATGGGCTCAGTCTGTCCTATGGCCTGTATACTCTTCAACTGAGACCGGTCACCCTTTGAAGTGATCGGTTTGCGCCTATCATTGTTATTATTAAAGCGATTATTTGCCAAAGTCTCAGTTAACCAGTTCGCAATACTAGGGTCTACTAGATCTGCGCACGTTTGACCCTGGAATTAAAAGAATTAATAAAATCGTGGCATAATAACACAAATTCTTCTAAAGAAATGAGAATAAAAAAATAATAATATCAATGTTTTCTTTGTAACAATATTTATGGCTAGACCAGGTATAGGTTATACAGGATCTTTTATTGAGAACCCGGTCTCAATATGGAAAAGTCTAAAGATATTAGAAATAGACAAATTTATTCTATTGAACCATGGCATCGATTTTAGTTATGAAAAACTGCTTTCAAAACTCACATAATGAAATGTCTGTATGCAATAAGAAGTGATCGATGTCAGTTGTGAACGGGATATGTGATTAATACTTATTGGGACGTGTTCATATATATATATATATCAAATTAACACTTTCTAACGTGTACGTTCATACGAATGCAGTGAAACGCCAGTGCTGAACAGGATTGATTATAATAAGTGGAGGGGGAGAGTGCACGCTGCGATCCAACAGCCGCTGGGCGCACTCGACTGGCCTCGTTACCCCTCTCTCACAGAATACTACCTTGAAATGTACTGCATTTCCCACTTTATCATATTCTCAAATGTACGTGTTTCGGTGGTGAGTGAGATATGCCAGAGCCCATTCCCATCCTATCCCTTCCCACGTCCCAACCCTTTTTCTAAATCCATTCTTTCATCAACAAAGGTAGGCAGCGCATCCGGAGGCGTGCCAAAGTTTGTCATTTTGGACTAATGTTGGTATGTATCGCGGATGTCTATGGGCGACAGTATCGACTTACCACCAGGTAGACCGTATGCACGTTTGCCACCTTCTTTCTATATAAAACAAAGAAACAAAGCATCATAAGTCATAATTTGTTGACCAATGCATAAACTTATTCTAAAGTTTTCTGTTGCTTTTCGGATTTGTGTTGTTAATATACCTAGTCTTACAGAACCTTCTATTGCGACAAATGCTTGATTTGAATCCGTTGAATTCCTGAACGCGTTGACTGCAATTGGCATGACTATCACACATGCAAGACCATAAAAAATAACTGCATTTAACTTTTGAACTCAATATTAAAATGAAGTTCGTTAATCAACCATGTCATGTTCATTGCACTTCGAAAAGATATGTCCTGCCATACATAGCCCTAAGAATACATGTCGTCACGGATTTTGTTTTCCAAGTACAATTCGTGGACTGATTTTGCGGGCCTTCGAACTGCGGCAAAACTAATTTAATGATTGGTATGCTAATTATAATAAGTATATAATTTAAGTCATGTAGACTCAAATGCGACGGACACGTGCTAGTAAGTATAATCACACATACCGTTCAAATTGCAATCGACAGAATGCCCAATATTATACTACTCATCTGTATTGAATGACAAATGTTGGCATGCCCCTGGATGCGCATTGGATCCTGCCTTTGGATACACAAGAATTGATTTGGATGGGATGGAAAAGGGCTCTGGCATATCACTCACTACAGAAACACGTAAGTAGATTGGGGAAAATAGGTAAACACAAAATGTACGTACGTACATTCTATGAAAGAAGGTCAACGTGGCCACTCGAGTGCGGCCAGCGAGTGTAGGAATGCAGCGTGCACTCTCCCCCAAAATAACGAGACTTGGACTCGCTTAGAATGGCTGTTCAATTTTTCTGTTAGCTTCAATTGAATTGTTTGTATGTATGTAGAGTCAGCATTCTAAATTAACTAGTAGTTTTAGGATGTTATGAATCAATTAAGCTTTTAAGGGCTTAACTCACCACCTCCAGATACTTTATCAGAAGGTATCAGAAAGTGAGTTATACTTGATCAGAAAGTCAGTATCAGTTAGATTATATTGGCAGATAATTTATCTAGCAGATAACAGTTACTTTATCAGGAGGTGGAGAGAAAGGCCCTAAGTTTTGTAAATCAAATTGATAAATAAATAAGAAAACCTTACAGAATAGTTTTTCTTTAGTGGGTCGGCACCGCACTTCAGTAGCAGCGATATTGCATCTTTCTGCGCCCACAATGAAGCCGCGTGTAGTGGCGTCCATCCGTCGTCGTCGAGGCAATCTGGTTCCATGTGACATTCTTCTAGAAGGATCTCGGCCACCTGAAAATAATGGTCTCATTATAATTTTATTTCATGGGACACCCTCCTGCCAGGTAGTGGCGGTCGGCTTGAGAATACCATCAGCCCATCTCTTCCCGTGGGTGTCGTAAAAGGGGTAACAAAACGGCTACCATAATCGCTGAGGAACTGTACCACCTCTGAAAGGTGTGGACTCACCAACCCGTTTGGGCAGCGCGGCGATTTAAGGGCATACATTCCTCATGCATGAGGAGATGACAATGTCAATGTGCATAAGGAGGCCTATGTCCAGCAGTGGATACTGAAAGGGCTGATTGCATTGCATGACTTACCTGTAGGTATCCTTTAGCTACAGCGACGTGTAAAGGTGTGCCCCCGGTCTTCGGGTCGCGAACGTCCAGATAACCGTTCGCCGCCCACTTACGGGCATCCTCCAACAGGCTATCTGCTTCCACATTACGGGCCTTCTCGCAGTTTATGCCTGGAATAATAAAAAAAGTACAGGTAAAACAAACTTATAATGTTGATTTATAGTTTCAAATTCCCTTATTGTCATTCACTGCAGCTTATACTAACTTGGAATCCATCTCCGACATCGCAATACATATCGGCACGATTGTACTTCTTACTGCACTACGGCACTTCGTTGTTGTAAATATCAAAAAAATAAATTACAATTATTTACTAAAATATGCATGTCATAACAAATTGACAAAACGTGTATGTATAACTATTATCGGAATTAAACTGTTTGTAACATCTATTAAACCATGTTTTATATAAATAAATATTTTAATTTGAACTAAATTTAATAAATGTTTGAAGGATAGATAATAATGACAGGATTCGAAGATTTTCCTTTGGAGGTTAACATAACGTGCCGCCATTTTTTAAATCTGCGTCATCAGTCACTCTTTAAAATAACTGGAGGCACATACGTAAAAAACATGTCCCGTGGAGAAATCCCAAATGTCACTTTACATAGCTATTAATCTTGAAACGCGACATTTGACATGTCACGTGTCAAATTTGACATTTAACGTTCGTCAAATTTGTTCGTTTACATGTCCAGGTCCACCCTGTCGATTTATATAACTTCATTAATGACTGCAGTTTTAAAAAATGGCCATGAGTGATTGATGCAATATTTTAGGAATGCCAGAAGTCTGAAGAGAGAGCAAGGACAAATAAACCTAGATAGATAGATTCTAGAATCTAGAGACCTTGTGTAGTACAGGCAAGGCGACCAGACCTCACAAGATGGGATCGGCTTTCTTATCAGAAGAATCCTTGCCGACAGTGTTTCAGACATCAGAATTTTGTCGGCGCAGATCGCGCACCTTGTACTTAAACTGAACAAGTAGTATTTCTTAAAGGTTGTACAGGAATATGCGTCCACCTCGGCGCACACTGTTGAGAAAGCCGAGGTGTTTTACGACGATATATTTAGAGCCTTAATAAAGTTAACTATACGCAAATTTATTATATGCATTCAGATCCGATTTAGAATATAAAATGTGTTCAATACGCGAAAGTTTAAAAAGTTAAGAGTAACTACAGTGTTATGGGGGAATAGGAAAACGACGAATCGAAAGTGGGGTCCCACACGGTTATAAACGCAAAAGCCACCGAGGGCTGGTCAAAGTCTTTCTTCAAGAAGCCCCATTGGAAGTGGTCCTGCCAAAGCCCGGTCGGTGGAACAAAACGATATTGACTTCTTTATAACTGAGAAAAAGTGCATATTTTCGGGATATCACAGTGATCAAGGGATCAAGACTGGGAATGATCATTTGATCACTGACTAGAAAGATCTGTTCTGATGAAGGTCGATCTTTGTTAAACGCCAGCTCAAACAGTGTCAGACACCAGCGAATTTCAGCTAAAACCGTAAAATCGATTCGCCGCTATGACCAAAAATTTTGACGACCAATTAGACGAGATGACCAAAAATTTGGTGAGGTTTATCAGAGATGTGGACTACAAGTACTTTAAAGAACAGCGTAAAGGCAAAAAGTCCTAGCTCTTGAGCAAAATTCTGGAACAGAGATGCCAGAGAGCCGCGCTAATCATTGGAGAAGCAATTCAACAAAAAAAATCAAAAGGCTTATACGTTACAGTTATAGTTTGCCAGTCCAGGAGTCTGACTGGACTGTCAGTCCAGGAACCTCCTGACGATGCTTAAAAGCGACAGTGGCCAAATTTTATCCTCTAGACCAGATTCTCGCCAAAATCGAGATTTATGGACATCTATACGCTGCACACGCACCTGCGCCGGCTGCTCGTCCTGATGACGACCACCAAACAAGACCGAGCGAGATTAGAATTGACCTTGGACAGTTCAAAAACTACAAAGCATTGTGCGATGATGGAGTGGTGGCAGAACTCCTGAGAACTATTTCAGAAAGGGAGTGCTCCAGACTACCTTTCTGAAATAGTTACGACTCTTCGATGCCGTTCACCACAATGGCATCACACCCCAGGCGTGATATAAGAGTGTAGTTATATTATTCTTCAAGAAAGGAGACAGAACACTATTCATACACAAGATGATCCACAATATTTATATCCTATGCCAATCCAATTTGTGCAAAATGTAAACAAATATGGAGCCCTGAGGTAATTAAATAGTGAGTGATAACTGTTTACATATCCAAAATTTGATTCATAGATAATGCAAGTTTGTTCTAGATTTAAAGCTAAATTGTTAGATATTTTATTGATTTGCGTTTGTTTTCGGCAAATCGAATTGGAAACGGACTTTACAAAGAAGCCAGCCTACTTTGGCCATATCGCCAGAAGATAGAGATTGCCTTGAGAGATTCGTCGGCAGCAAAGTGGAGAGCAAACTGTCTCGAAGGTAATCTCCAAGGCGTAGGCCTGATCACATAGCATTCCCATCCTATTATATCCCATTCATTTTCCTAACCCTTTCTCTGATTCCATTCCTAAATCTCCAAAGGCGCATTCAGAAGCGTGCCACGGTTTGTTATTCTGGACTAATGTTGGCGTGTACCCTGATACTGATGTTGGCGTGTACTACGCATGTCGCAGAACGACAATATCCACTTACCACCAAGTGGACCATCCACCCGACCTTCTTTCTTTCTGTTTTTATATATCTAATGAATGTGACAAACCTTTCTCCTCGATGAACTTTTGTAACATGTCACCCATGGCTTCGGTTTCGGCGATGTCCACCGTCAACTCGCCATCGTGATTCACGGCTTCCACATTAGCGCCGTTCTCTATCAGATACCTACAAAATGAGATACTGGATTAAGCAGAAGTAATTGTGAGTATGCTTATATTTATTTTAAAATATTGAGACATATTAAGCTCTAAGGCATGTTAAAAGCTAATGCTAATTAAAAATGTATACTTATAGATATAAGTACCTATACCAAATTAAAACACTACATATGTACTAGAGATGAGTTGCTCAAGAGTGGGAGATAATAATGTACTAGATCACATCTTGTGAATCAATCTTTATCTATATTACTTTTACTCTTGTAATATCCGTATATCACTTTAGCTCACTCATTCAAAAGACAATGTAGTAATCTAGTCACTGTATAGGTCTCACGCGTTGGACAAAGAAAGGGATACATTTATTATGTGAAATATAAAATGAACGTTGTTAGATACGTTTATGATACATAGTTTATTACATGATAAACAGTACACACATGGACCTACACACTATCCTATGCAGAACTGTCAAGTGGATGCACAATGTATATGTGTACATAAAAAAAACATTCTTTGAATTTAAAACTTTTGAGAGTGATTATTTTTAGTTGTTTTAGCTGTCGATTTGCATTTAAGTTGTAATTTATTTAAATGCTCGTGTAAATGTACGATAATAGTGGACGTGTAATTTTCATTTCGTAATTCCAATTTATCAAGTACTTATAACTAAATTTTTGTGACGTATAAATAAAAGGAAACCGATAATATTGTTAAAACTGTGAAACAATGTTTTGTGTTGTGATTTGTATGAAAAGCGACGAAATCTGACAACTGATAATTCTAATAATATTGTTTATAAATAGTAAATGACTAAATAGTTACTATATAAATAGCTGGCCGTCCTTTTAGTTACACAAAAATATGTATACATGTTTTTTTTTATAGACAAGTGGGCGGACGAGCAAGCGGTCCCACGTGATGGTAATAGTAAGTGACACCTGCAACACCAGGGGGTATGCGGGCGTGCCGCCGACCTTGCAAAATCCTATTCACAGCTCTCTTGAAGAACCCCATATCGTAGGCAAATGGAAAGACCTCTTGAGGCAGTTCGTTCCACAGCCTAAGTAGGTATATTTTTGAATGTAAATACTATAGCCCGATTTATTAAATATCTACCCCAGCCTGGAGATGATGGCCTTGTTTTTATTAATATTTTAACGAGGTTACCTAGATCGACAGTCTTAAGCCTGTTAGCTAAATACGACGAGAAACTGTGGTTAAATTAAATTTTAATATATTGCTAACTTAAAAGTTAAAACGATTACTGTCACAGTACGATTTGCGAACATTACGAATATCTTTCTACCAACAGTTCTGCGAGCGAAAGATTCATTCAATCATTTTTCTCGCTCATGCGCTCTATATAACTGAGCAAATTGAGCTTTCGCGGCCTTATTGAACGTATGACTTTAGTGTGCTATATTTCTGGCAACACTGATCAGATCACTGACGGGAAACTGATATACCGTTTGACAGCTGACTTTTTGTAATGGCGGCAAATAGAAATTACAAGTTAAAATTTTTATCTTTTCATATTTATCTTCTAGGCTTTATCTAAAACTACTGCAAAAAATGATTTTGATGTGAATGATGTTCCTCGCTGCGGTCGTCCTTTTAAAGTAAATGTTGATATTATTGTGGAAAAAATTGAAGCAGGTGGACACATAAGTAGTCATCAAATTGTTGAAGTGCTTAGCATTCACCACTCAACAGTTTTGGATTACCTTACATAATCTAAATTTTGTAAAAAGCTAGATGATTGGGTGCCGCGTGATTTAAATGACAGAATCCTGGTGAATAGAATTTCCATATGCGAGATTGTTCCATTTCCATAAAATGAAATTGTTCCATTTCTGAAAAGATTGGTAACAGGCGATGAGAAATGGATCACCTATGATAACAATGTTTGCAAACGATCTTGGTATAAGCAAGGTGAGCCATCACAAATAGTTCCAAAGCCAGGCCTCACTCGTAACAAAGTATATGTGTATGGTGGTACTGGAAAGGCAATGTGTATTAAGAGCTTTTGCCACATGGCCTAACGATTAATTCTGATGTCTACTGTCAGCAATTAGTAAAATTGAAACAAAGAACTTAAAGAAAAACGCCCAGATATAATGAATAGAAAAGGTGTAGTTTTCCATCACGACAATGCTCGGGCGCATACATCTTTGATGACTAAACAAAAATTAACTAACCTTTATTATTTTCACTATAAAAAGGCCGCGAACTTATCCGACTATCTAATATATCCTTATATCAAAAAGATTCGTATCTCTCTTTTCATTTCACTGATATAATGTAACGGCATAGGTAAGTAAATAGGCTCTCTGTACTATACGGCGGTGCTGCGTTCTATCCAACCGCAGGGCACGCCTCATTGGCAAGTTATGTCACCTTCACAGAAGACCGCCATGAAACTAATCATTGGAAGTAAGTAAGAGTCACAAGAGTTCATTTTCATCTAGTTCATCAGTACATTCAGTTTTTTTTAGTCCAGTTACATCCTATTTTTCATCTCATTGAGTGGCACTCTCCAATGAAACAGGGGTAACTCAATCAAGTGCACTCATATTACCCGCCGCATGACCCATGCGGCATCGGTTGTGTATGTTTGTCTCTGTCTGTATAGAGGAACTCCCTTGTGATTGACCATGCGATGATTCAACTATACGCAATAATTAAGTTACGCAATAATACTCCAACTGACAAGTTTGAGTATTTTTTTTATATAATATATGAGTCGTATAGAATCAAAGACGGCAAAATAGGTTAGTAACTTCACCATAAACTCTTTATTAACTCTATTAATTAACTTTATTAACTAAGAGTTTATTAACTCTTCACCATCAAGGATGTTAATACATATATGTATTAACATCCTTGATGGTGAAGAGTTAATCAAATCAGTTTAGTTTTAAATTTTCTACGTTGCCATATATTTACCTCATTTTTGCTTACTAACCTATTTTGCCGTCTTTGATTCTATACGACTCATATAGAATAGATAGCAGACGAGCCCCCCCACATTGGACATTATTTATTCACTACTCAAACCTAAGAAACGTCAAAAAAGAAAGAAAGAGAAGAATTTTATCTATTTAGTACATTATCAATATATTATTATTTATACGATAAATTAAGCTTTACTGTTTAATTTCTTCTGCACCCGCTTTAATTTTTCACAAATCAACGGTCGGCTGGTAGTGAATGTTTTAAGGCATTAAGTCCGCCTCTGTACAGTATAGTGCAAAAAGAATAAATATATAAATAAGTAAATAAACGCCGACGGCACGTGCCACTCGGATAGGCATACTTCGCTATTTTTAGAAAAAGTTTAAACAAAAATTGTGGTGTTTCACGAGCCCTATCCCGGCAACATATTATTTGTTGATTAGCAGTGCCTGCGATTAGAGTATGTGTGGTCAGATTGAGTTCCGTGGGAACTTTATAATTGATCAGGATAAAAAGTATTCTAAATGTTCATCTGGTACATAAGCTATAAACATGCCAAGTTTCATTAAAATCCGTCGAGTCCAACGAGTCGAGTGTTTTGTTGCGTGATGCGTTCAAACAGACAAAAACTATAATTTTTGTTGTTTTTGGGCGCTGTATTATACGCAGTTTACAGTGCAACAATGACTTTTTAAAAAAATATTAAATTACAGACATGGCTTTGTTACGATTTTATTGTAATGAGTATAAATATAGAGCCTGATATTTAATGTATTTGCAGTTAATACTGGGAACATAGCAATAGTTTTTACTAACTTACTAACGTAACCTAACCTATTTTTATGTTAAATTTCGCTGTTTTTTTTTTGTTTCGCTCAACAAGCTATGAGAGCTATGTTTCTTCGCGTGATATGAATATGTGATTGAAAACGAAAAGATTCGCGAAAACGAAAATCACATAGAATCGGCATGCTAAAGTTGTAAAGGGCAGGTCATATTTCCTGTTAAATTGACAACCAATGGGGGTAAACGAGTCCTTGAATGGAAACTACGTTCCGACAATCACAATGTAGAACACCTGGCCAGTGGTGGACTGACAACATGAAGAAACTCGCCGATAGTGGCTAGACTATAATGACAGAAGATCATGTGTAGGGGCGAGCCTTGGAGAGGCCTATATTTATTTATTTATTCATTACAACAATTACAAAATTGTATTCGAATATCCATTGTAAATGTCATCATAGTGTAAAAAAATTGACAATTGTTTAAAAAAGGTTCTAATATTTAGTCAATCAATTTATACATATTCAAGAGAGTAAAAGCAACCTGTTAAAAGACACTTCTTTAATTTGCGTTTAAAATCATTGGTATAATATATATAATACTGGTATAATCAAGTATATTGGTACAATCAGCCGGCAACATTAAAAAATTTAAACTGATTGATAATATGAACAATGTTTCACTACTTATATCCGGTAGTGGAGATACATAGGCTGATGGTATGGTATTTCACTCGAAAGTTTTAACTCTTTTACGATGTTGTTTAAAGAGCCTTACAGCCTACATTACTAATAACCTTCGCCATGTTTATCGATCGATTCGTTCAATGATAAAATCGATTTCCTACAATCCGGGTTTTGTCAAAGAACGTAACAAAAAGTCGCCCCCGCATTCCCAGGAAGTAGACCAGCATATGCTCACAATAACTTATGATCAAAACCGTGTAGCACAATTTCGATTCAGCGTTTTGCTGTATTTCCACTTCAGCTTTAAGCCCTCGATGACAACGATGAAGTAGGTATTAAGTGTGCTCTAAGGCTCTCAATATAACAACGCCTCAACTTCATTAGTGTGCGCTGATGTAGGTCCTTTAAAGAATTCATCTCGCGGAGGTTTAAATATAAGCGAACCGTGCCGATGCACTTCTGATGTTCTGAACGCTTTTGGCGAGGACCTATGTGAGAAGTCTACTCGGACAATAAAAGAGGATTCTAGATTCTAGGTTAATCTTATCTCTCCTCTTTACAGACTGAACGAGCAGCGCGAAGAGTTGGAGCTCTGCGCCAAGTTCGGGCACGCAGCGACGGGCATATTACGTTATATATCCTTGTATATCTGTGACAGTATCCCTCACCTGGCAATACTTTTAAAGCCGCAGGAAGCGGTGGCATGTAGCGGGGTCCAGCCCTCGTTGTCACCTCGGTTTACATCTGCTCCATTATTAACCAGGAACTCCACCATGTCCATATTGTCATCGATACAAGCCTGAAACACATTACAATGACACGTGAGATGCAGTAAAGGCACTCGCATATTATTATGTAAAATGGAGGTTTTTTTATAGAAAGACTGCGGCAGACGAGCATACAGACCACCTAGTGGTAATTGGATACTGGTCGCTCAAGGACATCCTTGATATATGCCAACATGAGTCCAGAATGACAAATATTAGCACACCTTCGAACGAGCTGTCTACTGCCAGAGATTTAGAATTGATTTAGAGAAAGGGTTGCGAAAATTGGGTGGGACAGGATGGGATGGAATGGGCTCTGGCTTATCTCACTCACTAGCGAAACACATGGATACATGAGAAGAATGGGATAAAGTGGCAAATGCGATTCATTTCACGGTAGTGTTCTGCGAGTGCGAAGTAACGTGGCTAGTCGAGTGCGTATAGCAGCAGCCGACTGTGATCAAATAAACATTCGCATTTATTGGCATATATAGTATTAAAACTGAACTTATGTTGTATGTTTTATATGAAAACAGACAGACGGGCGTGCGGTGTGCATGGTAAGTGGTTACCATCTATCATGGACACCGATAACACATGGGTATAACACAGGGAATGCGTTCTCGACACAATCCAATTCCTATCTAGTAGCATAACAGGAAGACCTCTTGTAGTTCGTTCTACAACCTACGGGTTGTATAAAATGTATTTTCGACTAGTGATGGGTAACTCCGGAGTTAATGAATGAAGAGTTGAATCCGCGAGCGGAGCAGAATCCCTTAATTGTTCCATCGAATCGTTATTCATTCCGATTCCGGCGCCAATCGTGATTGTGAGTGTAATCGCGCATCGGCACTTGTCGGGGGCTCAAAATCGAGATGCAATGACGGCATAACCTTTTTTTTGCTTGTGCAACAACTGTTAGGGAATGAAACGCTCTCGGAAGGCAATTAAGTAGGTGAATCGAAAGAGTTAAGGAGTAACTAAGAGGAGTTGGATCCGCTAGCGGAGCAGGATTAAGTGAGTTAAAACACTCCGAGAAGTCTTGATTGCCCACCACTATTTTCGACCACACAGTGCACTACACCCGACTATTAATAAACCTTATATGAAATAAGCAATTAATGAAATATTAAATAAAAATATTTCAAACATAAAATGCGTTGTAAAATTTAAACTATATTATTATGTCGCTTTTAATACCAGTTAAAAATTACCATCACATCACACCATACCATACCATCAGCCTGTGTTTCAACTGCTGGAATTAGGCCTCTTCCAAGGCTTGCCGTCACATACAATCTTCGACTCTTTAACGGCCAGGGTGGCATTTTAAGGCCTTCAAACTTTTTATTAGTATAATAATATAACATAAAAATACAACGTAATACTTTAGTAAATTACGACATAATATCTATAACAAGACATGAAAAGAGATATCTATACTGCCCTCAAAACGGCACAAGTGTATTTTGTGTAAAGATTCGATTTTTTTTTTTTTATTTTGTAAAATTTTCATTATTTTAAAGCCAAGCTAAAAACTTGGAGTATTGGATAAAACAGAGCGAATAGCTGTCGTTTATTCTCTTTATTTGTTAATTGCCGAATATAACGTACGAATATTAAAAATCATTCGGTGGTTAAAATGTAAATAAATCTTTTCCTTCTCAGAAGATTGCCCTTAATAAATTGATATTTATAGGCATAAACGCAAGTATAATGTTAAATAATTAGCGGAAAAACTGGTAGGTATCTATAGAATAACGATAAATGACGTCACATGTCATACAATCAACACATATAATACAAAATATAAACAAAATCCCTCGCGCAGCTATAATCAACCAAACGCCAATTATACACAATAATTATTATCAAATATTTTTATAACTGTAATTGTTTTGAGATAGAAGGTCATTGGCATTTGCAAATATACAAATATGCAGTGTCTAAATATACAGAAGCAAGCACATCTACTATGACAATTTTGAATCTTATTGCTTCGACATAAAGGTGGAATTAGAAAGCTACGCTTCATCTGTACGTGTAAATCTTGAAGAATAATTTTACCTAGGCTTTACATCTAGATTACTTTGTTTAAATACATTTCCGTTCTACGTTGTTATGTTGTACGCTTAAATATAGTTTGACAAAAGGCTCCTGAATTCAATACATATAAACAATAGCGAAAACCGTAACTAAATCGGGCCAGTAAAGCCCGAGTTCGTCGCGAACAAATGCAGACACAAATGTTCTCATTTATGTATAAAACGCGTCACTGAAATAACGCAAAAGTTGAAAGTAAGATATTCACTATCGAAACCAGAATCGATTTTAACAATAGGGTCTTTTCACAAGTTATTGTTCATTTCAATAATATCTTTCATTTTATGCATTGCAGTCTATGCGCGTCACCCGCGCTTCCCGGTTATTACCTTGTACAGAGTAATGTGCGCTACGAACGTTTGAGATAGAACAAAAAAACAACATATTTGTAACTTACATGTTTTAAATTAATTGACGTGAAACACGTTATTTCAGTGACAAGTTGTATAGAGATATATCTTCATAAAACAATCTCCGGAGCAGCAATGCGCATAAATAAGTAACCTACATTCGCTTAGAATTGTGCATTTATCATAAAGCATTGCATACAATAGTGCATTAACGTATTGTGCAGCAGCACGGAACCAAGCAGGGTCAGTGCCACGAGAGCTTGCGTGGAGACCGCATATTCATGGAAAACATAAACTTTTATATAATCACATTCGCATAGCTAGGCTGTATTAAAAACGCGAATAACATCGGCCATCGCGAAGCAGCAATGTATATAAAAAACGGTAAACGATTTCTTGGTGATTGTTTAACTGAGTATTGTTTTTCTACTACGACTGGACGTTACTCTTTAAAAAAATGTTTGCATTTCTAATACTTTTAATGGTTATTTGATGTGGGGTTCGGTTGTGGGGACACGAGTACCAAACGATTTAAAATTGTGCAGTGCAATGACTTCGTTCAGTACCTATAGGCTATCAACATATGGTCTGAAGACCTATCTCTCATTTGTTTCCTGCTCAGTTTAAACGTAACAGAAAAAGGCGGTTTGGAAGCTAATATTAAAAAGTAGCGGGGTGATAACGAAAACTATATTGCTTTAATTGCATTACACAAAGCAAATTAAAACTCTCCATCCGCTTGGTATTACCCGAATGTTTGTGTACCGGGCTATCGGTAGGTACATTGAGACATAATCCATTTGCCACAGAAAAAGGTCTGGCCGTTCATGCACTATTCGTACACTAAACAGACGATTAGTCTGTGGACTAATCTGTGGACTGTGGACCATTAGACGATGGAACTTAGACAACTGTGAAGGAGAGGATCCGAAGAAATCCCGTGCGGAAGCAAAAGATTTTATCCAGAGAGATGAATATAGTACCGAGGACCATGTCACGTACTTTAAAAGATTATTTAGGAGTTGCTGCTTACAAAAGACGCACTGGTCATTTCTTAACTAATAATTTAAAGAAAAATAAGGTTTGACAACCCCATCGTAACAACTTCTTCGGCGGTACGCAAAGAGAGCTCACAGACAAATCTTATTTACGAACAAGAAAACATTCAGCATTGTGGAACATTTTAACAATGCTCATAGCACTAGAGAAGCGGCTCAATTGGTCAATGGGGTGTCCTTTCAGCAAGACTCAGCACCAGGTCATAAGGCTTGCTCAACACAGCGTGGCTAGAAAGGAATGTTCCAGACTTCATTAGAGCTGAAGACTGGCCGTCATCTAGTCCCGATCTTAATTTGCTCGATTATGATTTAGGATCTATTTTGGAGAGCATGGCATGCTCTAAACGCCATGATAATATTGAATCCTTAAAACATTCCATAAAGGTGGCAGTTGGCAATTTTCCCATGATAAAGGTGCGTGTTTCAATCGAGAACTGGCCACAACGTTTGAAAATACCTACAAGCAAATGGTGACCGTTTCGAATAAACGTTATATTTTTAAAATGCTACCTAACCTTATTATGCTTATTTCTAAAATAACTTTAATACTTTTAACAAAATGGTAATGTAAAAAAACGATGTTTTCTTTGTAACAATATTTATGGCTAGACTAGATATGAACCAACGCACAATACAATACACTACACTCCCTGTTCTAATTACAAAGAAAACATAATTTTATTGTGATAAAATAATTCGCACTAGCAATGTATTAGTCATAAATAATAATAATAATACAACCACACGTAATGAAAACTCCATTTATTTGTTCCTTTGTTCGTTTTGTGCCTACCATTTGTACAGTCAGCGATACACTCACCTAAATCCATGCAATTCTACTCCCTATTTCTAGGTCATCAATGCCCATATGCATAAGTGGATCTATTAGTGTGTCTGACTCGAATTTTCATAAACATAAACATGAATGCATTCATGAATGCATTTTCATAAACAAAGGCAAGTAAATGTATTGCATGGGTTAATTTACACTTTATTACGCATTATCGTTAAAAAGATAATGGAATGGTCTACTCTCAATACAAAATCACATCGGCCATACGGCAGAATTGTAATATACATATATATATATACCATGCAATTTCTTCAGCGAAATAGCTACAGACTTTGATTTCTTGTCAGTGATTGATGATGTAAGTGAGATACCCGTTTTTACATAGTATAGATACTGATAATAGATTATTATTATTACATTCCTAGCTTCATTAGAAGGACATACATACAATTTATCTCCTTGAGTGAATTACACTGAACTTATCCTCCACCTCTTCTCGATTAGTTTTTGTATACAAAAATACATTTTCAGATGATTGTTAAAAACATTAATTATTTAAAACCCCCATGGGGTGGGCACATATTTCCATCCTGGAGCCCCTTTCCTATCCCACCCCCATTATATCCTAACCTCTCCTATTCCATTGAACGGACAGTATGATGGAATAAATGAAACTTTATCAGATTATTTTCATTTTCTCTACTCCCCACCCCACCTCATGTCTCCCAAGAAGGATTGGTAGTTGTAATGGGATGAGGAAAACTCTTCGTCCCATAATATTTCCCCTATATTTATATATATTTCCCATTATATTTCACTATTTTCCTTTGTCTGAAATCTATTCCTAATTCCCCATAGATTAATAACACATCTTTTTTTATATTAAAAGTGTCAGACAGGCTGATGGCCCACCTGGTGTTAAGTGGTTACCTGTAATACGAGGAGGATTACAGATGCGCTGCCTACCCTGCAAATATCTATTCACAGCTCTAAAACAAGTCTGTTCACTCTATTCACATCTGGGGGCTTAGGTAACGTTTGTCATTCTGTACTGATGTTGGCGTGTATCGCGGATGTCCATGGATGACAGTGTTCCCTTACCATCAGGTGTAGGGTCTCCTAATCTGCTATCTACTTTCTGTTAAACAATAATATAATCCGTCGGTGTGTTTTGCACCTATGGATTATGAGAAAACCTTTGATCCAGTTAAAACTAGAACTGTTCTGAAATATCTACAGCGATATCAAATGGATTGGCGATATATTGAGTGTCGAAATATTTATTTGAGATTGCAACACTATTCGTCCAAATACAAAATCAGTACACAAGACCCATCCAATTATGCATAGAGGTGAGACACGAAGACCTGATCTCTCCGAAACTGTTCATGAATGCATCGAAAGATGGTTTCGATGGGAGTGTGATGCACGGTGTGTGTGTGTGTGTGTGCGTGTGTGTACGGCGCGGAGGTGCATATTACAGCTTCGATTTGCCGAAGACATAGTTGTCATGTCTGGATTGCTGCAGGATTTACGATACAGGCTATAATAACTAGCTAACTATCATAAACTGTAATGCATTTCTCACTTCCCCATTCCCCAAATGTACTTACTTATTTCGGTAGTGAGTAACATATGTCAGAGCCCATTCCCATTTCATCCTATCTCTCCTCATTTTCCCAACCCTTTCTCCAAATCCACTCCCAAATCTCCAAAGGTGACTGTTGCATATGGGGGCGTCCAAGATTTGTCATTTTTAATTGATTAATCGTTTTTTATATAGAAAAAAGCGGCAGACGAGCATACAGTCCACCCGATGGTAAGTGGATGCTCCGCGATACATGCCAGCATCAGTCCAGAATGACAAACGTTGGCACACCCCCGGATGCGCTGCCTTGCCTACCTTTCCAGTTTAAGGAATGGATTGGGAAAATGGGGAGGGAGAGGATGGGATGAGAATGGGCTCTAGCATATCTCACTCACAACCGAAACACGTACGTACATTGGGGAAATACGATAAAGTAGGAAATGCAGTACATTTCAAGGTAGTCTTCTGTGAGAGGGGGGTAACGTGGCCAGTAGAGTGCGCCCAGCGGCTGTGGGAATGCAGCGTGCACTCTCCCCTATATAAACTCTGGATTGATCAGAGTGGTTCACTTGGGAGGTAGAAATACTTAACCGAGACTTATTTTTGGACTACCACCATACGCATGCCCATCTGTACTCTTTTTCTATATAAAGGGATTTATTATTGCTGCACTGGTATCCGTCTGTGATATGCATCTGACAGAATATCAACACTACAGTGTACGCTGCAGCATTATACTGTCAGGTATGTACACATTTCCTATTGCAGTAACGCATATAAATACATTGTATTGTAATTGGTACTGAACGAAAGGGAGTATAAAAGCAAAGGAATGTGAGCAAGTGACGGCGCTCCGGAGCGCTTACTACAAGTTCTTAGCAGGACAAACGTCATTATGACACAGAGCGTGGGCGCCTGGTGTTACGCGCTTACTCCATTGACGGTGAACAGGGCGATTGTAATATCGTAAACGGCGACTTTATAAAGAAATTACTGTCATGGTGAGAATAAGAATATTCTAGATAAAAGTATATTTTCTCTTTTTGTTCTTGCTGCCATCTTGCTTTTTTACTTTTCTCACTGTATATGTGAAAAAACCTCTTTTTTCTTTCTTCCTTTTATGTCTAATAAATCTAATGTCCCCTTAAATGATGTCCCCTGAATCTAATAAACAGGAATCTAATAGTGATTAGGTAAAAATGTGCACAGGCAGACCCTTAGCGAAACAGAGCAAACGTATCTTTCATTACAGCAAACGTCATTATGGTCACGCAATTAGCGTGGTAATGACCACACAATGGCATGCACCGTCGGCGGCTACGAATTGTCATTATTTGACATAACTGCTATCACTGGCGCCATTATCAGAGACGCCGGATGCGACCGTCGTTAGTGCGCATAATCGCTGGAATCCTACAGCGGTTGATATGAAGGTTTCAAGGTTTAACTCCTAGTCAGAGGAGTCATCATTAATTGTGCAATCCTTTCAAGGCTAATGTCACTGGTACATTAGCAGTGCCCAAGACTTCATGCGTAGGTATAGACGTTAGAATATGTTTGGTTATTTTGATTGACTTTATAATTAATCTAGATAAAAAGTACCTACGCGTAAGTTATGTGACAAGTTGCATTAAAATCCGTCCAGTGGTTTTCGCGTGATGCGCATTCAGACAGACAGACAGACATTGGGCTCTATGTCATTCGTACTTTACACTGCAACTACTTTTATCACAAAGTAACACGGTCTTGTTACGATTTTATTATATCTATATATTGTCTATGCTACGAACAACAACTTTCAAAATAAATAAATAAATAAGGTAAACATTCGCGATAAGACCCGTAATAGTTAAAAACAACTTTCAATCTAAAATATAAGCTTAACCTTAGTTTCCGAATGTGCAGATTAAAACAGAATAGCAAACTGAACCCAATAAAAAATAACAAGCTATAGCAAATAAGCATTCGAGTAAAAGATTTTTTTTAATATAAATTACATGAGTTTCGATATAAAATTGGGTTACATGACCTTAGTTCAATACATTATTCTACAGTGATTCGTTATCGTAAAATTAAGATTAAATACACATGTTTGTTAATACAACCAACAAATTACACGTACGTCAAAGGTAAATAATTACACTTTATTAAACACCAAATAATACAGTGAGTGACATAAAAGTTTAAATAATACAAATGGTAGGCCTAGTGATGCCTCTCCAGGCAACCTTTGAGCGGGAGATGTATGCGGAATAAGAATAATCGGCAATTCGTTGATTTATTACAATTACTAGATAAGAAACGAACATACAGACCAACTTTGACATTTACACAAAGTGTATTAATTAGGATTTGAAAATAAGTAAAATATTGTCATGATCATCTATGAAAGTCGTGTAGAATACGAATGAGACTCAAAATGCATCAGGATAACATAAATAAACGCATTTACGTATCATAAACAAAAACATATGAACATAGTTTATTCAAATGTTAGCACCAGTTAGATAGGAATGAGCGTCTATTTTAGAGAACACATTTCTTTATTCGACTGCCACAAAAATAACCTCCAATACAAAAATCGTTTCCAAAAACGTTCTAAAGCAAACGAACAAACAAACGACAAGGACATCACAACTCCATTAGCTAAAGGGGATCAGTCAATTGGAATTTGAGTGTTATCAAAAATCCACAATGCGCGAACACGGTGACGTAACGAGGCGTCCGCCGGTCGGCGTGACCTCGAAAAAAAAATTCAAGCCCCATTCTAAATTTACACGGCGCTCTGTCATTCAATAATACATCATTCCCCACAAAATATGTGGGTCGGTCAATGACAGCAGCGAAATTTGGGTCTAGACAGGGTATTTAAGCACTAGGATAATGCATAATTGGGGCATGGCGTGCACATTCCAAGGAAAGCCATTTTTTGGGTCGCCGACATTTGCGATATCATGTTGAGTCGTCATTAGCCGCCTAGAGTCCACTAGTGTTGTTATTGTATCATAGTGAGATTAGTGCTGTAATAACGGGCACGTATCGATAACCGGGTTAAAACTTCAAAATTAGCAAACACAGCTTAATGTTTTCACGGAGTCGATCTTAATACAGATCTACTGGTCCTCGAATGAAGACCACGTACCGAGAGACATGAAACTAGTAGCCCTTCGCCCAAGAGGACTGAAGATTTAATAAAAAAAAGTCGCCGGTAGTGGTTAGATGACGAGCATGGTAGATCGTATAGCGATAACTAGCAGTGGATAGACCGCAGGCAGATGATCGAGCCTATGTTGCTTGATAATTTAATAGACTTGACCGGCCGCAAAGTCTACCACTACACACGGCCTTCCGCTCTTCTTAACCAGGTACTACCCGCGAATTTCATCCATCCACCTACTTGGGATGTGAAACGCAACTAATCATGATTTACTATAAATGGCACACACTGTAAATTCCAGATGCCGACTACAATGTCCCGGTACACATGTCCGCATCACGCCTAGCAAACCAGTAGTAAGTCATCGTTCCAATTTGCCGCCCTATGTCTGTATGTGTAGCCCGCCACACTATAAATACAGTTAAAACAACTCGTGGCGGATAGCAGGGACAAAGCGCATCCGTGGCCGAACGCTGCCAAAATAATAACTGAAGACATGATCGCGGGCAGTGTCAAATTGCCACGCGCTTACAATAATAAATAAGTCAGTATACATATAATGCAATTCAAAACAACCAGCCCTTTCAGTATCCACTGCTGGCCGTGGCCTCCTCATGCACCTTATCTTGTCCATGAGGGATGTAATGTATGGCCTTAAAAAGGCACGCTGACCAAGCGGGTTGGAGAGTCCACTCTTTTAGAGGGTTTTTTTTTTTATAGAAAAAAGACGACAGACGAGCATACAGTCCACCCGATGGTAAGTGGAAACTGTCGTCCATAGACATCCGCGATACATGCCAACATTAGTCCAAAATGACAAACTTTGGCACGCCCCGGATGCACTGCCTGCCTTGCGATCATCGCCACTAGGTGGACTGTATGCTCGTTTGCCACATTCATGCAGACTTATTATTACACATTCGGTATATTAAACATGTCTGTTTTATTCATTCTCGGGCTATCGTACCTATTGAACACACAGATTAATAACATGGACTGAGATATCGGTTACATCTTAATGAAATAAAAAATCAGAGATAAGACATTTTATTCCTTAGATCACTCGAATTTATTGACACTTGCTGGTGACACGTTAACATTACTCCATACATAGGGGAATGTGGATTTAGACACCTAACATTGTTAATGCTATATTTAACTGACTTCGCCGAATACAATTGTAACGAATTGGTTTAATGTTCCACGAAAATGTGTCAAATATTGCCAGACTAGCGCCAGACGAGGCAATTACCAAGAAGAAAGCGCCACCAAATGGCAGAGACCATATTTATAAATGTTATGCAATAGGCCATAAACATATGCATACAACAGTGTTAAAGATTAATATCAATTATGTAGATACGACATTAGGACTATTATGCTATATCTAGATGCAACTACAATATTAGACGATCGCACGTGTCATACTCGTACGTTGATTACACATTACATTCGATAAAGTTCCATTTAAAGAGATTAGCCGATGTACCTCTGAGTTGTGTCATACTGTATGTATAAGTACAGATACATTACGAAATAATTGGTCATCAGCTAATCCGGAAACACCTGAACGCGTCATCCACGTATATGAATTACCATATGTACAGATACATTATGAAAACATTGGCCATCGTCTAATCCGGAAACACTGGAACGCGTCATCCTCGTCTATGAATTACCGTACCTCTATACTTGAATATGTACTTTATTCTATATAAATTGAATACTTTATTACGAAATAAATACAAAACTTTATGAACATGTCACGAATCAGTGCAGAGAAATATATGGAGCTGTTATTTTCGCTTGAAAAACTAATGACATTATATCTTTACTAAACAAGTCACTATATTGCTAGGTAACGTATTACCTTTTTTCTACTCACTTAGGTCTTATTTATTTATTTATGTATATTTGCATACTAGATAATTAATTATAATTAGTATCTATATTGTGTAATGTATGTAGATATAACTTCATATTGATTTTATTAGTATATAACCACATTATGTTTTAAAAAATCAACATCTATATCACAAGCACCTATATATAAATCATCAGTCGAACCGTTACAGATCATATTGGAGATTTTGATTGACCCTCTGCTGGTATGTATTTATTCAATATCTTCTATGTCATAAACAGAACTATAATAGTAAGATTTTAAACATTTGTTATAGTGGTAGAACATAATAATTGTTACGTAAACGGATCACTCGACTTATTATTTATTTATTACAGCCGATATTTCGGTCCAGTTACATGAGCCGTGGTCGCGGCGGCGCCCCGCGGGGGCGGGTGCAGGTGTTGTTGCTATTGACAGACAAATCTACCCTCCGTCATGTTCGTTTTTGATTATGCACCATTCTTCTTACAACAGAATAGTCAAGGTTCAATAAGATTTTTTTTTCGGTCCACGCTGTTTTTGAGTTTATGATGAATTGGAGCTGTCGTCATGAGCTCTTATAATTTTACGGATACTTGTACGGGAAAGACCAGTTGCATCACGTACTCTTTGTTTACTGACGTATTTTTATGTTTTGTTCGTTCAGTTAAAAAATAAATTTACATATTATATTTAAAAAAAATCACGGGATGGTTTATTTATGGGTTTTCCTTGACTTGAATTCTCGGCATCTTTAAGAAAGCGACTCTTATTGTTGACTGTAGTGGATAATAATGTAGCTTTTTAAGGCGATAGTGAAGGGTTTTGACATGCATCAGATCATTACATTGACAGGATACCTTTTTGAAAATTAAATATAAAAAAGTAATTAAAATGAGGTCGGAAATAGTTGACGAAAGCAAATATATATCTATAAAATTTATTATGTATTGAAAAAAAATATTTGGAGGTATTAGTAGCTGTAAATATTTATGAATTCGATGTTTGCCGCAGATACCCGAATATTTGCGATAGCCAATGTGTTCGTGCAAGATCTGTAAGTATAATATGTATTGTGTCGATTGATGTTTACATATTAATATTTGTTGTTATATTTCTATTTATTTTTATTGAAAATATTATTGTGAAGTGATGCGTGCCTTTAAAAATAAAAATCTTTTAATGCAGGCAATAATGGACCCATAATAATAAGTGTTACAAACTAGGTTAGAAATTCAATTTATGCATCATGTCGCCCCCGAAACATTCACTCATAAATATTTATTTATAAGCAAAGGAAATTCATGAACTTATAATGACCATAAACTTCCTGAAGTCTAGCAACGACAGAAAAATAGATAAATAAGCGACAAAAGTAATAACGATAAAAAATATATTTCAATAATGTCCAGAATGTCCAGTGGTGGGTCGCGTCTGCCTCTCTCAGTGATCTAAGGCAACCGCGCTTTATAAATAGGGCACGCACGCCTATCCAGATGCGTTACGTATACACACGGCACACAGACGTAAAAATATATAGCAATCGATAAAATGATCGCAGCGAACAGGACTGGGCGTAAACAGCGTGCGTGAATATGTGGCAGGATAGCCGCATTTCGATATAGGACTACTTGTTACGTTTTAATTTCGGCAACTACTTCTGTAATCAATGAACGGATCTGTATAATAATCCGTCAGATCCGTGGAATCTGCAATGGTCTGTTATTGTATGTTATTGTCACGTAACCGGTCTTTTTTTTAAATACCATGTTTACCTACATAAAATATCCGATTAATATGTCGAAGGGACACTAGCAAAACACAAAAAAAACAGCCCTTTTATCTTCACGGCCTCCACATACACGTTCATTGTTAACCGCACCACCAAACGACTCCGCTGATGGTGCCGTTAACGGTTATTATTTATATTAACACAAAGAAATTCAACTAATGGATAGGATATGTTTTGATATGAAGAGTCTGGAAACCAGATGTAGTAACTGCAAATAGTGACAATGATCATTTCCAACACTAGCAAATTGCATGAGAAGGATGCATAGCCTTAAAACGCCACGCTGGCCAAGCGGGTTGGTGAGTCCACTCTTTTAGAGGTGGTGTAGTTCCTCAGCGCTTGCGGTAGTCGCCTTTTACGACAACCACGGGAAGAGATGAGGCAATTCTATACTAAATACTGCCGACATTATTAATCTTGAAGATGTTTTTAAGTATTATTAACGTTCATCTTGTATTAATAAAATAACGTTTGCCTTATACCAAGTATACAAGTATTCTGATGTCTTTAAAGCCAACCGGGACGTCTATGTACCTACTCCCAATTACAATAAGGGACATGATTTACTAGCTTCTGACGGAGCTTCGTTCGCGTTGCTTGCATGAAAACTAGCCTATGTACTAAATCGGATTATAATCTACTTGTATCTATTTGTCAAGTTTCAACGAAATCTGTTCAGCCGTTTCGACGTAATTGAGTGACAAACATCCAAACATATAAACATTTAAACTTTCAATATTGGTGGGGTAAACGACTACCAAACATTTTTTCACTTTTTGTGACAAATCTCTATACTGCAAAGCATATTTACATACGCTATAACTCGTGGAAAACATATCGTAAGAAACTGCCAACATATGTACCACATCAATGAACAAAAAGTTTCACACAGCATGCTTTTAGGAAAACTTTAGATTTCCGCGTTTCCATCCGGCCGATTTACAACCGCTGTTTATTTATAAATACAAGGTTACTTATATTTAAATATTTATTTTTACGTGAGGTCCGCGAAATTGTAATTCGTCGGGCTGTTTATATGTAATATAATTAATGCGCCGAGTTAATATAAGTCGTGAAAATAATTAATGTAATATAAGTTGTTTATATGTACATATATACTTATATGTCATGTGTAATATAAGACTGCATTAAGGCTCAAGGAGAGTTTCTCGAACAGTTCGGGCGAGAATATTGTATACGATTCTCGTATTCGACCAAACGACATACAATTCTCGCCTAAAATCGTTCACATGATGATAAAAGCTCGATGATAACAGTTGTTTATACTAGCGCTTTACCGATGTACGAGAAACTCGCGTTCGAGAAACTGTCCTTGTGTAAATGAGCCTTTAATACTGGACAGTCGCCACCTCGTTCCCAAATTGCATTAGGCCTTAAAACGCCACGCTTGCCAAATACAATGGCGACATGGGAACATGAAAACGTAGATGAATTTTATCTTGAAGTTGGCATGGGATTCATGTGTAGAATGGCCGTTTAACTGGCATATTGGCATCCAGAGCAATCTCTATTATGTACCTAACACATCGCAAAAGCGTATGCGGGCGGTTTGTCATTACCCGCCGAAACATCGCTATATGAATAAGTCGCAGTAATAAGACGTTCGTGAAAATACTAGTGGTTTCGCGAACTACTAATATCGCGAAAACTCTGATAAGCGATCTTATTAAAGGAATTTTGTAGTTTTATGAAACTATTGGACACGTTCAGCGTTTTCGCGATCGTACAATAGTATATACTTAGTAAGACGCATATTAATAAGGTTTCAAATATGTATCATCAAAAGCTGGAATTAAAGACTGTTTAAGTCGCATTTTGGAAGTTTTGGGATAAATTTACTGAAATGACCCGCACTTTCATAGTTTTAATTATAATAGTACACCCTAGCCATTTTCTAATTAATTATGTATTCAACTCTTTATACAATAGATTAACCAAATGTTATAACGACCTGTTCTCCGAAGCAAACACGTTATGTCTAAAGCAGCATTTAAACGAAACTTTATGTATGTATACCTACGTATAATAAGTTCGTATACTGTTTTGCTGTGTATTTTAATGTGTGTTTGCTGTGTTTTGTGTGTATTTACATCAATAAAATAAAGTAAATAAAAATAAATGTATACTAAATAAACATTAATTTCATTCTATTTGTTCGTGATTTATTCATTATCCCACGTCTCTGTAGTTCTTTTAACTCAAAAGGCGGGTTACGCTCTATTAGTGGTTGTGCTCGTACATTGTTTTAGTGTGTGGAGACGAGAACGCTCGGTTGGGTTCCCGACACCGCGCGGCGCACACTAAAACAATGTACATGTACGAGCACAACCCCTACTAAGCGTGACCCGTGAAAGAACTATAGATAATATCTGCATAATAAACTAATATAATATAATTGCATAATTATTCATTACATTTAAAAGAACAGCAATTCATAACGCGGTCTTCTCGCGGCAAGCCTGCTCTTAGTGTGTTTGGGCACATATAATTCGGGCGAGCTGTCATATTTAGCCATTGATAAGTGGTGGTGGCCCAGCACCTGCCAAGCGTGTGCTAACTGCCAAGTTATAAATCTTCAACTTTACAACCGCTTCTAGTGCACGCTGTTCCACGGCCATACATCACGTTCCGGTAGTCTGTCGTCTAGCAAGGCATGTTAAACAAATCGCCCCTATAATTGCCTATGAAATAAACATAACCGGCAACTACATTTAGACCACACGAGACTAGAACGAACTAATATCGGTATTATTGAAGGTATGTTATAGCCGTAATAAAATTAGACAGTAAAGCGAATGAAATTACTGGCATGAAACTGCTTGCGATTGCCCACCTTTCTAGACTGTTTAAAAAAAAACTATAGAACATTAGATTCAGAAATAGAGACGGAATGCAAAACTTTAAATGTAGAATTTAGAATCTCTCACATCTCTTCTTGTGGGTGTCGAAAAAGGCGACCAAAGAATAACAAAGCCGCAACTACAAACCCAAGGAACTTCAGCATCTCTAAAAGAGTTTACTCGCCAAGCCGCTTGACCAATGTGGTGTTTTAAAGCCATACATCCCTCGCGCACAAGATAATTTGCATGGACATGGGCCCCATGTCCAGCAGTGAACGACAAGAGGGCTGGTTACGTACGGTATTAGTTATTCGATCATGATTATTCTGTTGTTATATTAACTCTCTGTGGTTTACATAAAACGAAATAATTTTACGAATGCCGCGTGATGGATAAGTAGTCACCGCCGCCGATAGACACCTGCAAGTTGAAGATTATGGGAAGATTTATATCCAGCAGTGGATTGAATAGATATTCAGATATTACAAATTAAAACAAGCAAATCTTTAGTCTGATAAAGAATGTTATGAGGAATGTGAATACCGCGAAAATGTGGTTTCATTTAGTTACTGATTCAATGTACGAACAATCGTGTTTACAAAATCGGACCACATCCAGTGTCAATATTGTCTTTGGGATGGCTTTGTGCAGTCTAGTCGCAAGCATTATAGGTTGAATACAGTTGACGACAAATCAAAGTACATGAAATCATTCAATCTAACCCTTATGTATGCAGTGTGGTGTCGGCCGGCTATAGTATAGTATCACCCCGTCTCTTCACGCGGGTGTTATAAAACGCGACTAAGGGTTAATAAAGAGGCTACCACAAGCATTAAGGAACTACACAACATTTAAAAGAGTGGACTCGTCAACTCGCTTAGCTAGCGTGGAGTTTTAAGTTCATATATCCCTCATGCATACATCCCTCAGGGTGATCCCTCATGCCTATAGCGGTGAAGAAAAACATGTCACCGACATAAATTAAATTATCACTAAACTGCCTAAAAAAAATTGAACAAAGGTGGCAGACGAGCATACAGTCTATCTGGTGGTAAATGGATACTATCATTCATGGATATTCACGATACGTGCCAACCTTCAGTCTAGAATGACAAACATTGGCACGCCCCGGATGCGCTTTCCACCCGTGGAGATTTGGAAATGAGTTTTAGGGACTCGGTTGGGAAATCGGTTGGGGATGGGAATCACACAAGACTACTTTTTAAGGTAGCTTCGTATGAGAGAGGTTTAAAACTGACCAGTCGAGTGTGCCCAGCGGCTGTGAGGTTGCAACGTGCATTAATGCACGCTGCAACCTCACTAATGATGGGTTAAATGTGTACAGTTTAGCAGCCTAACATTGCTTACTACCATAATCTGTAATACTCGTGTTTATCGAAACTTTAGGCATCTTCAAGTAGTTGAAAACGTGTGTCGTTTGATAGTTTAACTCTTTCTTGCTTATGGTGACTATGCGTAGTAAACTCTATATCGTGACACTTCTGCAACTTCCTTCTTCATCTTCATAGAGTAGTCCGATCTATTTTCTCGTCCAATGCTCGTCACAGGCCTCCTGTGACCTTAAAACGTCTCAATGACCAAGCGGGTTAAAAGAGGGCTTTTGAAGGTGGTACAGTTCCTCAGGACTCGTAGTAGCGGCTCTGTTAACCCTTTTACGACACCTACGGGAATACATGCGGTGATGGTATTCCAAAGCCGGCCGACACCATAGTTATAGTGCTCGAACTTCTTATAGTGCCTCTCCACTATTGGAGGTTGGCCGTCAGCTCTGCATAACTCGCATGATCTGTAATTAATTGGAACAGGTCCTTGACGGTGGCTACTTCCGTCCTCTATGTTTCTGAAGTACGGTACCAGGCTACTCCCCGTAAATATTTTCTATTGTCTAAGCCATAATCGTGTCAGTCATCTATCGTCTGCTGCATACCCATAATATCAACACTCGCCACAAAAACAGATCATGCCTACCATCTTCCAGAATCAAAATGCTGAACCAGCCCCTACCATATGGTATTTAACATATACAATAAATTACCATCAGATGTAGAAAATGAACTAAAACAAATGCTATTAAAAAAAAAAAATTTGCTTCTAAAATATGTCTACTCAATTGATGAATGTTTTATAACATAAATATAATTACTAGGTCTGTATACAAATAACTTAACAGATTTTGTTTGTATACTTAAGCAATGCAATTCGCAATACCTGTAAGTTCGTAATACATACCTACAATTCCTGTAAGATTATTACTGCAACAGTTAGTCGGCAAATGAATATTTGAATTATCAGCGTCTAGATTTTTTTCTCTCTCCCTGTTAACTAGTGGCGCCCTTATAGGGTCAGGGGCCTTAGAATCCGGTCAGTATTAATTGCGTTCTATTAAGACTCGTTAATATTTTTCTGCGGGCACTGGCTTACTCGTGAGTTGGGCTTGTCGAAGAGAGTGGGCGGCGGCCGTTCGACATTAATGTCAAATCAGACCGAAGAAGGGTAGGTAGGTGGAAGCAGGTGAGACTGCTGCAAGGTGCTAGAGATATGGTTATTTTTTATAAATATTTAGTGACAGTCTACGATATGATCGATGTCAGCTTGTAACGTCCCACTGGTGGGCTCATGCGCGGGACCAGACCACCTCTAGTGTTTGATTGACATTAGACAATCATTTTTTTTAAGTTAATTAATGATTATTGAAAAATATACGTAACAATGGTAAGTACCGAGGTTACTGGGGACGGTCTCACTGACTACTAGCAACACGTGACTGCAAAATGACAACTTAAATAACACGAAAATTATAACAGGCGACCTTATCGCCAAAGCGATCTATTCCAGGCAACCTTTCTGTGGTAAGGAAAAAATACATAACAAATGAAGGTAGATGGTGCAATTATTACATAAAGTCAACATATAACTGATATAAATTATTTAGAATAAACAAAATACCCCCAGGCCTAGCAATGTTCTGTAGATAACATTGAAAAGGGTCCTGCAATAGTCATCCTGCAACTTATAATTATAGAGCCGTTAATACCACATCTAGTGCACAGTCCAAAATACTAGTTTCAATCTTAAGATAAAATCCGATGATATCTGCATACATGGTTTCTCTCGCGCTACAGTGTATCTGGCAACAATTTGGCACAATAATCTTAATGTTGCCCAAGAAAAGTCTCGGGAACCGCCCCATGCGGTGCGATGATATAATGTGGAATTAACAACTATTACACGCACATGTCAAGATACAATACTCGCTTCCAACATTATCGTGTGTAGCGTGACTTTGTAACGCGGCAGTGGTTAGCGAAACATGTGAGCAGTATGGCAGATAGTGTCCGATTCTAATTCTGTACCGGTGACGTTCTGTGCCGTCGGTCGACACAATCGAAAGTTATTCCGAGTGCTAAACTCAACGTACAGTTGCGGTTCAGCTGACTGTGACATGCGCCAAAACCGTTCGCATCAATTTAAATTCTACATGAACCTGTTAAAGTCCAAATTAGTGTAAATGGTGTCAAAGGTTGGTGACGGTGAGTGTAGTCGAATGGTCGTAATGTGCGTTGCCGCATTCTCATTGAAACCACGATTCGCGGAAGCACATTATTTTAGTAATATGTCATAAATGCATTAAAGTATTTCATCGTTTCTATTACATGTTCTGTTCTAACCGCACACACTACAAGACGCACGATATCTTTGCCGTGACACAAAAATATCTTGTGTGCGTGATTTGTTATCATGTGCGCGATAGCGCATATTGAAACACCCATAAGCCACGCCACTGTCGGGACTCCCTAGTCTCTTTGGCTATTTCAAAACGTGCGCCAGTTGACAGTTGGTTCTCTTTATGATGAACGTGTTTTGTGAGCGCTGTGAGAGTGCAAGCATAAAACAGAAAAAAAAAACAATAAATTCCTACATCAGTGGCTCTGACAATTTTCTATATTTTTTATCTCCAGTTATTCCAGCAGTTCATACACATGTGTTTATGAAGTAAAAAAAGATTTAAAAAAATACATAACTTTTTGTATGTAGAACCTGAGGTGAAGACAATACCAAAATTCAGAAAAGTCAACAAACTGCGACAGTAATTGTGATTACACAATACAATACCACAGTTTAGTAGTTTTTTATTTACACTACGTCTCAGTCTCACCGCTGCTAATCGTATGTGTCTAAAGGGGACATCCATAAAAGTAGCTAACTCTGCACAGTTCGATTATTGAGTCGAACCATAAGGACCTAAAAGTCCTCCAAGTTCAATTGATTGAACTACGCAATCGAACCTCGCGGCCCTAGGGATTAATTCATATATAATACAGTGTACACCATTACAATTGTTGTGTGCCCAGTATATACATTATAAGGTCGGGGAAAAAGTTTCTTCGTATTTTATATACAAATTCAAGACAATTCTGTTTAAAGTTTAATTACATTCAATTATAATATATATATATATATATATATAATATATATATATATATGTGCCGTTTTGTTCTACAACTTGTTGCCATCTTGTATAATAGGTCGATGTTATCGTTAAAAAATTGAAGCAGATTGACACAGAAGCAGACATCAAATTGCTTACCATTCACCACTTAACAGTTTTGGATCACCTGCATAAACTGAATTTTGTAAAAAAAGCTACATGTTTGGGTGCCGCATGATATAAATGGCAGAAACTTGGTGAACAACATTTCCTATATGCAAGATCTTGCTATAACGAAATGAAATCGATCAATTTCTGAAGAGATTGGTACAGACGATGAGAAATGGACCACCTACGATACCAATGTTCGAAAACGATCTTGATGTAAGCGAGGTGAGCCATCACAAATAGTCCTCACTCAGGACTATGTCCTCACTCAGCCAGGCGTCACTCGGAACAAAGTCATGTTATGTGTATGGTGGGACGGATCGGCATTACGTGTTACGAGCTTTTGCCACATGGTCAAACTATTAATTCTGATGTCTACTGTCAGCAATTAGTAAAATTCAAACAAACACTTGAAGAAAAACGACCAGAATTAATGAATAGAAAAACGTTTAGTTTTCCATCACGACAATGCTCGATCGAATACGTCATCATCTTTGATGACTAAACAAGAATTGATGGACCTTGGCTGGGAAGTTTTAATGCATCCTCCAAAGTCCAGACATAGATAGCGCCTTCGGATTATCATTTATTCCGCTCTTTACATTCTCTAAATTAAAATTCTCTAAATGGAGTAAAATTACATTCAAGAGAAACCTGTATAAATCAGTTTTTCGCCCAGAAACTACAAAATTTTTATAACGATAGGACAATAGTTCTGCCAGAAAAATGGCGAACCATTCTAAATAAATAGATAACATTCTGTTCAATAAATATTTATGTATACAAAAATGTCTTTAATTTTTTCCCCATAAAAAGGCCGCGAACTTATCAGACTAACTAATATAATTTTAATTTATGCATCATGTCTCTATTTCTCAAAAGTGTTACTGGTAGAGAACGCCATAACGCATTAACTTTTTGTATGACTAATTCACGAAACAATGAGTAAATTGTACATGAAATATGAGTAAGTACAGTTTCAGTCAACTGTAGCATATTTTAATAAATGTTACTTAGGGTGACTTTTGAGATGACTGCACTTCTGTGACGGGAGGTGCGCTTGTAGAAACCCGAGGTGGGAATTATATAGAACAATTCTTCAGAGCATTCCCCATTGTACAGGCGGTAGAACACAGAGAGAGACGCAACGTCTCTCCGAATGCTGAGGGGTTCTAAACCGCCCGTGAGAGTGGGATCGTCGACAATACAAACAGCACGTCGTTGGATGGAGTCAAATGATTCTAATTGATATTTCGGTGCGCCGGCACAGAGATGTGAGCAGCACTCCATACGGAGCTTAACCTGTGCTTTGCAAAGCATTAGGAGTCGCCCAGGGGTGAAGTAGCGCTTAGCTCTGTTCAGCACACCTGAGCTTTTTGGAGACCATTTTGGCTTTATTTTCCAGATGACCACTAAATTCGACTTGGCTAGAAATGTCGACACCAAAGATGTCGATACTCTCTGAGATCTTAAGAGGTATGCTCTGAAAGCGAGCCGCTACGACAAAAGGGTTTTTTTAGTGGTGAATGCACAGACTTGCAATGTGAGTAGTAATAGATGGTAAACCAATTCAACAGCTCCTCACATTTGTCAGAATTCGCGTGCAGAATAAATATAAAATTATAATAGAAAATATTATTTTAAATAGTTAATAGTTATTAGTCAGTATATCAATAAATTCTATAATAACATGTCAACAATTTTATAATTAAATCAGCTAATTTTCTTCTTTCTAATATATAAAAATTAATGTTTGTTTGTTTGTCCTCTGTGCGTTCCTATACCATTCATCCGATTGCGATGAAACTTTGGCGAGTTGTTGTGCGCACGCCCGCGAAGGTTTCTATATTATCGCATTAAATTGAAGACCACGCGAACGAAGTCGTGGGGTAGTCTAATATATAAAAAATAATGTTAGTTTGTCCTCTATGCGCTCCTAAACCTTTCATCCGATTTCGATGACACTTTGGTGAGTTATTGTGCGCGCGCCCGCGAAGGTTTCTGAATTAGTATTTGAAGACCACGCGAACGAAGTCGCGGGCAACAGCTAGTATTAAATATATTAGATGCTTACCTATGAAATGACCCATTTTATTACTGCCCACTTCTATTTTAATTCGAATTTTAGTATTTATTAGTTTTTCTGTACCTAATTTTTTTTCATGTGATTGACTTAAAAATGAAATGGATAAATTGAAAATTCGTGCTATTTTTGAATATATGAGTTTAGTCGCGGCAATAACGCAAGCAGGATAGTTCACAGTATCAATAGTGTATGGACCGACAACCCACAAACGACTGCACCGTGCGTCGATGGTTTGAACGCTTCCGTTCTGGAAATTTCGATCTTAAGAACGAGCCCCACTGACGACCTACGACTAAAGTCAAATTTTTACAACTTTTTGCAAGGAAACTATTTTATTCTGAAGTAGCTGTGATTAGGGCTTTTGAATGATTCGCTGATATTCATCCACGAGACTTACAGGAGCGGCATCAATCAACTGCCCGTGAGGTGGCGAAAGTGTGTACATAATATGGGTCAATATTTCGACTAACATAATAAATATTTTTATAACAAAAAGAAATCTGTTTCTCATAAATATTGGTTATTTCATAGGTTTAAGCACCTAATACTATAAATATATACTGCATTAAGGAGGTGATTAACAGATTATAAAGATTTCCTATAGAAGATCCATAATACACAAAGAAATGTAACTTGTACTAAATGCTAAAACTAGATTATCTATAGATATAATAAAATTGTAACAGGCCGATGTCTGTACATTATAGATCTTGAAAAAAAAACTAATATGGGGGGTCTTTATTAGAGCAACAGAAGCCAGAACAACAGTTTTTAGAAATTTTGTCTGTCTGTATGTTTGTACACGCATCACGCAAAAACTACTGCATGGAATTGAATGCAGTTTTCACCGATGTATTGCTAGAGGTCTAACTTAAAATATAGGCTCCATTTTACAGCAGGAAAATATGTTATTCCGATTGTTTTAAATTTAATAAACCGAAGCGAAGTGGGGGGCGGGTCGCTAGTGTCAAATATAATGAAAGTTTAGCTGATTCTAAATATGTTATAAGCATAATTATTTTTATTGACTCATGAGATGATTAATTACATGTTTACAGGCTGTCACTAAAATCAACTAGTTAAATTAAAAATGATTTCTAATTAACTATCTATTAGCAGCACATTAATATAACATTAGCTAAGGGACCGTCCATTAATCACGTGAGGCTCAAAAGGGGGGGGGGGGGGGGTCTTCGGGAAAAAATCACGAAATATCACGAGGAGGGGTGGGGGGGTGTAGTGAGATATCACATGTATTTAATTTATCTTTTCGTTGAACGCGCGATTTCGCAACTGAATTTTTAAGATAATTTGTACCAAGAAAATACACGTGATTTTGGATAGGGGGGGGGGGGGTTAAAAACTTGCTAAAAAACATCACGTGATTAATGGATGACCTTGATGCACACAATGTATATGACAATCTGTATCAATACAACATTGTATGATACTTCAATATTTTGGATACTTATAACTATTCCAAAAAAAGTAAAAAACAAATTAAAAACAAAATCATATTACCCCAAGATCATCTGAAACAAACAGACAAGCAAACACACAGCTACACTTCATACTATGTATAATGTATACTACCAACACTTTAAAGCCTAGTTTTAGAAAATCTGTGTAAAACTACTAAACCATCTTTGATAAAATAGTTATACCCATAGCATAAATATTATAAATACCTCACATATTTTACCAGAGAAGGTTTTAGAACCTTTTGGGGGTAAAATACTTTAGACAACACTGAAAGATGCAAAAAATCTATCATAGAGCTTTCAGATATATCAAATGTTTTATACTAACAGAACTATGTATATTTTATACTAGCAGTTGGTAGAGTTTTTATTTTAGATTTTGACACTTTAGCAGCATCACAGCATCACAGCATCACACGTGAGAACACTTGAGTATGAGATTTTAAGTGTTGCACTTGCAACTCCTGAACATTATTGGGAGGTGCAGTTTTCATTATAGCATCTACTTTACTGGGATGATACCCTTCAAATCAATTACAAATCCCAAGAATTCAACTTTTTCTTACAATACTGACACAAGACATTACTGAAACAACATTCTCCTCTATGCTGATCTCCGCATTGGTAACAAAATCTAGTATTAGCCTTTGACTGTACAGCATTGGCATTGCATACGTCCAGGTTAGTTGGCCCTTGTACTGCTACAATAGTACTGTAACTGGCTGATATCTGAGATGGTACATATTTTTCTCAGCTGTGCAGTGCATTCAAATGCAGTTTTATCCTAGTTTTGATCGTGTTTGTAAAATTTGTATGACAATGATATTTAATTAGGCTTTGAACTATAACGTTTGGTTAGAATATTTCCATTTTCACTGAAACTCACATCACTAGAACTTTTTGATGTAATTAATGCAAGAAATGTCTCAAACACTTGTGCACTACACACAGGTGTAATTAGCTCTGTCCGACGAGTCTATCTCAATGCTATTTGATTTAAAACAATTTTTAGTCAAATTTTATAATTGTGATAACTGTCCATTTGTGGGTAAATTCTTCTCACTGACTTGCGATTCTGCAGTACCCTTCCAAAGCAACACCCTAAGCCAAGGTCCGTTCTTTCCACCGGTCTACACCAGTGGGAGAGACCTTAGGCTCGTTGCTGCAGACACTCTTTGTTCCTGAGTGCCTTCTGCGCTTGCCCTAAACTGTGCATGTCTGGTGACTCTTCCAAGGTCATTAAGGCCACAAGAAGTTTAGCCATTCCGAAAAAATGGGTAAATTCATTTTACTGCCTTTCAGTACATTTTCACACCTCTTTGCCATTAATATGTACAAAAAACAAGAGATTTATGAAATACATTTATGTATGTATGCTATGTACATTTATGCTATGTCGCAAAGTAATGTCAGTTTTTCACAACCAATGCTTATTAAAAGAAAGCAACGACTTGAATAAAAACACATATCAATAACCTATAATAAATAATAATAAAAATAAATAAATGAATAAATAAAAAATAAATACCTGATAAATCTTATATTTACTTTTATAAACAGAATACTTCGACATATATAAGTATCTGCTGAAATCTATATAAGATTACAACTGCACTCATCATTCAGCAGGATTTAAAACCAAAAGGGATACGGGTGTTGCAGAATACACATGTTCTCTCCTGGAATGCAAGGAGTTTTCTATAATATGCGTTATCCAACTTTACTCACTTGGTGGAGTGCCGTCATTCCGTCCACATTCGGGGTGTTTATATCAGCGCCCTTGTGCAGCAACTTCTGCACCTCCTCCTTGTCTCCAGCCGCACAAGCGGCCAGAAACACTATTCCCGGGGAGAACTGCACTCTCGAGGAACGCTTCGGCACTGTCGACTGTTTATTGGTGTCGGATTCCTCCCATCTTTTCAGCTGCTCGGCCCGCTTGAATAGGGCCGACGACCTAGTGTCAGTCATTTTAGCTCTCGTCGAAAGCACTTAGCACACAATATGATCTCTATGAACACTTATCATGGGTAATAGAAAACGTTTTTAACGTAATATAACACATTAACGGGGAGACCATTTGCCAAACACTGAATAAAATAAGTGTGTGGGGTACCTAATTAATTAGACTAGTAACAATCTAAAAAGCAAAAAACTAACCAATGACGAGAAGACGAAAAAAAAAACCGCTAGTGCCATCTACCGAACAAACTTTGAACGGCAGTTTTTTTCCTTCATATGTGGCAATGGTACAATTAGCACATTCTGCAATGTGGTTTTTTTTTCTCGTAATAATCAATTTCAAACTATAAAATGCATCTTTTAATGTCCAGTCCCGTCGAAGTAAGTCAGGACTCAGGAGTAGCCCAGTAAAACGATAGTAGATTTACTATATTATGGACAGAAGAGGACTCGTGTGCCTCCAACACGAAAAACGCAGTCCCATACTTATTTGATGATCACAAACACCACACATGAAATATACTTTGAAATCTAATAAACTATCATTATTAATCAAATAAAAACTGCACTGCTCGAATTCTCGCCAAAAAGTCGAACTGTTGTTGCCATTTGTTAAAATCTACGCTTGGATTTCTCTATTTATTTCCTTTATAAAAAAAATCATCCAAAAAGCAAATAGTCTGCAAAGTAAATCGTCCAAAAAACAATTCGTCTAAAAAGTAAATTGTCCAAAATGTAATGAATCTAAATAATTTTAGAAATTTTTCATCAAATATAGTGCCCTCCTTTCTTGGTTCCATAACATTTAACCTATATCGAGGCCACGCATAATGATCAATACGCATAATGTTTATGATACTGCAAATTGCGAAAATATTCCACTAAGCAAAATGTTCAACACGCAAAATGTCCAATACTTATAATGTTCAACTATTTCTTGTGGTGCCCCTCCAACTAGTGACCGTTGGCAATCAGTTACAATTTTACCTCTTTATTATATTAGTAGATAGATATCTGTATAATATACGAGAATGTAGGCAGTTAAAATGTCTGACAGTGTTCTTGCAAGAACTTCAACTAGGGCGCCCTCTATAGTCTCTCTATAGGCGGGTGTAAAGCAAACAACTATGACTGCTTCAGTTTCTAATTAAAAGTAAAAATTGCCCCACTTACTCATACATTCCGATGATATCCAACGATAGCATGTTTCCGCAAGGTACAGCGACATCTACCGTGGAATGGTGGTACTAAATTAACTTATGCGCCTTGAACAGATAATATAAATTAAAAAAATATGTAAATTATACGCATTACAATTTCGTATGTCTACAATATTGTAATACAATATACAATATTGTAATTATAAGTTATAACAGAATTTATTTGTTTGATTCTTTATTTTTAGTATTATTAATTTTAATTTATTTTACTTAATTTTATCATTATCCATGCATCTTCACGGCTCCACTGAAAACCAATATCAGCCAGGACCTTATTATGCTGAGGTGAAGACCATTTTCAACGTCGCAATGCACATCTTAACTATAAGTATTTTTATTGGGTTTCTGTATTTATTTTATTTTCTTAATTATATTCCTTATCTTTGATAAAGTATGATCCGATTTCCATTAACTGCTCATCACGGCAGATAAAGCTCACTATTGACGATAAGAAAGCATTCCCACATCATCATCTTATGTCTCCCCACTGCTGGATATAGGCCTCTCCCAAAGCTCACCACCACACACTCTTCGGCTCTTGTCATTCAACCACCACCGGTGAAAAGAGAACAAAATCAATTATTATTATTGTTGTGTCAATAATCAATAGGCACGAACTCAGTATATGTCGCAATGTGAACTGCGACGTTGGCTTACAGATGGAGCCGTATCGGTGAACACGGGCTGCTGACAATAAGAGTTGGTGTCATTACGGATAAGTTATAAGATAAGTGAGTTCCTCGCCTCCGCAGTTGCAGGGGTGCGGGGACGGACGGCAAGACTAGTAAATACCTAACAAATGGTTATTAAGGAAAATGTTATTGTAGCTTAGAGAATTCCTTGACTTTAAAGTAAGAAAATTACAGATAACTATTTGCATTTTTTTATAAACTATTACCCATCAGTTTGTTTCTTCCCACCATCTATCTCTATGCAGACGATTTACAAATTTATGCACAAGCCACGTTGGATAACCTCAAAAATGCAGTCGACGTAATTAATACTGATTTGACTCGCATCCATGAATAGAACAATCCATGAATAGGGGTCAAGCCTGCCAAGAGAAGTAATTATTGTCGGGTTCCAAGTTCATTAGTAAAATTGATTGGCAACACCTCACCGCCGTATATTTTGACTGTATGAATTCCTTTGTCTTTCTTTGTCTTTGTCTTTGTCTTTGTCTTTGTCTTTGTCTTTGTCTTTGTCTTTGTCTTTGTCTTTGTCTTTGTCTTTGTCTTTGTCTTTGTCTTTGTCTTTGTCTTTGTCTTTGTCTTTGTCTTTGTCTTTGTCTTTGTCTTTGTCTTTGTCTTTGTCTTTGTCTTTGTCTTTGTCTTTGTCTTTGTCTTTGTCTTTGTCTTTGTCTTTGTCTTTGTCTTTGTCTTTGTCTTTGTCTTTGTCTTACGAAAAAGTAAAAAATCGATGAAACTATAAATCGAACCCTGTCTTGGGGACCTCAAATCGAAAAAGTGAGGAGGAAGACGACATGCTCCTTGAAATGTTTACGGCGCTTCTCTGCTTTTCCCATTACTTAACTATGCTGATACCTGTTATCTTGACCTAACGGAAGACCAACTCAACAAATTTGAGCGCCTCCAAAATCTTTGTTCACGTTAGTCTAAAATCAGGTTAGTATTTAGACAACGCAAATATGACCATGTTTCCGAGATTCGTAATAAGCTCAAGTGGCTCCCAATCTGACTTCGCAGGAATACGCATTTTACTTTCATTATCTTCTCTGTACATACTTTATAACCCCTTGATCCTTACAATATTTAAAGGAGCGTTTTGAATTCTTTGCTTCACAATCCAAGTAATTACGTTCTTCTGAAAATTTACTACTTAAATTCCCACCATTTTCCTTTCCTACCCATTCTTTAAATTTCTTTACTAACTCTTTCACTGTGCAGGCTGTTAGGCTGTGGAATTATTTACCAGTTTTTATTAGACGTGCTCAGTCGCTATCTAGTTAGAAAGTTAGAAATCATTATTCTATTAGTTAGTTCCCTTGGTTTTCTATTTTCTTTCTTTACCAAATGATTTCCTCTCAGCTGTCACCCCAAGAATGAAAACTGTTAATATTAATAAAAAATCGATATACGTAGTCATCTATCTATGTATTAGAATCCTTATATATATATATCCTTATAAATATAAAGATCTCATGTCACGATGTTCGTTTACGCTAAGCTCCGAAATCACTCAACCGATTTCATTAAAATTACACAATTTTATTGAAATCGGTTGAGTGATTTCGGAGTATTTTTTGATCCAACTTAAAAGATAGGATAGTTTTTATGTCGATTAGTGAACGTTAATTTTTTTTATTGCGAATTTAGGTTTTTTATAGAGAAAGGGTTTAATTCACTTCTAAGTTCTATAAATTTTCAATAGATGGCAGTAAAAGTTAACAATTTCCCTCAATCTTATTTTTAGGTTGTGTAAGTATTCAATAGATGGCGCTGTTTCAATTTCAGATATTTTTTGATGCTCCAATTTAGTCCATGTGCCTCACATAAATGCAATATAAACAACGTGCGTGTTCAGTTTTTGTGTAAAAATATTTTATTTTCTTGAATAATTTAGTATAATATTAATTGATTGTATTCTAGCTGAGGCACAGCAACGCGTGGCCGGGTCAGCTAATAATTATACTATATAAATAAATAAATATTATATAAAGGTTAAATGTGGTTGTATGTGGGGGGTAATTTCTGAAACTACTGAACCGATTCTAAAAATTCTTTCACTAGGTAATAGAAAACTACACTGTTCCCGACTAATATAGGCTATAGGTATATGTATATAAAAAAAAACGTGGGTGTAATCGCGAGGAACAGCTAGTTAATAATCAAGTTACAATATTATGTATGATAATAATAGTATTGTTTTATTATACATTCTTTCACATTGATGTATAAAAGTATTAAGTAAGTTGTGTATAGCAAGAATTAGAGTAGAATTAATATAGGTCATATACATATTATGTGCAAACACTTAAAATCTCTTCTTTCTAACAGCTGCAAAATCGGAAATCATATTTTCAAAATTTATATTTTGTATTGCCTCGTGTTCTATTGTTAATATGCCAAGATGTTCTATTGTTAATATGCCAAGATTGTTTTTGGGATAGTCCCTGAAATAGTCGTTCCTTCTTGCTTGTACTAAGTACGAAAATAAAAACCACATTGGGGGAATCACAGACCAATACACTACCTACTGGATTTTTTAAGTTTTTATTTTTTTCATCGGGTGTTACCCTCAAACTCTTTATCTATATATATAATAATAAAATAGAGGATGTTGGTATATCTGATGTTAATAGACTTCGACACCGTTTGACCGATCACCATGAAAGTTGGCTCATATATGTATTTTTTCATGGAGAATGTTTTATGCTATCGACTTTGTTGTAACTCACCACTAGATGGCGCTGCAGCACATCAACTTCTATACCGTTCAACCGATCGCCACGATAATTGGTATATATAGGTATTTGAGAACGGAGAATATTTTAGAGCTATCGACTTTGTTATAACTCGCCACTAGATGGCGTTGCAACACATCAATTTCTATGGCAAGACAACATCTGCGGGGTTTTGCTAGTGTCTATGCTAATATAATAAAGAGGTAAAATTGTGTGTTTGTTTGTATGTTGGGGGTAATCTCGGGAACTACTGAACCGATTTCAAAAATTATTTCACAAATAGGAAGCTACATTATCCGTGTCTAATATAGACTATATTAAATTTTGAAAAAAAAAAAAAACAAACGGAATCGAAGCGAGGGCGGGTCGCTAGTATAATATAAAAAGATGTTAAAACGGCTCTCCACTTGATGAAACAATCCCTTAGAGAATTAATAAACTTTATTGAATATGTTGATGGCGCATCATGTCATAGAATAAATGAATAACTAGGGCTCAAAGCCATCTAAAAACTACCCGAAATTTGTATCATCGACCAGGATCTTAATACATTGTTTCGTATTACATCAATGTAGCCAATGTATCTCTATTAAAGTGTCAATGTATTACAATCGTTTTCGTAACGACTAAATTAATGGGAATGAATAATTATACTGTTCACGATGGGATCGAGCTTTTTCACGGTGTCGTAAAATAAATTGTATTATGACTCATGAGAAAACGAGTAAAAGCGTATCATTAAATATTTAATTTACCAAACATTAGTGTCATAGATAATTCTGAAAACTTTTTTATTTACATACGAGAACAAACCTACTTTCTACTCCAGCGACCTCTACTCTCCTCTTTGTGTGCGAGTGTGACTCACTTTGATTTTAGTTTGTGTTTGACTCTCTGAGAGATTGTATTCAGTTTGATAATCAAGATGGCTATGACTCGTGATTGTGTCTTGAAGTGTCGTTAAATTTAACTGTTTTGTGTGAAAGTAGTGTTTTTCCGCGATGGCTGAACCAAGTGTCGATATTTCTAAGTTACCGGACGATATAAAAGATAAATTGGCAGAGTTGGACTTGGAGTTGTCTGAAGGTAAGAAGTTTGATTTCATATAGATCGATAATTTCTTATTTTAGATTAATTTGTAAAAAAGTGCCCCGTTTGATGTCTTTTATTTATGTTTTGTTATTCTTGTATATTTCGCTAAATTTTACAATTTTGAAACTTGTTTAGCAAGCACTGACGTAATCGTTGACAGCTGATGTTTTCTGCACGAAGTAAATATCTGAGAGTTCATTGTTTTTTGTGATAATGATATCTTTGATGGGTGCTCATGGTTGAGTTGGTGCGTGCCTTGTCACACATCGGCTGTTAAGGAATGCAGTGCTCTGCACGTTCTATAGTTCTATTCATTAAAAAAAATAACTAACGGAGGATACTTTATACGTAATTGCTATGCAATTTCCCCGATAATTTTCAGTAGGCATTGTTCGAATGTCTGAAATTTAGTATTGTCTAGTAAATAATAGTCTTATACAATTAAATTTTTCTTTCATTTATTTATTTCTGATCATTAGCTCGTTTAAGCGCCTCTTAGGAGGAGTCCCTGTATCATTTGGAGCTGTTGCGGTCAACCCATAGACATTATGAGTAGCTGATATATAGTTAAACGAGCTTTATATTACTCATATAAAGCTTGACTTCAAAGCTCAACAGCTTCAACCCACCATTAAATATTTCATATCTTATAGCTGTTAGTCAAAGATCAGTATTATCTTATTAGATTTTAATATATTTTAGCTCTTTTAACTATTTTCACTGAGTTTAATTAACCTTGCTATGTAATTAAATTACTTTGTGTAAAATAATTTATTTCAGTTCCATTCTATCCTATCCATGGGCGTAGCCACTGTGGGACAGGTTTGTCCCCCTGGCATAGGGAAGAATAAGTAACAAACTTTCTGCATTAAACTACCTCTATTTAAATTATAAGAAAATTGTCAAATAAAAATGGAAAAAAGTAGTAAACTTTGTCCCACCTTCGATAAAATTGTTTGTTTTTGCCCCATCCTTGATAAAATCCTAATCCTCTCCATTTTCCCATCCCTTTCTCCAAATCCATTCCTATATCTCCGGCATGAGTCAATGCATCCAGGGTTAACTAACATTTGGCATTCTGGACTGATGTGTGCATGTATTGCAGATGTCTACGTGCAACAATATCCATTTACCATCAGGTGGACTGTATGCTCGTCTGTCACCTTTCATAAACTAAAATATTATGGTGACATCATGTAAAATTCCACCACCTACTTTTATTCTTTTCTTTTATAGAATAGATGACAGATGAGTGGGCAGGCCATATGATGGTAAGTGGTCACTGCCTCCCATAGACATCTACAACACCAGGGGGCTCGCAGGTGCGCCTTATGAGTACCAACCTTAGAGAACCCTGTTCACAGCTCTCTGATATATCCTCCTTACCAGTGAATGGTTGCCTGGAAGAGAGAAAGGCAACCATCTGGAAGACTTCTGAAAGGAGAAGAGAGAATCTCTAATAATTTTCATTTTAAATAAAAATAATTTTAATACGTAATTTGTCTTGGAACATGTGTTTGGGTAATTTTTTTTTTTTTATTAATGTAGGCATTGAAGAATAAATACATTTATGAGTTTATCAATCTACTTTTGTATTTTTTTATATCCAACAATCAAAAGTTGGAGGCAAAATACCACCTACAACACCTGCAATGAAAATTGATAAGAATGAAACATGGTTCATTATTAATTTTACAAAATGTTGATTACATATCTTTTAAAAATTGATTACATATCTGTCTTCTACAAGTCTTAGTGTTACAGCACTTGAATTACACAGTCACAGTGTAATTCAATTTTGCGTTTTGGCAAATACTGTATTTGTCAAAGGTGAATATTTATCATATGACTATTTGCCAAGGGTGCCTGCCTTTCATTTTTTAGTCATAGGTGCTGTCTGGTCAAAATCATTGACAGAAATAAATTTCATTTTAAGAGGACTTTGACCAAATACATCTTTGAATATAAACAGTTTGAGCAAATACACCTTTGACTATAAACAGTTTGAGCAAACACCTTTGACTAAAAACAGTTTGATGAAACGCAGCTTTGATAAATGCAGTTTTTTATCAAAAGTGCTATCTTTATTAAATATTGTACTAATATTAAAATGGAGTGGGGTGAATAATGAAAAGGGTATTGCTGTAATTGCATTACACAAAGTAATGCATGGAGCCAAATGCATTTTTTAAAACTCCATCTGTTTTAAAATATGTGTTTATGTTTGTTTTTTTGTAATGTTTGTATTGTGTACGGGGCTATTGGTTGAAACATCCTCTGTTTGTCACAGAAAAAGGACTTTTAATTCTATAAAAAAAGTTCTAATAAAATGATAATGTAAAAATAAAAATATCAATGTTTTCTTTGTAACAATATTCATGGCTGGACTAGGTATAACTTTTAAAATTTTCTCGTTTTTTACACCATTTATGTTGTAAATTGGGTTTGAACTAAAGTTTCAACCTAAATTTAAATAAAAGGTAAAAAAGAACCTTTAATTTTACGCGTTAAGATCCGATTTACAATAGAAAATTGATTGCCTAAAGCTCGATAATAGTATTTTGTTACTTAGTATCTTTTGACTCTACCAGGTCTATATATTTATCTGTTTTTTTTTTGTTTTATATCAGTTGCGTTATGTTTAGTTATTTTGTCTGCTTCAACACACATTGCAGAGCGATTGAAAAATTCTATTTATATTACTTTCTTTAATTTCCTTGCGAATTTTATAAAGTCTTCATGTTATTTCTACCATCGCTAATCCCTCACTTACCCTCAGTCACCTTTATAACAATTTATTGTACAATAGGTTATTGCTATAAGCGAACACCTAGGAGCTGTTTTTGAAGCGTTAAGTGAAATGCTTTTAGTAACATAAGGAAAACATTTTTGCTAGCGCTGAACATACTAGGATACTGTAAAATAGTCTGTGAAGTATAGTCATTACTGCGTTTAATGCTGTGTATCTGCAACTACATGCGGCGGTACTGCACCCAACGATACAGCAACAACTAATAAAATCCTTGCCTGTTACTGAGACTCAAGAAAATATTTGTTAAGACCCTTGTCACAGCGATAAAGTCTATGCATTCTACATCTTTACAATATACTAGAACTATATAACTATATACTAAACTATATAACATTTTTCTTTTATACTAATAACTTTTTATAAAAACTTATATTGAAATAAATAAATATGACATTGGACATATTTTGGACACAGACTTTCGACTGCATTCCAAAACAAGCAAATATCGCTCTTTGCATCCTTTTCTATCTTCATAACACGAAAAGAGATATTATTTCGGTTGACAAAGAACGAATATTAGCATGTTTTACGTTTTCAGGGCCAAATCAAATCAATATGAAAATATTAAGTCACATACATCATCATACATACATTGATTATTTATTTATTAATCATTTATTTGTATAATGCGGGTTTATAAATTGGTACTACATAAATTAATAGTACAGGTCACAGCCATTTCTGGCGTACAAATATAATAAAATATATTAAGTTGTAATATTTACAATATAACATAAATACATTATCATTTTATTTGAAGGATTGTGTTATTTTAGAAGTGAACAGGTAAGCATTTTTAAAATATAACGCTTATTTGAAATGGTCACTATTTGCTTTTATACAATATATAATGTGCTCTAACAATCACCAGAGATAAGATGTAGGAATCACGAAATCAAAACTGAATTGCGTTGCTCTGTAAAGAGTATTTTAATTAATTCCATTGTGGATACAATTAATACATTCGACATCAATTTAACACTTACAATAAAAATCTTACCTGGAAAGAGAAATTGATTAAAGCCATTGATTTCTATTTAATTATCTCCAGGAAGATTATTGAGACACAAGTAACCTTTGTTGTATTCAGTCACTAGATTGAACTGTCAAACGTCCATATAGCCACCACCATCGATTCACCACAGATTGGCAGAAAGTGCATATAGCCACCACCATGGTGAATTCGGTGAATGACCATTTACAAGTGTGGCAAGTGTTCTAGTGTGGTCAGTTTTCTATTGAAATACGCACCCTTTCCGTGGTAAAATCGGCAACTGCCACCATTGTGGAATGTTTTAGGAATTAAATATTATCATGGCGTTTAGAGAATGCCATGCTCACTAAAACAGACAATAAATCATAATCGAGCGGATTAAGATCGGGACTAGATGACGGCCATCCTTCAGCTCGAATGAAGTCGGGAATATTCCTTTCTAGCCACGCCTGTATTGAGCGAGCCTTATGACCCGGTGCTGAGTCTTGCTGAAAGGCCCATTCTTGGTTATGGAACAGTTTGTTAAGAGGCTTTACGACCTTCTCACGAACCGTATCTTGATACATTTAAGCCGACGTTTTAATAACTTTTTCACAAAAATATAATTCGACCCCACCAAACAATCGCTGTTACCGTATAATGTTAACGTAGCACCATATTGACCAATTTAGCAGCTTCTCTAGAGTCGTGAGCATAAACTCGATCATTCTGCTTGTTAAAATGTTCCTCAATGGTGAACATTTTCTCGTACGTAAATAAGATTTGTTTGTGAGCTCCCTTTGCGTACCGCCGAAGAAGTTGTTATGATTTGTCAACACTATTTTTCTTTAAATTATCAGTTATGAAATAACCAGTACGTATTATATAAGTAGCACTTCTAAATCATCTTTTAAAATATATTGACATAGTACTGGGTGCTATATTTATCTCTGGATAAAATCTTTTGCTTTCGGGTGGGAGATCTTCGGATTCTCTCCTTCACAGCTTTAATCGTCTGTTTAATATGAATAGTGAGTGGACGGCCAGACCTTTTTCTGTGACAAATGGAGGATGTCTCAATATACCTACCAATAGCCCGGTACACAAACGTTCGCCTAATACCAAACAGATGGAGAGTTTCAAATATTGCGTTTGGATCCATGCCCTACTTTGTGTAATGCAATTACAGCAATAAGGGTTTCGTTATCACCCCACTCCATTTTAATATTAGCACGAGTACAATATTTAATAATGATTGGCGGCAAAATGAAAAAAAAAAAATACATTTATTTTTCACGTAATGACAGATTCCAAATTTAAATGTACTTTATTTATTTTTCTTTATTGTAACAATATTTACGGCCAATACATCGGTCATTCACAATAAGTGTATAATCATAATCATGCGCACATAAATAGTTAACATGCTCAAGGACACACACAAAGCAGTGACGTAACAAACACGAATGCGTTTGGTGGCAAACAGATATAGAGGGATAGATTTTTTTAAATCCACTTTATCTAAGGGCTTTTGTTCATACGCCACGTCAGCTGCATCGTAACCTAAACCTAACAATGTATACTAAAAACGAAATCAATTGAAATGAAAATCGGCTACTAATGAAAACTCACAAATCTGTACGGCAATTGTGCACCCTAGAGATAGATACTTATTTAGAGAGATAGATAACGCAAGCTGTTGTCCGTTGCTGCGTGCCCGAAGTTGGCGTTAAGCTCCTACTTTTAGCGCTGCTTGATCAATCTGATCCGACCCATGTCGCTAGCAAGTCGTTGTTACAAAACACGAAAAATTAAGACACAACGAAGACAAAATTAAGGAACAATGTTATAAGAAGAGAATACAACCAGGCAGTGTTATTGCTTTATAGAAATCTGTTCCTGACAACCTTGAGCAAGGGACTTGTGACCGAGGTATTATAATAATGTAGTTAGTGTACATACTCGTGTTGAGTTACGTAATTACAATATAATTACAATTTAAAACTACGAAATCTCGTATAACAGGACAAATATGCCACACGCACCATATGTGGGCCGCGTCACTCAGCGCCCTAGAATCCTGACGTCCCGACTCTCGCGGGACGGTTGCCCACTCACTCCAGTCCCAACATATGTATTGTACATTCAGCGGATTTGTGAAAATTGTATATCTATATAAATAAAAATTAAATGCTGTTCGTTGGTAAGCGCATATCACTTGAGAACGGCTGCACCGATTTAGCAATTTCTTTTTTAAAATGTTCTTAATAGTTCGTTTAAGGTGTTTAGGGAAAGAAAAATTGGAAAAGTTGCCCGGAAAATTGGAAAATTCGGGAAATATTGAGTGCTTTTTTCTATGGTATTTTTGTATGAACTTATTGTATTATTGAAATTTGGACTCCTGTCCAACGTCTGTCGGCTCAGCTGGTTTACAAATATATATAATGTGCTCTAACAAACACCAGAGATAATGTGTAGGAATCACGAAATTAAAACCAAATTGCGTTGCTCTGGAAAGAGGTTATTTTAATTAAATCCAATGTGGATACAATTAATACATTCAACATCAATCTTGTATGTTACAACACATGTTACACGACATAAAAAGTGTACAAATGTTACCTGGAAAGAGAAACAACATTAGAGCTATTGATTTCCTATTTAATTCTCTCCAGGAAGATTATTGAGACACAAGTAACCAAATCCCTTTCTTGTATTCCGTCACTAAATTCAACTGTTCAACCACCGAGTCACCACAGACTGGCACAAACTCCATATAGCCACCACCATAGTGAATTCGGTGAATGATCATTTACAAGTGTGGCAAGTGTTCAAGTGTGGCCAGTTTATATAAGCCAATATATAAGCCTTCACCCGAGGTGGGTTCTCACCCAGCTGTCTGCAAAACATTAAAAAATTCAAAACTCGACTGACTGAATAATATTATTGACTGACATTAATGCAATAATAAATAATATAACAACACAATATTGTTTTGATGTAGATCGAGAAATAAACATGTTTTTTTAACATTTTTTTGTTTTATTTTTTATGAATATATAAGTCACAGGTTAATAATAAAATCAGTTTTTGAATTAAATACTCAGGGATTTTATTAAACGCCGGCAAATAATGAATTTGATAAATAATCTATTATTTGATATTTCATAGTGATAAATGATTTAATTATCAGATTTTAATTTCAAAAACTGGTTTCACCTGGGATATAATTGACGAAATCTAGGTATTTAATTAATATCCGGACTTAATTTAAGTACTTTATTGTGGACTAGGAAATAAAGTGATCATTTATATTAGATTAATTCGTAGTTTAGTTCTATGATTTGGAGTAATAATTGAGTTTGACGTAAAACTCAATTGTACTCAACTCAAGTAATAATTGAGTTTGATATAAATGAAATTTCTTATGTAGTAAATGTTTTTTATTTTTCAAATAAAGGTATCAAGCGTCTTATTAATAGAGGACATTTCCCAATCTATCAGAATACGAAGTATTTTTTGAAGTAATTATAGTAACAATAATCCACCAACCAAGATGAGACTCGTCTCGTCTCATGAGGATGTTCAATACGCAATATATTACTTATGCGTATTGAACATTATTTATTTATCACTTCATTGCACAATATCACACAAAAGGCGAGCTTACTGCCTTCAGGCATTCTCTACCAGTTAACCTTTGTCTTGATCAGAGAAGTTCAATTAGGACGTGCATGAAAGACACAATTTAGATACATTATGCTTTGCAACGAAAAATGATTCCTAGCCGAATACATCATGCAAAGGTTCAAATGAGATTTATGCTCTCAGTCAAATAAAATACTAAGATCTAAAGTCAGTTCCAATCCAATTTTCCGAAAACAAAACCTAATCAATGAAATATCTCAACATTTAGCTTTAAATCTAGAACATACCTGCAGTCTCGATTAATCAATTATAGATATGAAAACAATTATCACGTTACTAGTTAACTTAAGGGCGTATTTACATTTTGGACAAATTGGATTAGAACAGAAAAAGCTAGTTTTTCCTATAGTATATAGTGAACTGCTTAGCGCAGCTACCACCTGCAAGTTAGCACTGATTGAGTTATCTGAGTGGGGGACATCAGACGCTTATTCAGGTAGATGATGCGACCAGAAGCGGGCGATTCGATAGCCTTCAGACATTCACACCCGCATAATTCCAAGCTTAGCTCTCCGTATAATGCCTGGACAACACTGTAAAATAGATGAAATCTAATTAACAGGACCTTTGTAATCTCAGCTGTGGTCTCTCTTTGAAAAGTTGGCACCTAAATTTATGTCGCAAAAATGAAGCGATGACGACTATACACGTCAAACACAATTATTCGCTTTTGCTGAGTTTAAAATTAATACTAAATAATATAGATATTTTACTCTAATAATAGTAAGGGCCAGAGTTCGAACCCACAATCTCACGAACGTGAATCGAAAATATATACCCTTAGGCTGTCTAATTACTAAAAAGTATAATAGACTTTAAACGGCGTTTTTGAATAAACCGTTTAACTTTTTGACCGTTAAACCCTTTTAATTTTTTAACCGCTGAACCTCGTGTAATGTCGTCAAACTGCAAACCTATCTAATACAAGGAAATCACTGCCTAGAATTAAAGCTGTCATCGAAGTTTTTCTTTTTTTTCTTTTTACTTACAATGGGGCAATTAGCACATTCTGCCAGGACTTTGGCGGGAACTCGAGAAGTGGTTTTTGTTTGATTATTATAAAAGTTGTGTATTTTGTGCATAAATCAAATAAAAGTTCGAGTGCGTTTTTCGTCCTGGTTTGTTCTTAGTAAACCTGTTCGTACTATCACTTCCCTTTTCTGAGCGACTCCTTACTTATTTCGACGGCACTGGACATTGACTGGATTCGTTTTAGACTACATTTGTTTATTAGAAAGAAAACTTGACAACTGGCAGAATGTGCTAATTGCACTATTGCCATGTGTAAAAAAAAACGCATTCTGCCAATTGTCGTTTTCTTTTCATATATGGCAATGGTATAATTAGCACATTCTGCCAATTATCACTTTTTTTTTCTTTTCATATATAACAATGGTGCAATGAGCACATTCTGCTAGTCAAGGTTTCTCCGTTTTTTTTTTATTATGGAAAAAAGGCGGCACATGAGCATACAGTCCACCCGATGGTAAGTGGATACTGTCGACCATGGACATCTGCAATACATGTCAACATCGGTCCAGAATGACAAATGTTGGCATGCCCCCGGATGCGCTGCCTACCTTTGGAGATATAGATAGGATTTGAGATACTTTAGAGGGATAAGATGGGATGAAAATGGGCTCTGGCATATCCCATTCACTACTGAAATACGTACGTATATTGGGAAAATAGGATAAAGTGAGAAATGCAGTACATTTCAAGGTAGTCTTCTGTGCGAGAGAACTTAATTAAAGTCATTTAAGTGACAATATGTGTTTTAAATTAGTTTGACGTAATTAAAGACAATTAAAGTTAAAACAATTAATTTTGACTTAATTAAAGTTAAAATACATTTTGTTAATGTCCAGTCACATCAAAGCAAGTCAGGTGTCGCTCTGTAAAGTGATAGTAGGTGTACTGAGGACAGAGATGGACTTATTGGACTCATTTATTAGATTATCACAAACACCAGGCACTTTGAAGTTTAATAAATTACCACTATTGCACTACAATCTCGTCGATGCCTGTCGTCGCATTCTAGTATACAGCAGCCCACATGTCAAAACATAAAAATGGTTAATAGTTAAATGTACAAAATGCTATTGTCCGAATGTGTATGTGATAAAATGATCAATTCTTGTAAAGTCTTAAACGGCTAAATATGGCAACGTTGAAAAGTTTAATAGGCGAAATGTTTTTATTACAAATACATGATTATTAATCTCAAGTGACCAGTATCAACTAACATAGATAGGAACTTACCTAAAAAATTTACCTTTGAGTTGCGTATACATCGCAACAACTAATTCTGTTTGATAAAAAAGACATTTTGTCCGTTGTATTGCTTGCCACACATACGTTTTGAATTTTGTACATTTTAACAATGAGGCAATTAACCGTTTTTGAAACAGTCTGTCATCCTATAGGTACTCAATAGTTTATTTGCTTAAAAACGTTGGTACACAAAAGAGGTCTTATTCTAAGACAAAGTGAATCTATACACAAGATAACGGCGTGCAAATGTTGTTATTAAACTATTTAATTATCTATTTTAAAATAAATTTGTAATTTTAACATTACTAAAAAATATTTAATAATTATCCATATTCAATGTCTAAAGTAGTAATTAAATGTTCTCATAATATTATTTAAAATAACAATTTTTTATCATTTACATAATATGTAATTCTCAATATATACATATTAGTATCACTACCAACTAGTAACACTACAGGGCCGGCTTTACCTATGGTGCAGGGTGTGCGGCGCACACGGTCGCAGGGTCTTAGGGGGCGCCGAGCGCCGCTCGCGACGCCCCCAAAGAGCCTACTAGAGGGCGCCAGGGTATTGATTGCACCTGGGCGCTACATGGGCTAGAGCCGGCTCTGACTCACTATATGCAGTAACACTTTTAATAGTTTCCTCTTAAATCTTAATTCCTTTTAAGGTATTACATTTATTATATGTATAAATTGATAGACATGCATTATGCATTTCGGCTAAATATTTTGATCCTCTCTCGTGGTGTGTATATACACCATAAACACCGGATATATATGTCGTTAGCGGTAAAAAAACTAAACGCTTTTTATCATCAGATAGTATCAGATCGTTAACTTTGTTCGGGGTGAAACTATGTGTAGCCGCGTCTTTGCTGTTTGCATTAACCGCCTCGTCTACCTGGCTCCCGAGCTGCCTGTGCGCGCTCACTTATGCCGCGCCGCCGTCGTCTCATTGATTGCGACTATAAAGCAAAATATAATTATTTTGAAAACGAAAAAAACGTATTCTTTGTCACCGTCTTGCTCATACGTTCTTTACATTTAAACAAATACTAAATTTACTTAACATTTACTAAAAAAAAAACAATTTGTACTGTTAAATATGAAATTATGATTTTTAAGCAGCTTAAGAGTACCTAAGGTGGTTGGTTACTGTTTAATTAAATTTTAAGTGAATATTTACATTTGTTTAATTTTATTGAAACAGCACAAATGTCTTTTCCCCACTTGTAGATAGTCTTTTGTCATCCTTAGAAGAATCAAAAATGGAGATATGGAGGACCATATTGTTTTAATTTAATAGTATTGCGAAATCAGCAGTTCCAAAAACAGTTATATTTGAATATTTCCTATTTTAAAATAAGAATTTGTAAATGTGAAGATTATCGGAAATTACTCGGGAACTCATGTTGTAATTTTTTTATATTACTAGTCATCCTGTATGCTCTTCTTTCCTGATTACCTGATTTCGCCGACTAGTCAGTCGCCCGTTCGGTCGCGACGGTGAAACCGCGGCATAACTCCTTTTTATCGGGTAAGTATGACGCATCTCAGAACCTGTTTGCGCCGTGACGTGACGCGATCACTGAGTAAGCCAGCTAAACGAGGCCGCGAGAATATAATAATTGTCCTAACGTGTACAAAGTGTACATTGTGCCGTAAATTGTTGTTTGTTTCATAATAAAGAGATTTCTATGAAATATATCTATACTATACCATCACCCTATGTCTCTCCACTGCTGGATACTGGCCTCTACACACGATCCTACCCACCTCGTTCAACCAACACTGGCGAACCTTTTCCAAATCGTCGGTCCACCTGGCCGGAGGGCGTCCCATCTCCACTTGAGGACTCTTCTACCGCAGCAGTTATTTCTATAAACAAATTGCAGGGTGCATTTCTTAACGGATTGAAATGAAATTTGTCAGAAAAATAGTTTCGAGTATCTCTTGTACTCTTATGGGATTGTTCATCAGTCATGTGATCAACATTCAAAATGTTAACATTATTTATTCAACTTATAGATCAATATATTAACTGATACTTCATCAATTTTTGCAATATAAACTATTCATAAAAGTGAATCCAAAAACTCAGTGATTTAAAACATCAACAGATTAATGGATCGGCTGGTAAAATATGAAGCAAATCTATCAGTGACTTTTTTAATCAGAAAATTGAACAAACGAAATAACCGGAAATAATTGTTAATTTTCTAGATAGGCCAAGTCCTGTGAGTAGTTTCAAAATTAATAACTATTTGGCATAAGCGAAACTAACAAAAATCAAAGTTAATTTACACGAACGTTTCTCAACCTTTTTAACCTTTGAAAAGCAGACTTTATGTATCTTCGTGCTGCACAGATCATTTTCAGTATCGATCTCCGAATCATATTTCTCATTTCATAACTTTTGGGTTTATATAACATCAGTCTGTCACTTAAACCATATTTTTTCTTGCGTCTTAGTGGTAAACATCTTAGAAAATATCATAGTTTTATATTTATTAAGTAAAACTATTATTCTATATGTCTGTCTAAACTCTGTTTTTCCTTAAATAAATCAATAAAAGGTATTTTCGTACAATATTATTTTTTTCTGAACAAATGCAACCCTCTGTATCGCGACCCCCATATTGATAAACAATGATCTAGACCAGCGATTCCTAAAGTGGTTTTCTCGGAAGGGACAACAGGGTTCCGCGAATTAGTTTCATTTGTCAATGGACCGTCTGTAGTCTTGGTTAATAATAGCCAATAATTCCACAGTAAATAATAATTCAAAACTTTGTCATAAGTAATAACTCAACAACTAGCTAAGTGTAAATGACCCATTACTATTCGTATTAGCACAGCATCGCGACATGTAACACCCTCTGCCGCCCGCGACCGTAGTAAAATTTATAATTAACAAGGAAAAACGTTAATATTTGATTTACATGTCGACAATTACTTGTGTATTTTTTATTTGATGTTGGGGTTCCATAAAATAAAAGTCATTTCCTAGGGGTTCCGTGGCCATAAAAATTTGGGCACCTCTACACAATGATATAATGTTAGATAGGGCTCATGAAGCTTTATAAATGTTTTTTTAAAACGTCTGACGGCGGCGCCTGCGACTCGTTCCTCCTGTCGGCCTTTTTTTTCTCGTTTCTTTTTAACTTGTTTCTTTCATTGAATTTCAATACCCAAAAACGGGTTTTAAACTGTGATTCACTATACAGTTTAGTGGAGTTTACAAACGTCTCCTAATTTTTCAAAAATAAATAGTTAAATGATCAGCAGAAAAATACGGAATGAGCAGCAAATCGATGACAGCAAAATGTTGTGCATATATTTTTTTATATTAATATTGAACAGTCGGAATAAAAGCGAAGTCCATGTCTAATTTTTCAATTATCATTAAGCGGTGAAGAAGAGTGCACGCTGCAATCTCACAGCTGCTGGGCCCGCTCGAGTGGCATTACCCCTCTCTCACGGAAATGAACTGATTTTTCCACTTTATCCTATGTCCCCAATGTCCGTATGTGTTGTCTATCCTTCCCATTTCCTCAACCCTTTATCCAAATATATTCCTAAATATCCAAAGGTAAGGCAGCGCATCCGGGAGCGTGCCAACTTTTGTCATTCCAGACTGATGTTATCATGTACCGCGGACGTCCATGGGCGACAGTATCCACTTACCATCAGGTGGACTTTATGCTCGTTTGCCGCCTTCTTTCTATATATAAAAAAAACTATCGTTGTGTAAACTGAATAAAGTGACTTCTATATCTATGTGACGGAATGAATGTTGAGATATCCAGTCAAGGGTAAGGTATCCAAGCAACCCCTAAATTGCCAATAGGACTATTAGATTATTATATACTACCGCTTAATCGATCGTCCCTTCGTCTAGACGGCGGGTTGAGAACTAATCCATAACAGTTTTAGGGGTTATCAACACCATATGAAGAGATAAGACTGTTTACTACGTCAATAACATCTTACATCATATAACATCCTACTTCAGAGCTTCCCCTTGTAATTTTGAAAGGTTTTTCGAGCCATAATCAACTATGCGGGCCCTGTCGTTACAGCTAGAAGCCGAAGTGTGACTATGTCGAGCTGGTCGCCTGCTAGCCGATATCTAGCATTACTTGTACAATTACGCTACGAATTGCTTCCTCATCGGGCGTCCAATTTCTCATTTGTTTCTCCTCCTTTCTAACTACGACAAAATGGGTTGGTGGAAAATTATTTGCCTCAAATGAGGAGGAGATCTTAGCTGAAGTTAACGTGTATGGTTAAGAGTTGGAGGAAAGTGTATTTTTTGAAAGGGTTAAAAAAGTTAGAATATCGTTGGGTTACGGGTATAGAGTTAGAGGGAGATAATGTTGAAAAATAAAATTAACTACAAAAAATATTGTATTTTTCTTTTGAAGTCACTGACTTATCAAACCACCCTCCTATCATGTGTTCGTTGATGCATACATTCCATTTCTATAACAGAATGTGTCCGGACTACTCTCGAAACATAAAACCATGAATTTCATTCTTTTGTTTTTACCTAAGGAGCCAATTGGTAGAAGTAAACAAAAAAAATGTAACAATACACTTGAGATGCACCATGTAAATTTTCAAGGCTTATTTTCAAGCTTTTACATGTTTTAATGTTAAGGCAGTTAATATCAAAACAATGGGCGAACCATGACATAATCCGCTTTTTTATTCTTATCTTTATTGGATAAAATATGTTTCACACCTTCGGTGGCTAGAACTTGGTGCAGACTTTTTTTAATGGTTACTACTAGGTGTAGCCGTTAAAGTGTAAACAAAATAAATAGCATAATTGAATTATTTCAACCAAAAAAGCCTTATAAAGCAAATAGCATCAGCGATGAGAAATTGTTCAGTGAGAAATTGGTGAGAATCCTACTTGCAACTGAATTTTTTGCATAATTTGTGCAAATAGAACAATTATATAAGCCTGTAGTTGCATATAGCTTCTTCAATAAATAAAGCTATATGTTGCAACATCTCAATTAGTGAAAAAGCTCATTTATATAGGTATTAATTAGAAAACTCAGTGGCCGAATTAAGGGGGAGGTCGGTAGGTATTAGATAGCTATACGTTATTGCTGTGAGATTTGTTAGCTAACCCGGACTTTTTGGTCTTAGGAAAGTACCGTCATTTGGAGAGACAGGCTGATGGTATACTCTCAATACATTTGAAATTCTATTCAAATCATGATATCAGTGTTCAAAAATGGATAGGTAGGACCTTATTAATGACATTAACTCGATTCGAACAAAACTCCCACGCTTTGAGAGTAACCCCGCAGTTGTGAACCAATAATAGCTATTATTGATGTTATTGAATCTACTTCTCCCAATTAGCGTTTAATTTGAAAGTGTTCCTAGTACTGCATTTAGTTCAGAAATCATCATCATAATCAGCCCGTTGCAGTCCACTGCTGAACTAGGGTTTCTTCCTGTACAATCAATCTTTGTTGGTCGCTTGCTACCTCGACGACATCATCGCGCCAACGGGCCTTTGGTCTGCCCACCCTTCTGCCATCTGGATCCATCGCCCGTCCTCTTTACTATATACGGGACCTACCCATTTCCACTTAAGCATAGCGAACTTCCGAGCAATGTCATTCAATCCTGTTCGCCTCCTGATTTCACTGTTAGGCACATGATCTCTCATAGAAATACCCAACTACTTGCAATTTGTGCTACTTGCAAGCGGTGTGCAGTTTTCCTTGTCAGGGTCCAGGTTTCGTATGTCATAGTCGGCATTACACATTGGGTCAAATACTCTGCGTTTCAAGCATACTGGAATCTTCCCCTGAGCACGTTGGACAATTTTCTGAATGCGGCCCAACCTAGCTGTATTCGCCGGCCAATCACCACTTCCTGTCCATCTTCATTTAGCGTCGGGGTTTGCCCGAGGTACACGTACTCTTTTAAGTTTTTTATAGCGTAGCCGTGACCCAAGATGTAATAATAATAACAATTATCTTTATTGTTGAACATGTGATCTAGCTGTTCTTGACACATGATTTGTATTTTGTCCATGTTTATTCTTAGTCCAACGGCAATCGAAGCGGAGTACAATTATTCTAGCATTCCGTGCAACTGCTCTAGAGATTCCGAAAAGATTATCATATCATCAGTGAATCTAAGGTGCGACTACAGAAATACAGTTACACAATACACATGTTTACATTTCGCCTGTATTGCCATGCAATGGGAAGAAGACACAAGTGCAACTGACGACCAATTAGCCCAGTTGGTAGTAGTCCTGCCTGCTGTGCCTAAGTTCCCAAGTTCGTTTCCTGGTCGGACCGGATTGATTTTGTACTCCCATGATGTGGGAAATAAATTGAGTGATATCGAAAACTTCAATCTCACGCGTGGATTGTAAAAATATACAATACGTAAAACCTGCACTGTTTTGAAACTTTGACGGGGTTTCAACCATGAATATTTACAAAATGGAATAACTTGAATGTACATTAGACTGGATTTATTAATGGCTTGTATTTAAGTGTTGCAAAACAATACTAAATGGGCAGCAAACCACAATTAATGGAACAACCTATTTTTGAATAACTGAGAATGTCAACACAAAGTCGCGGTACTCCTATATCTTCATCGGCCCCAGAGAACCTGAACCTACACCTTTAAATTTGCTGCCGTCGATATGCTGCAACTTTCAGTATTTCTGCTACTCATTTAATTATTTCCCTTTACTAAATTATGTATATACCGATTTTTCAATTATCACCATCTAGATAGAATTATAGATAGATAGAATTTTTTATTCCATACACACAAGTATGGATACACATACACACACACACAATCGCGATAACATGACAAAGTCTTATTCTAAAATTTAATTAAAAACATAGTTTTGCAAACAAACAAAAATAAAATTAAACAAGGCGGCGGTGTATTTGACTAAAAGACTGAAAATTAGCGCCATGATCATCCCATGACACTGCTGAATCCCATTTTACTGCTGCAGCACAGTTTGTTATCATTCACTTCTTTTTAATTTCCAATCTTTTTACTTATTCTTGAATATTTGTAACGATTTGTGTTGAAGTGGCAAAAGTAAAGTGCTCTTCTATTCTATTGTAAAAGATTCTTAAAATGACAGCACGCTGAGAATTGCATTTCATAAATATGGTCAGGTACATAGCCACTGTAAAAGTACCGGAGTATTTGTTCGATAAATTCGTCTGGAATAACTGTGTTCATGAAAAATCTACACTTAAGTGTGCGAATATGATGGACTTGCCGAAACATAAAACGATTGGATTTAGGGGTTTCGAATTTTCTGCAGCAAATGTTTGGAATCATTTACCACCACCCTTACGCACGAGCGTGTCCCAATATACATTTGAAAAAGAAATTAGTCGAGCTTATTTTGGTAAACAACTCGCCCTTTATTAAAAATTCGGTGTTCAGTTGCACCAGCGCTACGCGAGAATGGGCAATAATTTAAGTAGCAGAAACTAGCGGTCATTTTATTTTATATAAATAACTTGAATTTATACCTATGTATATAGGTATAATTTCTAGGTATAATATATATATACTACACTGTCAAATAAGTTTCGGATTTTTTTAATAAAACAATAATTATTGCTTCAATCGTCTAAATTTATTTTGTCGCCCTTAAAATAGACTCCATTTGACGCAATACACTTTCGCCAGCGAATAATCCATTCGTCGAAACACTTCTTATAGGCACTTTCCGGTATGGTCTTTAGCTCTTTTGGCGAATTTTGTTTTATTACGTCAACGCACTCAAAACGTCTGCCATGAAGGGTAATTTGAGTGTAAAAAAGGTAAAAAGAGGTAAAAGGTTGAGGGTAAAAAGTTACAAGGGGCCATATCTAGCGAATATGGTGTTTGGTCGATGACATTCGTTGAATTTTTGGCTAAAAATTCTTGTACGATGATTGAGGTGGGAGACGGCCGGCGCATTGTCGTGGTGTAGTATCCAAAAATTGTTGTTGCAGAAATCTGGTCTTTTCCGACGAATATTCTCTCGTTATCGCCTCATGGCGCCTAGATAATAATGTTTAATGATAAAATTCTGAGTGGACAACACCATGATAATCAAAGAAAACAGTCCATGTGACTGATTTCTGACGTGTTTTTTTCGGTTTCGATTCGTTGGCTGGTTTGCATGTCAAACTCATAAACCCATGTTTCGTCACTCGTTATGATGCGTTTCATGAATATGGGATCCACACTGGCTCATTCAAGCATGTCTGTAGCAACCTGTTGGCGAGTATCTTTTTGAAGAAAATTCAGTTCCTTCGGAACAAGCCGCGCCTTAAAACAATGGTGCGAACGGATCCGGGACACGTCAACTTAGTGAGCTAACGCGACGATTTACCATCAGCGTGTCCTTCACAGAGTTAATATTTTTTTCAGTCGAAGACGTTGAAAGTCGATCATATGCTCTTGTTTTTGATAAATTCGACTCACCGTCTAACATTTTCAATGATTTCACATAAGAAATATTGTTAGCAACGCAAAATTTGAGTCAAATTCTTTGTTCGATATTTTTATCCATTGTAAAATTCGCAAAGTACACTCGAGGTCGTCTAGCAAATATGAAAATTTTCAAACAACTATCTGACAGATTGCGCCAAAACATTATATGAAAATTAGCTACAATAGTGCCAACCTAACAGCAATATATTTTTACGCGGGCATTTTATGCGGCCATTCTTTTTTCAAAATTCACGACATATATATTTTAATATGATATAGATACAATTAAACCAATTGCCCATTGTTCCATATTGTACTTATCTTAGAATTGATTATTATATTGTCTACACCCTTTTAGCTTTTAATTTTTTGTTTGTACAAAGTTTTATTTTAAATAAGAGATGGAATTACCCACGTACAGCATTATGGAAACATTGTAATAATGAGAGGGGCATGTTGAAAATCTGCGCCGTGTAGCAGAGCACTCACAGCATACGCCGAGCCTACGATATTGTGTACCTTTTGTGCACTGAGATATTGTAAATTAATTTAACTCTGTATACCACTGCTTTGTTTTGTGTAATTTACAGTGGCAAATAATTTATTTTTAAAAAAAACAAGGCGTAGCGGCTGCCAAAGCCCTGAGGAACAACAACACCTCTAAAAGAGTGGACTCGCCAACTTGCTTTGCGTGGCGTTTTAAGGCCATACAAGACCTCGTGCACAAGACTATATGCATGGGGAGGCCCGTGTCCAGCAGTGGACGATAATTGGGATAGTTACGGTTATATCTCATGCTGGCAATCCGAACTGTGTCCACCAGATAGAATATATAATTGCAAGGTGAAGTCTATAGTGCAGTGAGACGATATCGATAGGTAGGATTCAATTTATTCTAAACATAGTAAATAATTGAATGAAAGCATCGGCCAGTGAATACAAAAATATCTTCGATCAATTTATTTTCAGTCTGCGATTCGTTATATTCATTAATGTGTTCACTTCGAAAAGTTTATTTGCTCTTGTTTTATTTATCATACCAACTCTTTTTCTATTCCATTTTCGCAGTAGTCGGTCCATTATCGTTCTTAATGACCTTTGCAGCAGTGTTGTTATACTCAGTATCAACCTTTAAGGGCTTGTTCTTGAGATCCAAATTTCCAAAACGGTAACAATCAAACCAATAACGGACCGTGCGTATGCGGTGTTTGGTGCGTACACCGTTGATATTGCGTGCCGTCTGTGCTGCGGTGCTGCCGCGACGGCACCAACTTTTCTAACTATGCCACGGTCGCAAACAATGATATATAAGCAAAAAGTAGTTTGACGGAAAAAGAAAGGAATAACTGATCTTGAAAAAAATGACATTGCTTAAAATTTAAATTAATTTGGTATTTGGAATTCTAAGCCAAACGCTAGATAAGTAATTTCAAAGTGATCACCATGAACAAACAACATTTTCATTGGTAAGACCCTAATAATAGAATATAAATAGCGATAAGACCGCCTTCTGCGCATTTCATGTGTTACAATGTCTGTTACTGATTTGTTTTGGTATGCTATACAGTTTATACAGTTTACACTTTACAGATCTGTCATATACCAAACAAGGCACCCCTTGCGCAGCTCGTTAAACATTTAAATGTCACGCTCGAGCGCCAAGTTTTCAAAGGCTCCAAGTTTTAATGATCTAGTTAGCGGCTCCTTTAACTTATCCGTGTACCGCTTCGCGCCAGGAACTTCGATGCAGTCGTGGAGCGGATATCGCGTTCATAATAGGTTCATTCAGGTGAATTATTGAACCATTTATCGCGCTGCTTTCGCACCCCAGTCACCCTCTCACATCGTGAACAGTATGGTGACTTAACTGGCTTGCTAAACGCGCTCAACTAAGTCAGCATACACATGCTTGTTACATATTCGTTTCCACACCCGAACTTTACGAAATTTATTTGTTTAAGGGAAACGTACAGTTTGTTGTTAAGATAAATTATGTTAACACAAATCTTGATAAATAAAAAAAAAACGCAAAGAAATCCACTATTTAGGCTTATTTTACAGTTTAGTTTGGCAAGTTATAATCCAAAAAATTATAAATTCAGATTAATAAGCAACTTCACAATTATTCCCAGGTGAGGCTAATTCCTCATACTTACAACTCTATGATAAAAACATGAATTAAAACAATGTTCAAAGAGCTGTTGAAACTACGTATTTTGTGCTTTATTACATTTCCCAAATTATTATTGGTATTGAGGGAGAAGACTTTTAATATATTCGTTATTATTATTTATAAACCTTCAATCGCATTAGCAGCTAGTTTCTTCAATTATAGGTACCTAAGTCTGCTACGATATTTTACTCACTGCTTCTAAGCGTTTATTTTCATCGTCTGAGATTTGTGCTCCGTTCACCTACTGATTGTTCAGCTCGAAGTACTTGTTGTTCTATCCCCCCCCCCTCCCATTCCCAGCCACCCTCAGCGCCCGCCGGCGCGCGAAATACAATCAAGTACATACTACTGCATACCTTCCGCAGAACGAACGGCATCGAGTTTAAATTCTTGTATATGGGTTTGTATCATATAGTCTCTTTCTCGAAATGAATAAGTAGCCATTATGACTAAATCTTGATATGATTAGAGCTCAATTTGACTGGATCTCGATTTGACTAGATCCCAAATGGTCTAAATCTCAGATTGGCTACATCACGTACAACGAACTATATTTATATATACATATAAAAAAATCGTAACAGAGCCGTGTCTGTACATGGAGTATTTTTTGAAAGAGTAACTGCAGTATAATGTACGAATGAAACAGAGCTCAAAACAATAATTTTAAGAATTTTTATCTCTCTATCTGTCTGAACGCGTATCACGCAAAAACCACTGAACAGATTTTAAGGAAACTTTGCACAATTATAGCTTATGTACCGGCTTAATATTTAGGGCACTTTTTATCCCAGTCCGAGAGTTTCCATGGGAAGAATCACTAGTTCATGCAAACGAAGTCGCTGGCTCCAACCTACATATTATATTAAAAGTGAATACTGACCACTTCTAACCATCAGTCGCATAAATAGACGTTAAAGTAAAAAGTAATGATAAAAGTAAATTGTTTCAATCATTTTAAATAAGAGATTTTATATATAATGGAAAAAATAATTCTTGATAATTTGCTATTATGACGTCATATTCCAAATCGGTTGTTATTTTATTATTACGACGAAGTTATTTTTATGTTTATTTTAAGCCATTTAGAAAATCAATCATTTTGAGACAAAGTAATTAATTGGCTACTTGACAATTTGGATTATTGCTTTTTAAAAAAAAGACCATTCCATGAAAGAAAATGAACATTCTCATTATTAATTTTAATTTCGCGCGAAAACAGTCGGTCACGTGACATCGTGGGTCTCTGACGTCACATCACTATAAAACATCTGTTCTGAGATGTTTAGAATTTTTTTTCTTTAGATTTTGTTAAAAATGAGTTCATTATCGTATAAAATGTGTGCACGTGCTATATGCCAAGTGTGATCATTTAATAAGTCCATTACTTCGAGAACAGTGGTTACAGTAAGCACGACAATACACCATCATATACATCAAATAATGATATTTAATATATTACCTAAATGTTATACATACATAACCGATATTAATTACAAAACGAATTAACTAGATATTTCTGCGTACGTAGGGTTATAATTAATAGACAAGGAAATATTCACATTTAATCTCAACAAATATAGACATAATATAGGTCAAAAAAACAAGGAAACTGAACGACTCTTTTCCCAGTCGTTAGTCACAGTGTGTCCTTGTAAGTGAGAACGCTCTTAGGATATTGTATACGTATAGTACATCAATTCCCTCAGAATATATCATAGATAGGCTATAAATTTAAGGCTTTCCTCCCAATTCATTCCTTAATCTGCAAAGGTAGGCATAAGTACGTTTGCCATTCTGGATTGATGTTGGCATGTATCGCTTGTCTATGGACGACAGTATCTACTTACCATCAAGTGGACTGTAAACGCGTCTGCCGCTTTTTTTCTATAAAATCTATAAAAGAAAGTGATTCCAATATAAACCAGTTTAAGTGGAACTTTTACCATTAACCACTGTTAATTTAACCACTGTTAATTTTTAAGTGGAAATGCTAGAAGTTTCAACAGCTAAACTTTGGTAGGGAGGTTATCAAAGGAGTCTTCACCTTCCTAAAATATCGCTTTTTATAAATAGCGCTGTTACATGTTAATCCCTTATGATTTTTAATAATCACTTCTAACTAGAAATTTGGTAATATAATGTAACTAACAATTCTATCTGAGATTCTTCACGCTGTAGATAGTGGAGTTAGCTATAGACAAGCTAAATAGTCCGTAATTTAGCAAGATTGGTATGCATCTTCAAAACTAGTCTAATGCTTCAAGTAGAGTGCTTGAAAGACGAGATGTAGTACATTCGATTGGCCTAAAAACAAAACAAACAATTTTATCTTCTAATTACACAAATACAATATTGAAAAGAGTAAAATGATAAAGTTATTTATAGCTACTTAGTTTGTATTTTAAAAAGATTGTGATATTTAATAATAAAATAAAACAACGAAACTTCATCAATAACACATAAAAAACACCCAATAGCTGCCATACTTCATGAGCAGTTTAAAAAAAAAGGCCTCTTTTCGAAAATTTGAGTTTGAGTACTGTTTGAGTAATTTCAGTATATATATATAGGAGTATATTTTTTTTGGATCCAATGAGCTATTATGCAGAAAATGCTATAAAGATTAAAGATTTTTAGTTTAAGTTTTGTCAGTTATCTATACCGTGACAAAAACTAATAATATCCATCTGCCATATGATAATATCCAATAGAAAAACCTCCTATAAAACTATTTTCTACATAGTTTTATGTAGAAAATAGACAGCCTACCCGATGGTTGGTGGCTACCATTGTCAACAGTGTGCAACTGTTTACAAAAGTTAACATGTGGTGCTAATTTCTTAGCTAAAGTAAACTATGTAGCATTTACTGGTCATTACATCATTGTCGGGGACTGCAGTTAACCAACTTTTACTTTCAAAGATACATAGATTATACTTATTATTTCTGCAATGATCCTAATATGAATACTATGTCTATTAATATGAACTGGAATGAACTACCATTAAAGGTACCCCAATAAGTAAATGAATGGTACCCCTTGGTGTTGCAATCATTCTTGGACTACAGTGACCACATACCACGAGGTAGGCCGCCTGTTTGTATGCAGCCTATTCACTATGAAAATGTTAAGAAAATATTTTACTTAATATAAGTGATAGTATATCTCAGTTCTTTGATGTTATCACTGTATGTCTTCTGTTAGAAATAATACCAAAAATTATTTATTAATCATGACAACCTGATGACCAGAGCCGGCTTTACCTATGGTGCAAGGTGTACGGTGCACATTACTGCACATATTGTTTTATATATTTTCCTCTGTGTGAATATAAAAGTAATGCTTACTTAAATTAAATGTTTTATTTGCAAGTGCCACAGTTTCCACTATCAATGACTGGGTATCCATGTGACGATTATATCTCCTTCCGGACAATCATCAGAAGTTTTGTGTCTTGGATCTTAATATAGAGACAGCACAAGATATAGCAAACACTCCTATGTCCATATATATGGTCCAACTGTAGACCCAGCTGTGTAATATAAAGATGTTCTGAGTAATAAGAAGCATTCTTCAACAGAGCGCACCATCAGATGACACCTGTAAAACATAATATTTATTACTAATAATATTATGAATAATTAACATTGAATCTTGGCATTTAATACTGCAAAAATAAGACAGTAGTTTTATCCCCAATCTGCTGCACTCAGTTTCCACTCATGTAAGGATTTTCTAATTTATCATTATACCATTGTTTTTTATATAGGTATGTATGAAAGATTCATTTGATACATTGAATAGACTACTTAAATAGAGACATAGTAATCAAATGTGTGAAACGAAATGTCATTTGTGTTATCATCAAATGGTCATTGTAAAATGGCCTAATTATACTTCAGCAATGTAAAGGAAAAATATTGTGAGGAAACCCTGTGAGCCAAATAATATAAAAAAATGTCCAATCATATTTACATTACACCCTTGTGGTGTATTTTGGCCAAAAACATCAAACATATTTTTCGTGTGGTTTATATCAATTAACATTGGTAAGCTTATAGCATTTTTTTATCGTTAACTTTACTGTTATTTTGCAATAGTGATATAAATTAAGTATAAGTGCTCTACAAAAGAAGTTTGTATAGTTTGTTATGCAATAATACGAAAGTAAAATACCTTAGAACCTTCTGACGTCATGGTTACATGCGTCGGCGAAGCTTAAAACCAGCTTCGCCGACGCAAGGGAAGCATTAATGATAACGAACAGTATGCACATAACACAGATGCCATCGTAAATTAACCTTTAAAGTTCACACAAACAACACGAATTATACGAACTAAAATAATAACTACAAAACTCCTTACAAGTTTGAAGTATGTGGAGGAGCAGAAATGTCAACAGCACGAACCTGGAGATGACTGATGATTGATAAATATGTAGTAGCAAATACGGAGAAACAAACGGTTCAACTCAACGCGTATAAACTTCCAACAATTTATAAGGACCTCGAAATTGAAACGAACGAATCGGTTTGTTTTTCTTCTTCTTCGGTTTGATGGCAGTATCAGTCGTCGACTCAAGCGCGACGACTATATAGTTCGCCAATGTCACGTGTAAATGAATTTCAAGTAAATATAGCATTACTCAGTTTACTGAGGACAGTTGGACTCCTTGGAAGTACACGAATGATGATTGCATTTGATTATCACAAACATGACACTGTACTTTATTATCACATCACAATGATTATCACAAACTATCACTATTAAACCACAAAGTCCATAATACATCATTTTCATAGTAATCAAAGAAAAAATTAACGCCACCTCTAAAGAAATTCTTTGGGGGGGGGGCAGCTAAAGAATTTCTTTTCAACAATGACAACAACAAAGCGTTTACGAAGTATGCTATTTATAAAGTATGTATTGTACGATGGAACTAATATGTGCCAAGGCATAAAAGTTCCATAAAGAGAAGATTAAAATAAAATATATGGACAACAGAGCACTAAAGTAGGTATATATTAGAGATACGCCGAGTACTCGTTTATTACTCGATACTTGGCAATTTTTTTTAGTACTCGTACTCGGCCGAATAACTCGGTATAATTGGCAAATATTCGATTAAAGTAATATGTACCGTATAGTGTAAAAATACTTGATTGTCGGCCTGTCAAAATAAGCATATTTAATAAAGTAATGAGCATTTAAAAATTTGAATTGAATGAAGCAAACAAGTAATCAATTAATAGAAATATAACAGAGGCAGGTTATGGTGCACCGGCCGCACATCGCGATCATGTTTAAGCGTGTTTTCGCGACCCGTACCATGTTTAAATAATATTGTATAAGCAAGAATATAATTAAATATCTGCAAAACGGGTAACGATTTTATTCGACACTAGCGACCCGCCCTCACTTCACTTCGGTTTATTAAATTTAAAACAATCGGAATAAGCTATTTTCCTGCGGTAGAATAGAGCCTATATTTTAAGTTAGACCTCTAGCAATACATCGGTGAAAACTGCATTCAATTCCATGCAGTAGTTTTTGCGTGATACGCGTACAAACATACAGACAGACAAAATTTCTAAAAACTGTTGTTTTGGCTTCTGTTGCTCTAATAAAGACCCCCATATTAGTTTTTTTTTCAATATCTATAATGTACAGACATCGGCCTGTTACAATTTTATTATATGTATGTATAGATATATATAGATACAACATAAGTCAACAAATGAAATTCGTTCCACATGCGTAAATGCTACTTTAGAGACAAAGTCCTAATAATTTTGTCCATTGTCGGTTATGACAATACAATTACTAATTAATTAATAAAATATTATGATCACAACAAAATTACGTAAATCTTTTGTATAGATTCCCTTAAAATATGCTTCGAATTATCATACTATACTACATAGTAAAACTTTCGTAGTACGTACGGGCCTTCAAATGGGCATTCTCCTTTATATATTTATATCTCTTAAAATATTAATTGCAGGTAAATTTTAAGCTTTATTGTTACATTTTATTACGTGGGGTCTTTATTCTTATTACGGTATTATAACTTATTTAATTAATACCAAAGACCGGTATCGATTGGTATGTGAAATAATATAGTGGATCAATCAATAATCAGTATCGCACTGACGTTCGAAACTCATTGCACCGCTCTGGCTCAAAGTGTTTACAGAACAGGTACCAAATGCGAACGATTTGAGATCGACGTCGAAATGAGCCAACACCTACTATAGAGCGTAAAATTAGGGGCTTGTAAATGGGCATTCTCCTGTGGTCAATAGGGCGTAAATACAATTGAGAAATCAGGCAGTACAGGCTGGCAGACTTGATATATATATATATACACACATAAGTATTATTTTATCTATTCCAAAGCATTTTCATTTGGCATGATACCAATACTACTGTACATACAATCCAGTCATTTTGTATATTGTCACCTAGTCAATTCACGGTATAGTCATTTTGATTTTTAGTCTTTATGTTACCTAGACATTCAGAGATGTAGACTTTTTTGCAGATTTGGTCTTATTGAGATCTAGATAATAAATAAATCAAGACAACCTTTTTTTATTATATAGGTTTTGATATTTTTAGTCAGGACTCAGCACAACAATAATTGAGTATCCAAAATATTGAAATAGCATATGCAGATGATTTAAAATAGCACGCGGCTATCTATGTTCACCATTTAACCACAACAAAGGAAGCGCACGGTTTCTTCCAAGAACTTGTAGTTTTGCGGTGTGCGATTATACGTGTACCACATGTCGAATGTTTTTGTAAAAACTATAATTTCAAACAAATGAACATGCAATATTTGGAATATCTGTAAAGGGGTAATAATTGAACGAGCGGCAAAATAATACTGAATGGGGAGCAAATTTAAAAATGAGTTAGGTTTTATGGTGACAATAACATAACGGTCACAGGAGGCCCGCGAAGCGAACTCCGTTGCTTCGGTGGTGTCATTCTTTTTTTTTTAGCCTATGTTTGTGTCCCACTGTTGCGCAAACGCCTCCCTTCTTCTATGCTAAACCGCTCTGTTTAACGCCACGCTCCGCCAAGTTCTGTCATATGCATCTAAGTCGTCCCGCCATCTCCTCCGCGATCTGCCTCTGCCTCGGTGTCCATTTCGAGGAATCCACTCGGTAACCAGCTAAGCTGAAATGGGAACTGGGCATGAGACAGACGTGTACAACGTCTGTCTCATGCATCCAGAAAAGTGAGCGAAAGTTGCTATGTCAGTCTTAGTAGAAATTATTTACTTTATTTATCTATAAATTAAAAATTCTGTAATTACCAATGAATGACACAGTAGAACTGCGTAGCAAGTGTGCCCGCATCCGCACTGTGTTGATTTTAGGGGAACAGTAACCGCATATCACCAGGTGAGCCCTTTGTTATCTAGAGAAAGGGCCGATAAGAAAAACTCACATGATTTAATGCATTCCAGGAACAATGCAACGTTTTTTAGTGTTTGAAGTATTTCAACGATTCTGTTCGAAATATCACATTATTTCAGTCAACTAAGACCTAAGAAATGAACATAAGTACATGTTAATATTTTCTTGAACGATTTTTAATCTATCATCACGAAATTTATTTTCCCATAGTTGATTTATTAAATTACCAAACTATTATATTTTAATAAATAGTCTGTTTATTAGAAGCGACATTTATTTATTTTTATTACAACAATTACACAAGTAATATAAAAATTAGTAGGTACTTATATTTATATACTAATAGAGTTATACTTATATTTATATATTATATGTATATATTTGGACCTAGTAGTAAGGCACCCAGCATGCTGGCGGAATTACCCCGTTGAATGGCTAAGCTTATGTGAGGCAATTGCCAGCTCTGAGGTCACCATTGGTGTCAAACGATAATGGGGCCTAAGGAGCCTAGGGTTTCGACAACAAAAATTTAGTTGGTTGAAGTCCTTATATTTATAGACCATACCTTCTCTGCCACTTCTGCGGCAGCACCAACTTTCTCCGTGGTCCCCTGAAGATGGGAAGGAGTCAGCGTGTCAATATAAGTTGCGTCCCACACTAGGGGTCGCTCCATACTCCACGGAACCACCTCCGCCCATGGTCCTACCAACCTTACGGTTATACGGACCGAATCGTTGGGAGGTACGCGCCGTTCGCCTGCTGAGGGCTGTATTGCGGCGCGTATCTGCTCTGCCTCCCTACAAGTAACTTTCTTCACCCGTGTCCCTGAGCCACTCTCCCCCTTCTGGGGCATGGACTCCACAACTACGACTTACTCCGGTGCCGAGCCGCTCAGCTGCTCGAGCTTCTCCTCTTGTGCCACTGATGCGCGAACTCTCTTAACCTGTTGAAGTTCGCCGCCGAGCTGACGAGATCGCAGTAATAGATCGGTCCCTCTTCCATACGGCAGATCCCCTCCAGCATCTTCTTGCGCTCCTCTAAGTAGAGTGGACAGGCCTACAAAACGTGGTGCAGGTCCTCCTCTTCCATACCACATTTCACGGAACCAGGGACATTGCATCCGGTCTCTTGCCATCGTCACGCACGATACCGTTCGGCTCCAGAATAGCCGGTATGTTAACGGAGGCAAGAGGCCGACGTAAAATGTCATTTAAACTGGAGTGACGTGAGACCTGCTGGGTGACTCAGTCGGTCGACATTCTTGCTACAAGGGCACCTGTGTGGGACACACAGTCACACCTGTGTCAGCGTCCACTCGAAGAGTGATCGCCAGACGAAGGGTGTTGGAATCTAGAAATGAGTTCAAGTTTGGAGATGGTAACGCTTGGAGCCAATATCCAGACTCATTTTGTCCAACAGCCTTCAGTCTAGCGCGTTCAGTCCCCGAAATTATGTAAAAGATTATTTACTATGGATATATCGCACGGTGAGAATGAAATAAAGTCAATACGAAATCTGTGTATATGGGAAACGAAAGAAATGTGTTTGTGTGTGAGGGAGCTTCCGCTTAATTAAGTTAATGAAATAGACGGAATAATTGCGTGTGTCCTTTTCTAGCGAAAGTCGGGCAGTTTTTGAATAACTAGATGATAGACCTCTTTTTAAGTCATTTAATGTATTAAACTCGATTTGCTTAAATTTTGAGTTGAATCTTTCATTCTCACTGTGCGATATGTCCCAGATACTTTGTCAAATCTTTTGGTAAATTGTGACTCGGGACGGCCATTGTCCAGGCATTTTTAGTCTCATCCAAGTAAGCAAACTCATAGTTTGAAAGAGATCGGTTCAATAGAGTTTCTATGAGGCTGGATGTAGCATGGATAGAGGATAGAAAAGCCGCCATAGAAACACTGCCAATTTTGCCCAATAAAAATAAATAATCTTGACATTTGCATTTTATAAAAAAAAAATTTGACATTAGTACTATAGGTAAAGATATTAATAATATGTAATCTACTAATTTATTTTTCTCTTTATATTGCTTCTACAATATTTTTAACATATCTGTAATCTTTAGAAATAAATAAATACAACTTGATTCCAAATATGATATTTCTATAGCATATTTTCGTCATTACTATGATTTCATAATAGCTTGTATATATTTAAGAAAAGCAGCAAAAAACACTAAATGGGCAGCAAATAATTACCAACAAAACAAACTAATGTTGCTAAGTGTCTGACCACCGATTAGCCCAGTTGCTACTGATACTGCTTGCTGTTTAAAAAGTTCCGGGTTTAAAATTACCGGTCTAACATTAATTTGTCTAGAGACATGTTTGTTCGGGCCTGGGTGGTGTGTATGTCTCTCTGGACCCATGTCACCGGAAACTTTCCATCATATGACAAAAACTTTAAAAAATCGTCAAATAACATTTTCGACTTCTAAAAATAGCCATGGTTTTAAGGGGCACACCAACGTTCGTTACTTTGGACTGATGTTGGCATTTATCACCGATGTTCGTAGGCCACATACTTACCACCACCAGATGAATTGTCTGCTCTTCTGCCACCTTTTGTTTATATATAAAAAAAATCGCCAAATAAAATTATTGACTTCTAAAAATAGGCAAGGTTTTAAGGGGCGTACCAACGTTCGTCACTTTGTACTGATGTTGGCATTTATCACGGGTGTTCGTAGGCCACATACTTACCACCACCAGGTGAATTGTCTGGTCGTCTGCCATGTTTTGTTTATATATATAAAAAAAACAAATATCTTAATATTAGTCATTATTACAATAAACCATAAAGTAATTGATACATTTGACATAATGATACATTGATGATTAAGTGTATCGTTTTTATTCCATTTTCGCCTTTATGCAAACCAACAAGATTTGTATTTTGTGTGGTATCCGATGAGGGAATACGTGTGAAAATTACACGCGCTCCAGGTATTTGAAAAAGAATTGGATTGTGCATTGAAGACGGCCTAAGCTTTCATGCAGATAAAACCTGCTAGAGGTTGTTGAGCCGAGTTTGTGAGCGTTTTTATTGGACATTAAATAACAACTAAATTACCGTTATCTTACCGTAAAATGAAAACGTAACTGTAACCAGCCCTTTTAGAAAAAGGTATACACATGTTACGTTTACGAGTAATTACTTAATAATAATAACTAGCCATTTATCGTCCCCTACTCACCATGGACCTCATGACTCGTGCATGGCGGATGTATGGTCTTAAAACGGCACACTGCCCAAGCGGGTTTTACGAGTCCTCTCTTATAGAGGTAGTGTAGTTCCTCGGGGCTTGTGGTAGCGGTCTCGATATCCTTCAGTCACCCTTTACGACACCCGCCGCAAGAAATGACGCAGCAAAAAAATTGACATTATTTTTTAATTTGTCGGTGAAGTGGTAGAATGCGTTAATCTGTGATTGTATAGAATACTCTAGAGTGACAAGTACAAAGTTTGAGCCAATGTAGGCATTATAATCGGTATTCAATATTTCGATGCTACCAAGCAATTGTTTTTCCTTTTCTTTTTTAGTTGTATTATTTTTCATTCCCCTCCTCGCATTAAATGTTTGTACTAGAGCATCGTGGAGTATATGAGACATGTTGTGGACGGTGGAAAACTTATTGCATAAATTAAAACGGTAGATGTATAGAAAGAGGAATTTATTTGCGACACGCACTTTTAATAAATAAATCTGATTTTTATTAAACCTATAACTGACCCTTTTTTCACGTCACACGACCGTATTCGCCCATAGTGTCCGAAATGTTCATAATATGTACATCCCACATACGTCAAAATAAAAATTTTCAAGATCAAAATTGAACGGTCGCCAACACACTTCGTTGTTAATCAGCTGCGTACAATGTCAGATAAGCAGTGAAAAAGGGTTACATGCATACGACAATAAGAGAAAATAAATTTAACTACGTTTCCCAATATTTACCCAACGCCGCAACGGTCGGCATTTGTTGAAAGTCGCGCCTCGGCCAAACGACTTCGTCAATTTGCAGCCGGCGTCGTGTTTGCGCTGTACAAGCCCGCAGTTTACAACCTTCAAGAGACACCGTAGTGCCCATTGGAAAGTGGCCCTAAAATAGCAGTAAAATGAATCTTGCTAGTGGAGCACAAATAAATGAATTGCTATTTGTAAGTTTAAAAGAAGAAAAAAGTGAATATTCCTGAAAATAGTGTTAGGCGTCAGGCAACTCGTGTCTGTTGCGTGCAATTTTTAGTTTTATATTTAGCGTAAATGTGGAAAATTCAGCAGAATCTCAAAAACTTTCTTTTTTTTATAGAAAAAAGGCAGCAGACGAGCATACAGTCCACCTGATGGTAAGTGGATACTGTACCCCATGGACATCTGCGATACATGTCAACTTCAGTCCAGAATGATAAACATTGGCACACCCCCGGATGCGCTGTATAGTAATCTGATACTTTAGTTATTTTACTCTGAGTTTGCTTCGGCCGGAGCTATAGACATCGGGTGCGATCTCCGATAATTTGACAACGAACGGAATGAATGTTACAATGAAGTGCTTCATCGATGTTTTTTGATAACTTACGATTTCCATGTGTAGAATAGAGCAATCTATTATAAATTCTATAGTAATGAATTACATGTTTAATATCATTTTTTTATAGATATTAAATGAAATAAATACAATTTGTAATTATCATCCTTTGGAATATAATCGTGTTGCCTTTGCATACTATTTAAAGAAATAATTTAAAAAAAGTCCTGTCATCTATTTTGAAAAGATAATTTAGCTGTCATATCTCAACTACAACAAATGTCTGCTACGCAATATAATAAATAACTATGTCAATTAAATACATGTCCATGCACCATGCCTGACCATGCACAAATTAAGACACGGACATTTGAAATTTTCTCTAAGAACATGGGGAGTTGGCCCGTCAGAGAGATGGGTCAGAGAGCCCGTCGTCAGTCTCGAAAAATGGGTACGAGGTCAAAAGCTGTGGCGAGAAAATACGTGACTGTCTTTAGTGACCCTCCCATTGCATTGCATTGAACAATACAATAAAGGCAAATGGTAAGATTTACTATATGTGCTTATTACCTTTATATACTTAATAATTAAATCAATGGAACACGGGCAACAAAATATGTTAACGTTCCAATTTAACTACTCTTATTATGTTCTGCCTTAGATGTGCTAAATTAAATTTTTATATTTTATTAAATCACTAATAAGGCAATAATATGGTTCATAGGACTTAATTAATTCAACCAATAGCGTAAGATTAAAATGTAATAACCATGTGTGATATTTATTTGACAGGCTTATGGTGGTGCTATAGACTCACACTACTGCTGAAGACTGTGAGGAATATATTGCAATGTTTAGAAAAGTAGCGTTGAGAACCCAGCGAGAGGAATGTGGGGCTTAGTAGCAAGAGGACTATACTGCTGGAGCAGTGTGAGATTTTATAGGAACAGAGATGTGTGATCTAATAATATAGTCAAGTTGACTGGCTTTAATAATATTCTAAGACTTTTTGCAATAAAAAAAGATTGTTACTGGTTAATTTAACCCTAGAAAGATAATCATATGTTTGCCTACGTTAAAGATAATCATACATCTAAGAGACGTATGTCACATTGATAGGGATTTTTATGGTCTTTTATATGTTATTTGAAGATTGTAACGTTTTTTATAAAAGTTTAAATATTTGAAAAGAAAATAAGGTACCATTTTAATGAAAAAAATATGTTATTAACATATAGAACATATTTTTTAAATCCTCTTACAAATGAACTAAAATTAAACAGTCTTTTTAAAAACTGTTCCACCTTCTGTTCCACAAACAGTATAAGTGTTACTTTTTTGGTACTGAATTATTTATTTAAATACTAAAAAATATTTTTAAACAAAATATAATACACAGAATAGAATAGAACACAGCCATAGCACATATCACTTTTGTGTTCATTGCATATTGTTTTTTTACATTTTTGGCACTGCATTCTCGACATTCTTCGTATTTTGGAGGGGCAATCTTTTCTTTTTAGGTACAGTTTCGTCTTTCTGTCTTGTCTAAGTATTTTCACCCGCGTTGTTAGGCATAAATTCTTTGTTCTGTCGCAAGTACCGTTACAGGGTTGAAACTTCCAATCTTTTTTCCATCCATTGTGAAGTTAGTTCCATACTTAGTTTTTTCATGTATTTGACTGAGGGGTTTTTCATTTTTCGGCACTTAGGTACTTGTAACCCAGCAGTGATTATTCTTACCTCTAAGCGAGCGTTGGAGTGGGATAATTATGCCACTAATTAATTAGGGATAATTATTTGAATTTGAAGATGTAGATAGAAAGAAAGTTTGATGATGTCGATTGGTGATGCAATATTTGGAGCACCTTAAAATAAAATAATTTAGCGTTAACAGACACTAAAACTAAGAAAGAGAAAATTATCTGGTGTTTTCAAAAGTTACACAAAAGATATTTATACGACACATCTATATTTAGTTACATATCGTACTTACCGCTGCGATACAGTCGTAACATAGTAGCTCTGGGTGACGACTGAGATGACTGAGAAAGACAATGCACTGCGTTTTATATTATAGTTACAAAGAAATAGCAATATTTCCAAGCGACGTACGTCTCGGGGACGTAGATTATCTTTCTAGGGTTAAGGAAGAGGTTTTCAATAGTCATTATTTTAATAGAATATACTTGTTATTTACGATTCTTTTAACACTGTGATGTAGACTATCATTTTAACACTATCATTGTATGTAAGACAGATGTTTTTAATATAATTATTACTTTCATATTTGTTATTTATGATTATTTTAATATTGTGATTGTTAATATTATTTTAATATAGGACAGATGTGTCATCCACTAATATTTATTTACAATTACAATTACTATACAATTACTGAACATTATTTTAAATAAAAAGACATTATTTATAACCATAACAGAACCCTTTAAATACTGTGATGAAAGGTAGGTACTGTTCTTAATAGTCAATTTAAGACATGTTTTTTATATATATTGCTTTAATAGAAAAAGAGTTGTATCCTTACTTCATACTTACGTGAATGAATTTAGGCGGTTGCCATCAAGGGTTTATTGCTCCATATTTCTCCCTGTCCCTACCGGTGTACCTCAGAGCTCCCCACCTCGGGCCCCTTCTTTTTAATTTATGAAATTCAAAATGATAATTGTTTAATACAAATGATTTTTTTAAATAATTAAAATTTGACATGATTGTGAATTACTTGATTTAAATAGACTACACATTTTGTAAAATGAATCATTTACAATTAAATATAACCAATTAACATTATGTCATTCACTAGAAACAAAAATCCGGTCATAGAGGTTTATACATTTAATAATAAAACCTTATCTAGAGTGACCGAGGTGCGTCCAACTTGATAATAAACTAATTTTCAATTCGCATATTTATAAAATAACTAACAAACCCTTTAAAATGCTTGGCTTTATCTTACGAATGGGCAAGGAATTTAGAAATGTTTATTTACTAATTACTCTTTATAATTCTATAGTTAGACCTATCTTAGAATAATTTTTTTAGTGTGAAATCCACAGTATAGTACTTATATCTATACCCATGAAATAATTTAAAAAAATAATGTATTGTAAATTTTAATTGTAATTTAAAATATAAATATTTAAAATTTTAATATTATAGTATTATTATTTTTATTTATAAATAAAGAATCAGTGCTCTTTGAAAAAATGTAACAGGCATGAGTGGGTTAAATCGTCTATTTGGGCTTCTCTGAAAGGAAAGCCCTCATTTTTAGAATTTTATCTATTTGTTTGTCCGTATGTTCGAGCATCACATAAAAATGATGTATGTATGTAATACGATAAATTCATTTTTAATCACTAAAATCTAAGTGTTTACATTCGATTTTATATTCGTGCCAAACGAAAAACTGAATGATTGAATGAATGAAAGCTATCAATTCCGCGAGAAGAGTCGCAATACGTAAGTGAATAATTTCAATCGCCAGAATAAATATTACCCACCACGGTCACTCTGTATTTCACTGAGCTAATTGAGCTACAGTTTAGTTTCAGTGATATATTTATTCTTCGCATCATTATACATTGGTGTCGGTCCCTGGTCGGAGCCCAGCGCCATTCGTGTCAATAGGCTAATGTACAATTAATATCTGGGACAGGCTTACAATGACTACCTAGACTCGGGAGCAACTGTTTATCATTTTACACTTCAACAATGATATACACATTTCGTAGTGATTCCTTCTTAATTTTTCGAAAAGATTATGAAAGGAACCTTTATATATAGGACTAGCAAAACCCCGCAGAGGTTGTTCTGCCATAAAAGTTGATGTGCTGCAGCGCCATCTAGCGGCGAGTTACAACAGAGTCGATAGCTCGAAAATATTCTCCGTGCTCAAATACCTATGTATACCAATTTTTATGGCGATCGGTTGAACGGTATAGAAGTTGATGTGCTGCAGCGCCATCTCCATGAAAAGATACATATATGTGTCAACTTTCATGGTGATCGGTCAAACGATGTCGAAGTCTATTAACATCAAATATATCAACATCCTCTTTTATATATATAGATATATATATAGATATATATATATATGATCACTTGATTTATGTATTATTTAACAAATTAACAGCCGCTGAGCGCATTCGACTGGCCACGTTACCCCTCTCTCACAGAAGACTACCTTGAAATGTACTGCATTTCCCACTTTATCGTATTTCCCCAATGTACGTACGTGTTTCGGTTGTGAGTGAGATATGCTAGAGCCCATTCGCATCCCATCGTCTCCCTCCCCATTTTCGCAATCCATTCCTTAAACTGGAAAGGTAGGCAGCGCATCCGGGGGCGTGCCAACGTTTGTCATTCTGGACTGATGTTAGCATATATCATGGAGCATCCACTTACCATCAGATGGACTGTATGCTGGTCCGCCGCCTTTTTCTATAAAAAAAAAACTTAATTAACTTAAATCTAAATTATTAAGTAATTACTCATAAAATTATCAAATCTCAGTAACTATCTCATCATCTCAGTATCAGTAGTCATCATAATTATAAATATTATTTCTAACTAGCGACCCGCCCTCACTTCCCTTCGGTTTATTAAATTTAAAACAATCGGAATAAGATATTTTCCTGCGGTAAAATGGAGCCTATATTTTAAGTTAGAATACATATTTAATACTATATTTTAATACATCGGTGAATACTGCATTCAATTCCATGCAGTAGTTTTTGCGTGATGCGTGTACAAACATACAGACAGACAGACAGACAAAATTTCTAAAAACTGTTGTTTTGGCTTCTGTTGTTCTAATAAAGACCCCCCATATTAGTTTTATATCTATAATGTATTTCAATATCCCCATTTCAATATTTATAATGTATAGACATCGGCCTGTTACAATTTTATTATGTATATGTATAGATAAGGCAAACACACTGGCTGATGGGTGGCTGATTTTGGCATTTCTTTCCAATAATATCAGAGATTCCTTTTAAAGACATCTCGACTAAGAGTAACCACCCGAATCTAAAATAACAATTAATTTCTAGGTATATTTAGTACTAGCTTTCGCTCGCGACTTCGTTCGCGTGGTCATGTATTGATCCTGATTACAATCTCCTTATTTGCCATTCATCGAAAGCTATTAAGCTGTTTACACGTGACTGAGTAACACAAAAATATATATCAGTTAAATTCGAAGATAAGCCGAATCGGTTTAGTACGAGTAGCTGCTGAATGGGATTCTTCAAGAACGTTGCGAATAGGATTTCACGAGGCCGGCGGCACACTCGCTGGTGTTGCAGGTATCCATGGGCGACAGTAGCCACTTACCGTTACGTGGGCCGCATGCCTGTATGTTGTCTTCGTCATAAAAAATAGCCAGTGTGAAAAATCCCGTAAAAATATATAATGCCACTACCGTAACCCATTAGTCATAGTCCACAGCTGGGACACTGGCCTCTCTATCCACCATGTATTGTGCATGACGGATGTATGGCCTGGAAACGCAATGCTGGTTGGTGAGTCCACTCTGTTGGAGGTGGTGCATTGGAGTGCTTGGGTATCGTCTTTATTATCCTTTACGACACCCACAGGATGAGATGGGGTGGAACTGTTCTAAAACCGGCCAACAGTTCAGTAGGTATATATAATAAAGGAGTACAATCCATCCCAATCCAATTTGTCGGAAATGTAAACAAACATGGCGACCTGAGGTAACAGACGCTGTCTGAAATTAAAGTAACCTGATAATTGTTTACATATCCATAATGTGATTCATCGAGACTGCCTGTTTGTACTAGATTTAAAGCTAAATTGTGAGATATTTCATATATGTATTTGGTTTCGACAAATTGGATCGGAACGAATTATAACCCACTAGCTTCACTGCAGACTTTATTACCGATTATAAAGAAAACACTAACAATATCAAACACTTGTGTAACCACTTATTACTATAGAAATGTCCGATCTCTATTAAAATACGTTCCTAATTATTATTTTTTTATTTATTCTGGTTGGTAAAGTAAATATCTCGGTCCATCGTGGACATTTCTATACATATGCCAATACGACTTCGACGTGACGATATATCACGGTATGTACCAATACTTCTAATGTATATAAGATACCTCGAGGTATTGTCGTCGCAGTCTAATCCCACTAGATCTACTGAGTAATCCCGTTGACGGTGCTTTTGGGCTTTTTTCTCCCAGAAGTCCCGTAACAATGACAGACGTACATTCGTGTGATGATTTATATACTATTTAAATTCATTCGGGTTTAAATGTTTAGTTCATGGTGTAACGGGAGTTCTGAGTCGAAATATCCCAATAGCACTTTAACTTTTTGACAACGGGACAACTTTAAAGGAACTAGACGGTCGTCGCGAAAGTCTGTGTTCCTATACCCATATCTAAATATCGTAGCGATTTAAATAGGCCTTATACTAGCGCGTCAAGGCGCTCACGGTGCCAACCAAACCTATAGAAGTTGACACGCTTTATGGAAACGTATGGACAGATAGACGTTACAGCGTGGACTATCTTATCTCTTGATTAACATTAGTCATTGTAATGAAAATAACACTTGTGTAAAGACTATGTTATAAGACCGCGTCAGACGTAGAAATAAGTTGAAAATTGAATACTGAAAAAAATATATAACCCTAACAAGCTCTCTAATTGTCGACTGCTGGACATGGACCACATTGTCTCGTGCATGAGGGATGTATGGCCTTAAATCGCTACGCTGCCCAAGCCGGTTGGGGAGTCGACTCTTTCAGAGATGGGGTAGAACCTCAGCGCTTGTGGTAGCGGCTTTATTATCCCTTAGTCGCTTCTTACGACATTCCCGGGATAAGATGGGACGGTGCTACATACGAATGTATCATCATGCGAATGTACGATTGATCAGTTCAATCATCTCGACGACTGGAAGAAGTAAGTTTGCCGGTAGCTGGTGGAAAGGAAGTGTGGGAGACCGCGTGTGCTGGCGATAATTTTTGTCATATTTTCAGTTATTTTGCAACAATATTTATTTCCATGAGAATAATTATAAGGTTTATTCGATGGGTAGATACATTATTTTTCCTATTTTGTATGGTACTAGCAAAAGTCCGCAGACGTTGTCCTGTCATAGAAGTTGATGTGCTGCAGCGCCATCTAGTGGCGAGTTACAACAAAGTCGATAGTTCGAAAATATTCTCCGTGCTCATATACCTATGTATACCAATTTTCATGGCTATCGGTTGAACGGTATAGAAGTTGATGTGCTGCAGCGCCATCTAGTGGCGAGTTATAACAAAGTGGATAACATAAAAACCTCCTTGAAAAAATACATATATGTACCAACTTTCACGGTGATCGGTCAAACGGTGTCGAAGTCTATTAATATCAGATATACCAACATCCATTTATATTATATACAGAATAGATAGATTACGTCCCATCTAGTACTAAATATCGGAAAAATTTATTCTTTTGCAGACATTGTCAGAAAACAATGTGCTTTGTGAGCAATCTCTAGACTTTGATTTGTTTCATACTAAGCCTACTGTGGTGAGAAATTTACTTTCAACACGGTTTGTCGGTTCTCCACCTCGCTAGATTTTTTTTTTCATAAATCACGCATATTATTTATCTGATTATAGATAACCATCTGTGGAAACTTATTGGCTTTAATTATCTGTCCATCTCACCTCTTTGTTTGCATATTGTTTTCCATATAAAGGTATAATACAATAAAAAAAAAAGAAATACAGTAATAAAAATTGGATTTATCTAGGTAAGTAAAGGAAAAAGTCGTTTTACTTTAAACATTATAATTTTGTTTAATTGAACTAGTGAGACTACCCTATTCTGGTTATTCCCAGTAGCTCAATTGTCAACATAAAACAGCTTCAATTGTACTACTGGTAAAAAATATTCCCACTAGTTCAATGATTGATTGAGCTAGTGGGAATGTGCCGTTCTATCTAAGACCCGAACAAATAGACGGTCTTAGTCTTAGCCCTAATTAGTTAATTTAGAATTTATGACAGCCAACTGCAGAATGAAAGTGTTATCTATATCCGTATTGACCTCCTCGTTATCAGAATGTGTGATACACCACAAAAGTATCAGATAACTAACGACTCAAATTTCGCTATTATTAGTCAAAGTATGTTTTTTTATAATTTAGTTTCTGTTTATTTAATTTTTATATTTGTATGTACGAATATAAAGCAGTACCCCGCGACCGCTGTGCCGTGAGACGATGCTTTTGAAAAGAATATAAACGTGCCGCAAGTGAAAAAAGGGTTACGGAGCACTGGTATAAACGATAGCGACCGTGTTTGTTCGCATTAATATTATAGGGTATTCGACTCCTTTTAAATTAAAGATGTCCATGAGCGGCGGTAACACTTACCATCATGTGGGACCGCTTGCTCGTCCGCCTACTTCCCTATATATAAAAAAAACTATAATAAACCAGCCTTTTTAGTATCCATTGTTAGACATACACATTGTCTTGTGCATGAGAGATGTACTGCCTTAAAACGCCGCGCTTGCCAAACGGGTTTTAAGTGAAATGCTTAACATCAAACTATAATATATAAAGTTAGGAGCTGCATATATATATTGTAGTTTCATAGGTAAATGAAGCTATATGTTGTAATATCTTTCAATTGAAAAGGCGCCCTTTATCATATCTATTAAAAAATACTGTCGAGTCAGAAGCCAAAAACGTTGTTTACTGTGAACAACATTGTTTAGCATTCCTTTAAATGTATACATTACCCAAAAAACCCATCAGTAATGCAAATGTTTAATTGATGCGACTGTTTTTTTTTTATATATACTAGTGGGCGGACACCTGCAACACCAGGGGGTATGCGGGCGCGCCGCTGACCTTGCAAGATCCTATTCACAGCTCTCTTGAAGAACCCCATATCGTACGTAGCTTAATGGAAAGATCTCTTGAGGCAGTTCGTTCCACAGCCTACGAGTTCGCGGTATTAAGTAATTTTTGGACCGAACAGTGCGCGACACCTCCGTATCCGTATGTGTTTGATTAATATAGTAACAACAGCCTATGTCTCTCCACTATTGGATATAGGTTGATATCTAAGCTGCCGAATATACACACCTGCGGCTATGGGCTCGCCATTACATACGATCTGCCGTTTCGCTCTCATCCAAGCCTTGCTGCTAAATTCCTTTAACTCGCCAGTCCACTTGGTACCTGGCTGGCTGGTAAATATTTTAATTACCTTATTACCATAACATACCATTAGCCTGTGTCTTTTCAATGTATTATATAAGTTTCTCGCCAAGTGGTGTCGACCGACTGCAGAATTGCATCGCCACCATCTCTCCACATAAGACAACTAAAGGATAACAAAGCGGCTACCACAAGCCCTGAGGAATTACACCACCTCTAAAAGAGAGGACTGGCCAACTCGCTTAGCCAGCTTGGCATTGAAAGGTCACACATGTGTACTTCAACTAAAACAAAACTTTTGAATGTAAATGAGTTATTGCAACATTTTTTTATGGAAAGTTATAACCAAAACTTAAGTAACTTTCCAGACCGATAGACGGATAAAGCTTTTTAATATTTCAGACGTGTCATAGTTATTGATATTTTCCAGTGAGGCGCCGTACATTTTACTCATGCATGAGACGTGAAACATTTACAATTCTCAGTGGATGACTCAAAAATAAATTGACACAAAAAAATAACCTACCGGCATTGTGGCAGACGGGCAGTCTTCATTAGATTTATTAAGATTATTAATTGATTATTTAATACAACATTTGAAAAATAATATTACATTTCATACAGTGGCAAAGTTTAACATAGGAAGTTAAAAGGGTGTTAGGCAAAGAAGTTAAAAGGAACGAACATCCTGGCTGAAGAACTTACGCCAATGGTACGGCAGAGCCCTCGTCCACTATTCCGTGCTGCAGATTCAAAAGTACAAATAGCCATGATGATAATTTTGCTTATTACCGTCTCTTGTATTCATCACAACCTAATGAGTCTTGAAGACCGACTCACATTGCTCGAAATGATGATGCTGTATGATATTACTAACGGTAGTGTCGACTGCTCTGACATTGTAACATCCATCCTGTGTTTAATACACAGTACAAAATACACATAATCGTGTCGCTCGCCGCTTACAGTCCTGCTTACATATCCCTTTAGTCTTAGAAAGGCTATTTTACAAATAATGATTTATCTCAAACTGTAATCACAATAAATGAAGTCTACACACAACCACTAACAGTACACATGGCTCAAACTACACAGACATTCATAATTATTCTGTATTAATTGTTTTTTTTATAATATTAGTTCATAATTGGCCTAAAACTTATGCTCTTTTCATAAATTGTAGCCGTGAACTTTGTTAATGTATAAAATAAACTGATTAAACCTCCGTCAGAAGACGGCACTGCAAGAAGAATAAGTAGCAGGTTTATCAGAATATGGGGCAGCCGACATGCCCTAACGTGGACAATGGGGTCTCTTTTGTCACTTAATGTCACAAGTGTAATAGTATGCTAAATGTTCGGCCGCCATTTTGTAGGAATACAAAACTAATTGAAACAGTTCACCTCGCGCGGACCACATTATGTTTTTTGTTTGTTTGCACCAAATGTTTTCAACTTGTTACTATAATGGGTTTTTGTAGCAAGGCCGACCGTGGTTTCCTTATTTGACTACATTAAAAAATAGGTACTTATTTATTATTGGTCTAGAGAATCTCAGCGATATTGTTAACTGATTGTCAAATATCTTTTATTAAACGTGCATTCATATAGGGGAATTGTGCTTAAGATGACATACTCAGGTAAGATGACATAGTGCCTATATCCGTTCAAATATACGCGCCAGAAACGCCTAAACGACGATCACACATCGGCTCACAGATAGCGTCACCACTCAAAACTTTTGTGAGCGACCGCTTGCGTTGTTTGGATGTGGTGTGGATTGTTTTGATTTCGACACTCGAAAATATTATTTTGTTGAAAGTGTTTGTGCCAATAAATATGTTCAGGTAAGATTTTAGTTGTGTTTGACTACTTTGATATGAACTGTGGTTAATATGGGTTATGAATATTGAAGAATAATTAAAGTAACTTTAAAGTTTTTAAGTCGCAAAAGGTGGCAAATATTTTTTACCTCGTAGGGTAAGATGACATAGCAACAGTCGGCTTAAGATGACATAGTATGTCATCTTACCCTGAAGTTCTTGCGTTTATGAATACTTTAAAATCCTGTTTTATTTTTGTTCGGGACGACCGATGCGACAATAGTTTTAAGTCTTTGTTTGAGTAGATTTTATTATTTAAGTTTTCTTATAGTATTTATTTGATAGTTAACATTGTTATTGTTTGATTGATACGATAGATCCTGCAACAGTCGATCTAGTTCAGCGTGCTAGCCAAATCGTTGGTGGACCTTCTTTCTCAAAGAGCACTAAAAATCCTACATCAGTCGGTCCAGTTCAGCGTGATTGCCAAGTCATTGCTGGATAGTCTACCACCCAGGAGATACCAAATAGAAATTTCTCCATTTCCGAAATCAATGTCTACGGGGCAAGCAAGAAGCACGAAGTGGAAAATCACTGGCTCTCGGGTTCTGACAGGCACTCCTTTTATGGACGAAGTTAAAGCCCAAGTCCAAAATAAAAAAGAGAAGGAAAATCGCAAGAGCGTTAGAGCTCGAAAGCAGGTGAAGCGTACTATCCTTCAGGATGACTCAGATGGCCGGATCTATGGAAGATTTTAATCAGGACGCTGATGATGTTGATGACTCCGATGCTGCATGCCTTTATTGTAACGAATTATATAGCAAATGGAAGCCAGGAGAGCATTGGGTATGCTGCCAATTATGTAAGCGATGGTGTTACACTATGTGCTGGCGTTGCACCAAGAACTAAGGTTTTCAAAAGTGAAATGTACACCGATAATTAGGTATGTCAACTTAGACTGACGTGTGTCATCTTACCCACATGGACATGATTGGTGTTTTTTTATTTTATTTCAATTATTAAGTTTTCTATAGCGTCAAGATTAATTTTCGTGCGTCGTAAATAAACGTTTTAAATGTGTAGCCTTACATTTATTTTTTATAACCTTTGAATTTTCAAATATTTGCCTCAAAACAAAAAGTATGTCATCTTAAGCACAATTCCCCTAATATATTTTATTAATATGTCAATATATTTTTTTTTATAAATATTAATCGATATGAAATGTCTGAGGCGGATTTGTGATCAACCTACGAAAATAAAGGACATACACAGATTACGCTGCTTCGTCATCGACGACCCACCGAACGGCCCCACCAGTGGGCCCGAGATGACAAACGCGTCTCGTATAATTTGATTTGTTGTTCTTTATTGTACATAAAATGAGTTGTTACAATGACATTACAAAGTACAAAGTAAAATAACTACAAAGACGGGCTTATTCTTAGAAGGAATCTCTTTCAGTCTCTTCTTATTTGGTTTGATTTTCTTAGCACTCATCACAGTATCAGTTGAGCAACTAATAATCGCTGAGATACAATGTATTGCAATATTACACAATTGTATTACACCAGTAAATGCTTACAGAATCGCCCAGTATGAGTATATCCTCAGGTCGTGTCGTGTAGTTTTCTGAATTTTTGTACTAAGATTCACATTATAATCTAAATTAAAAAGATTTGCTTGTGTGTTTAGAGACGAGCATCTCACTCAAGCATAGCTATTGAACTATTACTTATCTACTTAACTTACTTATATTGTATGGTAGTTACTTATACTACTTAACTTACTTATATTGTAGTTACTTATACTACTTAACTTACTTATATTGTAGTTACTTATACTACTTACTTATAGTACTTATCTACTCCAAAAATACGCAGAGGCGAGTGATATTTTCTGTTCCGTTAAAAAAATCTTTATATAGGTAGTTGCAGTTTGATACCACTCTATGATGCTAGGTTGTCTGAAAGAGATACGAATATACCGTTTGTATACTTCTTTATTTAAACTTTTGTGTCACTTTACTGTATGGTGTGCAATAAAGTTTAACTACTTGTTACTTACTTTAGTTTCAAAACTAATGGTCACCACAAGTTACACAAATGGCTTCATTGTATCGAAGTGATTGAGATTTTGAAACGAACAGCCCTTGACAAGTTAAATGGGAGCTTGGAATCATTGCAGAGTAAATAATTAATCTCGGCCCTGTAATTCTATATTTATAGTATTAATTAATGAATATTAGTTTGCCAGTAATTTAAAAGTTGCAATATTGCATCTGTTGAAAACGCGAAAATTCATTTCCTATGGCTTAATTCTTATTGGAACGAATACCGAATTGCGAGAGTATTGACCGCAGCGCCAATTTTGTTCCATTCACTTTGCGAGCTCGCTAATTGCAGTTTCGAAACTAATGAAACTGTCCTTTGCAGGTGACATCACACAGAAAGGATATGAGAAGAAGCGAACTCGGCTTCTCACCCCTTTCATAACACAGCAACAGCCTCAAGGTAAGAACTGTCTCCACAAACCAGTGCCAAAACGCATCTAACCCTGACGCCTGAACTAATAATACACGTACCCACGTACTGGCTTCGCTGTTGGCGTCACACGCCAGGTATCTGCCGCAGCATATAGAGGAAAAATAGCAATTGCCATTCACTTCTGCAATAATCACGCCCCTGTTCAGAGTCAGATTAAAATGGAATGTTTGACGGGCTATAGCCCAGGTCCCCGCGGTCTAGATGGCCCCATCGCGAGAAACGCTAGTTGAAAAAAAAAACGCTAAGGAAGACGAGCGAAATAAACAGTTAAAGAACTTGAGCTCGAAAAAGGCTTTCCTCCTTAAAGGGTCTCAATGTGATAATCCTGTCTCAAATTAATGTGACTTCGCGAAATTGACGAAAGTCTGTGTATTTTTAAGGCACGTTTTGGCTACTTTCCTCTATGTTCTGCGCGTCAGGTTCCTTCACGAGTCAAGGTCGCGATAGTGAGCCGAGGTCAAATGTCAATTGCCGTCGATGGTCGCGGAGAATCGCGCCGCGATCGGGACGTTCGCGGCCCGATTCCGCAACGAGGGTCAACTGGAGGGGCCATCTCGAATCTGGCGACAAATTGGAGCGCGAGTACAATGAACTTGCAGACGGTTGCTTTTTATTGCGGTTCGATTTGTGACTTATAAATACACTCGCAGTAGATCAATTATTATTTGATAGTGGATTTGATGGGTTAAAATAAACTCAAATTATAAATAAGCTTTTTAAAACTTGGATGTCCAGAATACGTTTTTCGGAACATATATATATATATATATATATGTATCAATTTGAGCATGCTGTATTTGTTCTATTCATTGTCATCACGTTATAAATGGGCTATTAATGAGAACCAATTACACTTCGCTAGAAAGTGTGCTTTGAAAGCAGCTGTACAAACAAACTCGCGTTTCCAGATCTAAGCTAAGATCAGAATAACAGAGGCGAATAGTCGTTAGTGAGCGCACTTCGAACCGCAAAGTGATCGAGATAACCAGCTTGTTTGTATTTCGTGTCATTTCAAACATCATTATCGTTACGGTCCCCCGGTTCAACTATTACAGTAACGAGGCTGACCTTCAGTTGCAGCGCAACAAAAACTCCAGCGGCCATCGACTGCGATTTTTAATTTTAGTTTTATAATTTTCTTCCCTATTTGTTTTCCCTGGTTATGTTTAGTTACGCACGTCAACCACACTATCACCACGGTGTACAAGGAGCACGTAATGTTGCGCTAGATACATTGAACAGCTTTTTGCTTGCGGTGCAACCACAAAGAATTTCGGAAGGCCTTGTCCCGACGTGAAAAGGTACAAAATTATAGCGGCCGTAGCGTGACCACGCGACAGATATTGGCTGATATTTCTCACGAACCTAATTATCTATACTCCTCGTATCTCTTCGGATTTTAATTTACGAACCTTACGTTCTTAACAGTAAAGTCTATAAGCGTTTCCCATCAGCTCTACGACATGCAACTTCGTGCTATGATTTATAGCTGTAATCTCACCAAGTGGCCTTGCGCAAGTATCTAAAGATGAAGTTGAAACGGAATTTCTAGACATGCAAGTACCACGTTGCTGAAAGATTTACGCAACTAATTAATAAGCAGCGACAAAGTGTCGCTGTCATTTCGATTTCAACATGTAAACATACAATACAATTACGCCCGTGAAATTATAATTATTGTCATTTCATGGTGCTTGTTGCGTAACTAAAATGCAACACTAAACTGAATTAAATGGTGAATTATAATAAAGCATATCTTTGTGGCTTCACGGTGAAAATCAACAAAATTTAGAGTGCGGTAAACCTCGTCAATTAGATTGATGAGTATCGCCAATGTGACAGATAGTTCCAGGGTAGGAACGCGTTTGTAATTCTCCTAGTACCGCAGGCGTCCACAGATGACGGCAACCACTCAACACCAGGTAGGCCTTCTGCCTGTCGCCCACCTTTAATATAAAAAACAATGTATCAGTCCTGACACACGCGATCTTTGACTTTTTTTTCAAACGGTCTTCAAGTCTCCAATGTGCAAATGCGTCAAATTCCTTTGATAGAGACTGTAACTCGGGAACTTGATTGTTTCATCTGTCAGCACCCTCTACCTCCTATGGTCCTACCAACCTTGCTGTTATTCGGATCGACTTGTGGGAGGAGCACGTTACCTTTTTCCGACGCTTTCTCGAGTCCCTACACAAATTCTTCTTCTTCTCTTTCATCTCTTCTTCTGCACTCTCTTTCTACTTCTCCACGGTTTATACCAATAAGTACAAGTATATCTGTCTTCTATTACAAAATCCGTAAGCACCAACGGGAGTCAGCATGTACACCAACGTAACGGTCTTGGTCACTAATGGGTGATTGATACCATAAAGGTTTACTTGACCAGTGAAGCACGGATTGGCGCACTGGGCCATTAGTATTATACAAAAAATAATAATTGATAATAATTGAAGTCAAGCAATGACCTTTGACCACTTATAGTTTACGGGATGCAGAAATCCCATCGTCGCCGCACTGGTTAAGGATTCATTCAATTAATTTTTAACCTTTCGCATGCCTGGCGGGATTTACCAGACCCCAGTCATTTTAAATTGCTGAATCTTCATGTATACAGTTAAATGTCAAAACTATATTTCTCAGTAGCTGTAGATAAACGTCTCTAAGATCGATTCACGTACTTACATTAGTCCGACGGCCCATTATAATCGAGATATATGTACACTGGTATAGAGTCGCATTCTCAATATTGGTAATGTAAAGTTTTGTTTTTCTTTACTTATTCCTACAAACATTAAAATATTCGTTACAATTAATGTGAACCTTCTTTCTTTTTAATTGCAACAATGTCCGAGATCGGGCATCGTATAGGAAGAGAGCTGTTGGTATAGTGACTTTGAAGTGGAATATTTTGTTTGTCATGTCATGTCAAAGTTTATCATGGACTGAAGTATCGCGGATGTCTATGACATTATCCACTTACCATCAGGTGGGCTGTATACTCCTTTGCCAACACTTTATATAAAAAAAATGAAGAAAAACCTTCAGGTATTGATGTATCTCCTTTTTAACTTGCTTTGCAATCTGTTAAATTGTTTAACAGACATCTATTCTTCTGTAACAAAGCATTTATTATTGAAACTGCAATTTTATAACAATATCAGTATCAGAAGATTAATTAAGAGTATCAGAAAAATGGATTTATCACGAATGCAAACTTCATGAGTTTCACCAGGGCCACGACGCAAAAACCGTGACTCGTAACATATGCCACGCGATGGGCGATTCCACGTTAACTTACGCAACAGCTAAAATTTGGTCCAGAAAATTCAAGGGGGCCTACGATTTGATAGACAAACCTCATACCGGTCGGCTTGTTCAAGTGGATGTGCATCGTTTACAACAACTTATTGAAGAAGATCCGCGATGGACGACACGAGAACTGGCTGAGGAGCTAGGCTGCGTTCCTGGCACAATAGAGAAGCATTTGCATGAATTAAGAAAAGGTCAAAATACGGCGTTTGGATATTTTGACACTTTAAAGCTTAGAACGGTTCCGCACGGAAATTATGCCAATATCTCTAGAACTTCGTGTTACCTGACATAAATGTACTTGTCATGGGATCGCGGGGGAGGGTACAGATTTCCCTTTCTTATAGAAAGAAGGGAGCAGACAGTCCTGGGGTTAATTAATTACGTTGCCCATAGACATCCGCGATACATGCCAACATCAGTCCAGAATGATAAACGTAGGCACGTCCATGGATACGCCGCCGGCGACCTTTGGAGATTTCGGAGTAGATTTGGAGAAAGGGTTGGGAAAATTGGAAATAGGATGTAAACGGGATGGTGTTGTCTTTATCTTATTACACTCTGTATTCATCCTTGGGAAAGGGTCCCTTAATCCCTGATCCTTGGGAAAGGGTAATAAGATATTTATTCGATGGGACGACATGGAATTAGATGGAATTTTATAAAAAATAGAATGTATAATGTGACGAGATATCACTTTCCATTCGTTGAGAAGGGAAATGATGATATGGCATATATTACTCAGTCCTACTTGTTTTACTAAAGAACTATCAAATTATGTATATTTTGACTGCAATACACATGAAAGCTGTTGAATGAAAATGAAACACATGAAAATGAAAGTAGTTGTTTGCTAGATTTTTGAGGCTGGTTCTACTTAGTGATTTTGCAGCGCGTTTTAAGTTATGACGTCATTTATATCTTTTAAATTCCTTGCCGTTCCCGAGGCAATTGCACATGACGTAATATTTTAGTACGTTGCAAAGGGTAAAGACCGCACAATACGACAGAGTTTACAGATGTTAGCCAACGACATAAACCATGATAGGTCGTCTCATACGCATGTTTACGTACTATAACGGGGATCAAGTGACAGGATTGAGGTTTTGCGTCGGTCTGGCATGGTGGCCCTTATCCATGGGTATGGGTGATGAAAGAATGCCTAAAGCCAGTTTCTATTCAGAGCTTGCAGATGGTAAGCGCAAACGTGGAGGTCAGTATTTGCGTTATAAGGATGTTATGAAGCGTCACTTAACCGCCCGCAGAAGTGATTGTGACCATTAGGAGGAGCTTGCGAAGCTTTTGGCGCAGTGCAGTCAAGGAAAGTGTAAAATAATTTAAAGTTGCCAGATTAGAATTAGATTAGATTAGAATGTTAGGGGGGGAGTGCACGCTGCAATCCAACAGCCTCTGGGCGCGCTCGACTGGCCACGTTACCCCTCTCTCACAGAAGACTACCTTGAAATGTACTGCATTTCCCATTTTATCGTATTTCCCCAATGTACGTACGTGTTTCGGTAGTGAGTGAGATGTGCCAGAGCCCATTTCAATCCCATCCTATCCCTCCCCATTCTCTTAACCCTTTCTCCAAATCCATTCCTATATCTCCAAAGGTAGGGAGCGCATCTGGGGGCGTGCCAACGTTTCTCATTTTGGACTAATGTCGGCATGTATCGCGGATGTCTATGGGCGACAGTATCCACTTACCATCAGGTGGACTGTATGCTCGTCTACCGCCATCGTACATAAAAAAAAAATTAGAAACCCTTGATGTAAAGCGTCATTATCGCAAGACCCGTACAAAGTCCTCCTATACGTATGCATACAATGACTCCGGACAGCTCTATTGTGCGACGTGTGACAGGTCAAGTCCAAGTTTGGTATCGCCAGTTACATCCGAGCACACGCCGGAGAGTGAGGGGGTCGCCCTCGTCGGAATCGACCTGGAGGACATCAGATCATCTCTTAATATAAACACTTGAAGCATTTACCACAAAGCGCATTTAGCGAGACCCCTGTGTGTTTACATTCACATTGTTTACCAGAGTCAAAACTTATTCCAACTGAGCTTTCACATAATTATAAACGTGTTTGCATTCGAGTTTTAATAGTCACTTTAAAGTCATTACTCTAACTGAAAGAGCAAGTTTGTACAACGTTGTATTTGCGGTCGGCGCCTGTTAGCCGCCTATTGAATATATTGATAATAAGCTGCAAATATATTTTGCCTTATCAGATTATCGTTTAAAATACCAGTTAGTGAGATGAACAGCAATTGAGTGTTAAACAACAAGTGAAATCGTGACGTGGCAGCGCGGATGCAGCAACTGAAGTGCATGGGTTAGTCGGTGTCTGCGCATAACACTCGGGTTGACGCTTATTGACAAGCGGAGTGGCAAATGGACAGTTTTATGGTAATTTATGGTACCACAGTGGTAATTTACCACACTTATTCAACAAGACACATGAAAATAATATTTTGGAAGAGGTAATAGCAGTAAAAAACATAATACAATTTGTCAGCTGAATATTTGAGACATACTGTTTGTAGCTGAAGCCCGAAGGCGCATGTAAAACGGTTAATATTGAAGGTTACCCTGTGTCTGTCCACTGCTGGATATAGATCTCTCCCACGATATTCAAATCTTCTCATCTACACATCGGCGAACAGATGATATTAAAAAAAAAGTTATTATTGTCCTAATGAAAGTTGTATTTATATTTTGTTTCGTATATCGCTAAAGCTTGTACCATGTTCACAGTCTAAAACGATAAATAGACAGACACGTATCTATTTATCGTTTCGAAACGGTGCGTGCGCATGATGTTATTTCGTTTTTTGTTTTCGTATTGACGGACATACGCATTGCGATGTAGGTATTTATTATTTACTGTTTATTTTAACTAGTTAACTAGTGCTTTCATTTAGGACTTGATTTTCAAATCAGTTTACCAGCGTACTAGTGTGGTATGGTCTATATGTAGAGACGAAATCCCTCTGTCCGTGTGTTTATTTAAACTTTTATAACTTTGAATAGAATCGAATCATCTAGCGCTACCTCCTATTTCTTGTACTTTTTTGGTAGGCAGTATGTACAGGTACACCATACATGTGTTCATAGCCTAAATAATGCACTAAGCCTAAGGGTGACCGCGCACTGGTAGTCCAAGAGCACTCACTGGTCGCAATAGTGCATTGAAGGGGGAGAGTGCACGCTGCAATCTACCCCTCTCTCACAGAAGACTACCTTGAAATGTACTGCATTTCCCACTCTATCGTATTTCCCCAACGTACGTGTTTCGGTAGTGAGTGAGATGTGCCAGAGTCCATTCCCATCCTATCCCTCCCCATTTTCCCAACCCTTTCTCCAAATCCATTCCTATATTTCCAAAGGTAGGCAGCGCATCCGGGGCCGTGCCAACGTTTGTCATTTTGGACTAATGTTGGCATATATCTCGGATGTCTATGGGCGACAGTATCTACTTACCATCAGGGGGACTGTATGCTCGTCTGCCGCATTCGTCCATAAAAAAATAATAGTTACACACAACGTTCCAAACTGGATGTCTAGTGCGCGATGGAAATATTTGCGCGATCACCCTTAGTCTGTCGCCCCGCATTGATTTGCGACGAGTGCAATTTATATTTCAAACTTTATATCGAAAACAAACTAATGTCGCACTAGTAGTCGACAAGGGGTTTTATTTAAGACTCACGCCCCGCAACATAACTCTGGATCCAGGCCATACAACGTTCCTTGGTTCGTAACATGATCATAACAAAACATACGTGGTAAGTACACTACATTATACATTACACGTGTCTGGACGCGGCTTAACATTCTCAATGTATGAAACAAGCTCTACACAATAGTGTTATATCGTGGAACAATGAGATAGTCTTGATATACTCGTATGTGTATTATTTAAAAAATAAATAATTGACTTGTAATGATAATTATGGTAATGTGCTATGTGATGTCAGCCGGGCTATAGAACCACTCCATTTCTTCCCGTGGATGTAACAAAGCCGCTACCACAAGCCATGAGGAACTACAGCACCTCTAAAAGAGCCACCTCTCGCCAACCCTCTTGGCCAGCGTGGCGTTTTGAGGCCACCCCTCATGCACGAGACAATGTGCTGGTTGCTATCTAGGCACACTAACGAAGTAACTAACACACTAATAAGCTTGAAAATATGTTACTAAACAAGCGAACGGCGGGTAAATGTTAGTCATCTAAACAGATAAAAATATTGTTGCATGATGATTTATTACTAATTTACACTTTACTGGCTTGATTTCTTATAGATTACATTATATCACACTTAATTGTAGAAATGAAGTTAAAATACGTGACGATGTTTTGAATCCATTCGCGTTAATTGTATGTGCAGTTATCAACTTAATTGATCTTGTGAAAGCATTGTTTTTACTAGAAATAAATTGAAATTATGATACTGTATGTATGCATTACATCTATACATATAATAAAATTGTAACAGGCCGATGTCTGTACATTATAGATATTGAAAAAAAACTAATATGGTAATATGCTCTTTATTAGAGCAACAGAAGCCAAAACAACAGTTTTTAGAAATTTTGTCTGTCTGTATGTTTGTACACGCATCACGCAAAAACTACTGCATGGAATTGAATGCAGTTTTCACCGATGTATTGCTAGAGGTCTAACTTAAAATATAGGCTCCATTTTACCGCAGGAAAATATCTTATTCCGATTGTTTTAAATTTAATAAAAACGAAGCGAAGTGAGGGCGGGTCGCTAGTACTTTACTATATGTGTACAAGGGCGTCGCCAGTCATAGCCAGCAAATGGGCTAAGGGGGGAAAAGATGAGAGAGAGGATTGGAGAAGTATTAATTGTAGGTACAAATACATTTTTATTCGAATCTATAGAGGGGGGCAACTGCCCCCCCCCCCCCCCGGCCTGGCGACGCCCTTGTATGTGTACGTACTCGTATCTTTGTATATTGAGTCCAAAATTATTATGTATGATAAATATATTATTTCAACCATTTTATATTACTGCACGACTCACATACACTGATATAAAACATTTTCATCAATTTTGTATCCTTATTGTTTATTTTGATCTAATTTTATCGGTATAAATGCATTTAACTATGAACCTATTGAAGCGCGGTGCCGCCGCCGCGCACCGGTCTTAATTGGCATAATATTACTGCTTTCAAGTCAATTACATTCGTGTACAGTCAGTACAGTAAATGCAGCCATTGTATTTTTTTTATATATTAATAAATGTTGTGAACCTTTTTTCACTGTCTTTAAAGTGCATAATATGACAAGGACAGACTTTCTCAGACGATGCCCAAGACAGGGCGAATTGGAAGAGAGAAACGGGAAACGACGCTCGGGAAAGTACAAAAAAGCGATAGAAATACTATTTTCTGGTATAAACAAATTTGTAGGTGACATGAAAATTCGTGTAAGCCCTCAGTCCATTATATCCATCAATGCAAGCCACTAGGACGCTGATGTTTGATGTTACAGTTCAATGGACGTATATGTTGTAGTTAATTATAAAATTAGAAATATCTATTTGTATACACATTAAAAAAAAGCAAATAAACAGTAACAAAAGATAACGCGGTGTTATTGAGTGTCCATATATGATCTATAACTTAAACGAAGACAATAAAGACATCATGAAACATTTGAAAATCCTGGCTTTTTTTCATTCGCTGTCCTGATCTATGCGTAAGCATTTACGGTACCGACTGTACAATGCACACGTAGTAATTAAGTGCGACATTGCTACTTTTGTTGATTTCGCAATGTGCCAACATTCCCGGCTATGCATATTTGATTTTCCACTGTAAAGCCGGCTCTACACTCACGCCGTGTAGTCCTGGCGAGAATTCACGCTGTGAACATGCGTGCCCCGAGAACACATTTCTACACTCACATCACTCCCGAGAACACCTTTCTACACTCACAATTGTTCAAAGACGTATTCACGGACTTGTTCGAAGTGGACGTCACAGTAGCTGAATTAACTCTCGAATGTATGCAATCCTTTACCATCTTCATGTATTTCCTATAACTTGATATGATTTTCAATTCCAATTCGGACTTGGAAATCTCCAATAACTACTTATTCGAACCCACACATTGTGATTATTGAGGACGACGCATGAATGTGGAGAGCATTCACAGTCCGCGCTCGCGAACCCTTTTCCGCGGACACTCCGACCGGTAAACGAGCCATGAACGTACGAGAAGTCCGCGAAAGCCATGTTCACGGCTGTTCGCGAGTATTCACTGAGTCATGAGTCTAGAGCCAGCTTAAATACAACGCTTGTAAGAGGGAATGTTTTCAGACACGTGCATTGTGCGTGTTTTCAGACAATAAGAACATATTCACTGGCAATCCACTAGGGACGGCATTCACTAGTAGATGAATGTACCGCAAAATGAGTCGTGTACATCGTTGTGTGACCTTGTTGGAGATAACATCGTCATGTTATCATAGAAATGTTGCTTTGACTGATGTTAAATGATACCAACGTGCCTCGTAAAGACTTCGAATGCTACACACATTAAGTACACTTTATGGCACACCAAGGAATACAGTGAAAGTGACATCAATGTTTAAATAACTACGTATACGGTAAGCCTTCTCGCTAAAGCGATCACTACAGTGTGGTCTTCAAGAAACTACCGCGAACCCGAAAGTTTTATAATGAACTGCCAGTTGAGGTTTTCCCACTGAGATACGACCGGGGCCTCCTCAAGAGAGCTGGGAGTGCGTTAAGTTCAATAATAGTTTAGTTTATAAATATTCCTTATAATATTGAGTCAGTTTTCAGATTTGACTATAAAACTAAAAATCAAATGACTCTTTTATTACGCAAAGAACCTTTTATGGGCATTGGAATATCGGGCATACGAACAAATCCATACCCCTTTATTATTAATATCATTATCAACTTATTCAATAAGCGGTAGCGGTAGCGCCAACCGCAAATACAACGTTGTAGAACTAACTTGTACTTTCAGTTAAAGTTAAAATTACTATAATAACTCGTTTGCGAACGCAAAAAATCTTGTAATCATGTAAACGCTCCGTCTGCAAATGCATTACAACGATTCTGCATGACATCGAGTTTGTTTTTACAACGTGTCACCGAAATAATACAAAATCTGAAACACGTATAATAATTTAAAATATACAGGATGTCCAGTAAATAGTGACCAAACTTGAAACTCGATAGGCCAGCTCGTGACCTATCGGATGACCGCAATTAACCTTAGTTAAAAGTGGCACGGTTTTCGAGATATAGAGGCCATATTTGATTTTTTGAAAACAGAAATTGCGTGTGCAGCTACAAATGAAGGAAAATTCACATTCTATTTTGTGTCTATTATTCTCGAAGAATTGTCATGTTAAACGTAAATCAGTATTTTTCAATTAGGTACTGTTATTTTTTGTATATTCGAAAAGTTTACGTTTGTCTAATTTAAAGTACAACCTTCACCCACTAATTTGAATTTGACCTTCAGTTTCCAAAAAAAAAAATGTAGCAGCGCGCCGTAGAGTGCAGCTGCACTTAGAATAAAAAATGTATATAATAGAAATTAACAATGAGTTATGAAAAAAACTTATTGTAAAAACTAATAGTATCACGACACACAGTTTTTCGGCTTTGCATTGCGCCATCGATAAACCTCACCTCGGCCCTTATCAGGCGGCCAGGTCATCGACCCGGCGTGATAACGAACTAATGTGTTACGTTGAACCGAGAGGTGTAAACTACAACTGAATACAACTGAAACAGTAGTTCGACTTTGTTTAATCCTCACTCTGGCGAAACGTGGCACAAGTTACCATATGATGATAATCTTAGAATATCAACACTCCAGTAAGTAAGTAAATACAGTACTGTTTATTTGCACACGAAAGAATACCAGAGAAAGTGACACAAAGTTTAAATAAGTATACAAAAAGTAGGTCTTATCGCTGAAGCGTACTCTTCCAGGCAACCTTTATTTAGTGTATAATAATTATTAATAATTATTAATCAGGACAAAATGATCTTGATATTCTTTAATATCTAATTTTTTTTTTATTTATTTAATTTTTAAGAATATGGGTCTTACATTAAGTTATACAAAGCCATGAGGCTACATGAAGACAATGTTAACAATAAGTAAAGATTCAATTCAAAACTAATTTCGTACACCATCCAATATATCAAAATACATATTTATTTCCTCTTTACCTAAAAGTTGTCGGGCAGGGATCGCCTTTTGTGAATTTTATGTGTTTACAATGTCTGTCCCTGTCTTATTTTATTTCGGTGTGCAATAAAGTTTTTGTCTATCTATCTATTAATTCCTATATATGTATTAACTTATAATATATTTTAATTTTCATACAATTGTCATTCTGTGCCAGTCAACCAGTGATTAAAAAAAATATGTATACAGAGGTAAATAAATATACACAGGCAGGACAACGTCTGCCGGGTTTTGCTAGTATAATATAAAGATGGTGCATCGCATTTTTTTTTTTATATCGTTTATATTTATTTCGGACTGGCGTGAACAATGTGTGTATTTAGGTCATTTTTCAAGATAGAGTACTCTATACTCTGTGTGTTGTGGCGGTTGTATAGTCGAAAACGATCTATTGTTTATTCGATAAAAACCACGACAAACATTCTACACGTTGCGATCAATAGTTGGAATGTTTGCTTTGCCTCCCTCAAACGCGATATGGCTTTTACAACACTACAAAAGTACACGTTTGCTTTTTGTTACATCCTTGTTATTTTCCTTTTTTCATTTTTTTTTCAAAAGCGAAACGGCATTTGACTGGTGCATTTTTATCACTTGTTTTATCCGTGACAGAGATTTATCATGTAGAAACATCAATAAATTGTTAGAGTGCCGACTAATTTCGTGGTATAACTCTTAGGCTATAATTAGACGGACAACTAGAGCGGTCAATCAACGGACAAAATACACCAACCACTCATCTGTTGTGATAACTGCTCGCCAACGAACGGCAGACATCCGTAGCGTAGCGGACACACAGTACACACGAGGATGACGGGATGTATAAGTATCACAAAACTTCTTGGGCTCTGACGATATCACGTGACAAACCTGCGCAGTAGCTTATTTTTAGGTCCGTTTGGTGGTGCGGGCTGGAGGGGGTGTTTACAATACAATATGATGCGATCATTGTATTGTAAACACAATCGAGTATTGTAAACGTTGTTCAAGCGAGACGTAACAATAACTTTCAATAACAAATTCATTTCAATTCAATTTCAAACCACAATAACAAGTGGGAGGGATATGCGCAGACTGTTGACACCCATTCAAGGTCAGAGCCCAAGAAGTTTTGCTAGGACTATAGGAAGGGACCGCCGGGCGCTGACCACGTGCGAGCAGCTGAAGCAGTTGGTATATGTGCTGTAACTGGACAACCGCACTACTATTAATTGTTCGATTAGTATCGTTACTGCTCTAGCGGTTCGATTACACCAATGTAATATTTTCTTTTTTTTTTTAAATGTAGTTTATTGAAGCGGTCAGTATCGACTGGTTTACGCTGTCCGACTACGTTCCCAGCCTTAATGTTGTATTTTTCACACATCTGTGAAAATTGTATCCGTTAAACTGGTGTAGCTCGTGACCATGGTTGGTGTATTCCAGCCGAAATGTCCATTAACATCTAAATATGTTAAAGACCCGTTTAAAAAGATAAACATAGCTTTTTGTTTTTGAACTTTTCTTGGCGTTGATTGAGAAAGCAATTGGGTTACACCTTGGAGTCAGTTTAGTTTAAAAAATCAATGCGATGCTTCGCTTACAATTAGTTGAGATTTCAGATGAAATTGTAATACCAATTATTTGGTCGTGACCTTAGACGCTAGTGTTATTTTGGCTCGTACTTTAAACATTTGGTGGTATGTTGGCACCAAATAGCTGTTTTGTGGGTGCAGTAGCCCAGCCGGCGCGGGGGCCTCGCGGCGACGGCGGCGGCAACCGACAGCACACCAGGAACCGGCGCACGCATCGTCGCGTCACGCACAATGAGAAGCGATACCACTCAGGTATCTAAACGTAGATAGTGCACGGAACTTGTATTGCTAGTTGCCACTTAGTGAAAACATTACAAACACCGTTTATACACACTGAACTTTCTGAAAAACCGGTAATTTATTTTATTTATGAAGGTTATAGCTATAGTGACTACATAAACAGGCTGTAGCTTTTACGAAACCTGAAACTAGGTACTTTTTTTTAATTGCTTTGTCGCTTTCGGAGGAGCATAATTGTTACGTATTTTTTTGTACAAATGTCAATTTTTCAACTTTGCATTGAGCAAATTTGGTAAAACTGAAAAAAAAAAACGGTTATTTTTGTAAAGAAAGATTCATACTTTTTTTATACTAAGGAATCGTGGTTTCGGGCTTTTGGAAAGGTTCGATTCAGACATGAAATATTAAAAGAAAACAATCAAAGGCCAATAGTCTGAGTGATAAAATAGTTACACCCTTGTATAGTAAATCAATGTATATTTGTCAATGTTAGAGAGTGGTCTAAAACCTAGTTGAACCATGTAGTTATATTATCTATCCTTAAAAAAACGTAATACGTTACGGCTCTTATTAGTGAAACATAAATAACAGTAATCCACGCGCGTAATGTAGGCGAGCACTTACACAACGACCACTTTACCCTGACACCTGTATGTCCCTGCGCAGTATCCGCTCCCAGTTATTCCGTACCGTCTGTCTTCCGCGCACCCCCCTTTCAGGTAGCTATATAGTCTGGTCGATGTTTGGACAGATATAGGCCGTGCGATGCTCTAAAAAAGTCTATCACAATGAAATATTTTGTAACGAGAGTGGTGCATTGATACATGTTGAAACGTAGAAGCTTGGATTTAAACATATGTATGTGGTCCTTGACTTGAAGAAGTTCGCTGGTGGTGGCTGGATGAGAAGAGCTGACAATAGTATGCGGTGGTGAGCCGCGGCCCACTGGAGAGCCCTACATCCAGCAGTGGATAGATATTTGCGGAGAAACTCCGAGTTATTATAACACAGCGGAGAAAATCACAACAAAATCTACTCAATAAATCCGAAGATTAGAACGAAGTATTAAACAAACATATATTTTTCTTACGTTATAGTTTAAGTGTTTCGCATTCTCGAAAGGTGTTTTACACGTTGTAAAAAGAATAGCTTTCGAGTATTTGACATTTCGCCAAAAGTTTTGACACAATTAAAAGCTGCGAAAAGTTGCATAGGAGTATTATTGCGTAGCAAAAATACTCTACAACTATACACCATACTTTATATAAATTTTATTTAAAAAGTACTTAATCCTTAGAAACAAATTTGAAAAGTATTGCATTATAAAACAATGACGTCATTCTTCTATAGTGGCCATTGCAACCACGTATAAGTGATGGAGATAACAATAGTCTCCACACATTCCTACCTCAAATATTCAGAAGTTCTTTTATTATTTTCTAATCAGTTTGTCGCAAGCCTTTTATCGTCCACCGCTGGACACGGACTTCTTTTGTGCATGACGGTGTTATGGCCTTAAAATGCGTACAGGTGATGTAGTTCCTCAGGGCTTGTAAGCTCTGTCGCTCTGTCGAAATACATACTTGAATAGTCTGAAATCATATGTAGGTAGTTCTAGATTTGTGTAACCTCATTAACATTTACGCGTTAATCCATAATTATGTCTGCCATGCTTCCCGTATTAAATCAAGGCAGGTCAAGGTAATTGGAGCTATATAAAGACCATTAGTTTATTCGCCTGTGCTTCGTCGCTTCGAACCAGAACGTCCAGAACATTGTTTTTGAGATCCTGCACCACGAACCAACCTAAAACCATATATGTATTCTGTAATGAGTTCATTAACATAAAAATTATAGAAACCATTTTATGCAAAAAATAAATATCATACAAAATTGCTAAATTCATTCCATTTGATCAGCCTATGTAGAGACATAGACTTTTTTATAGAAAAAAGGCTGCAGACGAGCATACAGTACACCTGATAGTAAGTGGATACTGTCGTCCATAGACATCCGCGATACATGCCAACATCAGTACGAGTGACAAACGTTGGCACGCCTCCGAATGCCTACATTAGCAGATTAAGGAATGGATTGGGAAAATGGGGAGGGATGGGATAGGATGGGATGGGAATGGGCTCTGGCATATCATTACCGAATTACCGAAACATGTACGTCTATTGGGGAAATACGATAAAGTGGGAAATGCAGTACATTTCAAGGTAGTCTTCTGTGAGCGAGGGGTAACGTAGCCAGTCGAGTGCGCCCAGTGGCTGTAGGAATGTAGCTGCACTCTCCCCCTACAAAAAAGGCTACAAAGGCTGATCAAATGGAATGAATGAAGCTGATGAAGTGGAGAGCCACTGCTGGATATATACCTCTCCCATGACTCGACACCACACACAACTTTAACTTTAAAATCGACGCCATGATTCCTTCTAACTAATTTCTCATTTACTAATAGTTTCAGACTTTTCCATAGTGACCTGTCTCGATAAAAGAGCCCTGTCTGTAGCTGCTTATATATGTAGTGATTTTTATAAAACACGAATGTCCATAATGGATGGTAATAAGCCGTCGAAGAGTGACGCGCTCAACCGTCACCATTCTTGTAATTATGGACCCATCGACGGGTTTTTATTCACCGTTTTGTGTGTCAGTGGAACGCACCTGCCCAGTCGGCCGATTAGTACAAGCGCAAAAACAAAACGACTTAGACATCCAGGCTTTTAGATATCGATTTAGATGGCATTTGGATCGAGTTAGCACCAACCCAGACCCGACGTCACCACTTCTATGTGGGTTAGCTTCGATCCCCAAAACATTTTTCTATTTATTTTTACACAAGACAACAATGATTCACAATAGTGTTAGTATGCAAAAAAAAATTAAAACTATGTCAGCATTCTGTAACACTTTATCATGGACAATTCAATTTATCAGATATCATCTTCCTCAACCACTCATAATAGTGATTTATTAGGTGATAAATAATAGTGACTAGTACAACAGGCTAGTGTATGACCTTATTTTACTTTCATTACATATTATGACGATATTATAGTTACGATAATAACCTCATAGCTCAGTTACACCATAACACCAGTCTGTCTCTATCGCCTACCTCAGTTAACATACCTTTTTAATACAGTATTCATAATGTCAAAAGCTATTTTTAATTTTCATGACACACGAGAGCTATTGTATGCGAGCATCCATCACAATGCACATACATAATGCTATAAAGTCGACGCTCAACTTATGTCGCTACAATCATTTTCATAGATTACACACGTACATACAAAAAATAGACCGAGGGGCAACAGTCAAGGCAGTTGGTTTAAGAAATACATAGGAAGGCAGTATGAATAAATGACAGGGCTACGACTGCTTTGATATTAAGATATGAATTTGATTTTAGAAATAAAAAAAAAACCGCTTTGATGTTCCTTTATAAAATGTAGTTTTTATCGCAAACTTTATCACTTTATATAGACGGAGAATGGACATCAAGAGAAAAAGGATATTTTTTTATAATTTATATATTGAATTTAAATTTATATGATTGATATATTTTAGTGTATAGGTTTATGCACATACGAGATCGAACAAAAAGTTTCCAGAATTCCATATTTCTAATTATGATATAGGTATAGGTATATTTTTTTTCATGTGAACGTCAATCTGATTGGTATATATCGACGTGAATTGAAGCGTTGTACTTTTTATGTACAAATTGACATATTTTTTTTAAGTTCATCTGTCGATACGTTAAGAGAAATATTGATAAAACGGAATATCGTTCTGTAATTAAATATTTCATTGTAAAAGATATATCTAGTAAAGAAATTTTTCAAGAGCCACTTTTACTTTACGAGCTAACGCTCTATCATATCACGATTGCATTTTGGTGTTAGGAATTTAAACGTAGAAGAATCACCTGTAAATATGAAGACCGCTCCGAGAGGCCTTCCTCGCTTACCACTGATAAAAACGTCAATAAAGTTAAGGAAATTGTGGTTAAAGACTGACATGTGACCATTTGTTTTATAGCTGAGAGTCTATAGGTTTCGTTTGGTAATGTTTAATCAATTTTATCAAACAATTTACATTTCAAACAGGTTTCCGCACGTTGGCTCCCTAAAATGTTAACGGACAAAAAGAAATGCGCTTCAAGATTTCAATGACTGGCCTTATTTTGCAAAATTATACTGATTTATTATTTTTATGACGATTTGTAACTATGGACGAAACGTGGGTACAACCCATTTTGATCCAGAAAGAAAATGTAAAATATATTTCATTCATCATCTTTTTTGTTTTATTATGTTGCTAAAACATTAACTTAAATGTTACTTTTTGACTTATATTCATTCATATTCATTAACCATTCATATTAAAACTAAACTTAATATCTCTGCTAATTATTCAAATAACATTTTAACAATTGTCATTATTTTATTTTTAACCTAATTGAAATTAAATATTCAAACACACTGTCATGTTTCTAATGAGTTCATATTTTAAGGCTGACGCTTAGGCTAGAACACGTAATGCACACACACACACACGCACATACACATCTAAACACAACAGTGGCTGCTACCAATATCAGGTCCTACTTTGTATGCGGTTGAATCATGTAGCATGATACGGATAAGCAGTAGTGGGACTTGTTGAAGCGAACGAGATGCGGCTCAGGCATATAAACGCACAGTTTACAGGGCACTTTCTACAAGTCGGTCATCTAAAGCAGTCCTGAAAGCGAGCGCGGAGCGGTGTCTTAAGATGTGTACATACTAGAACAATTATGTGTAATGTAGCGTCCCATGATTGTGCATTGTAAGTAAATGCTAAGTAATGATCTAATAAATGGATACATTACAAGTTAATAAATGTTATGTAAACGGATTTACGCATGACTTTTTAATTATTTTATACACTCACAATGTTTAATTGTAGAGCCACTGTCCTTTATGTTTAATTTGGCTTTATTAAACAAATATTGATAGTATAATATATAATTCAATGATATTACGTCACAGTCGTACAGCTTTGTGTTTGCGTGAGTGCACACCGATAGTGTACAGAACCATTTCGACAATCGGATTGGACAATTCGGCACCCACTCACGCAGATGCAAAGCTCATGTCTCGTTGCGAGGAATTAAGTATCAAACATGACAGTATTATAACACGGCAAAATTAAGAATAAAGGAAAGGCTTAACAATTATTTCTTGCGACCGTATAACCTACATTTAGTTATATGTAACTGACCCGAAATACGTAAGTAACCCGTTACCTAATTATTGTCATTACGGTAATGTCACATATGTAAATATTCGTATATTTACTCATGTGTTAATGTAATATTCTAGTGAATGTTACATTGCTAATAATTAATTAACTAATTAATAACTAATGCATTATAATCCGCATGCTAAAGTGGCAATGGGCGGGTCATATTTGCCACAGGACCGATAACCGATGGGGTAGACGAGTCCTCGAGTGGGGGCACGCATCGGGATCTTCGCCGGTGGTGGTTGGATGAGAAGAGCCGAGGATCGTGTGTGGTGACGACCCAAAGGAGAGGCCTATGTCCAGCAGTGAAGAAACATAGGTTGAATGGTACAAAAGTAAATGTTTAGATTGTCAATTTTATCTCTGGTGTTGCGTTTTCGATGTCAATTCGGTAAACCGTTTATACTAAAGTAGTCGATGTTACAAATAAGTGTTCTAGTTTGTACACCGCTTTATGTGTGTGAGCTGCACTTCAAACGGGAATTATTCGAATTAGTTTTAATGAGGGGATTCTAGTGAGTTCTATATCTGTTTCCGTAGTACGAGTACCAATGGATTCGTTTTTTACGTTTAACCTTTTGTAGTATAGGCGTCGGTTTTTTCACCCGTTTACTTAGTCATTCGGGCATGACTGTTAATGCACTGATGTGATCGTTTGAGTTTTTTTTTATTTAGCAAGTATGTGTGCGACCTGAGTTTAGGAAAGGGATTTAAGTTTAATTGTTAGTCTAGCTTTGTATTAGTCTGTAGTGTAGAGTAGCCCTGAAAACACTGGGCGAGACAACCGTTTGAACAATTACAAGGATTTTTGCGAACTGCTTAGGTACCTACTGACTAAATCCGGTATCCACTAGGCAACAATTAACTTACACCACGTGACACGCAACTTGTTCGCTCACGTTGCACCACGTCGCAATATATGCGAGGCATGTTGCCTGACCCCGTGCATCATGCAGTTGCGCATCAAATATTAAAGTGTGTAGACGATTCGCGCAACAGTGTCAATAGTCAAATAGTGTGATCTCATTAAAAAAGCAGCGGAGATCAACACTAGCTCTTCGGGCGAGATGTTGTCGGCGACTGATTATGTGTGGACAACGTTGCCGTTGCTAAACAAATGTTGCGCGTTGTTAAGAAGCATGTTGGGCTACATGTCGAGCGACAAGTAGCTTTAAATTTTATGCTTTAAACTGAAAAAATAACATTGCAGTACAACGTTATTTTTTTGCGGTTGTTGTTACGTAGCCGCTTGTTGAATGGGTTAATAACAGCCAGCAAATGTATTTTGTAATCGTTCAAACGCCAGGATCGCGGATACCTTAGTTCAGCGCACGCTTATATTTCAGTAGTTAGTTTATTGGTAGTAGAATGGTTTTAGGTCTAACGGAGGAACCTTCAAAGGTAAGGTAAATTTTAAGTAAACTACTAATCTAATTTTACCCCGAACGATATGTATGAATTAATTAATTTAGTTGTCAAATAATGACTGAAGTCGAACAGGTTTTTGCCTTACCGGCGCGTAAATGTTCAATTGCAAATTGAATTATTTAATCATTAGTTTTGATAATACTTGTAATACTGTTTAAAAATAGTTAATTACTGTTTAAATTAAACTAAACTTTGGGAGTACCTTTATATATTGGTCCTTCATACTGTATGAGGTGACTGAACATTGCGCCTTGTCTGCAATAAAGATATGCGTTTTGACCGCATCGCCCCAATATGAATTGTAGCATTTAAATAGGATGTAATTTCTTACTTGAATATGATGCCATCTTCGGAATACCATAAACACGGTCATTAAAAAATTGGGAGAATAATCAAAGTTATTATCTATAACAAATTAATGTTCTCGACGAGATTATCACTAATAATTAATTAACAGAGACTTTTTTTTGTATTTGAATCACAACAATAATCTTTAAAATAATCTATATTAGTTTAATGTAGTAATAATAAACTAGAGCCAGCTTGATATTTTAAGTGTTACTTCTCGTTTTTCTGAGATTTTTGAATGACTGATGTCGGATCCGCGTCGCCCGGAGATTTACAATATTAAACCGTAGCCCGGACAGGCATCCTTCAAATCCGAATATTCCGGGGCAGACTGGGAGAGGCAGCCCTAATGGTACCCCTTCTCAGGGCGCCCCAGGAACTGTGATTGGGTTAGGACTTAATAAGCGCTGTCCAGCAAACTGTATAAATGCCCCGGTCAACAGGGCTTCACTAGATTATGTCGACGCTATCACGGTCCGGGTTTAACTCCGTGCATAACTAACCGTTATATTTGGAATTTCCACCTCTAGCATCTGCAGCAAGAATCTGCATTGAAATTGGATAAGGAATCATATATACATAAGGAATTTATTTTACTAAATCTATACATATACTAAATAAAGTCGTACATTGAAATTTTTTGGAAATAAGTCATTGCAGTGTAAAGTAAGAGTGCTTGTCATACAGAGCCCAAAACAACATTGTTTGGAATTTTTGCCCGTCTGAAAGCACGTCACGCAAAAAATACTGAACGAATGTTGATAAAACTTGGCATTATTTGTAGCTTATATACCTACCGGATTAGCATTTAGGATACTTTTTATCCAGATGCGTTAAAGAGTTCCCGTGGGAATCTTTCTAAAGTTCACGCGAATGTAGTCGCTGGCGCCGCCAGTTATCTATGAATCTAATTTGTGACTGCGCTTCTGTTCACGTGCGATCCAATGCTGTACCATCAGCCTATATCTGTTTCGACGTATTTCTTTCTACCGTGTACGAGTTTTGTCCTGACTATCATGGAGATTGGTAGCATCAGACGCATTTATCCTTGAATTACCAATTATGCCAATTAGGTATTATCACAATAACCCCAGGTTTCCTAAGAAACTTACCCTAGGCCGTGGGGCCCCTAATAATAAAAAAAGCACCACTCAAACTTCCCGTGGGTGTCGTAAAAGGCTACTAAGGGATAACTAAGCGACTACCACAAACCTTGAACTACACCACCTCTAAAATAGTGGACTCGTCAATCCGTTTGGCCCGCAAGCGTGGCATTTTAAGTTCGTACATCCCTCATCCGCAAGACAATGTGCACGAGGAGGCACATGTCTAGCAATGGATACTGAAAGGACTCGTTATAAGATGTCAGTTTTGCAATCATGTATTATTGTGTTGGTGTATATTAAGACCTTAGCTATCTATCTATAGTCGTTCTCTTCGCAGCGTCCAAAATTGCAGAAGATTTAAGATAATATAAACCCTTTTCATTATTCAATCTCATACAATTTACAACTCAAACAAATACGAAAATGCAATTCCCATTTTCGAGGTATTCGCGTTATAAAATGGAGCAATTTAAATCAAGGAATGGTAAAATGATTGTGTTTTATTTCCAAATAATGGGCCGCGACTGCTTACTTGATTATTTCAACGTCTCGCTGAAGGTGGTAAGATAAAAGGAAGAACTGTATTTATTTATGAAGTTGCAGATTGAATTATTTATTTGGTTTCCTGTATATTTAGGTACTGTATATTTGAAGAAACTCGACTGACTACCGAACTACGAGTGATGTTACTAACTGTAAGGGCGATTGTCTGGCCAGGTTGACTGACGCCGTGTAGAAAGTCGCCCAGGGCTTGTAGTGGCTAGGTAAAAAGAGCGGAAGATCGTGTGTGGTGGTGGTCCTTTGAGAGACCTATATCCGGCAATGGAGAAACACAGGCTGACGATGTGTTATGGTAAGGGCGATTGTGCAACTGTTGCCCTCGTCCGTAGAAGTTACCTCTGAGCTACACGTATCTTTCGGATGATGCTAAATGGGTAACAACACTACGCCAAATGTCATGTCGGTTACCAAAAGCCGTAGTGCTGGAAGAACATTCCACCCACGTCACGCATGGGGCTACGTGACCATAAAGTCGATAATAGCATTTATGAAGAAATACCGTTGTTACTTATTAGAACTCCAAAGAGAAAATAGAAATAGGCAGTCGCATAGTATGTTTAAAATGCTTCGTTTATTTTGATACTTATTCTATAATTTTGTGCTCACGTTATATGTGCACACTTGCTCATACATCACCAGAGTGACGTCTCGTCGTCTGTGCGTCCCCATACACATATATATGTGTTTTTACACTCAATACACAATATGTATTAGTATAATGTAATTATTGACATGTAATTTGTACAATTTATATAAAGTGGTCCTCTATATATTGGTATTTGGATATTTTATTATAAAAAGTAGATGTAATTTATTTGCCTCGTCGATGTTCGCGCATGTATTAGGTACTTTTACAATGAGGTGCTGATCAGAATATCAGTTTTTAACTAATTCTTTTATTTCTTGTTGGCTTTATGTCTGTGTGTTTTGTTGCGTCAAATAAAAACATTTTAGTTCTTTCCTTCTTAGTGCGTAAACTAACTAACAAAACTAACGTAATCCTAACTCGCAATGGCCAGTAAATTTAAACTGCCTCGAAATTAAAAACAAAGATCTGTGCCTTTTAATAGCACTATAGTATACAACACTAGCGACCCGCCCTCGCTTAGCTTCGGTTTATGTTTTTTTTTCAAAATTTCAAAAAAATATAGCCTATATTAGACACGGATAATGTAGCTTCGTATTTGTGAAAGAATTTTTGAAATCGGTTCAGTAGTTCCAGAGATTACTCCCCAACATACCTACAAACACACAATTTTACCTCTTTATTATATTAGTATAGATATAGAAGGGCAGAATCAGACATCCACGATGACAGTAGCATTCTTTGCATTTAAATGCTCCATCGATGTCTGCAATATTTAAATGCAATATTTTTTTTACTATTTTTTTTGTTTTTTGTATTCAATTATAGCCAAATTTCTCAATATATTAATACAGAGCACAATATATTTACATAATATAAGTAGAAATATAGAAGTAGTGAATCCACGGTTTCACCCCTGACACCTCGTGTGTGTATCAGACAAACAACCAGCAATAAACATGATACAATCATACCATAATACTTACCCTTAATATAATGACATTCTTATCAGACACTGTCACGGCGATAGTTTTTCGAAACAATCCTTTCATACAACGATAAACACGCAAGTGGATAATTATCTTTATTTCGTTATTAAATATTCATGTGATCCGATTTTCCGCCCTACCCCCAGCAATGCGACCACGGTTGGTTGATATATTTACAATTTATGGCCGATATTCCTAATAAGCTAAAACAATTGTATTTATTATAATTTAAGTACAAAGACGGATTTATTCCGAGATGAAATCTCTTCCAGTCAACCTTAGCATAACCGAGAGGTTATTTCATTAGAAAGCAGGCTATAACATTTAATAAGAAATAGGATATATATTTGTACCTATGTATAAAGATACACAAATATATACATATATAGGTATTGTCTATGTCTAAATAAGTGATAATCTCCTACAATGTCACGCAGTGAAACCGCGTCCATAGAGAACAATTAGGTGAGGACCTAATTACACACATCGCCAAGTGTTTAGTAACACACGGAAGTTGACGTCCGGTGTCAAGGCGGCATCGGCAACACCTGTTGTTACACAATGGGACAAAACGTGAGGTATTAGTTAAAAATTATTAATTTAGACCGCACTTTTTATAGAACGGTTAATAAGGTTCGAAATCCCGGCGCGGCATTATTGAGATTATACTCTTTTATTTAAATACTGATAATTTATAACGAAAATCCGTAACCGTAATAAGTTCTTTTATCGTCCACTGCTGCACATGGGGCTACTCATGTCTTGTGCATACGTGCATGTGCATGTATGACCTTAAAACGGTACGCTGACCAAGCGGGTTGGCGAGTCCACTCTTTTAGCGGTGGTGCGTATGGTAGCAGGTTTGTTATCCCCTAGTCGCCCGTTTTACGACACCCACAGAAAGAGTTCGGGTGATCATAATCATTTGTTCCTTCAAATGGTACATTGAAAATGTGTAGTTAACTTTTCAACACATTCTACCGCTCAAGTCTTGCACTGTGGTTAATCAAATGAACACAAATAATTGGTGGATATGGTTTATCAAAAGATGTTATAAATAACAGATTAATTAAGATGCCTTTGTTGCTTGAAATAAATAAATTATAAATTAATAATACGAGTGTCCTATCCATTTTCTGGCCATAGAGGCGGACAAATTATATTTTAATATCCTGTCTAAATTGTTATATTATTAACTAGCGACCCGCCCTTGCTTAGCTTCGGTTTATGTTTTTCTTCTTTTCAAAATAAAGTACATATAACCTTTAGACACGGATAATGTAGCTTTCTATTTGTGAAAGAATTTTTGAAATCGGTTCAGTAGTTCCAGAGATTACCCCCAACATAGGTATGTTGGGGCTAATCTCTGGAACCACTGTACCGATTTCAATTTTATACACAATTTTACCTCTTTATTATCTTAGTACCTATAGATATTGTTGAGTCAATTACGAAATATATCACAAAAATGAAAATATCAATCAGAAAAATACATTGAATGAATTGAACAAAAATCATTAGAAAAGTTGAATTAAGCCAAATATTCATTTGGTTAATCGATTGTGTCAGGTTAATTGTTAATTATTTTTTTACTTATCTAGCGCGACAATGAAAAATGAGGGCTTCTGCGTGGACAAGAATCAAAAATATCCCTTAGCTTGTGTAACATCCACCAATTCACAAAGCCACATAACGGGAGGCTATGCTTTATAGTGCTGATTCTAACTGACTTACCAGCTTACCTCATATGTTTCCCGTAGCTGTCCAGAATTCGGTTTCATTTCGTTGCGCCACAAATCTGTAAAGATGCCATCAGAAGAACCTTAGATAATAAACCCATAAACATGACTATTTTTAAAAATATTTTTTTTAGTCTAACAATCAGTCTAACGTGATGTCAATACCTAAAATATTCGGTAGTAAAAAACTATAATCATCGAAGAGCGGAAATACTTGGGACGCCCCAAGATAAATATAAGTTTGTAAAACTTATTGACTACACAATTCACTTGTAACAAAACTTAGCTACAAACTCCAAATAAAAGTTCTATTTTTAAAACGATTTCTGTGCTCATCGCGATCTAGATAAAATTCACACACAGGTGCTAAAAACATTACTGAAAATGAATTCGATTGCCTGCCACTCAAAATCGGTTGTAAAATACCGCCTGCCAATCAAAAATCGGTAAAAAAAGTGCACCACTCGCCTCATCGCAACCCGCACGAAAAAAAAATTAGAATATAGTTTAGAGTACTAGAAATTCATTGGCGTGCCTGCCCTCGTCAAAGGCATTAGGTACAATATGTGCCTTCCAGCCTCATGAAAGTCGCCGTGTTTCATGTTTATGCCAATTTAAAGTATTGTCTATAGTTACACCCAAGTAGGTACTTAATATCTGAGGTTCTACTCAAAGGCAGACAAGAGCAATCCCTAAGAGAGTCACAACATTTATGGACTCGTATAGTAAACACATTACAAGGTTGAGAGAATTTACGGTGAGAGAGAGTAAGGAATTCGGTCTTAGAAATATTTAGTGTTAAGTTGTTATTTGCAAGCCAGTTAGTCACAACGTTCAGAGTACGTGCAGCCAACAGGTGACCTTCCTCCCAATATTTGGCGAGAATCAAAAGTGCAGTATCGTCTGCATATGTATAAAGGTTACCAGGTTTGATGTCAATATTTTTTTTTTTATAGACTAGTGGGCGGACGAGCAAGCGGTCCCACGTGATGGTAAGTGTTACCGCCGCCCATGGACACCTGCAACACCAGGGGGTATGCGGGCGCGCCGCCGACTGCAAAATCCTATTTACAGCTCTCTTGAAGAACCCCATATCGTAGCTTAATGGAAAGACCTCTCGAGGCAGTTCGTATCACAGCCTACGGGTTCGCGGTATAAAATAATATATTAATATCACCCATAAGTGTTATGTTCTTAAAAGTAGATAAATTGACTAGGACATTGTTTAAATTATATAGAAAATTGTCCAAGTTTACGGGAACATCCCCATCCAAGATGGGGAACGATAGATTGCAACTATAGCTAGTTCTTGTCCAAGTTTACAAATTAAACAATTTGCCTCAGTAAACACAGGTTCGGTTACGATACATGATAAATTCTTCTTAATATAGATAACAATACCACTATTCTGATTCCCAGTTACTTCACTATTCTATGAAATATATCCGTCTACAATAGCTATAAGTATTAGTTACTTTTGAAAGCCAACACTGTTAAAATTATAATATCACACTCAGTTTTCATAGAATATATTAAAACAATAATAATTAAATATATTAAAACAATATATTATATTAAATATTAAATATATTAAAACTATACGAGTATATTATATATATATTAAAACTCAAAATTTTTATTAATACTCCGTATATCATTTGTAATATATTCTTTGATCTATTAGACTTAATTAGGTATTTTATGCATTTATCCGGGGAAACCACATACGAGCGCGATACACCAACAGGATCAATTTCAGACAATATTGTGTTTAGACTATCCATTCTCTAGATTTTGCGAGCACACAGCCCTGCGCCAGGCATACAGATACAATACGTAAGATACCATAGGTACATCACAGATGTAATGTATAACTAAGTAATGTTTATATAAGATCCCCTTGGTGTCTCGAGCCCGCAGCGTCTCCAATAACATAAATGCATATGTATAAAATGAGTTGAACAAGTGTTCATAATAAATCTTGTTGAAGTAGAGACCAAAGTGTGATATGTGTTGCAATAATGTATATTGAAGTGTAGAAGTGAGATATGTGGATGAGATCGTGAATAAATTGTGTACCAATACCTCCACTGAGTCCAGCATATGTGTCCCAATCAAACAAACTCTAATTTAAACATAAGATAAACAAATCTTAGAAAGATTAGAGCGAATATACTTATGAGTAGTAGTTACAGTTTTAAAGTTAAAATTATATTTATTATAAATAACAGCACAGTCAGATTTGTTGCCGACGTTAAAAACGCTATATAACATATGTTTCCAACGGCGGTCAGTCAGGGATGTTTGTATTGAGGCAAGTGTTTGTTCGGATGTCACTACAATTACCTTTGCTTTATCTTCTTTACGCAGGAAAACTTTATTGTTATTTGTCCAGCAATATTTAAAATTGTTAGATTTGGCAAATTGTCTTGCGTGGAAAAAAAGTCTCCTAGTGCCACCTAAAAGGTGTTCTGCAACATAAACAGGAGCAGCTCGCCTGTCAGCCCAATTAGCTCTGTATTAAATTTTTCATGAGGGTCCATTTCTGTTAAAAGCTCTGAATGCTTGCAGTATGTCGCTTTTCCGCTATACGTTGTGAAATTCAACAATGACCGGTTTAGGGCCTCCAGTCTTTCCAGGCACAATTATTGTTAATCACATAAAGATTTTACAATACAACATAAACTTCTCTTTCCGATATGTGATTTTGATAGCTACATATTATTAAATGTGTTACCTCGTGGATCCAATATATGACATGTAACCGCTTTATTTTTGGCAGGTGAATCAGGATATCCTGAGAGTATCCAATGACACCCGTAGACAATGTCAATGAAGACTATAGAAGTGCCTTACAATACAATACTTACGTACACAATGTGTATGCATCACTGTAGAGTGCACATTTGGAATATTAAAGGGAACAATTTCCTTAGCCACGAGAGACAACAGGCAAGATCACTGTTGCCTACTGCATTTTTACATAACATGTATATTTGAGCTGGGTTGTGGGCTCTAGCCTCCTAGTCGAACATGCACACAACCTCCAGATGTTCAATCATACTGCAAGCATTACAGAGGGGTCAATGTCAAGGAATGAAATAGTGCAATTTTCTGAGAGGAATCGGTGAGATGTGGTGATCTTTCATTAACATTAACGCTGTGGGTTGCGCTTCACGGTTACGGTATTCAGGAGTTACAAAGGCATAACCTTCATTCCTGCTGACGACGTGGCGGGCTCCGAATTCCCGAGAACCTTATTTTAAATTGTTTTGCAATCAATCTGTTTCAAATAATCAAAGATAGTACATCCTTTTGTTTTTTTAGGACCTTTCCCACTCTCATAACAATAACTGGCACTTTGCATAATTATTAAGGTTTTTTATGTGTCAATTATATTCCGAAATTAAAAATAATCGTTTCTGGAGTAATTTTAAATTAATAAAATCTTTATTAATTGCACTTGCACTTGATTTGACTTGATCAAATCTACCTTTTCTCCTACGGTAGATAGTATTTATGGGCACATTTAGATCTCTAATCAGAACACGACACTTCAGATTCAGAGAAAAAAAAATCAAAAATATTCATGTCTTCAAAAAAATGTTAATATCTTAGAAACTTGCCAAGTACTCGTATCTTTTTTTTGCTAGAACACCTTAATGTCGTCTTTGGTTCCAGTAAACAGTACATTAACTTGCAAAAATAAATAAAATTCAAATCAAACATGTTTTTTATTATTAAAAATTAAAAAAGTATGTTAAAGAATTACACTTACATTTATTATAAATAAAAAACAGTCTAGTGACTTGCTAGACTTGCTAAAAAGTATAATATCAGAATCTGTATTGATCCATGATATTATACAAACAAAAATATGACATCTCTAGTTTTTAATTATCTTCTAACAATGGCAGGATTTTTAGTATTAAGAGTATTAAGATCAACAGTTAAATTAATAAAAAAGTAATAGTCTTGTAATCTCTCTTAATCAGTCTAGTGACTTGCTAGACTGTTGCTAAATAGTATAATATCAGAATCTGTATTGATCCATGATATTATACAAACAAAAATATGACATCTCTAGTTTTTAATTATCTTCTAACAATGGCAGGATTTTTAGTATTAAGAGTATTAAGATCAACAGTTAAATTAATAAAAAAGTAATAGTCTTGTAATCTCTCTTAATCAGAATAGCGACTTGCTAGACTGTTGCTAAATAGTATAATATCAGAATCTGTATTGATCCATGATATTATACAAACAAAAATATGAAATCTCTAGCTTTTAATTATCTTCTAACAATGGCAGGATTTTTAGTATTAAGAGAGTATTAAGATCAACAGTTAAATTAATAAAAAAGTAATAGTCTTGTAATCTCTCTTAATCAGAATAGCGACTTGCTAGACTGTTGCTAAATAGTATAATATCAGAATCTGTATTGATCCATGATATTATACAAACAAAAATATTAAATCTCTAGTTTTTAATTATCTTCTAACAATGGCAGGATTTTTAGTATTAAGAGTATTAAGATCAACAGTTAAATTAATAAAAAAGTAATAGTCTTGTAATCTCTCTTAATCAGAATAGGTAGGACTCTATTCTGATTTCTATTCAAAAATCACATGAAATGTTTTCATATACTATAGTAGAATGATGCACATATTACGTACAGTGATATGTGCGCTCGGTGCGCCTGACCTAGTTTACTAAAATAAATCCAATATACTAGATTCTCTTACATTTCTAAGCACTACCGCAAGCAATGCTTCAATAAATTGTAGTATGTTGCACTCTGCTTGTGTGTGATGCACCCGCGCCAGGAAGGGCAGGCGGCGCAGCATACGCGCCGAGAGGCACTGCACGCCAGCCATGGATGCAACACGCCACAGTTTCAGGCTCGCAGCCGACTCTTCTGTTATCGCAAAATCCGTCGCTTCCAGCACACACACGTCGAGCAACTGTTCGAGCGGCGCCACTACTCCGCGCAACATAAGCTCCCTGCAGCAGCTGCACAGAATCATGTACGCGACGCGCTTCGATGGTAGATCCACATGCTGCTGTACAGCGCGATTGCGAAATGCGGCATCAATGGTATCTATTACGTTTGAAGTAGTCAGTATAAGAGCGTTTGGGTACTTCTCGAGTCTGTCCAGCTCCTCAACGATTACATTCACCGGGCGCATCGAGACTGTAGACTTGAGGTTTGTCAGCGATTCCACCCCATCAATGAGCACGCACACGAATAGATGCTTATCCTCCATTATTTCTCTTATTCGTTCGAACATTTTAGCGAGGAGTCTTTCGCTATCTGCGGACCATTTGAAGAAGAGTCCATGGGTATTGATCTCGAGAAAACGGGCGCGAGGAAAGCGGTTGTAGAGCCCTACCGCCAGTTTCTGCGCGAGCGCACGACAGAGCTCAGTCTTGCCTGTACCCGGAAGCCCGTGCAGCAGCACCACGCGATTCCATCCAATCTGGTTAGACTCCATAGGACTAGCGGTAAACTCCATTGCTGTCTCTATAATACGCAATGTATTCTCCTTTAAGTTCGATTCGTATATAAGTTTCTCCCACAATCCGTTGAATTCCTCACATGGAATCTTCCACACGTCGGCGATCGAGACTTCTTCTCCGGTTGCCGCGTCGGTCATCTCGACTGTTTCTTGAGAGGACATATCAAAGTTAAAATCTATGTCGAAATCTGTTAAGGAATTTCCGATTTGATGTCGCAAAAAGTAATAAAAAAGACGTGTTCTTCAAACTACAATACTTTGAAAAGTATTTTCTTCAGTTCAGACTCGGGGATTGATAAAATTGTTATAATATTTGAGTGTGACAGAGACAGTCGGTAACTTTTTTTATATATTTCTTGTTTGGACACCGCCATAGTCATTGGTCCGTCCACCCAGCAAATAATAAAACGGAACTGATGATAAATTGTTATAACTCCATTTTTTTAATTAATAATTTTAATTATGGAATGATATTCTAAAAATAAAACTCAAAAAAATATACAGGTTTTATTATTAAGAAAATGATCATTTAAAACTTGCGACCCGCCGCCCTCGCTTAGCTTCGGCTTAAAAGTTTTTTTTTTTGCCAAAATAAAATACATCATAAATTAGACACGGATAATGTAGCTTCCTATTTGGGAAGAAAAATTTTAAAATCGGTTCACTAATTCCAGAAATTACCCCCAACATACAAACACACAATTTTACCTCTCTACTTTATTAGTATAGATGAATTCATAAAAGTAAATTATTTATTGTTCAGAACAAATCTCTCCACACTTCACTGTGATTGTCTTAATTGTTGCCGTACGGTAGCGGTACTCATTTTTTTTTCCTTTTACAAATTTTGAAGCTCTAGTGAGCCACAGATTCACAACGTGTCTCTCTACGCCTCCAATCGCCTAGTCGCCGCCCTAGGCGAGTGGTTTCTGGGGTGAAGGATATAGCCATGTCAACCCGGAGAAAATTGCAGCTATGTGCTTCCCTTTTCCCAGTGCCCTGTTTCTCCCCACTCCCGATATTCTTTTTCAGTCAAACTATCCCCTGGGTTAGGAAGACCAAATATCTCGGAGTCACACTAGATCATCGACTGACCTTTCGAGAACCCATACAAACTGTCCGAAATCGAGCCGCCTTTGTACTCGGTCGCAAGCTACACATATACCTGTATAAGGTATATTTAAATATATGTCTAAGGGACATACTACCGATAACTGTGAAAAGCTTACAAATTATATCTATTATTAAATCACAAGTACCCCTGATGTCGACAATGATGGGTTACCGATGATGTCATTTTAGAGCGCGCAATGTATTGCGAATGATGTGCAGATAACGCGGTAGAACAGTGTTTTTGTTCTACCAGAATCTAGATTCTCGTATATGGTCAAAATAAATATACATAAAAATTAGATCTATGTATCATCTGCAACTGACATATGAGCGAAAATAAAAAGTTACTTTTTCTCAATGTAGCCCCTTAACAATAACAATGTTTACCTTTCTACCGTGTGCGGAAATTGATGAAATTTTAATTCTCTATTTATGCGAGATGACGACTTGCAATCTCTTACAGCACATGTCGTATGCACCATTTTAATTGTGTAACAATTGAAACAAACACGCGTTAGGCCTGAAAGACGAGTCCCAAGCTACTAATACGGCAGCTTGGGCTCGCCCTACCCGCGTCTCACCCCTAACGCCCCGCATGATTGCCCTGTCTAGACGTCTCCGTTGGCCGACTGTATGGATTTTTAGATTGTGGTATTACTAGACTGAGTTTGTTCACCTCTGTTTTTGAACTCAGCCGCAAAACAAATGATCGCGTCAAATCACGTGTGTATTGAGATTTGAATTACATTGCTGGTTTATGTTAAATATCGTCATTTGCTGTTTTTTTTCTTTTAATTCGAATTGATACGACTACGTAAGTGATACCATGCTGTAATTAGTAATAAAATGTACAAAAAAAAAATCATGAAATGACCGACGAAAAATTCCAACGTCAGGGTACTCAGTATCATGTACCTACTGAACTCCTACTGAATTTTAATTTTCGATAGCATGCCACTAACACCCTGTATACCCGACTGGCGGAGACACAAACACAAAGACATTCAGCCAATACATTTACCAGGTATCACCACGTGTCTGGGTACTTCTCATTGACTCGCCATCCCGCGGTACCATACCAAAGCAACACCCTAAGCCGAGGTCCGTTCCCTCCGTCCGTCTACCGCCAGGGGAGCCTTTATGGTCGTTACTGCACACACTGCTCCTGGCTTAGCGCCTTTTGCGCTCGCCTTATCTAAACCATATATGTCCGGTGACTCTTGAAAGGCCATTAAGGCCACAAGAATTTAGCCATTCTAAAAAAAAGTAGGAGAGTTTTAAAGACAGCTTTACAGCCACAAAACGGGAGGCTATGCTTTATAGTGCTGATTCTAACTGACTTACCAGCTTACCTCATATGTTTCCCGTAGCTGTCCAGAATTCGGTTTCATTTCGTTGCGCCACAGATCTGTAAAGATGCCATCAGAAGAACCTTAGATAATAAACCCATAAACACGACTATTTTTAAAAATATTTTTTTTAGTCTAACAATCAGTCTAACGTGATGTCAATACCTAAAATATTCGGTAGTAAAAAACTATAATCATCGAAGAGCGGAAATACTTGGGACGCCCCAAGATAAATATAAGTTTGTAAAACTTATTGACTACACAATTCACTTGTAACAAAACTTAGCTACAAACTCCAAATAGTTATCGGTTCGGTGGATAGCTCCGAGCTACTATCGAAAATAAAATTTCGTATTCCGCAAATCAATCTTAGCCTTTATTATTAAGTGTGTCGTCCTCGAGAACTAATTATAGGCAAAATACATATAATGCTAGAGCCGGTAAAGGTATGAATATATTTTGTTTTAATTTAGACATGTTTTGCACAAAAACAACACACCTTAAAAAATCCACGGCAAGTGATTATTTTGCTAAATTATAACTTTTTGAACTCTCCTCTTCTATTTCTTCAGGTATATTTTTCTTTAACTCTGTGTTGTTTTTCTTTTTTCTTATAATAACGTTTAGGCCTTTTATATATACTTCAATGCATATTTGCGGAGATTTAAAATGTGGTCTACTAATTTCTTTTTCTATTTATATTGCTTCAACAATATTTTTAACATGTCTGTAACCTTCCTTAAACATGTCTGTAACTTTCCTTAAACATGTCTGTAACCTTCCTTAAACATGTCTGTAACTTTCCTTAAACATGTCTGTAACCTTCCTTAAACATGTCTGTAACCTTCCTTAAACATGTCTGTAACCTTCCTTAAACATGTCTGTAACCTTCCTTAAACATGTCTGTAACCTTCCTTAAACATGTCTGTAACCTTCCTTAAACATGTCTGTAACCTTCCTTAAACATGTCTGTAACCTTCCTTAAACATGTCTGTAACCTTCCTTAAACATGTCTGTAACCTTCCTTAAACATGTCTGTAACCTTCCTTAAACATTAATAAATAAATCAATAAAAGAGTTCGTTATTTTCCAAAATGGTTTCAGCTTTTCGAAACGAATTATTAAAACTAATGAAGTGTATTTTTAACAATATGGCACATAATATAAAGCTCTATAATACTCTATATATCTCTCTACTCTCTATATACGATTACTGTCTTTTCCGATTGCGACTGCCATCATTTTTTAAATTGGAATGTTGTAGAAATTATTTTTATACAGTTACTGACTAGCAGTTATACAGTTGTAGACACCTAGTGTCGCGCTAGGTGAACATGAGGAGCACCTCCCGGATGTAGTCAACGAGTGGGGGAGACATTAACGGAAGGACATTAACATTTATTATAAGTCTCGTGACACGAGTTATAAAGGCTTTTAGGCATATGTTCCTTTTATGTTTAGTAGTTCTATGCCAGTTCCTAGTGATGTCGCATAATGCATTAGGTATTAATTCTAAGCACCCTAGTGCATTTCTAAAACACATTTTTTTGTGTCTTGTGTTTAAACGAGCAGAGGAATTACTAAATGTTCACGACCGGTGACTCCTGAAAGGCCACTAGGGCCACAAGAATTTAGACATTCCGAAAAAAGAAAAAACAAAACTAAATGTGCAGCAAATCATGGTCATCAAAACAAATTATTTTTGAATAACTAAAATAAACAATTGTTAATTACCCGGAATGTCATCAATTAATCACAAAGTCGACGGACTCTTGAACACTTTAAATTTGCTGCCCCCATTCAGTATTTTGTGCTGTCATTTATTTATTTCCTTATTGCACCATCTACCTATAATTCGTTTACAGACTTCTCACCACCCAAAGGTTGGCTGCAAGAAATCGCTTTAGCAATAAGGCCGTGGCCGGTTGTAATTCTAATTACTTGCACTTTGTATTTCTCTGTATGTTTCCGGCGTACAAAATAAAGTGAATCTATTTATTTCTGCTATGAATATTATAAATAGAATAATAAATAATGGTGCACTACAACACGATCCTATACTATCGTCATTTTAATTAACTGGGTAAAGCGATATACGGGGTACAATGAGAACTCCGGCAGACGGGCGAGTGCAAGCCAGCGATAAAGGGCACCGTCGTCAAACGTTCCCATTCTAATGCAATGCAAATTAGGCCCCGACACTGTAATTAAGTTGTGTTTTGAATACAATTCAGTAGTCTGTGGTCCGGTCCGTGCGGGCGGCGACACGTTATTAAAGCATTTATTTCTTATTGCTCAACTACATATATATGTGCTATAATATATTTCGAATTTTGACATACCAGGACCTCTAATTATGTATAATTTTATCACATTAGTTACATAATTTCACTTAAAAAATCATTATGTTGGGAGGTATCGTCGGTTGCCATTTACCATCATATGTGCTGCTTATCCGTCTGCCTCTTTTAATATAAAAAAAAACAGTAAAGTATTTGCCTATTTTCGAATTAAGATAGACACGAGATGGTAAATGGTCACCGCCGCTCGGGGTCCACCGCATATTAAACCGCAAAACTACTAAACCACAACACACAATTTTAATAATAATCTCAAGTTTTCGCCAATAACACCGGCCAATAATGTTGGCGATTTTTTGCAAAAGCACCACCTTTTTATCGTAGTGTCTCACTATTTAAGGTCCGCACGCGATTAATTAGGGACCACAGAGGCACCTCTTAATATCCTCAACTTTCTATTCGGTACTTTTTTCGTTTTATTTTTTATTTAATCATTTTTCCTTTTATTCTAATTATTAGGTACATTACTACTTCCTATAAATATTTTATATGATGTATTATATAACATGTTACTTATAGGTTGTTCTGTACCGAGAGTAGAATCGTTGCAATAGGTTTTTTTTAATTCTATACAGTTGCATTGTACGCGCGTGGACCGCGGCCGCCTAGGCACCCGGTCATACTGAGTAATGAGCGCTACAAACGTTTTAGATAGAACAACAAAACTTTACATGTTCGTAACTTTTAATTGATTCCCTAAAATAGTGTTTCAATCGAAAACTGGCCACAACGTTTGAAAGATTGTATAAAAGCAAATAGTAACCATTTAGACTAATCGTTTTTAAATTACTTACCTATTTATTTCTAATACATCCAAAATAACACAAGAGTGGGAGAGTGCACGCTGCAATCCAACAGCCGCTGGGCGCGCTCGACTGGCAATGTTACCCCTCTCTCACAGAAGACTACCTTGAAATGTACTGCATTTCCCACTTTTATCTTATTTCCCTAATGTACGTACGTGTTTCGGTAGTGAGTGAGATGTGCCAGCAGAGTCCATTCCCATCCTATCCCTCCCCATTTTCCCAACCTTTTCTCCAAAGGTAGGCAGCGCATCCGGGGGCGTGCCAACGTTTCTCATTTTGGACTAATGTTGGCATGTATCGCGGATGTCTATGGGCGACAGTATCCACGTACCATCAGGTGGTAAGTCATGCTCGTCTGCCGCCCTCGTCCATAAAAAAAAATTAATAAAACTTATAAAAATATCAATGATTTCTTTATAACAATATTTATAGCTACACTACGTATAAATATTGCAATGCAATGCAATGAACCCTTTCAGTATACACTGCTGACCACGGGCCTCCTCAGTAGTCGTGGGTATTCACGACTCCTCGGAGTGTTTCGGCTCACTTAATCCGGCTCCGCTCGCGGATCCGACTCCTTTTGACGATTCTTTGACTCCTTTGATTCACCTACTTATATTTTATAAGAGCCTGAGAGCGCTTTGTATCATGTTCGTTCATGTAACTCAGCAATCCAAAAAGAAAGGAATAAATACCTCCTGGGAGTTGTTAACAATTAGCCGGAATCATTAAGAGTTTCGGCACCGCTCGCCTTTTCGGATCTTTTGATCCATTGAATCCGGAGTTACCCATGCTCTACTCCTCAGGCACATTGTCCTGTGCGTGATAGTTGTATGGCCTCATAAAGATTTACTACAAAATATTTAAACATGTACACGGAATTTGTTGGCTAAATACATACAAATAAAATCCAATATTTTTTTTATATATAGTGTCATAAGCCTTGTTATGTATTTTCTAAAGAAAGTGTACAAAATAAACAAAACAAATAATAATCAAATGTTTCATTGTTCATTATTGCACGGAGAAAAGTTTGTAAAAATCATGGCCCATATATTTTTCATTCAAATCAATATAAAGACGTAAATCACTTTAATTGAAAGTTTTTTAAATATTTTTTTTATTAATTAAATTGTACTTTAGTTTAAGGTGCAAATAGTGTAAATGAAATGAAATTTAAATATATTAAATTTTGAATCTATATAAATAAAAATTAAATGCTGTTCGTTGGTCAGCGCATCACTTGAGAACGGCTGCACCGATTTGGCTATTTTTTTTTTAAATGTTCGTAATAGTTCGAATAAGGTTTTTAGGGAAAGAAAAATTGAAATAGTTGGCCGGAATATTGGAAAATTCGGGAAAAAATGAAAGTGCTCTTTTCTATGGGATTTTTGTATAAACTTATTGAAATTATTGTATTATTGAAATTTGGACAGGACAACGTCTGTCGGCTCAGCTAGTATTAAATAATTATAACTAATTCTTGACCCGTTCCTGTGTTAATTCTTAATGTGGCTTTGATGTCGCGATTGGAACTAGCGGTCGCACCAACTGCAAGTGGTGGCGTCGTGCCAGTGGATTGCCACCATGTGGTTGGTGAGTCTACGCTCATTCGTGAGCGCGCGGTGACACGGCCAACACCAGTGCGTCACGTCTACTGGCTGCCTGTACCTCTTTGTGACTCCGCAGAGCAATCAACGCAACAGCACAGTATTAACGCTTGCACAAGTTGCGTCAAGTTCGAATAACAGCGGCATTCTGAAGCTTTTATAACATGACTTATATTTGTGCTTATACCGCATGTAATTTTTGTTAGAATTGAGACAATACGCATTGACCCTTAATATTGTCCGCAGGGTATCTGAGTAACTGGTGTGAGCGCAAAGAATACGAACTTTTATATATGTTCCCGCTTTCGTGTCAGACATGGTGTTCGCAAAATTCGATGGAACGGCGATAAAATATGACTGTCGAAGAAGAGCGAAGGTGTTCATTGTCCATGTCCACGTTCATATCCATTTCTTCCTCACTCGTTACTGTGCTGGATTAAAATAAATCCATTAAAAATTACATGCATATATCAAAGGAATTTGTCATCAGAGTAAAATAGAATGCGTATAAATACTCTTTTTTTAAATTGCCCGTTTGTTTACGTAACGTAGGACCAGGTGGACTGGCCACTTGAAGAAATTCGCCGGTAGTGGCTGGATGAGTAGATCGTGTGTGGTTGGCAATCCGTGGGAGAGGCCTATAACCATTAGTGGAGAGACACAGGCTGACGATATGGTATAATAATTGGCAGCGTTTGACTATAAATTATTTTCAGAAACACTCTCTCTTACATATTTGTAAGCAAACGGTTGTCCGTGAGTTTTGAATACCACTTTATGATTAATTACACAGATGTGGTGAATGCATCATTAACTATGTGGATAAAATTTAAGTTTTTTGGTATACTGGATACCTGTCTCCATGTAATGAATTGTGATCGTAGAATGCTTTTACTAAATGTGTTATCCATCAGTTATATCCGCTATACACGCGTTTAAAGGGATAAAACAAAAGTTCTGGACAAAGTGAAGAGTATTTTTTCTAACCAATAAACCAATTGAAATAAAAATAGTTTATTTTGTATCTATGAAACGCATAAGTTTGTAGATGGACCACATCTGTAGTACTTACATAGTAATTCGAAATGCAAAAAAAGAAAATTTTTATAACCTTATGGTACACAATAAAATTATTTGATTTAAAAAGGTTTATAGGCTTTTTAGGGAAATTTTTCGGGACTGGCGAATGCCATTCCCATTTTTTACTATTGCTTTCCAAGGCCGTCGCGGTGAAATGTGGTTGCGTGTATATTGTATATATAAATAGTTGAATACTTTAAGAATAACATTTACGACCAGTATTCGGGCAGTTAACATAATTAACTACAAGCTTAAACACCTCTAATTAACATATAAAATTAATTTGCAGATTTACATTCTGGAAATACTAATTCAATCATTACTAATAATATTATTTTATATTTAAAATGGTGATTAAGCTTGTAATTTAAGGACATTTGGAATCGAAATTTTTTTCAGTCATTGTCACTTTATTTCTTCAATACACATTTTTCATTCGAAATCCTATATAAATAAGTTATATCCTACAAAAAGTGTGAAATATTTTAATATGTCAATCAAAGTATTAAAACTATTTGTAATTAAAAATTAACATGTATTTTATGACTTTTATTACACTAAAAATAAATAAACACTTCACACTCGCTCCCTTAGACATCAACTACGTAACGGTGTTATATAAGCACATACCAGTCAATTAGTCACAGATTATTTATTTTTAATGTAATAAAAAATCATGAAATACATACCAATTAATTTTTAATTGATATAATAGTTTTAGTGTACCGATTGGCAGGGAACATACTGATTGGCATTAAATTATTTCACACTATTTTTGTATGATCTAATACATACATATTTGAAACTATACTAAAGAAACTTGCTTTAACTTTAACCTAATTGGCTTCTATTGTGACAGCCACAATAATTCCGCCACGACCACGTGGTCGACAGGACACGGTGGGTAAGCTAAGTTCAGCGTACAGATCAGAGTTGTAGGAATGGTCTAAAACAAAAGAGAATACAACATTGAGAGTTAGTAATGTTAGTTATAGTCTATTTCTTTTAAGAAACGAGTACCGAGAATTTGCACTACACCACTATTGGTCCACGTAATCAACCTAAAGCCCTTTTCACACTAACGCTGAATAATTGTATTATAGATGGCCACTGGCTTGGTCGAGTCATCGACTACCTGCACGTCGCACGTGTTTTAGTGAGTGAACCGGACGATGTGTGTTTAGTGTGAGTCATAGCGGAAATGTATCCTATATCTAAGTGTACTAAGCGACCTTTGCAATCAACAGAAAAACAAATGATATGCAATTTCAGAAGGAAGTGATGATAATGATATTTTTTTTTAATTAACATGGATTATATAAAATATAGAAATAATATATATAAAATATAGAACATTATAATTAATCTGATTTTCACTTTCTGTTATTATTCACATTTATTGGAGGATTGGACATAATTTTTTCTTTGATATTTTTTTTATAAAAATAAATTAACATCACTATCACATTTACTTCAGTTTAGATACACCTTTATAATTTGAATGAACAAAACCGACCTAAGACCCGCCCCTCACTGTGGCCCATCTCTTTCTCTCAGTATTAGATATGTATATGAGATAGAAAAACTCAGTACTCGTTATTTAAATAAATATACTATAGTAGTTTATAATAATAATAATAAATACTCTTTATTGCATACAATTGGTTATTACATGAGCACAAATAATAAGTGACAGAATACAGTAGGCGACCTTATCGCTAAGGCTATCTCTTCCAGGCAACCTTAGGATAGAGAAAAATAAAAGGGATATGGGTAGTGCAAAAAGACCGAAATCCAGACATGGATCATCATACTATAATATTATAAAGAGGAAAGATTTGTATTTTTGTATACAAACCGATTTCAAAGATTCTTTCACCATTAGAATGCTACATTATCCCCGAGTAACATAGACTATAATTTATAAAGATATTGTGTAAATTGGCCAAAATATAACAATAAGTGTCAAGTAAGTCGGAAAAAACTCTGCCATCTGCGAGCTATTTTGGCGTGCTCTGCAAAACCGTAAGAGTTACACGAATATAATGTATGGTGGAAATGTTTCTGAAATTTTGAAAAAAAAATTGTAACTGAAGCGAAGCGAGGGTGGGTGGGTAGTGTTCAATATATACTTATCGATAATATCGATAATAAATATAGTATAATAAATACATTATAATAATAAATAGCTTAATAGTATATAAATACATACATACATACATATCTACATCTACACTGCGCCCAATATCAATTCACAAATAAGTTCAAAGTTTACAAGGAAAGCAAAATTAGGAGCAGTTGAGGTCTCCAGGGGACGAAATAGAACGAACAGGTTAGAAACAAAAACATAGCAAGAGGAAATCATTGGGTAGAGAAAGAAAATAGAAATCTAAAGGAACTAATAGAATAATGATGTCTAACTTGCCTTTTAAAACTAGACGACTGAGCACGTCTAATGACAACATCCACGCAAGGACAACCTCAATATCTAGCTAGACTACTGCAGGTGAAAAGAGCCTCTCTGATTTGGAGTTTAACAGGGGATATAGATTTAGGAATGGAAAGGGACAGACATTACAAAGTGTAGACAGCTAAGGGAGTCTGAGAAAATGATAGTCTTGTTTAAGCTATGAGATTCAACATAATGAATGGCGTCTTATATGGCCACCGCTTCTGCGTTAAAAACTGGTGTTTGGGGGGGGCATTTGAAATTTAGTATAATACTATATCTAGACAACCACAGCGCACACCCTACATTGCTATTCGCTGTTAGTTTAGAAGCGTCAGTATACATGGTTAGCCATCCATTCCAATGTCTAGACAAAATTTCAATAAACTCCTGATTCGCAGGTTTAGAGTGCTTGGTTACACCGAAAAAAGTATTTATTTGTGGATGAAATACTAAGGCATCACAGTTTGTAGAAAATAGAGGATTTCGGTTATATTGAACCAGAGGAAAAAGAGTGGTTAACCTTAATAAAACTCTTCAAGACTCAAGGTATGTACTCCAAAGAAGGCATACCCTGAGCATCGAAAGCATCATACATACGTGGAAGGATCGGAAGGAGGGGGTAGGACGACAATTGTATTACTTTACAAAAGAACCCATTGCATAAGAACTGTCTATGTACATGCATTCTATTTGAAGAGTATTTACGGGGGAAGATCTCATAGCACCGGTGATTATTCGGAGACACTGACTAAATTTTACTGTTTAGATAAAGCGGCCCTATTACATGGTTCCAAAAGAAAGCAACCATAGTCGAAATGGCTTCGTACAATAGCATTGTAGATTAGTTTCTGAGTGTATGGGTGTGAGCCTCACCAAACACCAGCTAATGAACGCAGAACATTTACACATTTTTCAGCTTTCTGTGCTATGTAATTAAGGTGTGCTATCCCAGTTAATCTGCTATCCAGAATAACACCCAAAAATTTTACATTGTCTTAAACTGGGATAGCTTCATTATTAACTCTTAAATCAACATATGGAATACTATGCTTTTTAGTGAAGACTACAGAAACACACTTCGAGATTGACAAAGAGAGCCCATGACTTAATAAGATGCCATGAGAGCCTATGCCCATGCCCATGAGAGATAACCATTGACTTAAGTAATTTAAAGCGGAATTCAGGCGGACAGAAGCATGGTCAATGGACAATAAGGTCATCTGCATATTGAAGAACTTGACAAAAATAATTTACAGACTGTTTGAGGTCATAAGTGTAAAGTATGTAGAGAAGGGGACTCAATACCCAGAGCCTTGAAGGATGCCTTTCCAGACAAGTCTGTAGGGAAGAAAAGAACCTTGGCATTTAATCGTAGTAGACCTGTTCATTAGAAGGTTGTATATGAATCGCGTCATTCTCACAGGAACACTCAGCTGATGCAACTTGTGCCTGAGCACTGAAAGAAGAACAATATCATACGCCGACGCAATATCTAAGAACATGCCTACAATATTTTCTTTATTTTTAAATGCCAAACGAATTTCTGAGGATAGAATACTAAGACTGTCCTGTCCATCAAGCTAAATCTTTTCTGTAAGCCAAATTGGGATTTTGCCAAAATATCTCTTTGTTCCAATAGCCATTCAAGCCTGTTTTTGATTAAATGCTACATGATTTTAAAAAGAGCAGATGCTAATGCAATAGGCCTGCGAGCTCCAGGATCTAAGTGATCTTTACCTGGCTTGAGAAGGGGAATAATGATTTGATTGTGCCAGGAGTCTGGAATAATGCCAAAATCATAAAAACCATTAGTGATTTCTAGGAAAAACAATTTAGTTCTATCACTGGACCTGGTTACAAAGGTGTACAGGATGCCATCTATACCAGGACTCGAGTCAAGCAGGCCATCCAAAACACAAAGAAGCTCCTCAAATGTCTCAAGGCCCCATCCCGGGGTTCAGAAGAGTGAAGAGGATAGGAGGGAGAAGGAAGAGAATCAAGGTATGGAACATAGGCGGAAGCTAATCTATCCGAAAATACATATAACCAAATAGAAGGGTTACTAGATGAATTCAGATGATCACAATAATTCACAGAGCCTCTGTACCTTCTAATATTTTTCCAAACGAGTGAAGGAGGGGTTTTAGGAGAAAGCCTTTCGCAGAATTGTATCCAACCCTGTTTTTCTTCTTGAAGAAAACCCTTCTCAACCGAGCAGCTGTCTGTTGGTATATCCAAGGAGCCAAATTATCCAAGGACATATTTGAGTTGTACTGTGATTCCGCACCTTTATGCAGCTTTACTAGATTGATACATTCCTTGTCCCACCAAGAAGGTGAAACTCTGTGACAAAGCGGATTTTTGAGGGGGATGCAGGTTTCCCCTGCAGTATGAAGGACATCAACAAATTGAGAATAATTACAAAGGAGATTGTCCTTGTTGCAAGAAGGAATTGAGATTATTTTCTTCTCTATCAAAGAGGAAAATTTGGGCCAATCTGCTTTATTTAGACAATCTGTATTTCAATGAAGGAGAATGTATTCAATGATAGTGAGCTTTGTGAGTATGTAATTAGTATAGGGAAATGGTTGCTCCCAATTTACCATGAGTAGAAGGGAGAGTTCTCCAACAGAGGGTAGAAGAGAGAGAAGCGGAGCATACTGAGAGGTCTACCGCCATTCTTGTGTTCTGAGAGGGGAAAACCCTGTGGGTACACATTGAGAATACACAATTCTATTTCGTCAACATCTCCAGGAGAGCAAGACCAAATGCATCACTACAATTGCAGCACCAAGAGATATGATGACTGTTAAAATCACCAAGTATTATAACAGGAGGGGGAAGTGAGGAAATAACCAAAAGTAGGTCAGCAATATGGGAGGGATCAGGGTGTGGAATATACACAGACAAGAAAGAAACGTCTGCTACAATAACTGCAACAGCATTAAATTCCTGCCTGTGTGGAGGTAAGCGGATTGAAGAATAAGTGAGGGAGCGCCTTACAAGTAAGGCGCTTTGCCACCAGCATGCAAATGCTGGGTATGCCACCCGCATACCCATCATCCCTGAGGCATGCAAAGTCAGATACCCGAAAACGGGAACCAGGCACAAACCATGTCTCCGAGATGGCAATGACGCCGGGTGATATTTGTTTATCAAAGTTGCATAACACATGCTTTTTATGTTTCAGGCTTTATGAGTTCTATTGAGCTATTGTCAATGCCATTGTGGAGGATAGAGAAAATTTGATTTTGTTCGCTGGCAACGTTGAACGATAGGCTGTCATCATATTTGCTAATTATGTTGATAATAGCAGCTAATTAAAGGTCAATGAGATTATCATTAGGTGTGATTGAGGATTGGGACTGTAGGGATTGAGTTAAATCACAACCATCGTAGGGAGGAGATGGAGTATCTCCAGTTATAGATTGATGGGCCCGTTTGTCACATAGCCTGTTTGACTAGAAGCCCTAGGGTGACAAGGAACAGTAACAGTTTTCTTGTTGGAGATAAGGGGTGAAGAGGAGCAGGAGCTGGCTGATAACCTCGTATAGAAGAAATTGCGGAAACTCAGCTTCGAAATAGGAAATCACCACTTTGATATTCTTCTGTCTGGTCTGTTCGGGGCAATCCTTGCTGGTGGCAAAGTGTTTCCCCGCACAATACAAAGAGGTAGCAGATATTTATTCTATCTTACATAACCCCAGTATGAGGTTGTGAGCATCTAAAGAATCAACCCCTGATCTAAAGCATCGGGCTTTGATCAACATTGTGCCTTTACATGTCCAAATCTACAACAATGGAGACATTGTATTGTGGGATACTGGCAAGCTTCTACAGGAAGAGATAGTATGATAATAGTAGTATACTACACTTAGTATGAATATATATGGTTCTGCAAAAAAATACCTCTAAATGTTACAGCAAGGGATTGTGTAGGTACCCAGTTGGCAATTCCTTCTAAAATTCTCTTCCTGTTTATCCTAAAAGCTTTAAGAATGATACCACTACCAACAGGAAGTGTCACATACTCTGGAAACTCCTCCATTGAAAGGTCAGTATCAACTCCGAATTCCATTCTTGTAACATTGAATGTGAGAATTTTTTCAATATATTTGTACATGTCTAAAATGGGACTTTCTAAGAATTTGTTTGCTGCTTCTGCAGAGGAAAATTCTAGTAAGATCCTGTTGCAACCAACTCTCTTCCCTCCATCTTTTATTATGTTCTTGAATTGGTTGACTGCCAAACTTAATCGGCCACAGGCACAGTTACTGCGGAAGGACCATCCTTCTTCTGTTCTCCTTCTGAAAAATAGACAATGTAAGGTCCCTTGTCATTGTTATTGTAAACTCTATGATCTTCGTTCAAACTGGTATGCATGCATGTACACCAGCAGAATTGAATGTTCAGGGTTTGATCTTTTACTGCATATTGTAACCTCAGATTGCTCTAAGGGGCATTATCTTCCAGAAATACAATCTTCACAGGTACTATTTAAAATATTGGCTTCCTGTGAGACCTCTCCCACAGATACAGAGTATCTCCATGTTCATGACACAGTGTCCATGTTGGAATTGTCTACCACTGTCGGTTCATTGGGGGGATCAGGAGGATCGAGGGAGGTTTCCGATCCAGAGGCATATTTAATACAGTAATTACTATTCAATAAATATTACACCAATTTAATACCCACCACCACTAGATATAACTAAAAACAATATAATCTACAATATTTATTTTAGGTCAAAAGTTTAAAGAAAACTAAAATTCGAGACTATCCCACTAACAAGTGTTGCAACAACAATGTTCGCAGCGGGTAACAAAACGAAAAAAAATTCGGTGGCGCTGCTTTCTTTCTGCTAAGAAAACTTAACTAATATTTTATCACTATAAATTATTTTTCATATTTTTCTTTGGCTATATAATGGTATTTAACAAATAATGTAATTTATGTGTAATGAATTAATAATATTATTTTAATAATTGTCAATTAGGGTAATTCAGTTAAACAAAATGCTATGATTGTCCAATTTATATCAAATAAAACGTTTAAATAAATATAACTTAATCGGCGAATTAAGGAAAGTCATTTTGGCGGTCATATTGCGTAACAAACTTTCAATTTTGACTTGACTTATGTTGACATGGGATGGATAACATTATCCACGTATTACCTATCAGGTAGACTGCAATCTCCCCTAAATAAAAATAATAATCGATAGCTTCAGAGAAATTGATTTCAACATTAAAGTGACATGTTCTTATTCAAATAGAAAATTAAAAATTTTAAACTGATCCTGAAAAGCAGTTGATTTTGATTTATGTACGTACATGTTCCCGACATGAAAGGATATATTTTTATCAAAGTATTTACTACTAATTCCTTACCTTGTATATATCTATTATATCGAAACAATAGCAACAACAAACTGAAACAATAAAAAAAATGAATAGTTCGCGGCACACTACTTTCTACTTTTTTTTAAATAATACGTAATACGTAGTTTAAATAATATTTAATATATTTGGACACTGGCATGGCTATTGTTCCACAAAGATATTACACTCGTAGTATAAGGAATTGGTGCGATTTGTCCTAGCCATTTACCTTTAAATCGTCTATTAGCTTTTAAATATGTAAGTATGTAACCCATCGTTTAATTATATTGTCCTCTAAGGAGATAATCAAGGCTTGCAGAGGTAGGTACAGGATCTTCGGCAAACTCATAAATATTAGAATATTTTACATATTCATCAACTAAGCATACAACTATAATCTATATTTAAATTAATATAAAGTATAATAACGACATATTACGGCATATTTTTCATAGTAATATTTATCATAAGACGTATTACGATGCCAAGCTATACCAGAATATATATTTTCATAATATCACGTAAGAGTATATGCATCTTATGCATGATTTATGATACTGTATTCATCATACATATATTATTTTTAGTTAGCACTAAGAAACACATGATACTGATGAGATTCATATAGTGAAAGCAATAATATGTATTGATTTTAAATTGCATACTATAATAAATTAACCGTGTGTGACACTTTGTTGTAACATGTTAAATTATACATATTTGTTTATATCTTGGTATATTATTATAGATTATTGCTTCGTCTGTGACGAGCTTAATTCATTGCCTGGAATATCCGAATTTCCAGGAACCCAAACAAACGCTATAAATAAATACAGCCTTTTCTTTTATACTTCAAGTTTCGATTCCAAATTAAAAAGGTTCGATTTGTGGTCTGTGTGTGTGTGGTTACGTGTACGTGAGGTTCTTTATCGGGTGTACAGTGAGGGCGGCCGCGGCGCTTCGCTCGCCGTCTGGAAGAACCAACAGGCGATTCACGCGGAACGAGAGTCGCTACCATTCGGGTGAGTCACTCTATTACAAAGAACTTAACGCACCATAGACGAGTTGGTAATGTTGGGATTAGTGTGACGTCATTTTTTTTTAATGTACTTAAAGGAAACAAGGAAAATGCATGAATCTTGAGTGGATCTTTCATTCATTCTTATTTTTAATATTCTCTACATTATATTTAAATATCTATAGTTTAATATACAAAAAAAAAAATATAATTTAATTTGAAATATTCTCTGTATTGTATTATTTTTAATAATCTCTTATTTTATATATCCTTAGAGGAACGAGGAAATTGCATTAAGAGTATGCATTAATCTTGGGTGGATTCTTCATTAATTACATATTCTTTATTTCTCTTTTCAAATAAATTTGATACTAATTAGATGTATTATTGGTTTATATATTTGATCTATTTATGGACGGAGTAGATACCACATCTGAGATTATACTTAAACTTTTTAGTTATTAGTATTTATAAAATCGATATATCGTGTGACTGTTAACCGAGTGAAGACATGTACGAGAACCGGCAGAACGGGTCCAGTTAGCTTTCTAACACTCAGTTTAGCAAAAATATGTGCTGATAATTTTATAAATTCGATTTATCTCACGGCAATGATGCGGTTATTATTCGCGTTAATATATTTTCTTTACGTAATATATTTAAAAATGGAATGTCAATTTATTAAGCCACAACACAATCACCTCAAATAATATGAGAGTCAAATGAAATGTGACAAGAAACGAGCGACAAATTTAAAAACTTTTTGCCTGAATTTCGTTCCGTATATCTTTCTGAATTCACTTGTTTCAGTTTCATACTAGTTTTATATTTAAAAAAATTAAAAAGTCAAATTATTAATTAAAATATAAATTGTATAAAATTTTACTATTATTCACTAATCTTTTGTGGAAATATTAACAAGCATGCGATTGGAGATTGTTTAGAATTCAATTATTATTCTGCATTTATGCTATTGTTTCATGTATTGTAAAATAAATTAAAGCAGGTGTAAACGGCCCAAAATAATTAAATTTGCCTTTCATAGTAGACCACGATTCACGATTGAGATTTGACAGACTCTAAAATACATCTATACAGGCTATCCCCTAATTAATGGATCAAACGGATTCTGGAGACAGGGGGGGTCACGACCTATCAGAAAATACAAACTAAATTTAAATCAAATTGACAATTAATAACTTATGGACATTTTTATTTTTCGAAAAAAATCTCCAATGAGAAGACTAAATATGAAAATATTGATATGTATGCAAATTTCAAGGAAAAACTGTTTAGTTCTATCGTTGAAGAGGAAAATTTGGGTCAGTCTGCTTTGGACAAACTGTATTTCAATGACAGGAGAAAAGTCAGGTGTGATAGCTGCTTTGTGAGTAAATAATTAAAAAAGGAAAATGGTCACTCCGATGAGTAGAAGGGAGGGTTCTCCAACAGATGGTAGAAGAGATGGAAGCGGAGCGTACTGAGAGGTTTACCGCCGTTAAAGGGGGAAACCCTACCTCTCCCACAGATAGAAAAATCCATGTTTGGAGTTGTCTACCACTGTCGGTTCATTGGGAGCTCAGGAGGATCGGGAGGCTTCGGATCGGGAGGCATATAAGTAATATACAGTAAAAACTTACTATTCTATAAATAATACACAAATTTAATACCCACTACCACTAGACAACTGAAAACAATCTATTCTACTATTTTAGAACAAAAATTTTAAGAAAACGTAAAATTCGAAAATAAACTGTCTCACTAACACACACCAACCAATACTAGCAGCACAGAAATAAATCTATTTTATTATCATTTTGTTATTTTTATTATATTTTGACAAGTTATTATTATAATCATGTTAATATTTATATTGACATATTTATCGACTGTTGTTGACATTTTTAGAATTTGATTAGAATGTTTATTAAATTCAGTGTATATATATATCTATATACATATAATAATATTTATAATAAAATTGTAACAGGCCGATGTCTGTACATTATAGATATTGAAAAAAAAACGAATGTGGAGGGGGTCTTTATTAGAGCAACAGAAGCCAAAACAACAGTTTTTAGAAATTTTGTCTGTCTGTCTGTATGTTTGTACACGCATCACGCAAAAACTACTGCATGGAATTGAATGCAGTTTTCACCGATTTATTGCTAGAGGTCTAACTTAAAATATAGGCTCAATTTTACCGCAGGAAAATATCTTATTCCGATTGTTTTAAATTTAATAAACCGAAGCGCGAAGTGAGGGCGGGTCGCTAGTGTACAATATAATTAATTGTTGCACGCTTGTTGGGGCAGAACATAATGGGTCGTTTGTAATTTGTTATTTATGTTTTTGCAAAATAAATGATTTCATTTGACTGTCGATTTTTGCCGGCAAGTTCATAAGTGAAGTCCAGTTTTTGTTTGATTATTATCAAAATAGTGTATTGTAGGTTTTGTGGTTTAATAGTAATAGTTTAATAAACATCAAAGTGATTTTGAGCGCTTTGTTTGTGACCATCCAATAAAAGCATAGGACTGTTTTTTCGTGTGCTTTCAAGGTAACATACCTACTAACACTACTGAGTGACTCCTGCCTTCCTTCGACGAGACTTGACATTGATTGACGAAATGCGTGTTTGATTGACGAAATTGTTTTGACTTTGAAGAAAACTCGGGACTTTTTGGCGATAGCCCGAGAAGTAAAGTTGAGTTTTTGTTTGATTATTGTAAAATTGAGTATTTCGGAATTTGTGGTTTAATAGTAATAGTGTATTAAACTTCAAAGTGCCTAATGTTAGTAGGTACACAATTTTTGTGATAATTAAATAAAACCGTGAGACTGTATTTTTCGTGTTCTTTCACTATCACGAGACAGACTCTATCTCGACGGGAATGGATAAAAACAATTATGTTTTATTATTTGCTGTTTGTGGACCAATAATTATGCCAGTGTCCAAATAAATAGAAATAATAATTGAAAAAAACTCCACAGTGGTATAATGTGCTAATTGAACTATTGCCATATAAGAAAACAAAAAAAAATAAGGAGCCCTCTACTCTACTTCTTGCTCTTGCCTTTGGTCTTTCCTTTCTCATTGGTCTGTTGTCAAGCAAGTTATTAGTCCTCTACCAATTCAATGTTAAAAGAGCTAGTATTATTGCTTATCAAGTGAAAAGTGTTTTAAAACATTCAACAACAGATTTGTTTTACCATACAAACTCAAATACACTTAATTTTTATGATCCACGAGTCTTCAAATGTAATGACGCCAATCCTAGTGAAAAGTAGGTAAGGCCCTTCTTTTAAATTACGATACTTACAGACGACTAGTACTCTACACAACTCTCGAGCCTGAGTCGCCGCGGAGTATCTCATATACATTTGAATGGTGACTCGCACACTTCGCTACCGGTATCATAGCTATGCGTCCGCGACAACTCTCGCGATATCCGACGCGATCTCGTCAAAATGGCGGCGGAGCACGACTTAAATATTAAATGAAATATTAATTATTACAAGAAATCGAAAATTATCCATGTTTATACAATTATAAATATAAACTACCAGAATATATTATAAAAGATACGACTGAGAGGTTGTTGATTTCTTGCGGTGTCATCGTTGGGTGAAACATTCTTTTGACATCGTATTAGGTCTTTTTGTACTATTTTTCGATCGAGAAGCAAATTTTTTGTGGTGGTGGAGATTCATTTGTGTTTATTATCTGGTAAGAGGTAAAATAACATTCGATAAGAGGGCAAATTAAATAAAATGTTACTGAGGTTGACCCTCCCCGTGGGGAGGGTCGGTCTCAAGTAGATGTCTGAAATGTCTCAAAGTTCACAATTAAACCATCCTACTCTCAATAAGTCTGCGGTAAAGCGCGTGGCAGAGCGTGACCCTGTTGAAGAGAACTCCAAAAAGATTATTTCTCCTTCTGCCTCAGTGCAGGAAACGTACACCAAGCCGGAATTTGAGTCTTTCAAAAAATTAAAGTATACGGAAATAGATAAAGGTCCATTCATCGTCCACGTTACCAAAGCAGATCCTGCTTCCAGTGCACCCATAAAGACACTAAAACGGGCCCAATTTATCCACAAAAACAACATTGAGGGCATAACAATAAGAGGTATTAAGTTGGCTGGGAGGAATAAAGTTGCAGTAGAATTCAAAAATGCGGAAGCAGCCAACAAAGTGCTTGAAAATGAAAAGTTTAGAAATAGTGACTATGCAGCATTTGTTCCCGCTTTTCATATTACAAGATTAGGTTTAGTCAGACAGGTCCTTAGAGGAGTTCGTACAAAGTTTAACTTTCCCTCCTAATTGTGGCCCAGTCATTAAGGCCAGACGTCTGAATAAGAGGTCTACTAATGATGGTGTGAGAATGTGGATTCCCTCTACAACAGTAGTTATTACATTCCTGGGGCAGATTCTGCCCGATAGAATCTACACCTTTAATTCATCTATACCTGTATCTTTATATCACCTCGCTACCATACAGTGCTGCAATTGCTGTAGATTCGGCCATACTGCTGTACAATGTAGGTCTAGCCCAAGGTGCTACAAGTGTGCACAACCCCACAGGGGCGACTCTTGTAAGGTTGTGGAAGCAGATTCCACTTGCCTGTTTTGATTGGGCAAGCACACTGCCACATACAACTTATGTCCGGAGCACTCGCGCCAAAAATCCATCAAGGTAGTTATGTCTGAAGAAAACATTCCATATTCTGAGGCATCTCAACGTTTTCGCGCAGTCAGGACTCCTTATGCAGATGTTGCCGCCTCCTCCATGGGGCTCCTAAGGGGCCCACTGTCCTCTCCTAACCCTCACTCCTCTCGAGTCAATGTCCCCACACCTCTTAACCAATCTTCTTACAGGAAAACAGTTCATGTCAATCGTCGCCCACACCAAAACTTTGACAAACCATACGATGCACACGCTCACAATTCCATCACAAAAACTCCCCAGTCCTCCCTTCCGAATGGTTGTGCATTGTCATATCCTAGTGACTTTTCCCCCAACGACAATCTCATAGAAACACTTGTCTCTCTCTTAATAAACTTGTTGTCTAAATTCAGTGACTCCATTCCGCTTAATACTATCCAAACGCTTCAGCCATTGCTCTCTCTTCTAAAAAACTCTCTTCACAGTGAAAGCAACCCTCCTACAGTGGAACTGTAGGAATATTCGTACCCAAAAACCTGACTTAATATTGCTAATGAACCAGCATAACCCAATATTGGCCGCCATCGCGGAGACATGGCTTAAGCCTGGTTTCCGTTTTAAGTTATCAGGGTACTCATGTCTCCGAGATGACTGTGCTGATGGTTATGCGGGTTGTGATTTACTCACTAATAATTCTCTGTCGTTCTCCCAAATTCCATTTCCCCCTCACAGCCCTGACTTCCATGCAGTGGCTGCAAAAGCGTCAAATATTATTTTCATTTCAGTTTATATTCCCCATCCCAATCCTAATATAATATCCGAGCTTAATTCCTTACTGTCTCTTATTACGGGCCCATTGGTCATCATGGGAGATTTCAACTGCCACCATACCCTGTGGGGCTCCCACACTTGTGACACGCTCTCTGCCACCTTTCTTGACCTTCTGGACGATCAAAATCTTTGCATTTTAAATGACGGCGCTAGCACTCGTAGGGTATTACCAACACAGAACATTAGTGCTGTTGATCTTACCCTTGCTTCCCCTAGCCTAGTTCCTTCTCTTTCTTGGAGAGTTCTACCTAACTCCCGTGGCAGTGATCACTTTCCTATTTTAACTACCATACACCATTCTGTCTCACTCTCTAAAGACCCTCCTCCTCTTCTTAAATATAGATTATCTATGGCAGACTGGGACAAATTATCCCAGCTAGTAGATTCCAAAATCGCTTCATTGCCTCCAGTTAATATGTCCAATTTTCGTAGTATCTATCTTCAATATACATCGGCTCTCTTAGCTGTGGCGGACGTATCTATCCCTTTAAAAAATTCCTCTTGTATTAAAATTCCTTCCCCTTCCTATATTAAAGAATTCTGGCTCAGTCCAAAAGATTGCTTTCTAAAAAGAAAAAGCAAGGATGGCGTACATTTTGCGAATCCCTGTCTCCTAGATCTCCTGCCTCTGTAGTGTGGAAACGGGTAAGAGCTTTCCGCCAATCCTATTCCAATAACCGTAATATTTCTTCTTATGGTGTAGATTCCTGGCTCCCTGACTTTCTAAATAAATTAGCTCCTCTCTTTGTTCCTTCTGCAGACAGCCTGCCACTTCCTACGCTTACCTCTTTCCATTCTGTTGATAGAATGGATGAAACATTTTCTCTTACTGAACTTCACTGTGCCGTTGATCACCTTAGAGATTCTAGCCCTGGGGTAGATGGGATCCCTTACTCTTTTGTCACCAAGTCATCTATTTTGGCTAAAACTTTTCTTTTAAATTTAGTCAATCACATTTATAGTTCTGGCTTGATCCCAGACTCTTGGAAAACTCAAATTGTGATCCCCATTCTTTAGCCTGGTAAAGACCCAGACGACTGCTCCTTTTACAGACCTATTGCATTGTCATCAGTTTTATCCAAAATTCTTGAACACCTGGTCAAGAATCGACTAGAGTGGATGGTAGAAAATAGAGGTATGCTTCCAAAAACCCAATTTGGATTCCGAAAAGGTATGGGTACCATGGACAGCCTTAGTACTTTTACTTCAGATGTCCGCATTTCTTTTTCTCGTGGAGAACACTTGATTGGTGTCTTTCTTGACATATTTTCAGCCTACGATAATGTCCAGCTTCCAATACTCAGGCAGAAGTTGCTACAGCTGAGTATCGCTGTGAAGATGGTCAACATCATCTGCAACCTGTTTATGGCACGTTCCATATCCGTCAGATACCGAGGCTCACTATCTCCTTCTAGGTATGCATGGAAGGGACTTCCACAGGGCTCTGTCCTTAGTCCTCTGCTTTATAATATTTATACCCATGACCTGGATAAAACTGTAGACAGTTTTTGCAACATTCTTCAATATGCAGATGACATTGCCCTCTATGTATCCTCAAAATTAATCACTGATGCTACTAACCGCTTAAACTCAGCCTTATCCTATTTAGACATCTGGCTCAATGATCATGGTCTAACTCTGTCTGTCTCTAAATGTAAGGCAGTCGTCTTTTCTCGTAAACGTACAGCTCCTACTATTAATTTGTCAGTCGGTGGACAAAACATTTGCATTCAAGATAGAGTGAAATTTTTAGGGGTCATATTTGACTCCCGCATGACGGGTATTCACCACATGAATCACATTGTCAGAAAATGCGAGAGTAACATCAACGTGTTACGTGCTCTTTCGGGGTTACGTTGGAGCTCCCACCCCTACAGTCAGAAGCTGATAATGAGTAACATTATCAGAAGCCACTTTGACTATGGATGTTTCTTGTTGGAACCATGCAGTAAGATGGCACTTTGCAAGCTGGAGAGGATTCAGGCTAAATGTTTGCGTATCATCACTGGTGCCATGAAATCTTCCCCCATTAACGCCCTCCAAGTAGAGTGTTTAGAACCTCCTTTAAATCTCCGTCGACAATTTTTAGCTGATAGATTCTTTTTCAATATTATTCAATTCTCCTCCCATCCGCTTCTTCAAAGACTTAGATTATTGTCTCAGTTACTGATCTCATCTAGTTACTGGTCTCATAAGGAGACCCCTCTTTTACTCAAAAGTCTCTCAAATTTTTCTGAGCTCCCTTCCCCTACTTTCCAACTTGATAAGAATCCTCTGTTCCATTTTAGTTTTGAATCTCTGCTCTATAACCCAAGAGTGATTCTTAATTTTGGCATTGTAAAAAAAAATCCGGAGGCAAATATTGCATTCAATAGCATATTAGATGAGAAATGGCCCGGCTGGTTAACCGTTTATACAGATTCATCTAAGCTAACTGGAGGTGATAATGTAGGTTCTGCGGTATGGATTCCCAAATATAAAATTATTCTTAATTATAAATGTCCCCCTCAAACTTCTATATTTACTGGGGTCTTTAGCTCTCTTGGAGGCAGTATTGTTTATAAAATCGCTAAATTTTATAAACAAATAATTTTATAAATTTTATAATTTTATAATTTTTATAAAAGTATTGTTAAATAGGTCCATCATCTTCTCCGACTCATTGAGTTGTCTGCAGGACATTAGCAAGTCTCCTTTTCATGCTAGAGACAACTTCTATGTAACCCTAAAGATTAAAGAGGTGCTTTATAAATGCCTCCTATCAGGCATAGAAGTCGTACTTGCGTGGATCCCTAGTCATTCTGGCATCTCTGGTAATGAGACAGTGGATCTTTTGGCAAAGGACGCTATGCGTGTGGGATGTGATTCATATCCAAATTATTTTTCTCGCGATCTACGGGCTCTGGCTAAACGTTACTTGGATAAATCCTGGAATGATCTGTGGCAGTCCTCTAGACTAACTAAAGCTAGACATTATGGTTCCATCCAGCCGACTATACCCCCAAGACCTTGGTTTTTTAAGCATCAGAACATCAATAAAGTGGATACGTCGGTTATCATTCGGTTAAGATTGGGACACGTATGCTCGCCGGCCTTCCTGGCTAAGCTAAGGATTCGGGATCATTCCTTGTGTGAGTGTGGACTTGAAGAAGGAACTCTGGAGCAAATTTTTTTTAGTTGTCCCCGCCTTGCAATACCCCTTTACGATATACTTCCTCCTTCTCTTCCTCGCCCTGTAAATGTGAATTATATACTAACCCTTGTCTTTTCCCCTCATATTAATATCCTTCACAAATTCATTAGAGTTAATAACATTGTTCTTTAATCATTTTTTAACTATTACATCATATTCATCATGAGTATTCTATGTTAAGTATATTGTTATTAACCAAAAATACTTTCTCTCTGTCTTCATACTTCTATAAAACTAACATCTAATTTGATCTTATATTCTTATGTACTTATATATAAATTTAAGTATTCTTTGTTTTAGTGAGCTCAACTGGAACCAGCATAATCTCTGCGCGTTTTATCTTGCTAAATATTTTTTACTGTTTCATTCAACCTTGACATTGTCAGAATCATCGAAGTCTCGATGGGGCCATATTAAGAAATTGAAATTGGAATTGAGAAGTTGTTTCTATCAATTTACGTATAAGTCCAGTATTCTTTTTTCCGTTGACGGCTTCTGTTTTAAAAGAGAAAGACTGCAAGTGCTCCTTCGTCACTGGAATCACTTGACATAATTAAAAACGTCCTTTATTCAGCAGTGTGAGCACAAATGTAGCATCAAATGATGAAATTTTCTTTATTTTCAGTAGTGTCATGTACGAGCCTCGAGTTGAGAACAAGTATTCAATTGGCATTCCACTAAAGTATCTTACGAGTATCGTAATGAAGAAGGGCCTAACGCACCCAATGCCGAGTTGTGACGTCATCGTCGGCGACTGTCCGATACAGCTACATGGCGACGCGACTGCGATACAGCTTCACTTTTGTTGTTTACAAAATGTCAAATATGCAAAACGAAAAGTTAGAAAGTGGCGGAATTATTGTTTAGGTGAAAGTGAAAAAGTTACATATAACAAGTGTTTTTACCACAACTACGTAATATTGACATATCTACTTCAATACTAAACAATAATAAAAGAAAAAGCAGCAATTTTAATACTGTAACATATCTTCATCACTAAAACAAACAAATTATAATCTATGTGTTATTATGAGAGGTGTAATATAAGGAACGGCTACATATCGTCAATTACAATGAAGAGGAAGAATATATTGATTTAACTGAAATCAGGGTGTGAAGTACAGAACTGGCTACGTTAATGGAGAAATTTTACAAGCTACAAACCAAGATTGAGATGCAAGAAACTGATACTGAGAAAGTATTCATAAATGTAGCTTAAAGGATCTCAGTGTAAAGCAAGTACTGTACAAACAAGGCAGTGATAGATTGACTGTTACAACTGCATAACAGTATGCTTCAAGATGCAGGTTTTACTTCACTTCAGTGGAGACAACAAAAAGTAGCCTTTTTATCAAAAACTTTAAAATATTTGAGTGTGCTGTGGAAAGTTCAGACATTCCAACTTCAGTGTTTACAATATTTCAATCTCTTTTGATGAATGGATCTTGATCTATCTCATAACCCTGAAAGGTTACTCTTTTAGTGGTTAAGACGCTTTTTATTGTATTCAATTTAAGTGCAACATCAGATAGTCTTTGCAACACACATTCTACCCTTTGATTGTGTACTTATAATGTTGATTATGAGATTGTCAAGCAGACATGCGACTCCATCTAAGCCCGCCTGCGTAGAAGTTGTTAGCCCTTGGAATATTGCTGTAGCATCATTAATACCATATATTTCTTTTACGTGAAAAAATCCTTATGGGTACCCTTCACCCCGATCAGAGGCGAAAGGATTATGCCGGACTCTTACCTAGTGCTGATATTACAGAACCGCTATTCGCACTCATCCCCAGCTGTGGCTTCCGATTCACAAACTAAAAAAGGAAGTTGTAACTTCAGCAAGATGAGATCTTCAGCAAGGGAATGATCAAAGATAAGAGATATCATGATCAAAGATAACAAAGATCAAACAAAAGATAAGAGTACACCATGCAATTTGAAATAAAATACTATTATTGAGCAAAAGTGACCACAGGCAACAGGGCAGGCACCCTTCAGTGCCAGGAATTTTGATTTTTCATAGTGTAATTTGCATTTTGTTGCATACAATTTCATTAGACCAGCTGCTTACTGCTTGTTCACCAGAATTTGTCGGCCGCTTCGTCGGATTCGGATGCATTTATAGTTTTATTTTCGAGTGTCACTATATCGCTTTCCTTTTTGTCGTTACCTGCTTATTTTTTCTACCATATTATCGTGTTTACAATTTTTGCGATATCATCGCTGTACTTTTCTCCTTTTAATCTACTAAGCGAACTACAAGCTCCATTTTCTCGAAGTTTAATATTAGAAGATGATTTATCTTCGTCGGTTTTACTTAAATCTAGTTTTTGGGTAGTGATACTTGTATCACTAGTTGGTTGACTAGCTTCAGGTTTTTAAAATAACTATATAGTAGCCGCGTTAATGTTTCTAAGTATGAACTCGTTAACTTCCATTCCGTGTAGAAGAACAGCGTTCCACTATACACCCACTACAATTACAACTCCTTTTCAGGATTGCAATGAACTGGAGTCAACTTTGAGCTTTTGAAGTTTTCTTAAAGTTGCTGAACGCTCTAGCAAACTTTGCTTGAAGATCTTTTTGAACAGCGATAAGGCCTTCCATTGTTAGGTAATGTGTTAACTTTGATTCGGTATAGATGCTATTAATAGTTCCAAAAAAAAAAAGATTGATAACACAAGTGAAATTCAAACGATTTTCGAAGTCCGGCTGTGTTGTGAATTCTCTAAGTCCAGGTCCACGAAGTGTTTGAACTTTTGACACTTAGAAAACATCGGGCATAGGTTCCCCTCCCCGTCTGATCGTTTTTCACAGATTATTCTGATTACTGGTTTACTTAAATATCGCAGCGGTGGCGGCCGATTCACAAACTACAAAAGGAAGTTGTTACTTTATGAGATATTCATCAGGGGAACGAGCGTTAAAAAAGACAAGAGTACGCCATGTAATCCGAAAAAAAATACCGTGAATGAGCAAAAGTGACCACTGGCAGCGGCGCACCCCTTGCCACGCGAACTTTGAGTTTTATAACTTAAAAAAAAACTTGATTTTTCATAGTGTAATTTGCGTTTTGTTGCGTTCGTAATGTAAATAGAGCAGCTACGTACTGCTTGTTCACCAGAATTTGTCGGCCGCTTCGTCGGATTCGGATGCATTTATAGTTTTATTTTCGAGTGTCACTATATCGCTTTCCTTTTTGTCGTTACCTGCTTATTTTTTCTATCTGTGCGGGATACGTATGCACTAACACGCAGTAGAATGAATGCTAGTGTCTGTACTCCGCACCAACTGGATCGCCGGGGGGTGTGGACTGTATAATAGGGTGTTTCCGTGTCTTGATTAAAACAACAAGGCTTGTTCTTCAATAGAGCCGGGGTAGCGCAGAGGTACTTGTTCTTCTTCTTTGTTCTTGTTGTTGTCGGAGTGGATGCCGCTGCGGAAGTGATTTTGACCGGAAATGGTCCGCCTATTATTCGCATATTGGGTTCTCCAACTTGCGGCTAGTTGCGGGATTCCTCCACCGCCGGTCAACGTCGGGCCTCCCCTCCACTTGTCCATTTATGTACCCCTCCCGCTACCCGCGGGGAATCATTTATTTTCCTTATCACTAACACGTATTTACATTGATAAGATCCTAGTATGTCCTCAATTACACTATGCACCAACGATACCTATACTATGCACCAACGATTTATGTAGGGACATACTAGGGATTACTCCATTATTTCCATATTATATACATAAAAACTTAACAACTATTTGCGAAACTATATACATGTTTGCCTAAGTACCCTAGCCTTTTCGTCGTCAACATATCTCCCGCCGTCGCCGTCTCGCGATCTAATTGGTAGAACGACGATTTTCTTGGTCGGTCGCCGCAGGATGTGGCCGTTGCTCGTCTGGACGTCGATGATGCGAACCTCGCCGTCTTGCCCGGGGTACGTAGCGATGACTCTTCCTCTGGGCCACGTGTTCCTCGGTAGGTTCGGGTCGCATATGACGACCAAGTCTCCGACGCGTGGTGCCTCGCCGACTGTGCGGGGCTCCCGCCGGTACTGTAGCAGGGGGAGATATTCTCGGAGCCAGCGGCGCCAGAAGTTATCGGCTAGCCGCTGGGCGCGCCGCCAGTGTTTGCGCGCATTCACGTCGTCTGCAGTGAAGGCGCCCGGCGCTGGGACATGTGAGTTAGGCCCCAGCAGCAGATGATTGGGTGTGAGCGCCTCCGGCTCCTCCGGTGTTACCGCCACGTGTGTGAGTGGGCGGGAGTTGACTGTGTTCTCCGCCTCGATGAGTAATGTGTGGAGTGTCTCGTCGCTAGGGTACTTCTCGCGTAGCGTCGCTCGTAGGGCTTCTTTGACCGTGCGCACCATGCGTTCCCAGGCCCCGGCCATGAAGGGGGCGGAAGGGGGAACGTGACGCCACGCGATGTGTTTCGCAGTTGCTTCCTCTTGGACCGCGGCGAGTGCGGCCTCGGTGAGCTGTTTTTCCGCGGCTTTAAAGTTAGTGGCGTTGTCACACCATAACTCCGTTGGGCAGCCGCGTCGTCCCATGAATCGTCGTAGCGCAGAGATGGCGGAATCTGCGCTGAGTGATGCTGCCACTTCCAAGTGTACAGCCCTCGTGGTCATGCATGTAAATAAGGCGACATATCTCTTCTCTCGATGTCGGCCCACGGTTACTTCGATGGGACCGAAGTAGTCGAGCCCGGTGAAGGTGAACGGGCGCGCGTGATGTGCTACGCGCGCGTGCGGTAGATCGCCGGTGGCTGGACTTGTTGGTTTCGCCTTCTTCAGCCTACATATCATGCATGCCTTTATGACGCCCCGTACTGTAGGGCGAATCTTTCCTATGCACAGTCGCTGTCGCAGTTCGTTGACGATTAGCTCGACGCCTCCGTGGTGCATTTTCCTATGTACATGGTCTATGTACAACCTCGTATAGGTGTGTGAACCATCCAACACAGCCGGATTCGTCGTTTCCTCGCTAATCTCTCCTGCGGCAGCGATTCTTCCCTTTTGTCGTAGCAGTCCGTCGGTTCCCACAATCACACTTAGTGCGGCGAGTTTGTCGTCTCCCGCCGGTGTGGCGCTACGCTCGATGCGCTTACGTTCGCATGCGTAGCTGTCCTCTTGTGCTGCCTTCATCCATTGATGCTCCGCTCGTATGAGATAGTGCGCTTCCATCGGTACGAACTTGCACTTGCCGCGCGCTGGTTCTTTCTTTTGTGCAGTCTTAGCGTCGCCTTTCTTTGTTCCTGACCATGCCGGGTCCGACGTCGGGTTGGCAATGGTCCTTTTGCGACGCGCAGCTGCTACTATGTGCCTCCTTTTGCGGCACAAGTCGATGAATTGTAGAGCGCGTGCGGTGGCCCGGATCAGGCGCTCCCACTTTGAAAAGCGCGTGATATCGGGCAAGTGTGCATGCCCCTTTGTCGTGTTCGTAATTGCGCAGCATTTCTCTTTTTCCTTTTTCCATAGGAGTCCGGTCTCGAACCGCCCGTCAGGTAGCCGTCGACTGCGCTTATCCAGAAGGTCGATGGCGCGCTGCTCCGGGTCATTCTTGGTTTTCCTCGGTTCGATGCCCAGTGACTCCAACTTGAAGAAGTTCTTCATTAACTCCTCCTTTTCGTCGCACTTCTCGCTGATGTAGCCGCAGAAGGCGACTGGTTTGCACACTGAAGTGCGGCATCCGTGTAGTACCCAACCTAGTAGCGTCAGTGATGCCACCGGCTTGTTCCTTAGTCCCGCTCGGACCTGGCGTGAGACGATCAGCTCCCAATTGTCCTGCCCGATGACAATCTTCGGACAGACATCCTTGTAGGTGAGCTCGTCCCTGATGTCGTCCAGGTGTGTGCAGTCTTCCAGGTCCGTTTCCCCGATGGTCTGCGATGTGAAGTTGAGACGCTCGATGGTGCGTGCGCCCTTTAATTTGTGCACGCCGTCCGAGTGTAGCCCTTGTATCTGTACGTCAACAGTGCGGCTCTTTTCATGCTTCATTTCGCCACCGTTGATGCCTTGTATCCACATTGTGTCAACCGGCCCGTCGATGCCGAGCGAGTTGATTGTAGCCTCTTCTATGATGGTGACGGTGCTGCCTTCGTCGAACAGCGCGTAGGTGTGTATCTTCGCGTGTGGTCCGGCAAGCACTACTGGCGCAATCTTCAGGTAGGCTCGACGTCGATGCGGTGATGAGTTCGCGGCGGTGGCCTTGTTGGTCAGCTCTGTTGTTGACGTGACGATTTCTTCTTTGGGCTCTTCTGTCTTCACTGTTGGCGGCAAAGTTTGACGTGTACGATGTAGCAGCCGATGATGTGACATCCCACACCCGTTGTGTCCGCATGGCTTAGCTCGGCAACTGCCCCGGTGATGGTCACTACACAGGCAGCGGAAGCAGATGCGGTTCCTCTTCGTTACCTCCCATCGGGCGTCGAGATCGCTCTCGGCAAACCGTTTGCACGAAGGCAGGTAATGATCTCCTTTACACAGCGGGCAAAGTTTTCTTTTTCCGTCGTTAATGGCGCTGTATGTTCGTTCCGTCCTTTTCTTTGTCGCCCTCTCTCTCACACTCGCAGGTTCAATGATGGGAACGGTGACTTCTGGCGGTGCGTAGGCACTGCATTTGTCGGCCTCTATGTTGAGGAACGTTGACAGCAGGCTCAGCGTGGGTACTTCGTGCTCCCAGATACTTGCAAAGTCGTACCACTTGCTCTTCAGTATGGGTGTGAACTTCTCCATTATAGCCCGTACTAGCTCGGGGCTATATAGGTAGTTGTCCCTCTTCATCGCTTGTATGGTAGCCACAGCGTTGGCCACCTTACTGGCGAACACGCAGAGGTCGCGGGGCTCGTCGTTTAGCTTGCGCAGGCACTTCAGTTTTTCTGTTTCGCATGCGACGAGTGCGTCCGGCCTCCCGAATCTCCTAGCGAGAGCTTCCATTATGTCGTCCGGCTCTCGGTGGGCGGTAAACAAACTTGCCACCGCCTCTATAGCGACACCCTTCAGGCTCTTCCTTAGCCGTGCCAGGTTGTCGCTCTTCGTGAAGGTGTGCTTTGAATCTTCGTAGGCACCCTTCAACCCCAGCCATGCGCTGCCTTGCCCATCGAACGTCGGCAGCTCCATAGTATAACGCGGTGTCTCCCTCGCCGAAATCTTCACTGCCTTGGAGATCGCGGTAGCCATTTGCTCCACGATGTCTGCAGTAGGGCGCGCGGGCCGAGACGTGCTTCGTTCTCGGTGCCTATCCTCCCCATTGTTGGAGGTATAAGCTCCCCGTCCTCGTCCTTCCTTCCTTTCCGGCGAGATCTTGCGAGACTTTGGCCCCGCCCCCTGCGGGGGTATGGGGGGGGGGACCTCGTTCCGATTTAACCATTTTTCCAACCGGAACGATTCTTCTTTTCGTTTGTCGTCTTCTTCTTCTTCAGAGCTTGATCCCAGCTCCGCGAGCCTTATCTCTTGCTCCTTAGCAGTCAGGCGCAGCTGTAGCAGGGTTCGTTCTATTTGTAGACGCTCCTTCTTCTTCGCGGACGCAGTAGATCGGTGCGACCTTGCCGCTATGCTTGCGGCCCGTGGAACGATTGTGACGTCCGCCGTCCCATTATCATCGACGTGCGCTTTGCCTTCCTCGTCTCCACGTATCGATTCTTCTCTACGCGTAGAAGTCGTCTTCGTAGTGGCCTCGGTGCTGGTGGCCGTGGTTCCTGTAGCTGTCGTGCCCGTGCTCGTGGTTGCTGTGACCGTAGACTCTGTAGTGGCAGACGTTGACTCCGTAGCAGTCTGTGCTCCGCTCTGCGACCCCGTTCGGCTCTGTGACCTTGTTGTTGCTGGCATTGTAATAGGTACGTCGTGAGAACAACGTAACTAAACAATCAAGTCTTTGAACGTCTTTGGAAATCAAGATCGGAAATCAAGATTAGAAACCAAGATTAGAAACCAGGATTAGGAAACCAAGATTAGAAACCAGGATTAGGAAACCAAGACGTGAAATCAGGACGTGAAACTGAAAGATTGGCCCTAGTACGGACGAGTACGATGCGTCGTGCCGCTCTCCGTAGAGCCGTAGATCGTACGGGGATTCTTAATAATCCTACGACGCGACCGTATCGTCTCTTCCCGCTATTTCTTAATAAATAACGCCGTACGCCGTTCTTCTTATTCCACGAGGTCTTCAAACACGACTTGCTTGATTCAATATCCGGCTGCTCGAAGGACCATAGATGTGCGGGATACGTATGCACTAACACGCAGTAGAATGAATGCTAGTGTCTGTACTCCGCACCAACTGGATCGCCGGGGGGTGTGGACTGTATAATAGGGTGTTTCCGTGTCTTGATTAAAACAACAAGGCTTGTTCTTCAATAGAGCCGGGGTAGCGCAGAGGTACTTGTTCTTCTTCTTTGTTCTTGTTGTTGTCGGAGTGGATGCCGCTGCGGAAGTGATTTTGACCGGAAATGGTCCGCCTATTATTCGCATATTGGGTTCTCCAACTTGCGGCTAGTTGCGGGATTCCTCCACCGCCGGTCAACGTCGGGCCTCCCCTCCACTTGTCCATTTATGTACCCCTCCCGCTACCCGCGGGGAATCATTTATTTTCCTTATCACTAACACGTATTTACATTGATAAGATCCTAGTATGTCCTCAATTACACTATGCACCAACGATACCTATACTATGCACCAACGATTTATGTAGGGACATACTAGGGATTACTCCATTATTTCCATATTATATACATAAAAACTTAACAACTATTTGCGAAACTATATACATGTTTGCCTAAGTACCCTAGCCTTTTCGTCGTCAACACTATCATATTATCGTGTTTACAATTTTTGCGATATCATCGCTGTACTTTTCTCCTTTTAATCTACTAAGCGAACTACAAGCTCCATTTTCTCGAAGTTTAATATTAGAAGATGATTTATCTTCGTCGGTTTTACTTAAATCTAGTTTTTGGGTAGTGATACTTGTATCACTAGTTGGTTGACTAGCTTCAGGTTTTTAAAATAACTATATAGTAGCCGCGTTAATGTTTCTAAGTATGAACTCGTTAACTTCCATTCCGTGTAGAAGAACAGCGTTCCACTATACACCCACTACAATTACAACTCCTTTTCAGGATTGCAATGAACTGGAGTCAACTTTGAGCTTTTGAAGTTTTCTTAAAGTTGCTGAACGCTCTAGCAAACTTTGCTTGAAGATCTTTTTGAACAGCGATAAGGCCTTCCATTGTTAGGTAATGTGTTAACTTTGATTCGGTATAGATGCTATTAATAGTTCCAAAAAAAAAAAGATTGATAACACAAGTGAAATTCAAACGATTTTCGAAGTCCGGCTGTGTTGTGAATTCTCTAAGTCCAGGTCCACGAAGTGTTTGAACTTTTGACACTTAGAAAACATCGGGCATAGGTTCCCCTCCCCGTCTGATCGTTTTTCACAGATTATTCTGATTACTGGTTTACTTAAATATCGCAGCGGTGGCGGCCGATTCACAAACTACAAAAGGAAGTTGTTACTTTATAAGATATTCATCAGGGGAACGAGCGTTAAAAAAGAAGAGTACGCCATGTAATCCGAAAAAAAATACCGTGAATGAGCAAAAGTGACCACTGGCAGCGGCGCACCCCTTGCCACGCGAACTTTGAGTTTTATAACTTAAAAAAAAACTTGATTTTTCATAGTGTAATTTGCGTTTTGTTGCGTTCGTAATGTAAATAGAGCAGCTACGTACTGCTTGTTCACCAGAATTTGTCGGCCGCTTCGTCGGATTCGGATGCATTTATAGTTTTATTTTCGAGTGTCACTATATCGTTTTCCTTTTTGTCGTTACCTGCTTATTTTTTCTACCATATTATCGTGTTTACAATTTTTGCGATATCATCGCTGTACTTTTCTCCTTTTAATCTACTAAGCGAACTACAAGCTCCATTTTCTCGAAGTTTAATATTAGAAGATGATTTATCTTCGTCGGTTTTACTTAAATCTAGTTTTTGGGTAGTGATACTTGTATCACTAGTTGGTTGACTAGCTTCAGGTTTTTAAAATAACTATATAGTAGCCGCGTTAATGTTTCTAAGTATGAACTCGTTAACTTCCATTCCGTGTAGAAGAACAGCGTTCCACTATACACCCACTACAATTACAACTCCTTTTCAGGATTGCAATAAACTGGAGTCAACTTTGAGCTTTTGAAGTTTTCTTAAAGTTGCTGAACGCTCTAGCAAACTTTGCTTGAAGATCTTTTTGAACAGCGATAAGGCCTTCCATTGTTAGGTAATGTGTTAACTTTGATTCGGTATAGATGCTATTAACCCTCTGTCGGGCGCACCTCTGCTCGAAACAAAATCAGGCGCACTTGGCCTGAGAGGCCACCCACATATTTTAGCCCCCCTCTTCCCCCATACGCATTTTTAATTCAAAACACCGATAGGGTAGCCTTTGCTAGGATCCAAGGAAAGGAAATATACCAAATTGAACGGAAAAGAAAGAATTTAATGAACGGAATGAAGCTTAAACTAATACAATAAAAATTGCTAATTTGGCTCAAGTGTTTTCAAAATTGGACGAACCAAGTGTCATAAAAGTAAAAAAAAAATGAAAAAAATTGTAGTATACAGTCTCTTCAGATGTGGGACCATCATTCTTCGCCACAGTCGTGGGCAGAGACCGTCGTAGAGTCTTCCAAATCAGCAGCTGAATAACAGGCCTGGCACAGCGGATTTACGTGGCTTAGGCAGATCGGTTGATAACAATGTTTACATTCGTAATTTGTCATCCTTCTAAATCCTGTTTCAGCCATGCACATTCCACACTTGCGTCTTTTGGGAGGTAGGGAGGGGGATGTTTCACGTTCTTCTTGGGGTAAAAACCTTTTCAAGCGGATTTGCAGCTGAGTCGGGATTCCACTTGTATTCAGACTTCGCCGGGCTAAATGTCCAATCACAAGTTCATGAGACAAAGTTTTGAGGAAGATTCTCCTTTTCAATGGTTCCAGGTTATTCCCCATCGAAATCACTTGAGAATTTATGCCAGCCACATTCAGACAGGCAAAAAAAATGACCATCGGCCAGCGTCTTGTGTTCCGGCTCACACTGAAAGTAGCACACATTTGATCAGCAGTGTCAATCCCACCTTTGGTGGTATTGTAAAAAGTAACCACTTCCGGCTTCTGCTGCTCTCCTGTAGATTGATCAATGGCATCAGTTTCGCGGAGGGATGAAACGAGAATCACATTTTTCCCTTTCTTTGGTACGTATGAAACCAAAGTGTTACCTTTATTGAAGCCGAACAAGCTGCTGTGTTGAGCCCTCCCTCTGATATTGACAAAACTTGCTGGTAACTGCCTTTTATTTTTTCTGACAGTGCCAACATATGATAGCTTCTTTTTTTTCAAATCATTCACGAGATCAATATCCGTAAACCAATTATCAGCGGTTATGTTGCGCCCTGTCTCAAAAAGAGGCTCAGCCATTCGTTTCACCACTTCACTTGGCTTGTTGCTCACAGCAAATGGCCCCTCAGGTTGTTTCCCTGCATAAATCTCCATGTTGTAGGTGTACACCATTCTGGCATCAGCAAGGGAAAATACCTTTACACCATATTTGGTGGGTTTGGAGGGTATATATTGCCTGAATGGACACCTCCCACGAAATCCTGGCAGCATTTCATCAATTGTAACGTTTTCTCCAGGGATGTAGTTCTTTTGACAGTTTTGAACAAAAAGTTCAAACATATCACGAATTGGGCAAAGTCGATCATATTCTTTCCGTTGTGCTCGGCTCGTACGGTCGTCAAAGCGAATACAACGTATAAGGAACTTGAACCGTTTTATGCTCATCACCAGACCAAATTTCTCAACCCCATCTCCTTCTGTCCCCCATAGCTCCTCCAGACTCTGACGATTCCCTCTGTATGCTCCAGCCAAGTACAACAAACCAATGAATGCATTGACTTCAATGATGTCTGTTTGTTTGGCATCCCTCTCTCTGGCAAATCTGGCTTTGACTGAGTCAATGTATTGGTTGGTGTATTTGACAATCAATTCCAAAATTTCTGTATTGAACAAACATTCCCAACATTGCAATATGGTTTTAGCATTTTTAGCATCTCCTTTTACACCTGGAAGGTGTGTAATGATGTTGTGACGTTGTGCCCGACGAGCAGCAGCAGGAGATGGCTTCTTGGTCCACTTTGTCTGTTTATCTTTTCCAAGAAAAAAATCATTACCTATGTCTTCTTCTTCTTCCTCTTCCTCAGATATACCTCCTTCCTGTTCAGTTGCTGAGTCCTCTTCACGTTCTTCTAGCTCGTCATCAGAAGCAATGTCGCTTTCTTCGCCTAAATCCTCAACCAAAGCCGGATCATCAGCAGTATCATCCTCGAGGAAGTTTCTTATTTCCTCAACATCTTTGGGGTTGGATAAATTGTACACTTTTCTGGCCATTTCAAGAGGAAATCTTAAGAAAAAGGCAGAAAAAAATTGATAAAAAAGAAGAAAAATCGTAAAATAAGAAATTTTTTATCGATATATAACGTGATCAGGCCCACTCGGCCTGAGAGGCCAGAGTCAGAATAACACTTATTTCTCACGATATCGACGAACTTCCACACAGAACAGGCCTGTTTTGAGTAAAATGAAGGAATGCAATAAAAATATATTGAAAAAAATCACTTTCGAAATTAGGACGCAATTGGGCGCAGTCGGCCTGACGAGCCAGGGAGGGTCTAGGCGAGTGCGGTGAAGGATTCCGGCAGACTGAGGTAGGGCGTCCTACGCACCGCCCCGAGTCAGGAAACTATTGAGAGGGGCGCCCGGCTGGACCGCCAGGGGGAGGGGAGGCGTCCAAACATATGTTTTGCTGGCCTCTCAGGCCGGCTGCGCCCGACGGAGGGTTAATAGTTCCAAAAAAAAAAAAAGATTGATAACACAAGTGAAATTCAAACGATTTTCGAAGTCCGGCTGTGTTGTGAATTCTCTAAGTCCAGGTCCACGAAGTGTTTGAACTTTTGACACTTAGAAAATACACTGACATCGGGCATAGGTTCCCCTCCCCGTCTGATCGTTTTTTCACAGATTATTCTGATTACTGGTTTACTTAAATATCGCAGCGGTGGCGGCCGATTCACAAACTACAAAAGGAAGTTGTTACTTTATGAGATATTCATCAGGGGAACGAGCGTTAAAAAAGACAAGAGTACGCCATGTAATCCGAAAAAAAATACCGTGAATGAGCAAAAGTGACCACTGGCAGCGGCGCACCCCTTGCCACGCGAACTTTGAGTTTTATAACTTAAAAAAAAACTTGATTTTTCATAGTGTAATTTGCGTTTTGTTGCGTTCGTAATGTAAATAGAGCAGCTACGTACTGCTTGTTCACCAGAATTTGTCGGCCGCTTCGTCGGATTCGGATGCATTTATAGTTTTATTTTCGAGTGTCACTATATCGCTTTCCTTTTTGTCGTTACCTGCTTATTTTTTCTACCATATTATCGTGTTTACAATTTTTGCGATATCATCGCTGTACTTTTCTCCTTTTAATCTACTAAGCGAACTACAAGCTCCATTTTCTCGAAGTTTAATATTAGAAGATGATTTATCTTCGTCGGTTTTAATTAAATCTAGTTTTTGGGTAGTGATACTTGTATCACTAGTTGGTTGACTAGCTTCAGGTTTTTAAAATAACTATATAGTAGCCGCGTTAATGTTTCTAAGTATGAACTCGTTAACTTCCATTCCGTGTAGAAGAACAGCGTTCCACTATACACCCACTACAATTACAACTCCTTTTCAGGATTGCAATGAACTGGAGTCAACTTTGAGCTTTTGAAGTTTTCTTAAAGTTGCTGAACGCTCTAGCAAACTTTGCTTGAAGATCTTTTTGAACAGCGATAAGGCCTTCCATTGTTAGGTAATGCGTTAACTTTGATTCGGTATAGATGCTATTAATAGTTCCAAAAAAAAAAAAAGATTGATAACACAAGTGAAATTCAAACGATTTTCGAAGTCCGGCTGTGTTGTGAATTCTCTAAGTCCAGGTCCACGAAGTGTTTGAACTTTTGACACTTAGAAAACATCGGGCATAGGTTCCCCTCCCCGTCTGATCGTTTTTCACAGATTATTCTGATTACTGGTTTACTTAAATATCGCAGCGGTGGCGGCCGATTCACAAACTACAAAAGGAAGTTGTTACTTTATGAGATATTCATCAGGGGAACGAGCGTTAAAAAAGACAAGAGTACGCCATGTAATCCGAAAAAAAATACCGTGAATGAGCAAAAGTGACCACTGGCAGCGGCGCACCCCTTGCCACGCGAACTTTGAGTTTTATAACTTAAAAAAAAACTTGATTTTTCATAGTGTAATTTGCGTTTTGTTGCGTTCGTAATGTAAATAGAGCAGCTACGTACTGCTTGTTCACCAGAATTTGTCGGCCGCTTCGTCGGATTCGGATGCATTTATAGTTTTATTTTCGAGTGTCACTATATCGCTTTCCTTTTTGTCGTTACCTGCTTATTTTTTCTACCATATTATCGTGTTTACAATTTTTGCGATATCATCGCTGTACTTTTCTCCTTTTAATCTACTAAGCGAACTACAAGCTCCATTTTCTCGAAGTTTAATATTAGAAGATGATTTATCTTCGTCGGTTTTACTTAAATCTAGTTTTTGGGTAGTGATACTTGTATCACTAGTTGGTTGACTAGCTTCAGGTTTTTAAAATAACTATATAGTAGCCGCGTTAATGTTTCTAAGTATGAACTCGTTAACTTCCATTCCGTGTAGAAGAACAGCGTTCCACTATACACCCACTACAATTACAACTCCTTTTCAGGATTGCAATGAACTGGAGTCAACTTTGAGCTTTTGAAGTTTTCTTAAAGTTGCTGAACGCTCTAGCAAACTTTGCTTGAAGATCTTTTTGAACAGCGATAAGGCCTTCCATTGTTAGGTAATGCGTTAACTTTGATTCGGTATAGATGCTATTAATAGTTCCAAAAAAAAAAAAAGATTGATAACACAAGTGAAATTCAAACGATTTTCGAAGTCCGGCTGTGTTGTGAATTCTCTAAGTCCAGGTCCACGAAGTGTTTGAACTTTTGACACTTAGAAAACATCGGGCATAGGTTCCCCTCCCCGTCTGATCGTTTTTCACAGATTATTCTGATTACTGGTTTACTTAAATATCGCAGCGGTGGCGGCCGATTCACAAACTACAAAAGGAAGTTGTTACTTTATGAGATATTCATCAGGGGAACGAGCGTTAAAAAAGAAGAGTACGCCATGTAATCCGAAAAAAAATACCGTGAATGAGCAAAAGTGACCACTGGCAGCGGCGCACCCCTTGCCACGCGAACTTTGAGTTTTATAACTTAAAAAAAAACTTGATTTTTCATAGTGTAATTTGCGTTTTGTTGCGTTCGTAATGTAAATAGAGCAGCTACGTACTGCTTGTTCACCAGAATTTGTCGGCCGCTTCGTCGGATTCGGATGCATTTATAGTTTTATTTTCGAGTGTCACTATATCGTTTTCCTTTTTGTCGTTACCTGCTTATTTTTTCTACCATATTATCGTGTTTACAATTTTTGCGATATCATCGCTGTACTTTTCTCCTTTTAATCTACTAAGCGAACTACAAGCTCCATTTTCTCGAAGTTTAATATTAGAAGATGATTTATCTTCGTCGGTTTTACTTAAATCTAGTTTTTGGGTAGTGATACTTGTATCACTAGTTGGTTGACTAGCTTCAGGTTTTTAAAATAACTATATAGTAGCCGCGTTAATGTTTCTAAGTATGAACTCGTTAACTTCCATTCCGTGTAGAAGAACAGCGTTCCACTATACACCCACTACAATTACAACTCCTTTTCAGGATTGCAATAAACTGGAGTCAACTTTGAGCTTTTGAAGTTTTCTTAAAGTTGCTGAACGCTCTAGCAAACTTTGCTTGAAGATCTTTTTGAACAGCGATAAGGCCTTCCATTGTTAGGTAATGTGTTAACTTTGATTCGGTATAGATGCTATTAATAGTTCCAAAAAAAAAAAAGATTGATAACACAAGTGAAATTCAAACGATTTTCGAAGTCCGGCTGTGTTGTGAATTCTCTAAGTCCAGGTCCACGAAGTGTTTGAACTTTTGACACTTAGAAAATACACTGACATCGGGCATAGGTTCCCCTCCCCGTCTGATCGTTTTTTCACAGATTATTCTGGTTACTGGTTCACTTAAATATACCGTAGATAGTACCGTATGTTTTTTTGTAGGCTGGAATCTCGATGTCGGTCTGGCAGGCACGACGTTCTTGACTTCATACATCTCGGCGGCGTCGGCTTCGTCGTTTAGGAACTCTGAGAGATTCTACAGATTCATTCGTAGTATGTTACGGTGTTTGGCGTAGCCTACCCATTTCGCCTTTAAGATGGGGTTCAGTTTCTCGAAGATTCCGGTCGAGAGTTCCGGACTGTACAAGTATTCCACTCGATCCAGGGCTTTCACTGTTCTTACTATGTTCTGTACCTTGGCAGCGAATGGAGTTATGTCCCTCGGATTCAAGACAGGCGGCAATTCTTTTTTGGGCGTTGATTTCGTTGAGGAGGATCAGATCACTGCGTCCGAAGTGTCGCGTGAGAGCCTTCATGATTACATAGGTAGATACCTATTTTCAAATTTTTTAAGCATTTCACTATACGAGGCCGAATTAATGGTGGTCCCAGTTGGCATAAATTCGATGAGAAGGACCCCTCTCCTGTCCCAGAAGACAGTTGCCATAATTTTTCTTTCTAGTGTTGGAACTTACGGTGATAGTCGATGACGAGTAGGCTTACCACCGGGTGCTTACTCTGTGGAAAGTCTGAGTTCCGCCCTGTTCTACGGTGCAAACGCGCTTGAGGGCTCGATTTGGCTACGTCTTAATCCCACACGTAGCCTCCTGATCTCGTCACCAAAGGAGTCCTCCTGTACCTTCTTTAGCCATATAAATAGGGCAGTCTCCAAGTGCTGTTCTTTAATGGGCGTGACTCTGCCCACAGTGCCGCTTCGTCGTTTAGGAACTCTGAGAGTAGGTGGCTTTCGTAGTAGGTTACGGTGTTTGGCGTAGCCTACCCATTTCGCCTTTAAGATGGGGTTCAGTTTCTCGAAGATTCCGGTCGAGAGTTCCGGACTGTACAAGTATTCCACTCGATCCAGGGCTTTCACTGTTCTTACTATGTTCTGTACCTTGGCAGCGAATGGAGTTATGTCCCTGGGATTCAAGACAGGCGGCAATTCTTTGAGGGCGTTGATTTCGTTGAGGAGGATCAGATCACTGCGTCCGAAGTGTCGCGTGAGAGCCTTCATGATTACATAGGTAGATACCTATTTTCAAATTTTTTAAGCGTCTCACAATACGAGGCCGAATTAATGGTGGTCCCAGTTGGCATAAATTCGATGAGAAGGACCCCTCGTCCTGTCCCAGAAGACAGTTGCCATAATTTTTCTTTCTAGTGTTGGAACTTACGGTGATAGTCGATGACGAGTAGGCTTACCACCGGATGCTTACTCTGTGGAAAGTCTGAGTTCCGCCCTGTTCTACGGTGCAAACGCGCTTGAGGGCTCGATTTGGCTACGTCTTTTCCCACACGTAGCCTCCTGATCTCGTCACCAAAGGAGTCCTCCTGTACCTTCTTTAGCCATATAAATAGGGCAGTCTCCAAGTGCTGTTCTTTAATGGGCGTGACTCTGCCCACAGTGCCGCTTCGTCGTTTAGGAACTCTGAGAGTAGGTGGCTTTCGTAGTAGGTTACGGTGTTTGGCGTAGCCTACCCATTTCGCCTTTAAGATGGGGTTCAGTTTCTCGAAGATTCCGGTCGAGAGTTCCGGACTGTACAAGTATTCCACTCGATCCAGGGCTTTCACTGTTCTTACTATGTTCTGTACCTTGGCAGCGAATGGAATTATGTCCCTCGGATTCAAGACAGGCGGCAATTCTTTGAGGGCGTTGATTTCGTTGAGGAGGATCAGATCACTGCGTCCGAAGTGTCGCGTGAGAGCCTTCATGATTACATAGGTATAGTCCCGGAATGAGCTAAATGCGTGCGGAAGGAATGTGACCATTTTTTGTCACTTGTTTTTAGTGTTGTACTACAATGATCTTACTGAAAGATCGATATCGGTTTTAGTCGATATTTTTAATTTAAATGTCACGGTCAGAAGTAAAACACAAATAATTATAAAAAACATAACTTATTTTTTAACATTTTTATTTACTTTCATTATTTATTTATTTATTATTTATCACACATTAGATAATATAGTAAGTAGGTATACATAATTTTTAGTTTTAAACAGATATTTAATGTTTAGTTTTGAGAAATAAAGTTAATAAAAAACAACAAAAAAACAATAGCTTGAAAGTACTAAAAGGAACAAAAAACTATAATATTGTATTGAATGAATATTAGTCACTACAATCATCACTTGTAATATCTGATCCAGATAAGTCAGAATCAGTGTCATCACTACTTTCTCCCAAGTTTATGATCAGTTCATCGATTGCTTTTTCCATATTACCATCTTTTTCCCAGTATTCATTTTCTATTGAAATTATGTGATCTTCGTAACCTTGCCAGTCAGTTCGTGTGACTAGCGATATAGATTCATTAGTTAAATCCCGCAAACGTGCTAACGATAAGTCGGAAGTAACATTGTGATTGCGAACGTGTCTTTTAATTTTACTCCATGCCAGTTCTATGGGATTCAATTCACACATATAGGGCGGTAAACGAAGTATAATATGACCGGCACGTTTAATAATTTCGTCGACGCGAAACTTTTTACTTTTGGGTCTATTTAATTGAATTAGTTTGAATAACGCATCCTTTCTCATTTCAGTGCTGTGCGGTATGTTGTGTTTCTCAAGCCATTGTAACATAACAGTTTTCAGGCTGCTTTTAGTGGGGACTTTATCTTCCTGTACACTATGATAAGGCGCATTGTCAATTACAATAACGCTCCCTTGTGGTAAATTTGGCAGTAATTGTTCCGTAACCCACTTCTCATAATTAGCCGCATTCATCTGGCCGTGGTAATCACCAGATGTAGTGCCTGCTTTAAAAACTAAAGAAGCATTTTGTAAAAATCCATTCCTGGAACCGGCATGCACCAATATTAATCTATTAGAGGAACCTGTGTCACTTATTACTCCATCAGCGTCTGTCATTGACCAACATTTTTTAAAGGTTAGATTGTTGTCAACCCAACTTTCATCAACGTAAAATATTTCTTTACGTTCTCTTCTATACGACATCATCTTCCTCAAATAATCACTCCGTAAAAATACAATATTCGGTTTTTCTATTAAAATTCTTCGTTTATTATTGCATTTGCGCCATTTGTACCCTATACTTTTCAATAGGGTTCGTAAACTTCTCTCTCCCCACGGAAATTCAATTTTTTCTCTTAATGCTAATAAAAGCTTAGGAGAAGTTGGTACAATCTTCTTTATCAGATAAAATTCTTCGATACATCTTTTTATCACGCCACGATCAAAATCATCAACATTCATGTTTCGTTTAAAATTATTTTTTTTACCTTTCTTTGATGGTGATTTTAATTTCGAAGTGCCAGCTAATTGTGATTCTCTTTTAATATTGTCTATAGTTCGTTTATTTAAGCCAGTGTAGTGTGCTGCTCTTTCAATACTTCTACACAATGGTATTGCCACAATATTTGATAACTTTTCTTCTTCACACAACTTAATAACATTTCGCACCATATTTCGACTTTGACTTCGAATCACCGATCGTTTTTTTGAATAAGCTTGGTCACTCATTTTAAAAGTAAAATGTATTTTAAATTTATAGTAAAAATCTACCGAACACGTGTTATATCGATGACGCAAGAGAAACAATAGAAAGTGAGCAAGCGCATCCCTTAACTAGCCGGCACAAGTGCGGCGAGACGGCTGAGAGGGGGGTGTGCTCGGGTCCCCACACCTCATAACGCGCGCGCATTTAGCTCATTCCGGGACTATAGATACCTATTTTCAAATTTTTTAAGCATCTCACTATACGAGGCCGAATTAATGGTGGTCCCAGTTGGCATAAATTCGATGAGAAGGACCCCTCTCCTGTCCCAGAAGACAGTTGCCATAATTTTTCTTTCTAGTGTTGGAACTTACGGTGATAGTCGATGACGAGTAGGCTTACCACCGGATGCTTACTCTGTGGAAAGTCTGAGTTCCGCCCTGTTCTACGGTGCAAACGCGCTTGAGGGCTCGATTTGGCTACGTCTTAATCCCACACGTAGCCTCCTGATCTCGTCACCAAAGGAGTCCTCCTGTACCTTCTTTAGCCATATAAATAGGGCAGTCTCCAAGTGCTGTTCTTTAATGGGCGTGACTCTGCCCACAGTGCCGCTTCGTCGTTTAGGAACTCTGAGAGTAGGTGGCTTTCGTAGTAGGTTACGGTGTTTGGCGTAGCCTACCCATTTCGCCTTTAAGATGGGGTTCAGTTTCTCGAAGATTCCTGTCGAGAGTTCCGGACTGTACAAGTATTCCACTCGATCCAGGGCTTTCACTGTTCTTACTATGTTCTGTACCTTGGCAGCGAATGGAGTTATGTCCCTCGGATTCAAGACAGGCGGCAATTCTTTGAGGGCGTTGATTTCGTTGAGGAGGATCAGATCACTGCGTCCGAAGTGTCGCGTGAGAGCCTTCATGATTACATAGGTAGATACCTATTTTCAAATTTTTTAAGCATTTCACTATACGAGGCCGAATTAATGGTGGTCCCAGTTGGCATAAATTCGATGAGAAGGACCCCTCTCCTGTCCCAGAAGACAGTTGCCATAATTTTTCTTTCTAGTGTTGGAACTTACGGTGATAGTCGATGACGAGTAGGCTTACCACCGGATGCTTACTCTGTGGAAAGTCTGAGTTCCGCCCTGTTCTACGGTGCAAACGCGCTTGAGGGCTCGATTTGGCTACGTCTTAATCCCACACGTAGCCTCCTGATCTCGTCACCAAAGGAGTCCTCCTGTACCTTCTTTAGCCATACAAATAGGGCAGTCTCCAAGTGCTGTTCTTTAATGGGCGTGACTCTGCCCACAGTGCCGCTTCGTCGTTTAGGAACTCTGAGAGTAGGTGGCTTTCGTAGTAGGTTACGGTGTTTGGCGTAGCCTACCCATTTCGCCTTTAAGATGGGGTTCAGTTTCTCGAAGATTCCGGTCGAGAGTTCCGGACTGTACAAGTATTCCACTCGATCCAGGGCTTTCACTGTTCTTACTATGTTCTGTACCTTGGCAGCGAATGGAGTTATGTCCCTCGGAATCAAGACAGGCGGCAATTCTTTGAGGGCGTTGATTTCGTTGAGGAGGATCAGATCACTGCGTCCGAAGTGTCGCGTGAGAGCCTTCATGATTACATAGGTAGATACCTATTTTCAAATAGGTATCTACCAAACACAAAACAAAAATGCGGCCTTGAAATTAACATTCTTTTTTTTCCCCTCTTTATTTTATTTAGAGGCTTTTCACTATTGTGTATGTCAGCCCCATCGTACCCTAAAAGTTATAATTTCACTATCTATCTGCCTTACTTATCTACGAGGCTTGTCCCAAAACTAAGGTCTCCATAATTATAAAAAATCGAAATAGAGCTTTATTAAAAAAAAAATTACATGATTATATAGAGTATTTATACACTATTTTTCGACATAATCGCCGTCCATATCGAGGCACTTTTGTAGTCGATCTGGAAGCTTTTGTATTACATATTACGTAATACGTAATAGAGATATTCTTCGCGTAAATCCCGAATCGTCAAATAATGCCTTTAACTACTTGTTCCATAGCTCCAAGGTAGTCTTCACGTTTTTTATATGTACGTACAATGCACTGTCTACAGTCATTATTAGTTTCGACTTAGTTCTCACGTCATCTGCGGCTTCTATGAACTTCCCAGTTACTGGTTTGATGCAATGCAGTATATCCTTTAGGATTAGAAAATTCTCCGCGGCGAAGATCCATTCGTTGTAGTTTTCACAGCCTTTTAGCTTGGGAACATTTACTAGATAGTTTGCCATTCTTTCGACCTTTTGGTTGAATTCACTGAATAACACGTCGCTATGTTTCACCACTAGCATTGAGAAAAACTACTTTATTAAAATAAACTAAGGACGCTGGGCACATAACCTATAAATTAATAGCAAGCATGTTGAGGAGACAGAGCGGACTGTACTGTCAAGTTTTATTTATCGAAACGTCACAAGTACCCTTATGACATTAGTACAGACAAAAGTTTCATAGATGGTGTTACCATAGTATCTATTCTATTTTGATATAAAGACTAACAGTAATGTTCAAATTTAATCGACTCCACTTATTTGCTCAAGTACATCACGTTCTTTGTTTTTCTGTCAATATAACAATAATAATTGTTTTTAAGATTTTATAATAGTATTACTGTTTTTGCAACAATATAAAAATTAAGTGGTAAATAAATAATAATAATAACGAATGAATGTATATAAAATTGATTTGAAAACTTCTAAATACGCCAGCTTACAAATTGTTGTTATATAGAAGTTTATTTTAAACGATAAGTAAGCCGACAGTCCTAAGCCTGCAAAGTATGAAGGGAAGTTTTCAAATTTCATTTATTCGATAGAAATATCCAGACAGTGTAGGGGAAGGTCGGGTAGCCGTGGACACTTAAATACCCAGACAGTAGGGGAAGGTCGGGTAGCTGTGGACACTTAAATACCCAGACAGTAGGGGAAGGTCGGGTAGCCGTGGACACTTAAATACCCAGAGAGTAGGGGAAGGTCGGGTAGCCGTGGACACTTAAATGAAATGCTAATAAAAATACAATAAACAACCTTCTATCTTTATTTTAATCTTAAAATCAAACTAGGAACTTCTTCAATCATATTTATTAAAATTAGTAATAATAACAAAATATTTTGGAGCGGTAGACTCCTTAGATACCGGTAGAGCGGTAGTTCTCCTGGGGTAAATCACCTGAGTGAATTAAATACACTACATAGTAGAATAGAATCACCTTGTCGGGTAAATTAATACTAATATTAATTTTGAGTATATTTTATTCACCTATAACTATTACATAAAGGAGTTGAAAGAAAAGAAAACATAAAAGAGACTTTACTCATAATACGAGCTTTCACGCCTGTACGAGCCTGTCAACGCATCGTCTCCAGAAAATGACCCACATTGATATGCGCCCGTCCATGAAACTTATTTGGGCATCCAGGATAACATCGTCATTTATTTGACCTTGAGGTTTGCGTTGTTTCGGCTTTCGCACTGAGTTTGCATCTTTTTTAAAAGCTCTGATAACCTCCAAAATACTGCCGTTATTGCTTTTAACAATTTTGTTCAATTTATGGTGCCAACCTTCTACGAAATTGTTGGTTCTGTGCCTCTCATCGAAAATACACCATTGCATCGTAATTTTCAGCTTCAACCAGTTCGTCTTGAAATATCTTAAAAATATTTGAAGATGTTTGTATTTTGAAAAGAGTGCCTCGGTATATTTCCAGCTCGCTTTTATTTCAGTTAGCGGTAATAATGCTAAACTACGACACAGAAATACACAGCGCCGATTGTTTTTCTCTTTAAATATGTGCAACGCCTTCGCTTTTCTCATAAAGTTTTCGTGGAAACGGAAGTAACATACTTTTACTCTATTTTTTGGAAAAACCGTCGAGATTGCCTTAACTGTACTTTTTTCGAAATCGCTTGTAAATTTCTTTGGATTCCAGTTGGCTATTTGTCATTTTATCATTTCAAATAATATCACATACGACTTGCAATTCTTGTGAGATATCAATGCGTATATAAGCGGTGAGATGTATGTGGTTTCAGAGCCACTGCCGCAGTCTCCATGGATTATATATTTGAGAAAATTGAACTGGACAGGCCTCAAAAGTTACATCTCCAAAAAAATATTTTGGCCATATTTTCTAAACCATTTTGCGAACTAAATAATACAATTCTTAAGCAGTCGCAGTTGTGTAGTTAGCCAGTAAGATATCGCTAAATTTTTGAGGAATAACAACATTCGCCACTTCATCATAAACAACTTTAGGGACTGCCAGGTACTTATTTGTCATTCTATACAAGCCCGCTTTAATATCCTCGAGAGTTGGTATTTCATATACTAGATCAGTTTTGTACTCTTTTTGTAAGTTTCCACTGTTTCTTCATAAAGCTGTGGAATCGGCAGATGTGTTGGACAAATTTTTTCGTTACATGTTTCTAAATTATCTGCCCATATATATTTGTGGGCGTGTCGACGGTGCAGTCCGCGTAATGTGAAACTTCTTTTATAATTTTATCATCCTATAAAGAATATAAAATTAAAAATATTAGATTAATATCATCACTCAAAAGCTAAAAAGGTTTACCTTTACTGTCATGGATACATTTTTTATTGGATATTTTACTAGAACATCACCAGTCAGCACCACATTTGTAAGCCTTTTTTAAAAAAATATTGTCGACCGTTGTGCAAAAGAACTCGACCTAGTCCTCTTTTTATAAATCTGAATTCGTTCATTATTTTATTTTAGTACTGGCGACCCGCCCTCACTTCGCTTCGGTTTATTAGATTTAAAACAATCGGAATAAGATACTTTCCTGCGGTAAAATGGAGCCTATATTTTAAGTTAGACCTCTAGCAATACATCGGTGAAAACTGCATTCAATTCCATGCAGTAGTTTTTGCGTGATGCGTGTACAAACATACAGACAGACAGAAAAAATTCTAAAAACTGTTGTTTTGGCTTCTGTTGCTCTAATAAAGACCCCCCATATTAGTTTTTTTTTCAATATCTATAATGTACAGACATCGGCCTGTTACAATTTTATTATATGTATAGATTTTATGCAAAGTCGCGTCGGAAAATAAACGAAAACAAAGAATTGAAAATCGCTATAAATATGACATTTTCAATAGATTACAATAATTGATTCATAAACACTTCAAATTTCAAGTGTCCAAGAAGATCGTCTAACATACATAACACCGGTCAACACGAATTTTGAGTTTGAGTTCTAGATGTCAAATTTTGATTTCTTTTACGTAACTAATAAAGGGAAAAATAGTTTTATTGGTTAAAGTTTGCTTTTGTAGAAACCAGAACGATGTTTTGAATTTTAAGAAAAATTACCTTTTTTTTCATAAAATTGTAAATAACTATTAAACAAATTTTAGTTTTGCATTTAGGTCACTTATTTTAAAAATAATAATTAATAATAGACTATAAAATGCAAAAAAAAATGAAAACAAAGTTCAAAAATGTATATTTTTCGTACTTCTTGTATGTTCGTATGGACTTTCTCGTAGCAAACCCGAAACGTAATCTCCAATCGTATTCTCATTATACTGCCCCTGATACCGCCGGTCAAAGTCCATCACATCTTGGTGAAAACGCTCTCCTTGCTCTTCTGAATAGGCACCCATATTATATTCGAATTGGTCCAAGTCAGCATGTAACATATGCAATTTAAGGGACATTCTGCAGCCCATGATTTGAAAGCTTTCAAGCATAGTTTCAATCAATTCTATATAATTGTCAATACCATGAACTACGGCTTCAAGGCTGTTCCAGGCTTGTTTTTCATGATTATTAAGTAATGAGCTCGTCTCCTAAATTATAATTTTTATGTAAATGTATCATGTTTTATAAATTAATAACAACAGTAAATGAATTTTTTCGATATCTTAAAATATGACGAAGTTATCAGCTTTCAAAGTGAGCCAATTTTATATACCTACTACTGATTTATTTTCTTTTCAGATTATAAGCCGAAATAGTTAAAAATAAGGAGTTATGCAATAACCCATAGACGTTGTCACGTAAAAATACCTACGGCCGTATAAATGGCATAGCCCGACCCTTATATCGACCTTAAAATATCTATCAGAGCACTATGTTTTCAATAAAAAATAATAGCAAAGGCCTTCCAACTTTCACTCCACGCACCTCCACACCCATAAAATAGGAGTTATTGGTAAAAAAATGCCTACCATATAGTAATCTATCTTTGCTAAGTTATCGGACTGTAACCCCTTACAAATCTATTATCCATTATTACAATAAATAATATAATATATATATATAATTGTTCGAGATGTTCGCGCAAGGATGAGTAAACAGCGTTTGGTTGGCGACTATGGCGGTACAGAGTTACAGACGCGCGGGAGGCATTGTGTCGCGTGACGTCACACGACACACGTCACCTAGCGCTACATTCTTCCCGTATCGAGGCTCATAACTTTAGTAATAATAGATATTTTTCAAAAATTCAAAAAGTAGTCAGGTTTGTATCACCTACTAAATGCGTGTTCATTAAAATTAACATGATATTTTACTGTAGGAGACAAACTCATTGTGTGAATTCATCACTGGCCATTGGCCATCACTGGCCAAATTGTTTTTTCCATCGAAATTATAATATTTTATCATTTTTATGCACCATTGATATCCCTGGTTTATCGGCGTTGTCAAACAGAAGGAGGGAATTTATATATTTTATGATGAAGGTTATTTTATTTAAGCTGGTCAAAGAAACGGTCAACTTGTGTTTATTGAACCCAACAGCCCGCGCAATTAGTACTAGGTACAGTTACCAACGACCCTCCAATCAAAAAATGACCAGGTGTCAAAGGAGCAAGCTCGCCTGGATCCTTGGTTTTGACAACTGTCATAGGCCGAGAGTATAAGCACGCTTGAATCTGATAAAGAAGGGTGCTCATCTCTTCAAACGTTAAGGTAGAGTCACCTATGACTCTCCTGAGGTGATGTTTGATGGATTTCACCCCCGCCTCCTATAAATCTCCAAAGTTGGGAACGTGGGGAGGTATGAAGTACCATTCGGTACCAAGAGAATACGGATGTTTAGCCTACACTCGCCTACACTCCTCCATCCAACATTCTACCGCGCTCTTGCTCGTAGAGCTCACAGTGCTATATCGTGTGCTCCCATACACTTATCGGCTGCTCCGCAAAAAAAAATCTATCCAAAAACAGTCAAACGTAGAAAAATAAGTTAAAAATGAAATTGTTCTACAATGCTAGATTGCACTTTAAATATCTGCTGCAGCTCTCTTGCAGCGCCTACAAATTTGTGCCATTGTCGCTAAACAATTTCGTACAATGGCCTCGACGAGGAGCAAAGCGTCTGAGTGCCGCTATAAACCCCTGCGTCGTCAAGTCGCTAACTAACTCTAAATGTATGGCTCGAGTGGCCACACAAACAAATAGGCAAATATATCCTTTATAGGAGCGATGTCCACTGCTTTTTGTAGTTCTTATATTAATAGGTCCTGCGTAGTCGACACCAGCGTGTAGGAATGGCCTCGCTGGAGTTACTCTTACTGCTGGTAGAGAACCCATCAACCGAGTCCCTACTCTAGCGCGATATCTAATACACTTAATGCACATGCGTACATGTTTTTTGACTATTTTTTTAAAACCTAAAATCTAGTAGGCTGACTGAAGATAATTGATCATCATTTCAGGACCGCCATGAAATGTTTTTTCATGAGCATCCGCAATTAGCAAACTACGTTGGCAGCACTGCTTCTGTAAACACACTCACTTCTGGTTGCTTTTGGCAATTCGGAGCTACCAACATACTTTGCACCATGTCAATTGAAAGCTGCCAACGTATTTTGCACATGGTGGTAAAAGTTTATTGTTTCCCATTATACTTACTTTGAAAGTAGGCATAAAATTATCTCGAATAACTTTTGTTGCGCCAAATGACGTCATTTGAAAGCAATTATTGTATTGCTGGATATGAGTCAAAAATGTTTAGAAGCTGGCCCATTTCTGGAAACCAATGAATGTAATGGCTCTGGTGGCGGTACCAATGTCGTCAATTTGACTTAGCCATTGGCGCAACACAATCCAGGGGCTTCATTTTTAAACTTAAATGCCTTGCAATGTGGACACACAACGTTCATTGGTCCAATAGCAACGATTTGCTGTGAACTGTAATCGATTGCCACGTTATAATTGAATGCAGCTCGATGGGAATTAAACGCAACATTTCTACGTTGTTGATTTCGATTCCATCGATTCCGTTCAACTTCATTTCGCGCTTCGCGTTGCTCGTCAGTTTGACTTACTCGTATATATCTTTGACTTGCAGCATTGCGAGTTCTGCGACCTAAGTTGGTACGTCTAATTGGTGGCATTTTGAAGAACCAAAATTCAACTAAAAATAAAAAATTGACAAAACAGCACTTCTCAAAAAACTCACTGAACAAACTGAAAACTGGATAAACGTTCCGATCGAATGGACTGTGCACTAAGAAATGAATAAATGAATTTTTTGATCGACCGATGCAGCTGTTAAACGACATTTACGCCGCGCGAACTGTCAAATGCGCGAAGTTTAAATAGTTGTTAAGTTTTCTGAAATTTTCCAATTTTCTGCGCAATTTTCTTAATTTTTCTTTTCGTAAGAACCTTCTACAAAGTATTAGAAAATTTAAAAAAAAAAAGATGAATGAAATCGGTAAAGTCGTTCTCAAGTTATGGCGTGACCAAGGGAAATAGAGATTCATTTTTATATACATATATATACCATGTTTAGCGGATATATACCATGTTTAGACGGATGTTTAGCGTACAGCTTATGATGTGTCTATCAAGAATTTTCATTAAATAAAACTAAATTGGTTTTAAAGATAATATTTAAAAATGTCACCCTAAGAGGCCATCGTCGACCAGCCTTGTGAAGTTCGTTTCCGATGCTACCAAGTCCGCACAGTAGACCGGCCTTCCTTCCGCCTACACTCCTCCATCCAACATTCTACCGCGCTCTTGCTCGTAGAGCTCACAGTGCTATATCGTGTGCTCCCATACACTTATCGGCTGCTCCGCAAAAAAAATTCCATCCAAAAACAGTCAAACGTAGAAAAATAAGTTAAAAATGAAATTAAATAATGATTTCATGAAATTAATTTTATAAAACACTTGGAATAGTAATTCTAGTAAAACGTTATTTTATTGTAATGTTAAAAAAAACAACATCTAAAATGAAAATAAAGACTGACAGGGAATTCATGTTACTTGTGTAACGTTAAGGGAAGCCACAGTTATTAGTGCTAGTTTCCGACGATGTTTTCTGACTGATCTCGGGATGATGGATGCCTTCCGATAGCAGTGTTGCAGCCATCTCCTGGGCTGATAAATTTGTCTGAATACTGGATACTAGGCTAATGAACTTGTTTCTGGATACAGCAGCAGTTCCGGCTCGGGATGTTCAAGCCTGTCTTGGACTGCTGGCTGTGATGTTGATGTCGCAGCGATGGTTGACACTTCACTTGCACTCTATTGCACTTAAATTGAGGCTTTCCCTGATTTTTAGAATCCCTTTGCGCTGCTACCTAATATTATAAAGGGTTGTTTTTTTTTTTTTTTTAAAGTTATAAAAACTTTTGTGGTTGTATTATATTATATACTCCCCTTTTATTTTAATAAAATAAAACTTAAAATTAAGAACAGAAAATTCGGAGGGTTACCGCTCACCATTCTCAACTGAAGTATCTTTTGATCGTCATTCCATACTGAGATTCAGCTCAACAGATCTTTACGGGTTGTGTAAGCCCTATTACGTACAAGTCTGCGATATATACGAGTATATACGTATTTCTAACTATTTATTTAAAAAACTTAATACACATAATGGTACAAAAGGCGAGCTTAATGCCTTACGGCATTCAATAACAGCCAACCTTTGGATTGATCAGAAAAGTTCAATTGCGAGGTGCGATGATAGGTATAAATATACAACTTAACACATATGTATCATAATAAATACATGCACATGCATATATATCATAAACACAAATACGTATATGAGTATAGTACGAGTATGTACGTACACCGCTTGCGTAGCTCAGTCACAACTGTCTTTCTCATGAAGGTATAAGCAATAAGACCGCCTGGTGGTATTTGTTGATACTTATCAACATATCGTACTACTGGCGCCATCTTATGGCTGTAGTTAGGGTAGAATAAGATTTGTATAAATAAAGTCATTCTGTGGTGAAACTCACAACGGTGTTTTATTAGTATTCTTTTCATATAAATTTTTTTTTTAATTTTGAAATAATTTAACAATTGTACAATATGGACTTTTGTCTATCTATCCTTGAAATGATTCTTGATCTTTGAAACGCGACAAATGTTGTCCACATGTCATGCAATTGCATATATCGAAGGATGCAGTCGGCTCACGAGATGTCCCAAACATGTTTAACGAAACATTTCAACACTTTCATTTATCATTTGGAACCTGCATTTTTTAATTTGATTTATATAGTAGCAGTGCTCGCCACTTCGTTCGCGTCAATTTTAGAGAGATTCCCGTGGGAACTCTATAATGGACCTGGATAAAAGTACCCTAAATATTAACGCAGCTCATGAGCTATAACTATGCCAAGTTTCATTAAAATCCGTCGGGTAGTTTTTGCGTGATGCCCGTTCAGACAGACAGACAATTCCAAAATTGTTTTTTGTATTATTCGCTATTTATATTACAATCTTTTTTTTTAATTCCATTTACGTACACCTTTTTTACGATTTTATTATCTATACTAATATAGTAAAGAGGTAAAATTGTGTGTTTGTTTGTAGGTATGTTGGGGATAATCTTTGGAACTACTTAACCTATTTCAAAAATTCTTTCACAAATAGGAAGCTACATTATCCGTGTCTAATATAGGCTATATTTTATTTATAAATTTTAAAAATGAAAACCGAAGCCAGGGCGGGGGTCGCTAGTATGTATATAATATAAAGATGACAAATCAACGAACAGTCCCGCCCGATAAGAGCTGGAGTCCCCAGGGCTCCGTTCTAGCACCCACGCTCTATTCGCTCTACACTAACGACATCCCACACACCCCAGGAATAGAGCTTGCTCTCTTTGCGGACGATACCGCCCTCTACGCCTCAGATAGGAACCTACGTATGGTCTCTCTATGCCTCCAACGCGCAGTCACCGCCCTGGGCGAGTGGTTTGTGAGGTGCAGGATAGAGATAAACCCGGGGAAAAGTGCAGCCATGTGCTTCCCTTCTCCCAGGGATGGCTGTCGTAATCCTAAGCTCTCCCTTCTCCCGATATCCCTTTTCGGTCAAACAGTTCCTCTCGTCAGAAAGACAAGTATCTTGGAGTCACTCTGGACCACAAGCTGACTTTCCGAGAGCACATTGAAACTGTCCGAAACCGAGCCGCCTTTGTGCTCGGTCGCCTCAACGCCCTCATAGGCGGGAGAAGTAAAATGTCGCTTAGAAATAAGTTGACATTATACACATCTCTCGTCCGACCCATTACGACCTATGCTAGCGTTGTGTTCGCACACGCAGCTCTCTCCAACATTAAAATTCTTCAAAACCTCCAAAACAGATTCGTGCGCAAGGCCGTGGCTGCACCATGCGTAACGTCGACCTCCACAAGGACTTGGAACTTCCCTCCATCGTCAAATTCATAAAAGACACCGCCCGATGCTACGCTATCCCACACCATCCCAACCCTCTGATTTTCTTCTCCCTCACCTACATACCGGACAGGAATGCCCCTCCCCGCTATCGTCGCCAGCAGCACATCCTGGACGATCCCGACGACCCGATCACCGCTGCCAATGCGGTTCTTACACTGCACTCTACCACAGCACACAGACACCGTCCCCGCCGGCGAAGACACGAACGTCCCCCTCGATACACCGTTAACACACACCGGCCCTCAGCCAACACTTTCACTAGGTATCGGCAGGTGCCTGGGCGCTTCTCGCCGACTCGCGATCCCGCGGTATCCCCCCAATGCAACGCCTTAAGCCGATTTCCGTTGCTTCCGCCGGTTTACCGGCGGGGGAGCCCTAAGGCTCGTTGCAACACGCTTTTTGTTCCTGGCTGAGCGCCTTCTGCGCTCGCCCTAAATTAAACAAGATCGGTGACTCTTGAAAGGCCACTAGGGCCACAAGAATGAAGTCAATCCGAAAAAAAAAGAACGAACAGTCTTGCCCCGATGTTATGTTATCTGCAATATATGCCACTGCAGGTAAAAAAAAATAAACGTTGACGCGTCCATAAATTATCCCATATTAATGGGATAGGATCGAATATGATGAAATTGCATAGAATAAGTGGTTTTCGGACAAGACAGGGTGGGAAGCAACTCAGCCTAGTCAAGTTTCAGAGACGAGGGATACACCATGACGGCTCTTTATTTAAGTGAAGTAAAAATATGTCCTTATGCTAAACGTCCACTCGCAGGTGGGCGACTCAGACTGAACATCCGAATGGAATGTTGCATTAACCCTCATAAGGCCAAGAGAACCGGAAATAGTAGGAAAACGAAATTTTATATGTCTAGAAGAATATATTATTACGAAATTTATTAAGGTTTACATTTCGGAAAATCGTTGGGATATATACGGATTTGGTGGCAGTATATGTGCCAGTGCCCATACCGGAGTCGTAGAATTTCTGTAAATTTCAATAAATATATATATTACGTATTTACATTTATTTTGGAGTAACAAATAAAACAACAGTAATTGTCAATACAAAAACATTTTTATATCAAATACCCACTTATAAACTTGTTCGGTATTGTTCGGGGGCTGCGAGGTGAGGGGTGAATTCACGTGCTGCGCGGGCGCGGGTCGCCCGTTAGTTAGTTAGCCTTTGACCCTTCGCCGTACGAGTCGGCCATTGATCCTTATGCGGTACGATCGCAATTTATTGTTGTGCAAGTAGGCTGCACATTTTTGGGAGACCTTGGCGTTCGCGAGTGTACATAGTCGGTATAACAGACAGTAACCAGTGCAGTGTAACGACGACCTTGCAAGAGCGCTATTAAGCGCATCCCTGTTCAGCACTTCCGGGGGCCCCCAGGAATATCGAGAGTAGGTGAACAGGAGGTTACAAGGTCAGAACTTTTAATTTCATTTTTAACTTTTGACTCCGCGTATCGCGGATAAAATATTGGTAGCAGAGCGTGGTTGTGCATATGGACCTTATATTGTGAAACGTAAACATTAGTTAAAGAAGTTCTTTGTTAATAGCAACGTATCCCAAGGTCTACCCGTTGTCAAGTGTTTTTAATCTTAACATTCCTTTTTTTAGTGACTCGGTTTTGTTTCGGTTACCTGCGACGGATAGGTATTGAGCACTTACTAACTTGGAATGGAATTTTGTTTGTTTATATTAACATTTCTCGCAGTGGTTACTTTTTATAACAAGTTGTAAGTTACGTATATGGTAACAGGGATCTATTACATATTGGATTATTGTTTTGTATCATTTATTGTTGCTTTGTAGGTGTGGCCTGTTTGTTTGTTAGGCCACTATCCTTAAACTGAATACTGTATATTAATTTTATTTGTTTGTTTGTACACTTGTTGTTACATTTAGTGACAACCATGTCAGCATTGTCCATTAGTGGAAACATAAAGGCGATACTCCGATGGTTGGCTTCGGCCGCTAGTCTGATTGACAGACCCGATCGTCATGGTGCCTTAATAAAAAGGTATCAGGATTTACCGGCACGGTTGGATAAGTTGGGCCAACATTACGCGAAATTTACCGAGCTTTCGCCGGATCTTGGCTCTGAGGTTGTGGATAGGATCGAGGCCGATGTGAATCAGTGCTATGAGTTAGCTGATTCCATCACTGAAAGGGCAGTCTCCCTTTCGGAGGAGACTGGAGGTCTGCCGTCGGATTCTGGGCAGGGGAAGGCAACCCCTCCGGCGTTGTTGAGCAGGCTTCCCAATTTGGATCTCCCACATTTTGATGGAAGGCTCGAACAGTGGATCGGATTTGTAAATCTGTTCGATAGTTTGGTAGACTCCAGGGAGGATCTAACTCATAGCCAAAAGATGGCGTATCTACGTTCGATTCTTCGGGGAGAACCCAGCAGTCTTATCCAACATTTGGATGTTAACAATGAAAATTATATCACGGCACGTACGCTGTTGTTCCGACGTTATCAGAACGTGAGACGTTTGGCGGACACACATGTGGCACTAATCCTGGCACTACCTAAGGTCACCCGGGTTTCTTCATTAAGATTAGAATTGTTAAACCCGTTATTGGGGGCGGTGAATACCTTAGGTAAACTTGAGTTGCCAGTGGATAGTTGGTCATTTCTTTTAGTCCACATTGTGTTGGGTAAGCTATCTCAGGAGCTAAGGGCCCGATTTGAATATAAATACGGTGGTGATAGCGCAACATATTTGCCCAAATTCGTAGATTTGCTAAAATTCTTAGAGGACGAATGTAGGTTGGCGGATAATTCGGATGCGCCCATCCCGTCCACTTCCCAAGCGCCCCCTAGACGGGAATTGTCTAAGCGGAATGTTCGGATCCCCAGACAACGGTATGCTGTCGCCACTGGCAGCACCTCACCAAGATGCCTATATTGCAAGGCGGAGGGCCACAAGGTGGTCTCGTGTAGAAGGTTTGAGGGTCTGGCGGTCCGAGGTAGGCGGAACATAGCATTTCAGCGCCGCTGGTGCTATGGTTGTTTGGGAGAGCATTTAATTCAGCAGTGCCCTGCTAGATCGCATTCATGTCAGCATTGTTTGGGCCGACATCACCCCCTGCTATGTGCCAATCGGAATGGCATCGACCATAGGGATGGTCGTGACGGTCATGGCGGGGAGGCTAATCGCGGCAGGGTGGTTGCACTCAGAATAGGATCACGGACTCCTCCTCGGTTTGAAGGCCGTCGTTCTCCCCGCACGGGCGGGGGCTCCACTTCCCCTAGGGGCGGGGGCCGGGTAACTCCCCCTCGAAGAGTTGATGATGGCGGCCGTCGCGATTATGCTGTGATTGCCGGGAGATCTTTGCCGCCTCAAAGGAGCAGTGCTCCTACCAATTATACCCCTTTAGCGGAACGACCGCGCTTGGAGCGACGTCAGCCGCATTCCCAACGCTCGCAGGGCAACACTACCCCTGAACGGACTCAGGTGGATCGCCGACCAGTATACCATAACTGGGACCCGTTAGCGCATGTGGAGCGCTCCGGGGTTAATTGGCCTCAGTTATAGGAATTACATGCCCACTCGCCAACTGCAGCCGTTCAATCGATGTACGTACTCATGCCAACTATTTCGGCTATGGTACGAGGACCCAAGGGACACATGAGGATTCGTGCTCTATTAGATTCGGGGGCCCAAGGCTGCATTGTGTCATCTTGTTTGGCGAGAAAGTTAGGCTTACGCGTCCACACCGGTACCTACAATGTGCGAGGTATCGGTAAGGTGCAGGTGCGTGTGATCGGTCACACAAAATTTAATTGTACACCTGTCACCTCGTCTCACCCGGAGATTGAGGCGTCGGCAATTGTGTTGGAAGAGATGATTGGTGATTTGCCACAGCAAGAATTACCGTCTGCTGTGTTGAGTGTAGTGTCAGGCTTGGACTTAGCAGACCCTGACTTCCACACCCCAGGCCCGATTGATCTCCTGATTGGAGCGGATGTCCTTGGAAGATTGTTGTGTGGACCTAAGCGGCTTTTACAGCGTGACGGATTAGTCGCTGTGCCGACTTCATTCGGGTTTGTAATAATGGGCCCAGTGTCAACAACTGCCAATTCCCAAGAGTTTGATGATGTAGCTGTAGGTTCAGTTCTCTCTGATGCGGTTCAGAGATTTTGGGAGGTGGAAGAGCCCCCTACAGCTTCCCGGGTGAACCCAGAGCAAATGGAATGCGAGCTGTTCTACCAGAATAATACTGGTCGCCTTCGCTCGGGCCGTTTGATCACCCGTTTGCCTTTTTTAGCGGTTCGACCTGCCCTTGGACGCTCTCGGGACGTTGCTGAACGACGTTTGATTTCCATGGAGCGTCGCATGCTCAAGGATAAAGTCCTTCGTCAGAAGTACGTCGACTTTATGCGAGAATACGTGGATTTGGGGCATATGTCGGTGTCGACCGCTGATTGGCAACATAGTGAGCACTATTTTCTGAGCCACCATGCGGTTTTAAAGACCCCTACCGGAAAGATTCGGGTGGTTTTTGATGGTTCAGTGTCTACGACCACCGGGGTCTCGCTGAACCAATGTCTGCATGCGGGTCCTAAATTACAAAAGGACATTTCAGACATTCTGACCAACTTCCGGAGGCATCAAGTAGTCTTTGTAGCGGATATTCGAATGATGTTCCGTCAGACGCTGATCCATCCAGAAGATAGGAGATATCAGCTGATTTTATGGCGTGAGCATCCAGAGGATCCGATGGTGATTTACGAGCTCAACACCAATACGTACGGCATAAAATCTAGCCCGTTTGTTGCGATTCGCTCATTGTTGGAGCTTGCGGAGCGCGAGCGTTTGTATTTTCCCCGCGCAGCCTCTGTTTTGGAGACGGATGCTTATGTTGATGACATTTGTACCGGAGCATCTAGTCTCGAAGAGGCTCGGGCCTTGAGAGATGAATTGATAGGGCTTCTGGGAACTAGTGGCTATGAGTTGCGAAAATGGTTATCCAACTCACCGGATCTCCTTTCCGGTTTGCCGGAGGACCACCAACAAGACCCTCATCTCTTTGAGAATGCGGATAGCTTGAATTTGATAGCCCTCCTTGGAGTGCAGTACATGCCAGTCCACGATGAGTTTACCTACAGAGTCGAATTAACCTCCTCTAAGGTATGGACTAAGAGATCAGTTCTGTCCACCGTAGCCAGGACTTTTGATCCGAACGGTTGGATCAGTCCGGTTATATTTAAGGCCAAGTGTTTTCTGCAAAGGCTTTGGACTGCGGGACTCTCGTGGGACGAGCCTCTCTCGGGAGAGTTGATACACGATTGGGAATCGTATTTCTCATCCGTCCCGGCTATCAATCAGGTTGCAATACCTAGATGTTTCCTTCCTGTTGGGAAATGCTCAGTGTCCCTCCACGGATTTTGTGATGCATCCGAGCGTGGATATGCAGCCGTGGTGTACTTACGCACTGTAAGTACCACAGGGGAGACAAAAATTCACTTAGTTATGTCGAAGAGCAAGGTTGCTCCTATACGGACTCGACATACAATTCCGAAGTTAGAATTATGTGGTGCGGCGCTTCTTGCCCGCTTATTAAATCACGTGTGCTCTACGCTCGGGCGTAGTGTAGACATTGGAACAGTTTTCGCCTGGACTGACAGTCAGATCGTTCTGTGTTGGCTGAAAACTTCGGTGCACACGTTAGAAACCTTTGTAGCTAATCGAGTATCACAGATCCAAGATTCAGAGACGGTTTTAATTTGGAGACATGTCCCAGGGGAATTGAATCCGGCTGATTGTGCTTCTCGCGGCTTAGACGCGCCGGATCTGGTTCACCACCATTTGTGGTGGGGGCCCCAGTGGTTGTTACATTCTGAAGTTGATTGGCCACGTTACCAGTGCTTGGTAACTCCTCCCCCCATTGGTTGGCTCACATCGAGTGTCCTGACTGAGCCCCTCAAGGGCATTGATTTTCTGCTCGATCGCTACAGTTCCTTGTCCAAATTACTTGGCGTGACTGCCTGGATAAAGCGTTTCGTTCATAACGCTCGGCATCCGGAGGAAAAGCGGCTGTCTCCTGTTCTCACGCCAGAAGAACGCCAAATGGCCCTTCTGCATTGGATTCGCGTTGTGCAGACTAAACATTTCGCCTTAGAACTTGAGACACTCCGGAATGGCAGACCTAAACTCAAGGGAGCCGTTGCTAGGCTCAACCCCTTTATTGACGGTGAGGGATTTCTCCGTGTTGGTGGTAGATTGTGTCACGCCAATTTGCCTTTTGGGGTTCGTCACCCATTGTTGTTGCCCAAAGGTGGGCCCTTAGTGCATTTGTTGGTGACTCACCGACATATTGCAAATTCTCACGCTGGCTGCAATGCATTGTTAGCCATCTTGCAGCGTGAATTTTGGATTTTGTCAGCCAGACGTACCATCCGTGGCATAATTTTCCGTTGTTTGCCTTGCTATCGATTGAAGGCAGCGACGATGCAGCCCATGATGGGAAATTTGCCTGCAGATCGAGTCACGGGAACCAGACCCTTTGCCGGAGTTGGCACCGATTTTGCCGGGCCGTTCATGGTCAAGACGTCGCGACTTCGAAAAGCGAAGATAGAGAAAGCGTATTTGTGCGTCTTTGTGTGTCTGTCAACCAAGGCTGTTCACCTGGAAGTAGTTTCCGCTCTTAGTACAGAGGCATTTGTTGCCACATTTAGTAGATTTGTTAGCCGGCGCGGACTTCCAGCGTTAATTCGATCTGATTGCGGAACCAACTATCGGGGTACTGACCACTACCTTAAGGATTTATATAAGTTTTTAGATGCTAACCAGGTAGATCTTGGAATGTCCCTATCTTGCCGGGGCATCACCTGGCAGTTTAGTCCTCCTAGCTGCCCCCATTGGGGAGGTATTTTTGAGGCAGCCGTGAAATCAGCCAAAACTCACCTAAGGCGCGTTATCGGAGAAACGGTATTAACGTTTGAGGAACTAGTAACGGTATTTTGTAAAATTGAGGCCGTCCTCAACTCGCGCCCTTTGTGTCCGCTCTCGTCAGATCCTAACGACTTGGAGGCTCTAACTCCAGGTCATTTCTTGATAGGACAGCCACTTAACGCCCTGCCGGAGTACCCATTTACAGGGGTAGCTTCTAATCGTTTGTCGCACTTTGAATTGTTGCAACAATTGTCCCAGAGTTTCTGGAAACGTTGGTCTCTGGAGTATTTGCACATTTTGCAACAGCGCGTTAAATGGACTGATAAGACCCACCCACCAGGCATCGGTGACCTCGTTTTAATCAAGGATGCTAATTTGCCGCCGTTGTTTTGGCGCCGGGGCCGCATTGTTAATTTGTTTCGCGGAGTGGATGGAATACCCCGGGTTGCGGAGGTCCTAGTGGGTGGCTCAATCCTGAAAAGAGCGGTCACCTCTCTCTCTCGCCTGCCAGTGGAGTAGCATGCAGACTTCTTCTGCATGGGACGGGGGTTTGTTCGGTATTGTTCGGGGGCTGCGAGGTGAGGGGTGAATTCACGTGCTGCGCGGGCGCGGGTCGCCCGTTAGTTAGTTAGCCTTTGACCCTTCGCCGTACGAGTCGGCCATTGATCCTTATGCGGTACGATCGCAATTTATTGTTGTGCAAGTAGGCTGCACATTTTTGGGAGACCTTGGCGTTCGCGAGTGTACATAGTCGGTATAACAGACAGTAACCAGTGCAGTGTAACGACGACCTTGCAAGAGCGCTATTAAGCGCATCCCTGTTCAGCACTTCCGGGGGCCCCCAGGAATATCGAGAGTAGGTGAACAGGAGGTTACAAGGTCAGAACTTTTAATTTCATTTTCAACTTTTGACTCCGCGTATCGCGGATAAAACAAAACTAATAACTAGTAAGGTATTCAACATTTGAGGTCAATCATACTTTGACACTTACACATAAGAATAACTAGACATAATAAAAATCTCATAAAAATTATATAAGTCCAAAACTTTTGGTGAAATTGAGTGAAACAAGGATAAGCACAAAGAAATACTTTATATGTCGTACAAGACAATTTAATTCTCACGTTATTTGTTTTGGTGCTGCATAAAATAAATAAGTACGACTGTTTCTTTAATAATAGTGTTCTTATTTTTACCTTTAGGTATTCTTCATGAAGAAAATGTTCTTCGCATTAATTCATTCATGAAGAAATTATCAATAGCTTCGCGTTTCTGGTATAACACGTCCAAGAAGTTGTGATGACATTTTGCAACTGAATTTTAAATCTTCATAATCTCTGCCGGTTGCCAAAAAACGTAAAGTAGCAATTAAACGTTGCTCTGCTGGTATACTGTCACGCATTAGCGTATTCTGTTTGGATAATAATGGAGCTACTTTGTTTAACAAGAAGGTAAATGTTGGATCAGTCATTCTTAGATAGTTTTTGTAATCATCTTCATCAAGGTCGTTTAAAATAGTGGCGTCACAATAGTTTACACGTTGGAGTAATAGCTTTTTAACCCAACTAGACTTCCGTTGTTTTTCTAACATCAACCAAAGTAAACAAAGGATGGTTAATTTCTTTCTTTTTGTTCTTTTTCTACTGCACGTCGGACCAGCTTAACAGTGTGTGATCGGATGCTATGCAGGACCATGTATGCATATGGCAGTGTTACCAAACCAAAGAAAAATAAATCTGTAGAAATGTAGTCAAAATATTGGTAGAAAACGGGTAAATTTGTGTTGAAAATAAAAAAAAAATTAAGCATTTTTGTACAGATTTATTAATATTATTACGATCAAAAATCAATTAGTTTTGTCATACCAACGCTCTTTTGACATAGCAACAAACATGTTTTTGTCAATATTAAAATCAAAGCAACTAGCACCATCTATATGTCGTTTGATATGTAAAAGGCCTTCAATTGAAGAAGATGAAAGTCTGTTTCTTTGCTTAGTTTTCAATAAATTTATGCTAGAAAAAAACCTTTCTACATTAGCCGAAGAGTGAGGGAGAGTAAATATGTCAAAAACAAATTTTGCCAAAATAGGAAATTTTGACGAACCGTTACCAGTCTTTAATTACCTTATAGCTCCCCAAAACTCTTCTGGGTCACTTGAATCTATACAATTTATATTGCGAACTTCTCTCCATTCAGTGTCAAGTTTCTGCAGGTCGTCCTGATTAATTAAATTTCGAAAAGCTCTGCATATGTGGACAATAGACGCTGTTGCACCGGTTTTTACATTATTAGGACAGAAAGCTACTAAATCCTTTAATATATTATTTTTTAACGGAAATCGTCTCACGATTTGTCTGCAAGCTTCAATATAGAAATGTAAGCATCTAGCTCTAAATAAATTATCTTGATCGTTGGTCAGTCTTTCTTCCAGTAGTGTATTTATAGCTGTGGCTCCATAATAAACATCAATAAGGAGTAAAAAAATTCGAGGGTTTACATAATCTATATTTTCGATTGAAGTATGTTAGGGTTTACAATATGTACTCTCTTTTGAGAAAACAGTCCTACAATGTCCTAAGAGTTTTAGTAATTTCGGCATATAAAACATGTATGCCAGGATGTTCAGCCTGCATTTCTCTGTTAAGATTGTTGAACATTGGAAGTACAAAATCTAAAAACTCCAAAAAGAGTCGCGTAACAGGATCATTCATTTTTTGTAAAATATTTTCTGTTGCTAATAAATCGTTATTTTGTGTAGCATCTATGAAAAAAAGTCTTAAAACAGAGTACTGCTCAAGTACGCGCATGGACAGAAAGCCAACGCGTCTGCGAAGGGTGCAACAATTTATGTATTTTTACATTGCAGAAAGTCTGAAATTCTTTATACTCTGCTACTCTCTTAGGGCTTGACGAAAAATAATTGTTCAAATCCCTAACTAAGTCTTCAACAAATCGGCAGCTTCTCGCATGCATAAGATGCACACAAGTGATACGAGTGGCAGATGCACTTCATCACAAATAAATGCGGAATATCTCTTTTCAAAAGTACCATAACTGAATTATTGGCCCCCATCATTACATTTGCCCCATCTGCCGCAAAACCTATCGTTTTTTTCTTATAAGGTATATCATACTTATTAAAAAAAATTACTATACACAACTGAAGCTGTGGCGGATGAAACTTCAATCAAAGCAAGAAAACTGTCCCTAATTCTATTGTCTTTTACATGGCGTACTACAAGGCACATATGTTTTGTTGTGCTCAGGTCTGTTGACTCATCTATGATAAGTGAAAAATTATTTTCTTTTAAAGCTTTCTTTTCCTATGATATTATCCACGATTGCTTGTGTTTTAGTGCGGGCACATTTAATTTCTTTTGCGATTTTCGAGTCGGGGCATATCTTCGCTATCAGCGTAGATAAATGGGCCATTACCGTGTATGGCAGATTGTGTTCCGCGATAAAAGCACTTAAACGAATTTCACCTGTAAAAATAGGTTTATTTTAATTGTTGGCAACATTTAAAAAATACAAGTGTGTCTAATCTAGCTATCCTTAAAGAAAGGAAAAATAATACGGATTATGGATACAGATCATTAATTACAGAATACAAATTAAAAATAAAAACGATTTTTTCTACCAAGAGCCACAACAGTCTATTCGTCTAGTTTACACTCATGTTTAGGTTTACTGACCTTCCATTACTTGTTGAGTAAATTTTGTTTTCTCACTGCCGAACTGAGTAATCCTCGGTTGAGATGAAAGAGATCTGCTAGTTCTTATATGTCCTTGTCTCTGTGAATGTCTCGTTAAAGCATCTTTTCCCGATGAAATGTTAATTTCTTTATTGCAACATAAGGCCATACTTGCACTTTTATTGCTAGGAGCAATCCAACCTGCAAATTCAGATTCTTGCTCCCCATTCTTCTTATACTTTGGGCGTATTTTGTCTTTTTTCTTTTAACGCCTGTACTCGTTCCTGGTTCATTGTCCGTATTATAATCACAATCACTTGAACTTGACATATCTATTTAAATTTTAATAAAACCACCTTAAAATCCTCTAGAAACATGAAGAGCAACATGAAAACAGTCTAGTTATTTGCGATATCTGCATAGAATCGTACATCTATCTATCTACTTAGTATGAAACAGATTACATCAGAAAACACTTGTACGAGAGAGATCACAATATTTCATTTGTTCGTTTTACCACAGAATAAGAAATAGTACTGACGTAGTATTACATTCGGTCGGAGAATCGCCAGCCAGCCTGTGTTGTTAAAAATGGGTGCGTTTTAAGTTTATTTAAAAAGTCAATGGATACATTCATTTTTAACATTTTTTTTTGGGTTAACGGATGACGTATTAAAAGTAAAAAATCGGGAGAATGTGATCGCTTTACGGTAGATCGGGAGATGGGTTTGGAATCAGTAGATCAATCAGTCCCGTTAAATCGGGAGGTTCGGGAACGCTGGCATATGGAGTGGACCAACTTCTCCGCGTCCTGCATGCAGGACTTTGATTGGCCGGCTTAATAAATATTTGGGAAAAGTTTTAAAACCTGCGAAATTATACTTTCAAAGTGTATTAATATTTATGAAGATAGAAAAGATTCATCGTAATTAGATTGTCATAGAGCAACTTTTCTCACATTTTGGTACTCTGCCTCGGATAAACAAGTACTAGTTACAGCTTGGTAATGATTGCATGCTAATATTACTTTCCATTATAGTAGGCATTTTAAATCCAGCTTGATTAGAATTAGAGATTTCAGAAAAATCAACGACATAACTTTGTACTAGCATCTGGCCAATTACTTATTTATCTATCAATATGAAAAATCTTTGGTTTTCTTGTAAGTAAAATTATTATGAACTATAGTCATAAACAAATAAATAAATATAGTATTATTCATGTTGTAAATGAGTATTTTTAACTTCCCTCGCATAAGACTGGTGATGGGCACATCACTGTTGTTGTGTCGCATCACTAGGCTCTACGTTTTTCTTTTATTTTTTGCACTGATCGTCTTTTGTTCATTTACTTTAATAAACTTTACATTTACTATTATATATATAAGTTTGTATTTGATGTCTTCGTAGTTTATATTAAATATAAATAAACAGTGAATCCCTGCGTTAGCTGTGCTATCCATTATCAATTCAAACTTTAAAACAGATCTGAATTACACGTGGATACGTGTTAAAAAGTTGTAACGCTACACTCGTGTTTCTATTATTGTCTATGCACAATTTTGAATTAGAGAGCCGTTTCACTGAGGTGTGTAAATTAAGTAATGAGACTGATTTTTTTCAATTTTTTTATTCGAAAATTACAATTCAGTATTGTCTCCTTCAAAATAACTTCCTTGGGACGCCACACACCGCTGGAGACGGTTCTTCCATTCCCCATAGCAGTGCTGGAACTCATATACTGGAATAGCCTTCAGCTTGTCGGTTACAGCCGTTTGAATGTTCTCTATGGTCCCAAAATGACGTCCCTTGCGGTGATTTTTTAATCTCGGTAAGAGGTAAAAGTCACAAGGACTCAATTCAGGCGAATAAGGAGGCTGAGGAGCCACAGGAATGTTTTTACTGGCTAAAAACTCGTTTACTGAAATTACTGTGTGATAAGGCGCATTGTCGTGATGCAACATCCAGTTCTTGACGTTTGGTCTCACACGCATTAGTCAAAATCTGATGAACGGTAGAGTGAGTCAAATTTAACACTTCCGCGATCATTCTGGTCGTCAACCGACGATCTGAACGCACAAAATCCCGTATTCTGTCGACATTTTCATCGGTTCTTGAAGATGAAGGCCTTCCGCTGCGTGATTCATCTTCAATCGACTCTCTTCCTACTGAAAATGCCTTAAACCACCGAAAAACCTGGGCTCTAGGAAAAACACTGTCTCCGTAGGTGTGTTGAAGTTTTGCAAAAGTTTCTTTTGCACTGTGTCCAAGTTTGAAGCAAAACCTGATAGTACACCTTTACTCAAAATTAATGTCACTCATTTTTAAAACGCACTAGAAAAAAATGGTTTACGAAAAAAAAACATGTGCGGTCAGGGGACCCCCGTCAGGAACGAAGATCCTCACGCATTTTTTTAAACTCCGAATGTAATTCGAAATAAAATCTGTATGTGTATACCGATATTTACCGAATACCGACGAACTGACACGATCGCGAGAATCGCGACCGAGAATCCGAGCGAGAGAAAGGCGAGAAAGCGAAAAGCGTATGGAGGGGGGGGGGGGGGTTAAAATCTTACGTGACGTTACATTTTCTCTCGAATCACCTACCGCAAGTCGCGTAAAGGAACTTCGTTACACTGATTACATGTTAACCTGCCGCCCTTCCAAGCTTCGTCTCCGCAGTGTTGCCAGATCGGGCGCTACGTTGCCAGTCTTATTACCTAATTTACACACCTCGTATTTTGTTTTTATATATTTTCCTCTGTGTGAAAATAAATATAACGCCTAAATAAATGTTTTATTAGCAAATGCCACAGTTTCCACTATCAATAAGAATTAGAATAATAAGTTCGATTTTCTATCACGTCTTTACAGGGTCAGGTATTTTTTTATTTGTAGCGCACAACACAGTCGATAAATAAACATAATCTCGATATGATTATATTATTGTCCCAGCACTTTGACTTTGAGGTACTTTGACAGCTGTCATTCTAATCAAGCCATCAATCAAGCTAGATTTTCAGACTTACTATTTGCATGAGCCGTTAATTAATTTGCACGCTTTTTCTAAGAAAAACTGCATTTATTTAGTTCTATCTTCACTTATTTTCTATATATAATAAAGTATCATTTACCTATCAATCCACTTTGTGCCAAATTTGGATAAAATGTTAGAAGGATTGCACGCGTATGGTATGTGGTGAATATTTGTATTTTTTTTAATTGGCATGAAGGTGTACTGTCTTCTTTATAGCCTCTCAAGTTGGAACTACACTACAGATTCACTTGGCACTTCACTCCCAATGCAGGACCCCTGAGGGGATCCTAGTGAACTCTGCAGTGTACTTGAATCCCTAAGGAATTTTACGAAAATGGATTATACTCTACGGTGACACTGGAGCCAAGTGGACAGTGATTAGAGGCGCCCTTAGGAGCCTCAGTTTTAAGTAGAGCATTTTCATTTACAAGTAGCACGTTTCAATTCGAACCAGGAGGTCTACTCATATTTTACAACGCCGAAATTTCGAGCAATGAAGATTAAACGAATAAACTTTTATAAACTTATTCTGACTTTGCTTCGGTCAGAGCTTTAAACATTGGTTGCGATTTCCGATAATTTGGTAATGAAGGGAATGTATGATACAATGAAGTGCTTTATCAATGTTTTGTGATAACTTATGTTTTTTAAAATAAAATGCATATTTTCCATGTATTTGCCATAGTATAAATTCAATAGTAATGAATAACATGTTTAATATAATTTTTTATAAATATTTCACGAAATCAAATGTTATGTTATTATCATCCTTTGAAATATAATCAATTGTTTTAGCTTTGCATACTACTTTAAACATTAATTTAAAATGAAGATGTCAATTCTTATCGCTGTCATCTATTTATACTTTGATAATGGAATGGTGTGAAAATCACATGGAGATTGAATTAATTTAGGGATCATATCTCATTAAAAAACAGTCAGAATATTTTTAAAATTTTAAGTATGCACCTATATATTGAACAACCTTATAAACAAAATTATCCACTCCGACAAATATCTGTTACATATAATAATTGCTCCAATACATGTCCTATCACATGCACATATTGAGAGAGTTTGCGAATATTCTCCATTTTCTCAGTGAACATAGGGAGTTGACCCAGCAGACAGATATGAGGACTGTCGAAGGATGGATACAAGGTCAAAAGCTGCGGGGAGAAAATATGTGACATCTTTAAAATCCTCCCATTGCATATTCAAATAGTACAATAAATAAAGGCAATCGGTAGGATTTACTATGTGTGCTTATTAGCTTTATATACTTACTTAATAAAAAATAATTAAATCAATAGAACATGGACAACAAAATATGACATTACAATGTAACTTCTCTCATTATATTCTGTTTTAATAGGAATGCTAAATTTAATTCTAAATTGTTAGTAAATGAATAGTAGCAATATATGGTGTTACAATGTAAATATCTCATATAATGTTCCACCTCAATAGGTGTGCTAAACTTAATATTGATATTTTATTAAATCAATAATAATGCAATAACTTCATAATAATTAATTTAACCCATAGAGTAAGATTAAAATGCAATACCATGTGTGATATTTAAAAATGAAACAAACGCCTTTGTTGTAATTAGCCTCTTATGATTATTTCTGTTCCATATATATTATTACTAATCACATCTTGTAATTAATAATTTAATTAATTGTTATTCATGATGGAATAAATAATTACCAGAAGTGGGAATAATTTCATGTTTGTGGATCAATTTCATTTCAATATAAAAAATTAAAATGTTTCATCGATTTTGCTATGTGTACAAAGAGGAAACTGCGTACTAATTTATTAGTACGTAGCTGGAAATTTATTGTACTATTACATTAACTATGAAGATGGATAGTGTTCCTCGCGAAAGCCGACACGGATGTCGACCTGACTTTTTAAAAAACAGTGGATCCAGTGTTGAGTGAATGTGGGGAAATATCCGAGGCAGACGTGTGAATGTGTGAATGTGAATGTGGGGAAATGGAGCTATACCCGAAATATTCGAAGTGTTCGTGGAAAATTTGGTGGACTCGGAATCCGATTCCGAAAATATCGATATACCTTCGTTTAAATCCAAAAAGATGCTTTACATAATACACGCAAAACAGCATTAATTGTATCTCAGTGTAAATTTCAATCGTTAACTGAAGTAAGAATACCAGATATATAATACTTAAAAAATATTTTCTAATTCTAATTTATGAAAGTGAAGGACCACATAAATTTATCATTTTTGCACCGTCGAATTATTCAGAATTCTTATTAATGGTCAGGGTATAGATACCGATTTATTTCTTGATGATGGTACCTTAAGTGATGATGGTGGAATGTTAAGTGGAATCTCTGAGAAATGCTAAGGACAACTTGAGACAACATCTGTGTCAATTGAGTCGTACTATTGTGGCACTAGTGCATTAATATCGATATAGTTTAGAAATTCCGAGCATATAGATGTCGCTGTTCTCTTTGCCTTGCAACCACTGAATACAACCCACGTCTGTAAGTTCGATTTTTCATCGCCGCCATCTTCCAGCCTCTAGGTCTCAATGGAGACTACCTTTTAAAGTGTCCCCATGACGTTTTACCAGCTGTTCACATCGGACATATTGACATCGGAAGTACGCGAATTTCTACACCTATCATTCTAATATTCTTTTGCCTTTTAACGAACAATAAACAGAGCTCATATGAATCTGTATTCAATGCATTAAAATCATGTGGTTAACATTTTTTTAAATGCTATTACGAACTACTTTTTATGAATGCTGTAAAACAAATATTTCTAGAAGCCAGAATAAAAGGTCGTTTTTTTTTCGCTTCCAAAGAGTTATATGGAGATATGGCAAAAAGATTGTTATGCTCGAAAATGCAACGCTTAAAAAAATACTGAGACATCAAATTTATCAACGACGTACATACTCAGAGGCGTCGTTGTATAATGTCATTGTATAGTGTATGTATATTGTATTTAAATAAATATCGCACCAGAAATTTGTGTCATGAAAATGTTGGAGTACTTTATAGAACAATGGTTTAAAAGAATACATCTGAACTGCTGCCACGAACGACATAGAACCCCTAACGACCTCGAACGTTGGCACTTTGAACTAAGTTGGAATGTTACGGAGAAAAATAACTTGTATTGAGTTAAAGCTAATCAAACTAGAATCATACGAGAACAAGTGATGTCAACAGTCAAAAGACGCGAAGACGTAGATTAATGACGCAAAGATTGAAAAAAATGTTGAGAAGTTGTTACAAGGTGAACTCACGCCTGAACAGTATCTGAAGCAATTATGTTATTTTAAGTAGTCACTATACGGAGACATGGTTTCTGGGTATAAGGTTCTCGCTAGTACCAATTGTTACGTCAATGAAAGGCCGAGATCCAAAGCAGACTGTTTTATTAAAATAATATTCTATCTACCTTACACTAAACATATCGTACACAACACCTCCCTTCTTATTATAACCTATACTAATGATATAACTTGATAACAGATAGTACCTTTGTGCATTATACAAAGTGGTTCGTATATCAATGAATTAGTTACTACATATTAAAGTCATTTGCGGGGGGGCGTCGGTCCTTTAAATACATTATCTCACACGTTTTTTCCTAATTTTTTGTAAGCATTGTACAGCGGCCTGCCGCCGGACACGACCTACCGGCGCCACCGGAGACGTTTGCTCCGTAGGTGAGCTCGGGCTCTTTTCTGGAGACGAATGATTGGCCAGCTCATCCTTCCCCCTCGGCTCTCTAGCCTCACTACCATCTTCTGCTTCTACACTCAGTCTAGGCCTATCGCAGGCCTCGATTTTCGTGAGGGAAAAGCGTGATTTACGATCTTTATCGCACATTATCTGGTCCATGTGTCGTTTGTGTATTTGACCGTCACTCGTTTTGACGGAGTACGACACCGGACTCGAACGATCTAGAACTAATCCTTCCGCCCACTTCCGATTGCGCCTAGAGTAGTCTCGAATCAACACTGAATCTCCGGGAGCCACAACCCTCGGCGGTGCGTCTCGACGCAGCTCGCTAGCTAGTTGCCGGTCGCGAACGCGCTCGTCAGTATCGGGCCGTAGCAGATCGAGGCGCCCACGCAGCCGCCTGCCGAGCAACGCCACTGACGGTTCCCGCCCGGTCGTACTGTGTTCGGTGTTTCACTACGAGAATAAAAATCTACTTAAAGCAGTATCCTCGTCTTTGTTTTCTAAAGAAGCCTTTTTTAAAGCCCTTTTTACCGAGCGCACTGCATTTTCAGCCGCTCCGTTGCTAGCGGGATGGTATGGAGCCGTAAGCGTATGCTCTATTCCATTTCGTTGGAAATACGTCGCGACCTCCGCTGACTTGAAAGGAGGGCCGTTATCACTAATTATTCTTTTTGGTAATCCAAAACGGGCAAATATTTTTCTAAGAATAGAAATCAGGTTTGCTGCCGACGTGCTACTTACCTTTTCAGCTTCGATCCATTTAGAGTGAGCATCAATAACAACAAGGTAATATTTATTATTGTAGGGCCCCAAATAGTCGAGATGGAGACGGGACCACGGCTCGACCGGCCACGGCCACGAGTGGAGTGGAGCCGGTGGCGGCGCGGGCCGCACCGCGAGACACGCGCCGCAATCGCGCACCGCCCGCTCGATATCCGCGTCTATTGTCGCCCACCAAACGTAGTTACGAGCTATTTGCTTCATTTTAACAATACCCGGATGTCCATCGTGAATCTCTTTTATAATAGCGTTTTGCAACGTCCCCGGTATTATTATTTTGTAGCCCCACAATAGGCAGCCCTGATCGATACAGATATTTTCTTTACGCCTAAAATACGCATTGTACTCCTTATCTATACCTGGCGGCCAGCCGTACAAGACGTAACCATAAATTTTGCTTAAAATGGGATCTTTTGCCGTTTCAGTTTTGATATCTTTAAAACTGAGCGGGAAACCCTCTTGCACAAAATTTAAGTAAGTGGCTGCCTCGTATTCCTTTGTGTCTCGTCCAACAGACGAGTGCGGCAATGGAAGTCTGGATAGCGCATCGGCCTGACAGTTCTCCGCGGACCTCACGAACTCGACCGTGAAGTCGTAAGCGGCCAATGTCATAGCGTAACGCTGTAGTCGCGGCCGTAGTGGGAATACCTTTATTTTTTCCAAAGATGTAACTGAGAGGCTTATGATCGCTGCGGAGTATAAAGCGTCGGCCATATAGATACTGGTGATGCTTAGTTACACCGAAAACTATAGCCAAGGCCTCCTTGTCGAGCTGGGAGTAGTTGCGCTCCGCGGCGCTGAGCGTGCGAGAAGCGCAGCTGACGGGACGCTCGCGACCGTCCGCGCTGCGCTGCGTCAGAACCGCACCCAGCCCGTAGGCGCTGCTGTCCACCGCGAGAATGAGCGGCAGCTCCGGGTCGTAGTGAGCGAGCACCGGAGCGCTACTTAATAGCTCTTTTATTTTAATAAAAGCTTTGTCGCACTTGTGTGTCCACACCCATTTGACATCTTTTTTCAATAAATCATATAAAGGTTTTAAAATTTCACTTATATTATATACGAACTTAGCATAGAAATCGACGAGTCCTATAAAACTCCTCAACTGTGTTATGTCAGTGGGCTGTGGCGCGTCGACGATTGCTTTTATTTTCTTGTTGTCAGTATGCAAACCGTCTTTGCTAATTTTATATCCTAGATATGTAACGCTATCCTTAAAAAATTGGCATTTATCAAAATTAATACGAAGACCGTTATCTTTTAGCCTCTGTAGAACAGCTCTTAAATTTTTAAGATGATTATCACTATCTTTACCCGTAATACAAATATCGTCAGCGAACACGGCAGTAGACGGCAGCCCGTTGAGTGTCTCCTCCATAATTTTCTGGAAGTTTTCCGGTATACACTTGATACCGAACGGTATTCGACGGTATACAAATGTCCCCACATGCGTCGTGATGGCCGTCATCGCCTGCGACTCCTCATGAAGGAGACACTGCTGAAATGCGTTAGATAAGTCAAGTTTCGTATACTGCTCGCCCCCTGCTAAAATTGAAAATATTTCTTCTATCCGTGGCAATGGATAGTGAAAATCTTTAAGTATAGGATTTAGAGTGATTTTATAGTCACCACATATGCGAATATCCCCATTAGATTTAATGACGGGCACAATCGGAGTGCCGTAGTCCGAACGGTCCACTTTATAGATAACTCCTTCGCGCTGCAAGCGCTCGAGTTCAGCCGCCACGCGCTCGCGCAGCGCCAGCGGCAGAGGACGCGCCTTAACAAAAACCGGTTTCTTATTATTCAAATGTAAGCGAATGCATGATTTAAAAGTACCTAGCCCCTCCGCAAACACTTCTGGGTATTCTCGTTTTAACCTACTAGCTATCGAGTCCCGGTCGGTTATCTTGTGACATTCTACAATTGATAACTTTAATTCTTTGATCCACGTACGACCCATCAATGGTGGGCCACCGTTTTCAATAACATATAGCTTAAGTTTAGCCGAATGTTTGCCAAAACATACATCGACATCAATATACCCGAGGGTGTCGATAGTATCTCCAGTATATGACTTTAATATTAAATTTTTACTATGCATTACAATATGGTTAAAATATTTATCATAAAATCTTTTGGGTATTGCCGATATTCTACTCCCCGTATCAATTTCGAATTTACATTTGACATTATTGACGAACAAGGTAGCGTAATAAGGTCTATCACCTTCGCCGCCCGTAACTAAATTATAAAAATAATCACAGTCGCCCTCGGAATCACTACTGTTATTTATAAAATACTGACCTTTCGACTTTGCCTTTCCAATAGGCCCCTCATGATTACTTTTATTTAAACACATAACTTTTAAATGTCCTTTCATGCCGCACAAATCACATGTGAAATTTTTGTAACGACACTTACTCGGCGTGTGAGTAGGCCTACCGCATCGCGCGCACGGTACGCGCCCGTCCGATGCCCGCTCGCCGCCGCGGCCGCTCACCCGGTGCAGCGCGTCCGCGCCAGCGCCTTCACCGCCGACCGGAGCGCCCGCCGTGCTCGCGTGCCGCTCCGCCGCCTCGAGAGCACTAGCCAGTTCCACAGCCCTCTTGTAGTCGATGTCCTTCTCGGCGAATATCCTCGACCGCATTTCTTCGCTATATAATCCGGAGACAAATTGATCTCGTAGGTTCTCCTCCAGATTCGACCCAAAGTTACAAGTCTTAGCCAAATGTTTTAATCCTTGTAGATACAAACGAATGCTTTCACCTTGTAGCTGGGTTCTTTGTCTAAAAATGTGTCTCTCGGCTATCTCGGACTTTTCAGGTTCCAAATGGTGTCTAAGCAACTCAACGAGCTCATCGAATCCTTTATCCTCCGGGTGATCGGGCGAACACAAATCACAAAGTAAATTGTAACACTCGCCACCGACTAATGTTAACAACGTGGCGACTTTAAGTCCGTCGTCGATACTATTTAAGGTTATAAACTGTTTTAGACGACGCACGTAACTGTCCCAGTTTTGTGATTCGACCGAAAAAGGTTCTATTTTACCGATAGGCATTTTGAGATTAATTAATAACTGTTTAAATCCGATAATAACTTTTTAAAGAAACCGACTGCGCCAATGTTACGTCAATGAAAGGCCGAGATCCAAAGCAGACTGTTTTATTAAAATAATATTCTATCTACCTTACACTAAACATATCGTACACAACACCAATATATAAAAAACTATGCTGTTTTTTATTTTGATTTTACATGAGCGTATATGCCGAGTCAGTATTGTGACCAATTGATAATTAGATTAACTACTAATTTGACAAATTCAGAACTTGACGAATTACAAAAATTGAAGAACAACGCGGCGAGAACTTCGTGGAGAACGCGTTGCTGGCTCTCGAGTCAAAGAGCACTTCTGACTACCACGAGGTGATGAATGCTGACACTTTTAGACATTGGTTTGAACATCAATCATTACCCAGCCTACCGGAGCCTTCAGATATTTTAATGGACAATGGTTCATATCACTCCATAATGCACCTACTCAGGCCAGTAAGAACGCAGAACTGGTTGAAAAAAAAACAGCATTGAAATAGTAGTTCGCGTGATTCTGATTCAGAATAGTGTAAAATACGCAATAAAACATATATTAACCGCAATGGCATTTTTTTATTCCGTATTCCCTATTCTATCACATCAACGAAAGTATTATCATTATCTATTAGTAAAAGTATTTAATGCTACTGCTACGATTCTTTATAGTCACATCACTAGTTAATCTGACATAATATGTCAAATCTTATAATTTGACGGCCCTATTATAATAATCTATCGCCGAGCTTATTCTACACACGGTGATATCCCCCACGAGAGACTCGCTCGTGTACTTGGTGCCTTACATTTAGATACTAATGTGTTGGTTACATCGTGATATTGCCAATGTATTATCACTGCCATGAGCCTCAATTGATCACGTATGGATAACTGCACTTTAAAATTACGCGTCGTATAAATATACGAGTTGACGACCGTACATTTTGGACCACATAACCCTTGTAAAGATCATGTGTGGTCACTTGACACGTGTCGAATCTGCCCTGCGCATATATGTTATCAAGTTGTATGACAAAAATCATGCAGGTAGTAGAGTTGACAGCTAACGAAACTTCAATATTGCACATCTATTATATATATCAAAAATTAATTAGAAAGTATTGTAACATTACCGCATGCAATTTTCGTGCCTAGTTTTGTGTTAGTGAAATGATTCGCATGTCTAAGTTGAGCCTAAGTCTTGTGTGGTGGATACTAACTGTCGCATTGTTTGCAGAAGTGAGGCAGGAGGCGGTCCAGCAGGCGCTCGCCGAGATGCAGAACCGGCCGAAGCCCTCGCTGCCAATGCCCTCTAAACGGACCTCCATAATGGCAAAGAGCCCTGACAGGGAGAGGCATGATCTCTGTAAGTAGACACTTCTCATATCTCTTCGTCCCATTCTATTATTATAAAGACTATATTATATCACTGGAATGCCACGGCCACGTCGCCAGCAAAGTACCCTTGGCACCTGGAGGTCGCCAAAATTAGTGGTTAAAATAGTCGTCGGCAGTGAAAAAAAGATTACCTATTATTGTTCGTCGATGTAACCTAAATATACGTGGAAGATATTACGCTCATACTTTATGTACTTCGGAAGAAAATGCGAAAGAAAAGCGGGCTGTTATACCTTTTGTACATTGAGTATGTCTCATCGTGTTAAATGATGCCTTACAGACTGTTTCAGTTAATATTCTTAATTTTTATTGACTTGTATTTAAACGTGCAACAAAAATATACTAAAAGAGCAGCAAATTACAATCAAAAAACTAACTATTTATAATATTTTTAAATAATCAAAGTGAACAATTTTATAAATTACTAAGAATGTTCTTCGAAATCACTGCACTTTCTTTGTGATCACCAGAGAACTTAAACCTAATTAACCTTTTCTGCCAACGATTTGCTGCCCATTCTGTATGTTCTTCTGCTCATTTAATTATTTCTCATTGTTATTTATAGCGTCAAGTTCAGACGAGGATTCATGCGCGGGCGACGCAGATCTCCCTCCGCCCCCAGAGCTGGGCTCCCCACCTACGCGCCGGCCTGCCGCCCCGCATCCCCGCGGGCATCCGCACCCCCACCCTCATCCGCACCCCCTGCCACATCCACATTCCCATCCGCATCCACAGCCGTTGCCGCTACCACATCACCAAAGAGAGAAAAAGCACGCGCTGCGGGAAAGGACGGAAATCGACCTTGCAGAATTGACGACACATTTACCGCAATGTAAGTTATATCCTTTATTTACAACATATTATACCGCCACCCTGTCTCTCCACTGGTGGTAGATATAGTAGGCCTCTGCCGCGGACGGCTACCACACACGGTCTTCTGCTCTACCGGCGACTTTTAACAAGCCTTCACCTGGCCGGAGGCCGTCAGTCCCTTGCTACCCCTGCGACCATAATGGTGTTGAAGGAATTAGGTAAGCTATGACGTAGGACAATTAAAGTTAATAAACCAATGCTAAAAGTATGGAAACATTAAATTCTTTGAGACTTGATTTTTATGTAAAATAAGGCAGACAGGCAAGGGCGCCACTTGATGGTAAGTGGCTACCACTGTCCATGAACATCTGCAACACCAGGAAGTATGCGGTATACGCCGACTTAACAACGCCCTATTCACAACCTTCTCGAAGAACCCCATATCGTAGCGTAATGGAAAGACTCTTGAGGCAGTTCGTTCCACAGCCTACTAGTACGCTGTATACTATAAAACAGTCCAGACTGCTTTCATTTTGAGATGCTAATTTATGTCCGCATGTCATTATCGTCGCCTCTTTATTACTATTTGATGTCCATCACAGTAAACATAACCGAATTATGTGTGCACATTTCAAACTGTGAGTCCAAATTCAGGTCCTTTCGACCTTCATATTCATATGGTCTCACCGGTATACTTTTGCATGATTTTGGCCTAATTAAGTTGGTTTTATACTGTTTTGTTTGCGGATATAAGCTTCTTCGGCGGCTCGTTCTTGTATACTTCCGGTCAGTGAGTGTTATATGTTGTGTATCAGATATCCCGCCGGATGTTACGCACACCACATCGGGCGCGCGACGCGGCGGTGCGCATGTAGCAGACCGCGTGCAGTGCTACGCGGCACCCGAGGACACCGGCACTGGCACAGGCCGGTGGAAAGTACGTACAATTTGTAACAAGTGTAGGTTAATGTAGGTAGTAATGTAGAAATGTTTTAATGTAGGTTTGTACCCGTAGGACGTTATAGGCAGAGCTTTTTTTATAGAATAGATGGCAGACGAGTCGGCGGGCCACATGATGGTAGGTGGTCACCGCCGCCCGTGGACATCTGCAACGTCAGGGGGCTTTCGTGTGTGCTGCCGACGTTGCTGAATCGTGTTCACAGCTCTCTTGAAGAGCCCCATGACGTAGTCAACTGACTACTAAAAACCTCAACTGACATTTGAGTAGAAAACTTTCGGGTTCGCGGAATTAAGAGTCGTTTTGTTCGCACTGCACGCAGATACTCTATGTCAAGGAAGTGTTGATGAACTGAACCGCACGACGGTGACGAGCTTTAATATCCAAAGGTCTACATAGCAAAAGGACGTAGTAGCAGAACATCCACATCGGAAAAACCGATATCTATGTCATAGGCACTTTAACTAACTCCTAAGTTATACTTATATTTGATTTGTCAATGTCTATCCCTTTTCTTATATCTGGCCGGTAGAATCCTACCGGCTTTTACTATTTATGGTTTTTACAATTTTCATGATTTATAGTACAATTCTAGTATATCATTACTACATCTAGTATACAATTCTGGTATATCTAGTATACGCGTGTCGCGTGTAGCCCGCTCTGACTAATGACAGTTCAGGACAGGACGAAACCTTACATTCTTGTAATTTTTAATATAAATTGGTCGACATGTTTCAGGTTTTGTGTTATTTCGCTATACACTATACTTTGGGTTTGGTCTATGCTAATAAATAGTTAGGAGATTTGATAATTGAGTAGAATTTTTGGAATTCTATAGAAGTATCGCTACTGACCTCAAACATTTACAGGTATCAGCCAAAATCCAACAACTTCTCAACACACTCAAGAGGCCAAAGCGGCGTCCACTGCCGGAGTTTTACGAAGACGACGATATCGAGTTGGAAATCGCTGCTAATCCCAAGGATCCCAATGCTCCTAAACCTGAAGGTGGGACTATGACTCCAGCAGTGGGTGAACAGTTAGTTGTGCCGGCTGGGCTGCCCAGGAACTTGGAAGCAGCCCTGCAGAGATATGGCACAGCATCCTTTAAAGCTAACGTGGCGACGGTGCTCGACCCTAACGGAAAGTTGAGCAGCTCTCTCACTTACGGTAATTATTTCCAATATTATTATATTTAAATACATATTTATTACATATTTATAGTTTACATTATTATATTAAAAAATGACATTGCCAACTCTCTGATGCGTTGCCTACCTTTGGTGATGTAGGAATGGATTTAGAGAATTGATTGGGAAAATTGGGAGGGATAGGACAGGATGGACAGGGAATGGGCTCTGGCGTAACTCACTCACTACCGAAACAGGAACATACATTGGGGAATAGCATCATTGCAACCAGCATATGCATATTGTCTTGTTCATGAGGGCTGTATGGTCTTAAAACAGCACACTAGCCAAGCGGGTTGGCGAGTCCACTCTTTTAAAGGTTCCCCGCTTTATCCTTTAGTCGCCTTTTACGACACCCATGAGGACTCCTCATGAGGACTCCTCATGGGTGTCATAAAAGGCCACTAAATGTATTATTATTGTTACTAGTCAAAGTTATTCTTTATATCTACATCTATATTTATAGCAACAAATAAAGCCATTTCTATTCTACTCTTTCAGGCAAACTGCTAAGTCGATCTCTGAAAATAGCTCACGCGATACTCAACAGGACTTTTACATCGAAGAGCAGTAGTGGGGGTCCCCTTACAGGAGACAATTCCATCAAACCCGGGGACAGGGTTGCCCTTGTGTACCCCAATAATGACCCCATAAACTTCATGTGTGCTTTCTATGGGTGTCTACAAGCAGGGGTCGTTCCTGTCCCTATAGAAGTGCCGCTCACTAGAAGGGACGCGGGTCTACAACAAGTGGGATTCCTTCTTGGCTCCTGCAGTATCCAGTATGCGTTGACCTCTGATGCTTGTTTGAAAGGTGAGATTAAATTTTATATTTCAGTTGAACTTCTTATTTGGAAGCGTATCTTTGTTTTCAAATATGTTTTTGAAACAGGGTTCGAAATTATCATGATAATATCCCATAAATAGGTATCAACCGAACTTTGGTCGGTTGACCATTTCTGTCAACTTCCACGTTAGCGCAGGCAAATGCTAGTGAGCCGAATTCGAATGAAAGATTGACGAATAGCGAATGAATATTTTCGACATATAGCGAATGAATATTTTAGCGAATAAATGTTATCTTGATAATTTAATTATCAAGGTGATTATTAAAACATTATTTATACATTGATCTTGATAATTATCTCTTTCGAAACGGTAATTATCAATGATAGTTTTCTTGATAATTATCAATAATAATTATATAACTATCAAGATAATTAATGTTTCGAATCCATGTTTGAAATGTATTACTGAACTATTTGCTTGCATTTTGAAATTGAAAATGATGCGAAATAATTGCGTCGCAGTTTAATTAATTTATTATAGCAATCCATTATCGCTGTGCGTATAAATTAACCGCCTTACTCATATACGTTATCTATATATAATGTCGATTATTTTCTCTTGTTAAGGATTGTCAAATGAAACTAACTATATTGTGTTGCTTCGGTATACAAAGAAACGACATATAAAGTTTATTCTTCAATCCTTTCTACAATCTATTATTTTTCCTTACAATATACTCTTATTTAACTTTACCCACAATTTTGACAGTCAGCACGATTCTCTTCACCTGACGCCATATTTCCATATCCTACACTGTTTTACCGACACTATGATAGCACTACCGACAGCGCGCAGCGCGGCATAACTCAAATGAAAGAAATGTATTTTCTTTACATATATTTAAGAAATTAGTTAAAATTTTTGTTCCTTTTCGATAACATAGAACGGCTAACAGAGTTTAACTAGATAACTAATAACTAGATAAATAACCTAGAGTTTTAAGCAATTATTAAATTTAAACAGCGTTAGTGAGTAAATAGTATTTATAGATGTAGCAGTGGCCCTGGTAAAGACGACTAAATTCCGTGCGGGTTCCTGCTTGTTGTGATTCCGCACAGAAGTATGTCATAGTTTTTCAAAATGAATGTTACACGTGCAAAGTGGACGATGCTCTTTAATGCACTGAATATATTAGGTACATGTCTTAGAATGCTTAACGGACCAAAATGTACGAGTTCCCTTGTACACCGCATTTTACTACAATCACGAGAAACGATAGGGTGTTGCTAATCTGTAGTTGGCGGCGTATTTACGAAATGGAACCCTCGCGAATAAGGAGCTTTGACTGTACGCTGTTGTGCGAATGACTGTTATCGCAAATATTTTATGATTAGAATTGGTTTATATTAAGTTTGAATCTTTGGCGAAAGAATTGTTACATTTAACAAGCAAATTAATACACATACAAAAAGTGTGACACATAATTTAAAAAGAGGTGCCAGAAAGATAGACACCGGGTGATAAGTGGATACATGGACATCCGCAATACATGAAAACTTGTAGTTTCGAACTGTTCTATGTGATTCCTTCTTTTTGTGTATCTGCGTTTATAGAAGTATCTGCGATTTTTTAAAATAATTTGAAATTGTTTTTAAACCTTATTATATTGATACCCCCTATTTGTATACTAGATATATTCAGTTTGCGATTCCCACATGTTATTTCAATGTTCACTCAGTGTACCGTTAAAATCTGCTGCACTAGTCTTTAATTTACATAATGTAGTCAAATTAATTGCTAAGCGTTATTTTTGTTAAAATTAAAATAAGCACCATGACCCGCTCGTCGGGAAAATAGATTTCGCTATGTTTTTAACAAAAATATTTATTTAATATTCAATTACACAAGTTCTTATTTATTTTAAACTTTATTGCACAGACAATATGTACAAAAGGCGGACATAATGCCACGGGCCATTCTCTACGTTTTTTGATATCTTCTATATTTGTTACATTCATTTACTCTCCTATCTTTTCATTTACAAAAAAGAGTAAATAATGAAATAAAAACACACGTTCAAACAATAGTTACAAAGCTCTATGGACTACGAGTATATTCAACAATATTGCAATGCATTAGAGATTTATTTATTTATTTAATTATTTATTTAATTTATTTATTTAATTTATTTATTTAATTTATTTATTTATTTAATTTATTTATTTAATTATTTATTTAATTAATTTATTTATTTATTTAATTTATTTAAAACTACTGAACCGTATTATATGGCCTTTCTAAGAACATAACCGATATATAGTGGCATACTAGTTTTGTACCTTAAATTTAGATCTGTTAAGTAATTGATTCTTCTGTTTGTCCACCAATGTTGTCATATGTATTAGGTATGTTATGTATGTAAATACCTGGACTGTCAGTAATTTTGGGTTTCGCCACGATACATTATTTCACTAGTAGTTTTGGGTTCCTCATTCCATCACACTTCACACGATGGGAGAAGCAGAAGATGCGATAGAATGTCATACGGTGATTCTTATATTATTCTACCTTATTATATTTTCTCGCATGGAGTGGAGTGTGACTTTTACCTCCTCGTCTCCTCTCTATCTCTATCTCTGTTGTATTGCCATCCAAAAATCTTTTTATGTTCGTAGGTTATTCTCTTTACCAATGGCCTCTACTGAGATACATCAATAAGCACCTCGATAATGTGCTTCCTATATCCAAACTTGGACAGTAAGTGGACGCAGAGATGCGCAAGCAAACAAACAATCAAAATTATTATTGCACTAGCGACGCGCCCTCGCTTCGCTTCGGTTTATAAGTTATTTTTTTCAAAATTTCAAAATAATATAAAATATATTAGACACGGATGGATGTAGCTTCGTATTTGTGAAAGAATTTCTGAAATCGGTTCAGTAGTTCCTGAGATTACTCCCAACGTACCTACAAACACACAATTTTACCTCTTTATTGTATTAGTATAGATAGGCCATGAAGAAATAGCTTTAAGAAACATACATCTGGATTTTAATGTTAAGATATTATATATTTTCATCAGTTCAGTACAAATACATCGGTAATGTTGACTGATGATGCGATGATTTGCGAATGTATATAAGCAACCGATTCATTTACCAGTTGGATCGTCGACTCGCCCAAAATTATTTTCTTTTTTTTTATAGAAAAAAGGCGGCAAACGAGCACCTGATGGTAAGTGGAAACTGTAGTCCATGGACACTCGCGATACATGCCAACTTCAGTCCAGAATGACACGTTGGCACGCCCCCGGATGCGCCGCCTACCTTTGCGGGTTAAGGAATAGCCAACAGTTGGGGAAAATGGGGAGAGATAGGATGGGATGGAATGGGAATGGGCTCTGGCATATTTCACTCACTACCGAACCACGTACTTACATAAGGGAAATACGATAAAGTAGAAAATGCAGTACATTTCAAGGTACTCTTCTCTGAGAGAATGGTAACGTGGCCAGTCGATTGCGCCCAGCGACTGTGGGAATGCAACGTGCACTCTCCCCCTATAATGTATAAAGATATAAAAATCTTTCTATAGAAAAGAACCATTCTGCAACAAAGTGCAGTGAAAAGTGACCGTGCCTACTGTGCAAAAGATTTGTATTCCCGGTCGGGCATTGTTTAAACACAAATGTATGTTCGGGTCTGGGTGTATGTTTGTTTTTGCGGTTATTTATTTATTTACAAAGCGGTGCCGACCACTCACTTCCTTCACGTGAACTTTACAGTGATTCCCGTTGGAACTCTACATATAAAGTATCTGGATAAAAAAGTACCCCAAGCTAAAACTATGCCGAGTTTCATTGAAATCGTCCAGTATGTTTTGCGTGATGCGCGTTTAGACAGACAAAAATACTAAAAATAGGGTTGTTTTGGCTCTGTATCGTTCGTAGAATACACTGCAATGATTTTGTTCAAAAAATATTTCATGTACAGATACGGATCTGGTACGATTTTATTATATATATAGATATACCTGCCTCAGGTCTGCCCAAAACGTCATCCGGCGACGTAGTCTCGTTCCGTGGGTGGCCATCCCTCCAGTGGGTGTCCACGGAGAAGCTCCCTCGTCCCCCGCGCGACTGGATCCCGCCCCCGCGCCCCGCTGAGGACAGCCCCGCCCATATAGAGCACACATCGGCTGCAGACGGTTCTGCTATGGGCGTTATTGTCACCAGGTATGTAGAACTGTGATAGCACATTCGTGTGATCGTGTGTTCAAATCCTCGGCCCGTACCACTGTTTCTATTTATGAACGGATTTTTTAAAATTGTTACTAACTCGGCAGTGAGGGAAAACATCCCGTGGAAATCACCCGCATGCTCCAGAAATAAAAAACGAAATCTGGAGTATGTGATCTACTAATCCGCACTTTTTTTTTTTTTTTTTTTTTTTTTATGTACTAAGGCGGCAGACGAGCATACAGTCCACCTGATGGTAAGTGGATACTGTCGCCCATAGACATCCGCGATACATGCCAACATTAGTCCAAAATGACAAATGTTGGCACGCCCCCGGATGCGCTGCCTACCTTTGGAGATATAGGAATGGATTTGGAGAAAGGGTTGTGAAAATGGGCAGGGATAGGATGGGATGGGAATGGGCTCTGGCACATCTCACTCACTACCGAAACACGTACGTACATTGGGGAAATACGATAAAGTGGGAAATGCAGTACATTTCAAGGTAGTCTTCTGTGAGAGAGGGGTAACGTGGACAGTCGAGCGCGCCCAGCGGCTGTTGGATTGCAGCGTGCACTCTCCCCCTCCTGAACTCCACCACGTGTGCACTGGGCCCACGTGGTGGATTACGGACCATAACCCCGCCATAGATTTACTAGGGGAGGCCCGTGCCCTGCAGACATTAGGTTGATACAAGTACGTGTATTTTTGTATTTATTTCAACAACTTAAGGACCAATTTACACCTCAATTTTAAAGGCAAGCACGTCAACAGACTGATAGGATGCACAAACCATACCCATCCAAAAAGGCAAAGAGCCCGTGCTAGGATACGCTATACATTTTTATTGTCGTATAGCTCACGAACAGATTTTTGTGTGGACGTTTTTACGGGGCTTTTTCCCGGTGGTCCGATCGATTGTCCGATTAATCTGATCAATGGGAAGTTTTAATCCCGTCTGTCATACCAGTCTAACGAATGGGAATTCGTGTACCCATTCATCCGTCCAATATTAAAAATTGTACAGTCATCATTAAAATTATTATTGTGAAAAATGATATTTCACAGTTAAATTTTTTGATAAATTATATTTATTAACCTTTCGTCTGAATCAACATTGATATGAAACAAAACAAACTAAGTTGACATGGATATAAAAAAACAATTCTAACTCGCATTCATACATAAGTGAAGTTAACATAGATATATGAAAAAACTAAATTCAAACCTAACCATTTCGCATTGTGTCAAATGAACCCCGGCCGCCTTTATAGTGTTAAACCTGAAAGTGTCCCGTGTTTCGTGCAGGGCATCGATGCTAGCACACTGCCGGATGTTATCAGTGGCGTGTTGCTACACTGAGGGCGAGCACATGGTTTGCGTGCTCGACTTCAAGCGCGAGACCGGCCTCTGGCACGCGGTGCTCGCAAGTGTACTCAACGGCATGCATGTCGTGTTCATACCGTATGCACTCATGAAAGTCAGTCCAGCCTCGTGGATGCACATGATCACTAAGTACAGGTAAGTCTATTTATTTATAACAGTCAACAAGACATACAATGAAACAAGAGTAAAATACTAGGCTAACTACAACGCTATTAACAGGCTGCCACCGCAGAGTAAATGTCGGAAGTTGACATTGTTAAGAATAAATTATTAATATAAAAATACAACAGGAAGACTATGGGTTGAAATGATAAGTATGCAAAGTGTTTTGAAGTAGCTGCTAGCCAGCGTATACCATTCAATTTACAGGAAAAGAAATAATTTGTATATGCATGTTATTTTTTCAATGGAAACAATAAGGTACAACAATATAATATGAAAACAAAGATATTATATTCTTGTATCTAACTGTTGCGCAAGACCAGATTGTTTCATTGAGATATTGAGCACAATGAAATACATAAGACGTCAAATTCAAAGATGCCGATGGTAATGTAGTGTCTGGTCCTCCAAAAATAGTGGTTCAATAGTTTAATATGGCAATCGGTACACTAAAATTATGTAGGGGAGCGACTGAAGAGGACGCTAGCTGTCGCCTGTTTCATTCAATGGTTTACTTTCTTGTAAAACCATAATGTTAGTAAATACTCTCTGAATTATTTGGTTAACTTCAGACGATTATAATTAAAGTTAAAATTAGTAAACACGGATCCTTAGAATGCTATAGAGGGCGCTAATATCTAAGGAAAAATAGATGGCGCTGGGATGATATAAGTGTTGCGGGATCTCCTGTCAATCCCACTTCTGATGTCACTCTCAATCTATTTTTGAGTCAGAATCTTACTTCTTTCTATAAAAAATACTACTTGTGCTTGTTCCTTGCTATTTATCAGTCACTTTTAATCGTCATACTTTATTTCCAGGGCTTCAGTGGCTATAGTGAAGTCTAGAGATCTTCACTGGGGGTTACTGGCGACACGGGACCATAAGGAGATATCGCTGAGTTCGCTACGAATGTTATTGGTAGCTGACGGAGCCAATCCCTGGTCGCTATCGTCCTGCGATCAGTTCCTCTCCGTTTTCCAGAGCAAAGGTAAGATATGTATTAAAGGAATCACTGATCATCATCGACCATTACCGTCACTTTTAGAGGAATCTTCATAATGTTTAAAATGTTTTTTTTGTGATTTAATAACGCTAATCCTAACATATCCCTTCCTATTTTTCCAACCCTTTATCCAAATCCATTCCTATATCTCCACGAGCGTGCGAACGTTTGGCATTCTGGACTGATGTTGGCTGTACAGCGGATGTCTATGGACTACAGTATCCACTTACCATCAGGTGGATTGTATGCTCGCCTGTCACTTTTTTTTCCATAAAAATAAATCATACATTATTGTTTGTGCCCTGCAGTGAGATGTGAGATTTTTTATGGAATAAAAGTTTCAGACAGTTACCTGATAAATGAATACTATCGCCCTGCGATCTTGAGTACGCTGCTTACCTACAGAGACGGAGTGAATTTTGAAAAAATGGTTGGGAATGATGAGGAATGGAAAGTTACAATGGGATAACAGCCTAAACGCTGATTGTTAATTCGAGATAACTTTGATAGGTGATTTTTCAGGCGTAGCAAGCCTTTTCTGTGCAGTCTCATTTTATAGTAATTGCATATTTTTAGTAAGTATTAAAAATATTCAAATCATGCAATGTGATAATCATATAATAGCAAATTAACTATTTTTAATTATAGACACGGTTTAGATTATAATTATCCTCTACAGATTATTCCAAACATTTCAAAAATAAATCTTCAAGTTCTTGTTACTTTAAGAAGGTAGGTACCCTATACTTTCAAATCGAATTATCTCAAAATCATGATGTCGTCAAGTATTACTAAGGGGACAAAAACCAAGTATTGAAAAGGTAACCAAATAAAACTTTTGATACACGGTGTGAAGCCATATATGAGATCAATAATCTCATCAATAAATGAGAGATACATTGAAATCTATGCAAAAAGCTTCAGTGTTACCATTAAACATATATATTAATATCTATTACATCTGTTAAAAAATATATCTCCTATAACAAATTTAATATTTAATCTATTTAAATATTAAATTTATATTTAATCTTATCTCCTATATTTAATATTATTATTTTACATACTTTGAGGAAAATATTATACTTCGTAGATTTTTTGAAATATAAGTTTTATGTTGCTGTCATTTAGAGAAATTTCATTTGTCTTAAAACACCACCAAATGTCGAAATTCTCCGGAATTAAAAATCAGAGTTCAGGAGTAGGAGGTTCCGTAATGTGGTTGTGTAGCGTGTCAGGCGTCCGGGCCGACGTGACCTGTCCGTGCGCATGCAACATCCAGTCGCTGACTGTATGCGTGTAGTTCCTCAGGGATTGTGGTAGCCTTTGTTATCTCTTAGTCGTCTTTTACGACACCCACGTTAAGAGATGGCATGGTATTCTAAAGCCGACTAAGACCAGACTAAGTTGTCTTCTCTATTTTTTTTATTATTATTATTTATTATATTTTTTTATAAATATAGATAGATAGATGTTTGGTCGTATTACAGTTACATGACACTAGTTACAAAAGAAAAGGCAAACACTTATAATATAGACACATTTTTTTATGAAAATGATAAAAAATGCGTGTCGCGTGTCGTGTAGGTGTCCGCGGCGACGCGATCTGTCCGTGCGCATGCAGCAGCGAGTCGCTGACCGTGTGCGTGAGGCGTGCGGGCCGCGGCGGCGCGGCCGCCGGCCGCGGCGTACTCTCCATGTCCGGCCTCTCGTACGGCGTAGTGCGCGTCGACGCGGAGAACTCGCTCACCTCGCTCACGTTGCAGGACTGCGGCCAGGTGGTGCCCTCGTGTAAGTATTACAAGTTAGGTTAAATACACTACACTTTTAACAATTCTTCATACACGAATTGCAATTTATTGATATAACATTTTATAATACACGAACATTTTGGACTGATGTTGGCATATATCGAGGATGTCTATGGGCGACAGTATCCACTTACCACTTACTATATGCTCCTTTGCCGCCTTCGTACATAAAAAAAACCTATACTTGTATACTCCTTAACATCTCAATTGCACATTACCGATACAAAACTTTACTCGGGATTTTTTTTATATAAAAAAAAGATGGTAAACGAGTATACAGTCCACCTAATGTTAAGTGGATATTGTCGCCCGTGGACACCCGCGATGCATGCCCACGTCAATTCAGAATGACAACAAACAAAGTTTTGCTATTAACCGTTTTACACTAGCTTTTTACTACCAGGGTTTAAGACCATCAAACGTAAAATATTTGGACTGTAATGCTCACTAGACTTTAACGATACAGTTTTAAAAGTTCATTAGCACTCACTTAGAGCTCGAGTAGTCAACGCTTGTTTTTACAACACTAAGGGCTTTTCTCACCACGTCTCGATAAAGTAACTTAACAATTAAATCAAGCTAATACTGACTTTCTTATACCCTCTGATAAAGTACTAGGAGGTGTTGAGAAAGGCGCTAAATATAGCCACAATTCCTTCCAACAGGCGTAATAGTGGTAGTGAAAATGGAGGGTCCAGCGTTCTTGTGCAAAACCGACGAAGTTGGCGAAATCTGCGTATTGTCAGGGGCTACGGGGTCTGGATATTGGGGACTTGCTGGACTTACCACTACAGTGTTTAGAGTCCGGCCCCTCGACGCTGACGGGGAACCAATCGGCGAGGAGCACTACGTAAGGAGCGGACTGTTGGGCTTCTTAGGACCCGGAGGTAACACGCTTAGCTTGTTTAAACTACATTCCTAAAGTAGTTCAATTCAATTCATTTATTTTGTAAAAAATAGATAACAAATGTGGCCGTAAATTACAAATATCTCACAATTATCTTCTGCTTCAATAGGCGTGCAAAACACGATAACTACTAAATGTCCTCTACTCCCAGAAGCTCCATGTTGCAATTCCAGATGGAATATTTGTAACCTTCAAAATGCGATGTTACGTCCCATTACTTCAATGTAATTTTATATATCTTTTGAGTTTCATTTCTTTCTTCTATATACTAACCGGCCACTTATAAATATGTGTAACATTATATTTATAACGGTATATGTGATTTTACATTAGTTTACGCTAGATGTAAAAAATATAAAAATGAACCGCTAAATGGTCCCCGTAAAATCTCAACAAAAATATTTCTGTAAAAAGTTTCCAATCCTCGCGACTGTTTGGTCGATAAAAATGGTGAGATTTAAAAGTCGCCAAGACTTATTTAATGCAATTTTACTTTTTGTGGCTTGGCCATTTCCATATCCATTCCTCCATTCAATTAAAGAACCCTTATATGAAATAGCAACAACCCAAACCAAAGGTTAGCTGGTAGAGAATGCCTTTAGGCATTATGTACGATTAAGTGCAAAACAGTTTTTTAAATAAAAAATAAATAAAATAGACGAACTATGGTGAGAAAATGATTACTTTTGAGGGAGCACTCCTTAATAAAAATGTCAATGCATTTGTTGTCTTCAAGTCTCGACTATCCAAACAATATTAACATTATTAAAGCAGCATTATTATCTCTATTTTATCAGGAAACATACATACAGACAGACGTACTGACGGAAATATAATAAATAAATAAAAAAAACACATGTAATTAAATAATTTATTTCCAAGTACATACTAACATTTGTTTACTTTCTTGTTGTATCGATTTGTTTACTTTCTTTTTGCTCTGTTCAATGGAGTGTTATTATAGTTTTGTAGCTATAAGTTCTCATGTAACTGACAATAATAATTGTCTTAATGAGAATAATAAATGTAGCGTCATTTTGGCCGGTATATCTAATACATAAAATATGAGTATCAAATGAAAGCTTTTAACGTAAATTCAATTTTTTATACAACCGGCGAAATGAGATGTGTGTTTACAAGTATCTCAGAAATGTATAACTACATAACCACCGGCGCGCGCGGCGGAGACATAGTCGGCCGAGGTACGGGGCCCTAGGTGGTGCATCCTGTGGCTCTCCACATTTGGTCTGAGACCATCTGAGCACGCTAAAGGCGTACATAAGAGCGGCCATGAACCAGCCGTTATATGATCGTATCTCATTAGGGCTCGATTTTACTATTAAGATTTCTATTTACCGCGCACCATTTTATAGGTACCCCATTAATCTGGGAAACAATAATTTATGGTAACTGTAGGTTATAGTCAATAAGTTGAAATACATTATAATTGTATTGGTGGTCATACAAAGGTGGTGTTTCATACAAAAATGGCTATCATTCTTTAAACTTAATAAATAAATAAAATAATATTAATTCAGGCTTGGTGTTCGTGTGCGGCTCTCGCGACGGTCTAATGACGGTGACTGGTCGCAAGCACAACATGGACGACATTATAGCGACCGTGTTGGCCGTGGAACCTATGAAGTTCATCTACCGCGGACGTATCGCCGTGTTCTCTGTTCGCGTATTGCGAGATGAACGTATTTGTATTGTAGCTGAGCAGCGGCCCGATTGCGGCGAGGAGGAGGTTAGTAGCACACTGTTCATCTGTTTATTTTATTTATCTATACTAATATAATAAAGAGGTAAAATTGTGTGTTTGTATGTTGGGGGTAATCTCTGGAACTACTGAAACGATTTCAAAAATTCTTTCACAAATACGAAGCTACATTATCCGTGTCTAATATAGGCTATATTTTATATTGAAATTTTGTAAAAAAAAGCCACTTATAAACCAAAGCGAAGCGAGGGCGGGTCGCTAGTTTATTATACAATGAAGCTTAATAGCTAAAATTTACACGTGAAATGAAAGCTAGTACTCGTCCGAAGCTGAACCCGGTGCAAATGCAATAGCAGCCTTAATAAAATTTAGTGCATGAAAATTTTAGCTCCTCGGCGCGTCAAATTATTAAAATTAAAAAAAATCAAACCATTTTCTTAAAAGTTGTGTGTTGTTTTATTTAACAACATATGAAGCTACGATATGGGATTCTTCAAGAGAGCTGTGAATAGGATTTTGCAAGGTCGGCGGCACGCCCGCATACCCCCTGGTGTTGCAGGTGTCACTTACTATTACCATCACGTGGGACCGCTTGCTCGTCCGCCCACTTGTCTATATAACAAAAGCGTTCAATCATTCAAGCATAGACCTACGGTCTGTGCTGGGGCTTGCTCTTTAATAAATGACTAAATTGTGTGTGGAATTCCACCTTACTTCAACCGAGTGGAAGTAAACTGTAATTAGTAATACCAATATTTAGTAATTAGTAATAATTACTTTAGGGAATCATTTAATTATTTTAGGGATTCATTTAATTACTCTTGAAAGGCCATTAAGGCCAGAAGAATTATGCCATTCCGAAAAAACAAAAACTAGAGAGTAATTTTTGGTCATGGGGAATTACTTACATATGTCAAAGATGTTACCTAAATATTATATATTGGAACAAACTGTACTAAAGCTAACACCAATTAATTGAATTTTATCTTTTATTTTCAGTCTTTCCAATGGATGTCTCGTGTCCTCCAAGCGGTGGACTCTATCCACCAGGTGGGGATCTACTGCCTGGCTCTTGTCCAGCCGAATTATCTCCCAAAGACACCCTTAGGGGGTATACACTTGAGTGAATGCAAGCGACGTTTCCTTGAGGGCACTTTACACCCCGCCAATGTGTTAATGTGCCCACACACGTGTGTTACCAACCTGCCTAAACCCAGGGAGATACATTCAGGTCAGTATGATTGAATGTCTTTGCAATTCAGTTCATTTATTTTGTAAGTACATAGCTAACAGTATTGTTGCTATATTATAAACATTTACCATTATGTTTTGACTCAATAACATATATAATCCTATTCAGATAAATATTAAGTGCATTTGAATTAATTAAACATAAATTTAATAAAAAACACCTAAAAATTCATACAACATTCGTAAATATTGATTTTATTAACTCTTCTGCGATCAAGTTCTGCCGATTAACGCTAGATGGCGTTATATTGAAACCTTAAGGCGTTGAATAATAAGGTTTAAAATAAAATAATAGCATTTTGAAATCTACTCTGAAATCTACATGGATGGACATTTTTCTTGTAGTTGTCGATACTTATCGATACTTTATTTACAAAATTGCGAAACATTTATGTCCTTCCTCCTGTTTTTAATTGTCCTTTATTGTTTTATATTTTTATAACAAAAACGCAAACTTAATATACAAATACATACTTTTTATTGTCCTTGGAAAATTACATGCTATGGTATTATTGTTACTTCCGCCGTATGCTCTGATGTTACAAAATAAATGCTCTCTAGGATCGTGGCTCAGCTTATACAACGGCAAGTCCGGTTATTAGTCCGGTTAAGCGGACTACTGATTTAGTAGCGGCTCAGACGTTCAGTTGATGCACGCAACCGAACTACTAATACTGTAAAGTCTCAACAGTCCGGTCAACCGGACTAATTACTGGACTATTGATACTAGGCCAAAAATTCTTACAGCCAATAGGTGGTAGAAAATTTTCTTTTTTTTTATAGAAAAGTCATACGAGGCAAACGGTGGTAAGTGGATACTGTCGCCCATAGGCGGATGTCTATACATGCCAACATTAGTCCAAAATGACAAAGTTGGCACGCCCCCGGATGCGCTGTTGATGAAAGAATGGATTTGAAGAAAGTGTTGGGGACGTGGGAAGAGATAGGATGGGAATGTATATACGTGTTTCGGTAGTGAGTAATATATGCCAGAGCATATATTACTCACTACCGAAACACGTATATACATTGGGGAATGTGATAAATTGGGAAATGCAGTACATTCTGTGAGAGAAGGGTAACGAGGCCAGTCGAGCGCGCCCAGCGGCTGCTGGATTGTAGCGTGCACTCTCCCCTTCTAAACTGCGCGGTCCGCAACAGTCATAATAATGTAACAATTATACATTAAATATCTATCTTTTATCTTTATGTGGTCTCAGTGAGTTTATTTTATAATTTAATATGCATTTGTGGTGTACATTTTAATTGTGGCCAACAATTTGTGGATTTGTGTTTAAATTGTTTTGATAGTCCTCAATACCGTCACCAGCTCTTTTATCGTCCACTGTTGGCATGGACTGTTGGCGCAATAAATCCCCACGCTGGCTGAGTGAGTTAACGAGTCCACTCTTTTAGAAGTGGTGTAGTTCCTCAGGGCTTGTGGTAAAACACTCTTTTACCCTCTTTTTTTACTCTGACTCGTCATCACCCTTGGCCAGTGTGGCGTTACAAGGCCACACATCCCCCATGCACGAGACAACATTGCATGAGGAGGCCCATGTCCAGCTGTGGATACTGTAAGGGCTGTTTGTTATCACGCCTGTGTTCTATAGACTATATCAACATGTGTTCTATAGACGTGGGCCCGGCGTCGGTGATCGTCGGCAACTTGGTTCAGGGTAATCGCCTGGCATCGGCACAAGGTCGAGATATGGGCTATTCTGATGACTCTGATGCCGCTCGCAAGGTAAATAATAATAATTAATTTTATACAGTGTTTGTAGTTATTTCTTATTGATGGTACGATGCACCGCCCTTCTGTCAACCAAAGGTTAGCGGGGAATGCCACTAGGCATTAAGTCCGCATTCTGTTCAATGTTTCTTTGTGCATTAAAGCTTAAATAAAGGAATAAACTTGTCATTGAAATGTCACTGAGAGTCCCAGGGTCCTGTCAAACTTGTCATTGAAATGTCACAGAATCCCAGAATCCTGTCAAACATGTGTATTATTCAGTAGCTTGTGTCGTGGCGTTTCAATGGATACGTAGCAATTATGTATACTCGAGGGAGATATTATTATTTTTATTTACTAAAACCGGTAAGGGTTTAGTAAATAAAAAACACGGTATTGTGATTCAATATACTTATTGTTTGCCTAGCCTATTGTAAATGTTTATGTAATGATATATCTATATTTAATTTATTTAAAAGAAGTATATAAGAAGATAGTTGTATACACAATATAATAAATCAATAAAGTTATAAAGCCTTCTCTTTAGTCAACATTTGATTTGACTAGTCAGAATGACACGGTACTGTTTATGTTAAAATAACCCTACAGCAAAGAAACAAAAATCTTTTTACAACAAATAAGATCTTTTAGGAAAGACTCGTTTTTGAGTCTTTTATGATTTTTACGAATACGATTAAACTAAAATCTGCATTTAATAAACTCAGTAAAAACTTAAGCCAAATTTAGAGTATTTTTGTTATGTCAAAGCGTCTTGTCTTTTTATGATCTGATCCTTTACATAACATAGTTTGAGGATAAAATCGTCAAGCATAATCAATAAATAACATAACAAATGTTTCTTTTCCAGTACCAGTTCATATCTCAGATACTGAGGTGGCGCGCGCAGAGCACTTCCGACCATGTCATATTCACTTTACTCAACTCAAAAGGGGCCGTTTCTAAACTGCTCACATGCGCTGAATTGCACAAAAAAGCCGAAAGAATTGGCAATTTGTTGTTGGAAAAGGGAAGAGTGAATACGGGAGATCATGTCGCTCTTATATTTCCCCCCGGACTCGATCTCATATGCGCTTTCTACGGTTGCTTATACGTAGGCGCCGTGCCTGTTACTATAAGGCCTCCTCACCCACAAAACCTCCATACTACTCTCCCCACTGTCAGAATGATAGTAGACGTGAGCAAAGCTACGTTAGTCCTCTCCAACCAATCTGTGATAAAGCTCCTCCGGTCTAAAGAAGCCAGTAACGTGCTTGATAGCAAAGCTTGGCCTCTTACCCTTGACACAGACGACGTGCCTAAAAAGAAACTGCCAATTTTGTATAGAGCCCCCACGGCAGAAATGCTCGCATACTTAGACTTCAGCGTGTCCACAACGGGCATGCTCGCTGGGATCAAAATGTCGCACGCGGCAGTCACTTCTCTGTGTCGCTCTATGAAAATCGCTTGCGAATTGTACCCTTCGCGACATATCGCCCTTTGTCTCGACCCTTACTGCGGCTTAGGGTTCGCCCTCTGGTGCCTCAGTAGCATCTATTCCGGACATCATTCTATCCTAATTCCACCATCTGAAGTAGAAATTAATCCCGCGCTTTGGCTCAGCGCCGTTTCTCAATACAAAGTCCGCGACACTTTCTGCTCTTACGGAGTAATGGAATTGTGCACGAAAGGACTCGGCAGTTCCGTTAATCAATTAAAATCGAAGGGGATCAACCTGGCCTGTGTCAGGACCTGTGTAGTGGTTGCAGAGGAAAGGCCAAGGATTAATTTAACCAATTCGTTTTCGAAGTTATTTTCTGCTCTCGGTCTCAGCCCAAGAGCCGTTTCCACTTCTTTCGGCTGTAGAGTGAATATAGCTATTTGCCTGCAAGGGGCTTCTAGTCCTGAGCCCTCTACAGTTTACGTGGATTTGCGAGCGTTGCGCAACGATAGAGTTTCTTTGGTCGAGCGCGGCAGTCCCCATTCCTTATGTTTGATGGAGTCCGGGAAATTACTGCCGGGGGTGAAAGTTATAACAGCCAATCCGGAAACTAAAGGCCAATGCGGGGATTCGCATTTGGGGGAAATATGGGTGCAATCGCCACATAACGCGAGCGGATATTTCACAATTTACGGCGATGAGAGCGATTACGCGGATCATTTTAGCGCTCAACTCGTTACGGGGAATACTGGGGAGGTTTACGCGAGGACTGGGTATTTGGGTTTTCTGAGGCGGACGGAAGTGTCGACGGTATCAGGGTGTGACGACTCGACTATGTTGCGTGATAGTGACACGGAGTCGCTAGTGTCGGGGTGTGGTAGTGTTGCAGGATCAAGCGACACACACGACGCACATGATGCCGTTTTCGTTGTGGGCGCACTCGATGAGACCATCATGCTACGAGGGATGAGATACCATCCCATAGACATTGAGAACTCAGTACTACGCTGTCACAAGAAGATCGCGGAGTGGTAAGTAAAATCTGATCTCACTAACGTTACAAATCCGAAACTATGTTTATTTTTTCTGTCGCCTTGTTTGTTATGTTTCACGGCTAAACTACTAAACTGATTTTGGTGAAATTTGGCAGAGGTAGCTTGAAATCCGGAGAAGGACATAGGATACCTTTTATCCTGGATAATTGATTAAATTAATCAAACAGTACGGTAAAGCTAATTGGCAATAGTTGTGACCTCAATTAGTAATGCGTATGTGTTTTAAACTCGTATTCGGACATTCTCTAAAGATAATGAGCATTTCTTTTGTCTTGTCAACATGGAAAAAGGTTTTTTTTTTAAATACAAAATCATTGAATTACCAAAATTCAATGATTGAAATGCTTGTCACACAGATAAACTATTCGACCAATAAAACTTGATCAAAAGAAATATCCTAAAATGACAATAAAAATTATGTACAAACCATCTTAAGCGAGCAAAGAAAATCTTGCTTTAGCAATAAAAAAACTGAATGAGCAATAAATTACTTATCTGAACTATAGAATATGAAATGGAGCAGCAAATTTAATGGTTGGTTAGGTTAGACATTAATGAATTAGGCTAATAGCTTTCTTATAATTTCTTATAAGTGGTAGCACATACACATGTAGAGATCCTCTACAATGTTAAGAATGGAATACAAGCTACAATGGAAAAAATTCTGTACTATTTTCATTGAGGCACATCAAAATGGCCAAAGTCTCGTTAGTAATCGACCCATGTCCTTTGAGGTTGCCGTAAAATAGTTTTCGTGGGATAGTGAACTCTTGCGCAACCTGTGGGCAAAAACTAATAATGCTGTAATTGTATTTCCAGCGCCGTATTCACATGGACGAACCTACTAGTAGTAGTCGTGGAATTAGACGGCAACGATAGCGAGGCCCTCAACCTAGTCCCATTAGTCACCAACACGGTATTAGAAGAGCACCACCTGATCGTGGGAGTGGTAGTGGTGGTGGACCCGGGTGTAGTGCCGATCAACTCTCGTGGGGAGAAGCAACGTATGCACCTCCGGGATGGGTTCCTCTCAGACCAGATCGACGCTATCTACATCGCGTACAATATGTAAGCTAGCACCCACACACACATATACAGCTAAATAGTGATAGCTAGACTTAGGATTATATGCACTATCAAACTGCTAAAATATGCACTTAAAAAAGGTCTAAATATGCATTATATATGCACTATCAGAAAAGAAACAACTTGATGTGAAATCATTATTTTTCTGCACAAAATATAAGCTCTAACATAAATTTACACAATAAATTTATCCTGTATTTTGGGATATTTAAATAATGAGAACACGGAATATGTGTTACACGTTTAATTGTCGGCCACAGACTGCCCTCGTACGCAGCCACATATCGGATAGTGACAGTATGCGCTACACTACACTACACAATTATAGTTTTTATGACAATTACACTACAATACACTTCTCTAAATTATCCATTTCAAACTTTGTCAGTTATAATTAATTTGTAGGCCGAAAATGCCCGCTCCACGTCTACAGACGTGATAGGCAAAATTTTAAATTTGGTGCCATGTCCGCAGAAATAAAGTCAGGCAAACTTTGAGTACGCATTATATTTGCTTAACTACATCAAGACCCGGACTTTTAAAAATAACGGCGTCTAACTTGTTTCAGATCTTTTTCGAAAATTAGTTTTTATATCGAATTATGATCTATGAACGAAAAATCATAAAAATATGCAGTAGAGTGTGAAAACTGACATATACGCATTGTGCATGTGCAAATGCATACAATCCTATGTCTAGTGATCACCATCGCCTTACCACAGATACAAAGCAACGTAAAATATACATTGTATCGTTCAAAAGTGTTGACGTGAAACGTGCGTCATATAACGACTGGTAACTTTCGCGAGCTCGCGTACACATGTGAGCTACCACACATATATACATGATGTATTATCACTATTAGATGTGTGTGATGTATACATTATAATAATTATAATACATCACACACATCTAAATAGTGATAACCGTCGCGTTACCACAGATATAAAACAACGTGAGACACACATTGTACCGTTCAAGTGTTGTCGTGGATAGTACGTCATATAACGACTTATAACATGTGAGCTACCACACACACATCTAAACCATCGCGTTACCACAGGCTTAAAACAACATAACATACACATGTACCGTTCAAAATCAAAATAGAAATGGCAGTTTTGTTTATGATCAAAGAAAAGTATTTAAAGACAAATATTTTTCGTTCAGTTTGTGTTCATTCATATGTCTATGGACCCACGACATACGAAATCTTATTACGGATCATTTTAGTGTCATTTTTAAATTTGTCGCGGGAGATTATTATTGTTATAGCTTTTATGTCAGTCATTTTACTTCAGTGAAGTGAACTGCCTTGCAATTCGAAAGAAAGAAAGAAGAAAATTTCGTATTATCGATACTTTATTTTTCTTTTTGGCTCGTATTTCACAATCGAAGTAAGATATCGAAACACGATTATTTACAAAATAAACATTTAACCGACATGGTAGATGTAAGTGGAGTGGGTTCAAAGACACGAGTTGTGGGTGCAAAAACAATCTCTATTTTCACCAAATGACTATAATTTAAAAATACACGTGTAATATAATTGTGTACGAGCGAAGAACGAAAGTCGCTCTTCCACGTGAATGTGAATGTTTATCATTCAGTAATTATTGTGTGGAATGAACATGGGAGTTGCTCTATTTTAAAATTTTGTTGATACTTTTATTTTGTCTCGAAAAAATTTGGATATGTTTCGGGTCCACTGTTTTGATCGAAGTTTGAATTTCTTTGGATGCCTGTCAATTTTTTCACTTTACATACATACGCCGCCACACACTTGTACACCTATCAACATCACGTATGGTCCGTTCCAATGCAATTTGCCGAAAACAAAACAAAACCAATTAACACGTTGACTGCCGACTACGATATAACTCGAAGATTGCGTTCTTTTCTAGGACGCCAACTACGAGATATCTCGTCCTTGTTTACATGCCATTTTTGTGCAGCTACGATTAAACTCGGAATATATCAGTGCTAATATCGATAGATGGCTTCTGGGAAAAGAACAAAAAATCAATGCTGGCTTGCATGAACAGAAAATTTATTAAAAACGAACAAAAAATATAATTATAAAAATTAACTGAAATTCAAGAAATAAAATAATATTTTATTTCTTGAATTTGAATTTGGCCAGATTTCTGAAAATTACCGTGGCAGTCAACGTGTTAAATAACTAAACATTTAGCTTTAAATTTAAAGCAAACACATTTTGGACCAATTAAACTAAACAATACACACGTGTTTCAAATAATAACACCATATTTGTGACAAAATTGAATACATCTTTGAAATTTCCATTTGTAAAACTTGAAAGAAATAAAATAAATAAGAATTCAATTACCGGATTGCATTTAATTAACTGAGTTAATTTACTCACGACATTTTAAAAACACATAAATTGCGCGAAGCTAGTTTGAAATTCAAACATTTGAATTGAATTTACACAAGCATTATACAAATAGTCACCACAGGGCTAATTTAAACATTAACTGTGTAAGGTGGTCTGTGTAATTCCCACTCCTCCAGCGCTGTGTAATTCACGCCAAAATGTAAAGAATTGTAAACACTGAAGACTGCCATACTAATACTTACATGTAAGTGTAACAGCGTTGATTTTATAAACTCGCTTCGTGTTAAGATTTCATTGAGTCATCGCTCGAGACAGTAGCCGTCACCTTTTTTTAACCAATAGTGAAACAGACCTAAGAATTCTAAAGTCTAAAGGACTCACTGTATTCTTAACGCGAATGGACAGTAGTCCAAAATTACATGTCGGTCGTATTTTATAACCGACACGAGACTGATGTAAGTCTGAATTTTACATTGGTTTAAACTTAATTTAAGAATAACAACACCTTTGACTCAACACCTTTTGTACTGAGACTTGTCCCCTCCCTATTGTATATAAACAATTCAACTATTTAAAGAGTTCAGGAGCGGGCTCCTTCCAAAATGTATAATATATTGCTTAATATTAATACGAATGTAAATTAAGGAAATGGAAAATAAAAAGTCACGATGAAACGATTGATAAATACAAGTTTTTTTGTCAAATTTAACAACAATGTCGTAAATTAATGTTTACCTGTTTGAGACCCTTTAAACGGCCCCAACCTCTTCTGTTTATAAGTGTTAAATCTAGACATGAGTTTGCTAAATATTTACCTAAAGTATTTAGTAAATAATCATTAATACTGAGTAAATGTGAGTTAATATTTATAATAAGTATTTTCTCGGCGATGAGTATCCATTAGAGTAAATACTTATCACTAAGTAGATACTTAGTAATTTCATAGTAATGAGTATTCACTGGAGTAAATACTCATAATTAAATACGTGTAAATACTGAGTGATTTTGCAGTGATTAGTAGTCGCTGAAGCCATGACCGTCTTTAGGTATGGGTTTGCAGAGCCAGGGTCCAGGGCTCCGAGGTTAAAAAGGCCCCATGAATCTGGTTTTTTTTTTAAATATCTGCTCATCCAGGGCTCCGAGGTTAAAAAGGCCCCATGAATCTGGGTTTTTTTTTTTAAATATCTGCTCATTGAGTTGGTCCTGAAAAAAATGAGAACAAGTAAAAGTAATACGATAATCTATTTAAATTAACTAGTAATTTATACTTTATTTACAAACAAATATAAAAACAGTAAAAGTAAAATTTTTATTATCATTATCTCCACGATTTTCAGTTCCATACAAGGGCCCCAACTCATGCCTAGTCCAGAGCCCCGAAATCCTCAAATACGGCCCTGGCTGAAGCGAATACTCGTCACTAAGTAAATGCAAGTAAAAACTGTGTATTTTTCCAGTATTTGATACAGTCAGTACTTATGACTCACTATCATACCAGTAAATTCTCAATATATTCACTACGATACGAACTAATCACCAGTTCAATTTCACCCGTGACAATGAAATTGACATTTTCAAGCAACGGGATGTACACAATTGTAATGTTGTGATTATAATCAAGTAATGCCTAGACGTAATTGTATTACGGCCCTGTTAAACTTGTATTAGTGTTAATATAATGTGTATTGCATTTAATGTATGTTAGTTTGATGAGTCCGTTAAATGTGACACAAATAATTGTGATGCTCACGGAACAATAATACAATGGACGTTGTAGTTATACGTGTAATTTTAGTAGTCAATAATAGTTGGGTAATAACTGGTGTTTATGGTTGTCGACGGGGAGATTTGGTCGCTACCAACCGTATTCCGATGTGGCGAATTTAGTGAAGCGCGCTGCGTTGACACGAGTTTAGTGACTAGCACTATGTTGACGCGAGTTCAGTGGAGAGTACCGCCCAAACGCGAGTTTAGTGATAAGCACTGCACTAACGCGAGTTTAGTAGAGCGCACTCTGTTGACGCCAGTCCAGTTGAGCGCGCTGCATTGACGCGAGTTTCATTTTAAGGTGCTTCGGATAAGCACATTGTAATTTCTAAATCCTTAACAAAAATATATTCCTTTTAATAACAGCGTATTGTAATTGCATTATTGGCAAACTTAGGGAACATTTAAATTTTTATAGTTTTTTTTTTCGGTTTCCTTTGTGCATTTACCGTGTTTTATATTTGGTGCCTTTTATTTGGTCCCTGTTGTAAATGTGGGCCATAACACGAAATAGATTAAATTCGCGTCGGATAAGAAATGGTACATACACATGTAAGCGTTGTACGTAATTAAAACGTATTTATAATGTGTGTAGCTGCGAAATTATGATGATTATGCCAGCTCCGTAATATGTATCGGTGTAATTACAATATTGATCTTAAATATCACGTTTCAATAGACATTAGTAACATATTTCAGTACTTTCTATATGTGATGTATCCATTTTTTTATTATTTCTTTTATAAATGTTTAATATTTTTATTTTGCGTAAATCCATTTAACAGATTTACGATTAATCTCCACGCTCCGTGGCACGGCGCAAGATATCGATTTTGCTGTAGTTAAAATTTAGAGAAAATCAAATATTATAGATCGTTTACTAGTAAATTCGTACAGTTCTGACATAAATTGACAGGAAGTGACACTAGCGCGCGGCTGGAGTTGTAATTAAATAAAGATTTATATTAACTACCCAAGTTCATGCACCTCCATGTGTAATTAAACGAATGCAATTCTAGTAACGGACTCTGTTAACTCCCAACTGCTAGATAACTTAAGCCGCTAGATCGCGTTTGTTCTGTTCTCTTCGAAATATATGAGAATTCCGTTTACTGACTAGATTTTTTTTTAATTTGAGACTCCTAACTTTTTGAGGTCGTTCCACTCGGCCCGACAGGATTGTCCGACTACTCTTACTAGGCGTAGTTTTTTCATTCATCAAACATTATTAGCGACTGTCCGATTTTTTTCGCAGACTTATCAGGAAGAGGAAGAGTTTATTAGTACAAAATGATCGTAAGCTCCTCCTGATCAGATCAGTTGGACCAAATGGAAATGAAACTACACGCTATCCGACTAGCCCTTCGGACCAAGTGCAATGACTCATACCATACAAGTTTGCTAGATACAAAGCTAAAAAAAATTTACACTTACAAAGAAAAGAAAATGGGAATGAGTCGAATTAGCCTCAGGTTCGGACACGACCTGTATATATCTTGTACTACGTTATTCCATTCCAATTCTTAGTGACTATGTCATTATAAAAATTATTTCTATTTAAAATCATATTTGTAACGAAAATTATCATTTAAAATCTTTATTCATTTTTTTTTCATTATATAATAATTTATTGCTAAATTGTACATATACTTTTGTTATTTAATTTTATGTTAAAGTGATTTTGGTATTTACATCGGTGATGTTGTTTTGACGACAGTCAGATAAATAATGTTAAGGTTAAATGTATCGTGTAACTGATTTGTATACAAAATCAGAATTTCTTAGGTGTGCTACACACACATTAAATTCGCTATATACGGCTCGGTATTACACCTAATTAAGTATATCCATCCGGCTTTGTATTAGATCTAATTCGATATATCCGGCTCGGTTTTAGATCTAATAAGATATTTCAGCTAAATCTATTTTGATGTATCCGGCTCGGTATTCGGCCTCATTATTTATTTATTAATGTTTTCACATTTATGCAGCTCATCTTCAGATTTAAAATTGTGATTCTATCATTTGAATCGTAAATCTCAAATTCGAACATGCAAATTCACTATTTATATGACAAATGAAACAAGGTTGAGGTCCCATTTGCAAACAGTACTTACACATGTGGATTATATTGATTCATTATTTACATTACCTTATGATACTATGTTAATAAAAATCCAATAAAGAGCAAGGTATGTATCAAGTCAATTAAATTGAATGTATGCACCTCTTTTTCTGTATGTATGTGGGTGTATGTGTAGCGAAAAATTTAAGGAAATATTCGGTTTATTCGACTTGGTATTAGGGTCATACAGTGATAGACTATATGTGATATAGTGATACAATTAGACTTCATAGGTTGGCATATACTGAATTAAATCTAATACTAAGCCGGAAACATCGAATTAGACCTAATAGCGAGCCGGATACAGGGAATTAGGCATAATACCGACCCGAATATACCGAATTAGGTGTAATACCATGCCGAATATACCGAATCTAATGTGTGCTGCGTCCTTTAGGTTTTGTCACTTGATTATACACATACAATTTTTATGAATATATTAATATGTAGTCATTGTTTAAGATGTATACTTAATACGAAACGTTACGAACAATTGATATCTTCACTACGTAATACTAAGCATAATGTAGGTGCGAGGTCCTGCGGTGGTACATAACACTCGCCCGAGCGTCTAGTGCGACCTCACTCCGGGTTTCCGTATTTGAATGACCTATTAGTACGCCCTAAAAGCATAACGGCCTACGAGCCATATATCCTATTAGCAAATGCTCCTACAAACAGAACGATCTCTTTTCAACCTTGAAAATTAATTGATAATGAGCCATAATAACATTTTACACTGTACTTTACGTTCGTTTCTATAACTAGGACATATCGCTCGTAGGTCATTTAGCTTCTGGGACATTATGATACGTAAGACATTTCGCTAGTAGGTCATTCAGATACGCAAGTGATCACACGACGGTCAACATTGCACAATACACAAGTCATTGCCAATAAAACTGACAATATTTTTTGTAACTTTGTTCAACGCACAAAGATTGGGATTTTTTTTTACTTATTTAAATTAAACTGTTATGTACTTCAAAATTGGACTTTGTAACCGCTTATACAATTTGTGATTACTTTTCTAGATACATGAATAAATAAACATTCTGGATTAATATTGAGTTTTGTTTGTAGCCACGTCTTGATCCTTGCAGTTCCAAATATCTTTACAATGAATCATAATGTGAGCAGATTTAATAGTCTTCTATTTTTTATATAAGGTGCAACAAAATTAATCTGCCTCACGATGCATAATGGATTACGTAAACGTAATACGTATAGAACATATACCTACGTCATTATTTCATTGATAGTCAACCATTTTTAAAGGAAAGTATATTATTACTATCAATAATCAGTTCAAAAGAAAGGCAGTCGTTACTACTTTATACATATCTATTTTATGTATTCAGCAAAAATAAACAAGATCGAGTGTGCTGTAAATGTTGTCCTGATATAAAATGCGGAATGATACAGGTTAATTTTATTACACTTTATATACATAGAGTACATGATTCATTTGGAGAAATTTAGCATATTGTTCAAACGATCAGTACAAACAAAATTGTATTTTTAGTGATTGTATTGTATTTCAGTACAAACAAATTATACGCGAGGGGCGTCGCGATTTCACCACGGGTTCCAGCTAAAGCTGATCTGGACGCCCATTCAGAGCGGTCACACTTTCTCTATTTCTTTGAATTATCCGAAAAATTCTCTGTTTGTGCTTAAAATACGCGGCGAATTGGAACTGTTGAAAATATTTTATCATAGGTCGTCAGTACTACGTTAAAAAGGATGCATTTGACTAGCAAAATTTTACGATTTGCCGTAACAATGTCACGGTCTGAGTAATAAAAAGTAGGAAAAATAAAACTCCAGTACTCGTTTATAAAACTGATAAAACTAAGAATAAAAGGTTCGCTTTATAAAACGGCTGTATGTATGTAGGTACCTACTATATATTAATTTAATAATTATGAATAACTTATCAACATCATAAATATGTATGTTCACTATCTATATAATAGGTGTGTGTGTGGTGGCTTGTGATAGTATCGTTGATCATCGAACAAGTAATTAACATTATTGTAGTTTAATTTATTACAAAATATTTATTATAAATTATATGTTAACATTCCAATATGCGTTGAGAGTATTGTTAAGTTTATAGCTAAAGTTAATAAGTAATTTTTATTATCATTTATAGTTTAACCATTTTGTAAATACAAAAAAAGCATTTATTTTTAATTTCTGCAGATTGTGAGCTTCGCATCTACGACACATTTTCTATAGCTTTGTCCACCGAAAGCTTTTTTTTTTTGCCAAGCAAAATTTATCCTAAATATAGAAATTTGGAGATGTGTATGTATATATGCCATGATGCTATAAGCTGTTTTAATTTTATTCATTTTATGAGTTACTTTGTGTCCTAATAACGGAAAATTATAATGAATTTTTGGAGCTACAACAGGTAGACTTTTTGTCGGGAACTCGAGATGTGAGGTTTATCGTAAAAATGTGTATTAGGCGTTTTGTGGTTTAGTAGTGATAATTTATTAAACTTCAGTGTTTCTCGCGCTGTTTGTGATAATCAAATAAAAGCGTTCCACTGCGTTTTCGTGTGCTTCCAAGGAGTCCTCTTCTGTCCTCAGTAAACCTACTATCGCTGTATTGTACTGAGCGACTCTGACTTGCTTCGACGGGATAGAACATTGTACGTTTGATTTTGAAAATGTTACGAAGAAAACGTGACACTGGCAGAATGTACTAATTGCACCATTGCCATTCTATGAATAATAATAAAAAAAACACTAACGTTTGACTTTGAAAATGTTACGAAAAAAACTTGACACTGGCAGAATGTACTAATTGCACTATTCTATGAATAATAAAAAAAACACTATTACAGTTCCATTTTACATAGTAGATCTACAAAAGGCGGTTTTAAAACAATTTGAGTTTACTGTAATCCCATTACCAATAAACGTAATATTTTAAAATAATGTCAACGACGGCAAAGTATACACAACACAATTAAGCCGTCCAATGTAGTATTTTTGGTAGAGTATACTTTATTTGTATATTGAATTGCATGGCTTTTTACAATATTCAAATTAAATGGTGACATAAAAGAATCTCTTTATATTTATGACTGTGATATGAATATTTATGACAGAAGATTACCTTGAAATGTACTTCAATTGCCACTTTATCTTATTTCCCTAATGTACATTAGATACGTGTTTGGGTAGTGAGTGAGATGTGCCAGAGCCCATTCCCATCCTATCCCTCCCCATTTTCCCAACCTTTTCTCCAAAGATAGGCAGCGCATCCGGGTTCGTGCCGACGTTTATCATTTTGGACTAACATTGGTATGTATCGCGGATGTTTATGGGCGACAGTATCCACTTACCATCAAACTGTATGCTCGTCTGCCGCCTTCGTCCATAAAAAAAAAAATATGAACCAATCAGGTAGCAGCATAAATTTAGCGGGAAACAAAATATTGAGTGCGCTTATGTAGACGGCTATAAGTGTATATTTGTTGTTGATTTTAATTAATTGCAATTTCTTACTACTTTTATTTGTTACAACATGAATGAATTACAATTTTATTGCCGTCTGTGCCTAGAAAAGACTGATTGTAACTTACCGTTAGAAGGTATTTACAGTCGTGTTTGCCTCACGACCAATGTGAAGATTTCTGCCTGCTTCAAAATAGAGACTACAGAGACGGATCCCTTGGCAACAGTTTGCTGCAGATGCACGGACATGGTAAACCAGTATTGGACCTTTTCTACAATGATAAGGAGAAATCAATGGGTGTTGGACGAAGCATTGAGCGGCGATGACCCAAATAGTCCGTCTACGTCTCACGTTCCACAAGAGCATGAACAGCAGACGGAACCTAGTGCATCATGCTCAAACGTTGTGTTGAAACAGCCGACTGTTTCCCTAAAGAAAGAACAAGTCATACCTCTCAAAGAGACTAATTCCATAAAAGAGCCAACCGTTTCCACCGGGAAGAGGCAACACGTGTCTCAAGAAAAGGAGATTACTAATGTAAAGCGTCAGAGGCGTCTCTCACCGGATACCAACGATGACTCTTAAGCAACCTAAAACCAGGTTCTACGTTCTAGTGTTGATTATTTAATGGTATTTGTTTAATGCGTTGGTTAAATTTGTAGCGCACCTAATTATTTCAATACTTCATTTATTCTACTAACATATTCTTAACTTAATATTCTGTATAACGTAACGTGGCATATTCAGAATTATTTAAATAGCCACTTTCTTTTAAATTTGTTAATTTCTAATTCAATGTTTTAATTTTATGATAATTATTTTGGTAACAAATTATTTGTTTTATTTAATGTTAATTGTTTTAATGTGTAGATAAATTTGTAGCGCTCCTGGGGTTAACAAACGATATCAAACACTATTTATTACATTTTTTTTATTTAGACAAAATCTCTTTGGCTTAATTAATAATCTTAAATAATATTTTTTTAAAACACACGAATAAGATTTTTCGTACTTGTAAGTTAAACAGAATATAATAATAATAAACATATAATAGATAATAGTAAGTCAAACAAATATATATATATATATATATCCTCTATATCATTTAATAACACTATGTAACAAAATCTGACCAAGTGTTTGTGTGTCTTTTAGTGTTATACAAGTAGGTTTTCTTAAGTGTCAATATTTTGGCTGTTATAATACATATTTCAATTTTCTTAAAAGCTACTAATATTACATGTTTATGTAATATTAGTAGTCCTATGGAAAAAAATCTAACATAATACTTCCATCATTAGCCAAACTCTTCTAAGCAAACTGGATCGTCTTCGTAATAACTGCATACGATTCATCTATTGTCTTCGTAAGTATGACCACATTCCTAATCGTTCTCGACTTAAATGGCTTCCAATCCGTCATGCCGGCTGCACACTCGCCGAGTCTCGGACTCTCGGCGAGAGCACACCATCTACACACTCATTCTATCAGTTGAACTGTGGATAACCACCACGATGGACCTGCTGGAAACTGCTGCTGCTTTTTGTTTTTGCGCTGTCAGCTATTATAATAACGCAAACACAGTTGGCGAGCAACTAAACGAACGAGTGTTTACTTGCTCGCTTGCGTTTTCCTGGCAAGAGCTAACGAGACAGTGACTCGGGCGCAAAAAACCGACACGCGACCGAGAGGTGGCGAGGCGAGACCAGAGCACTATATACACACTCGCTCTCGGCCTATCTCGAGGTGCCTCGCCGAGTGTGTACAACCGGCATCAGCGATGGTATGTAAGAATACTATGCACTCTTTTCTCTGTACTTCACGATCCGTCTGCTCCGGAATACCTGAAATGCAAATTTCGGTTTCAGGATAACACTCCTAATCGCTATCTTCGCTCTGATGTCCCGTCTTGCCGCACAGGCTTTATGTATTCATTCGCAGCTCAGGCTATAGAACTCTGGAACGAACGAAAGACCCTTCTAAATTTTCATTTAAAAAGTTGCTTCGACGTTCAACTTCTACTTTCACCTAACTGGCTTCTATTGTGACAGCCACAATAATTCCGCCACGACCACGTGGCTGACAGAACACGGTGGGTAAGCTAACTTCGTCGCATAGATCAGAGTTGTAAGAATGATGTAAAAGAGTATATTATGTCCATGTTTGGACAGCATGGCGGTGTAGTAGCTAATACCGCGGCCACACATTGGCTTATGCTTTGGGTCCAAGCTTTGCTACAAATTTAAATAGCCAATTATTGTAACAAACACATTGACTCCATCACTCAACATCACCATACTAGGCCAAGTCTTTTGGACGGAATCGCGAGCGAACCCAACATGGATGAAGACCACCTAGTCGCACTCGCCACTTACGGCTATGCAATGAGCGCATATGCTTATTCTTTATTAGATGTTCATTGTGTAGTAAAACCACCATAGACGCGACCCAATGTATAGAGCGGGAGGCGACGTTGGAGCTAAGTTGCCCGTTCACACACCCCTTCATTCCCCTAGTGTTTGATCGTGTCACAAAAACCGACACGGAGCGGGTTGGCGTTGGCTACTGGACGCTAGGTCACGTTTATGTCCATGGTCTGTCCAAGACCGTTACATACATGGGTGTATTGGCTCCAAGACTATATCTTGGTCGAAACCAATGTGGGGCCGCGGCATAAGATTAAGTCTGCAAATCCTAACTGCATCTTTATAAAATGCGTGTGCCATTCTTGTGCTCTAGCAATAAGTTACGCAAGCAAGAAACTACCGAGGTCTATAGAGCAAGTTGATAAAGATGTGTACAATAGATTTACATATATTTCGAAGGAAATAAAAACACCGTTGTACTAAAATCACATTATAATTTGTAGATCCAGGATAAAATACTCTACTAAAATAATCATAACCTAATCAATAAAATGACATAGTTCATAATTGACATGTTACAGTTAAGTATACACTATAATAAATGTATTTTATGTCCGTGCATGGCGGATGTAAGTCAAGTCAAACAAAGTCAAATGTTCCTAAGAGTACACTTTAAAAGTGCAATGTTTGTGTTTTCGCTTTAAATATTGAGATATCATTTTAATGCTGATATCAATTCATCTGAAGCTGTCGAGTATTGGAATATTTGTTTTTTCATCCAGCGATACAACGTATTACAACTTCTTATTAAAAATATTATATACATACATATTTCCAGTTACCAACTTATCCTCGTCGTGCACGGATACAATAAGTAAGCAATTATAGGCAATGTTTTCCACGATTCAAAATGGAAGACCAATCATTGCTAAAATTATTTACAATGTTATTTAAACACTATACACAGTTATATGAGCATAGAATATGCTTTGGCAATGTTTACGTATTAATCACATTAATAAATTCAAATTTCGCGATGATCTTCAGTCCGACAATAGATAAATATATATATATATATATATATATATGTGACATTATATGAGAAAACCTATTGTTATTTCTAGTTTCATACATACTGAGATTTTTCTATTGTATTATCTTAAAAGTGAGATGAATAATGAAATATCTCAACATTTAGCTTCAAATCGAGAGCAAACTAGCCGTCTCGATGTATCAAATTATGTATATTTAAGTAAATAATAACGTCACTATTTCATTTCAGACCGCGTCAGTTAACTCACGTCGCTATGTTTGTTTACATTTTGCACAAATTGGATTGGAACGGAATAAACTAAACATTAACAAAAGTTTTTTAAATGTCCACGTTTAGACGCGACTTACAATATAAAATATGTATAAATCTTAGTCTAAAAAGTTATGACGGAATTGTATGGTAGATTTCGGCCACGAGGAATACGATTTCCTCGTGGCCGAAACGGTATGCTTCTTTCCCCCCTGAATAATAAATAGTACAGTTGTAAATGCATATATAATTTTATTCAACTAGAAATCGATCAGTTGAAAATTGAATAACATGACATTAATAATACGAGGATAGAAACAGTATTAGCGAGCAGTACGGACACGGGGCATACCATTTCATGCCCGAATCAGTTTGGAAAATTGAAGAAAGACTACCCACAACAAGGTTCCTTTGTTTAGATAACATCATATATATATATATCTACTTTATTTATGTTATGACAAACGGAATGTATCAAGTCTCAATAAAAAAAATGTGGGGTTATTTAAAATGTATTTCCATATAAGGAGAAAGGAGACCGGTTGGTTCGGTGACAATTCAAATTCGAATTTAATAAGTTTAGTATACAGTTGAAAATTACTGCACGATATATAGTCACAATATTTAATTATTAGGCCAGTAACTCATGTAACTGACGGCAGACGAGTATACTGTCCACCTGATAGTAGGTGGATACTGTCGGCCATAGACATAGACATCCGTGATACATGCCAACATTAGACCTTATTTCTAACGGTGGCACGCCCCCGGATGAGCTGCCTATCTTTGGAGATATAGCAATGGATTCGGAGAAAGGGTTGGGATAATGGGGAGGGATAGGATGGGAATAGGCTCTGGCACATCTCACTCACTACCCAAACACGTACGTACATTAGGGAAATAAGATAAAGTGGTGAATTGCAGTATATTTCAAGATAGTCTTCTGTGAGAGAGGGGTAACGTGGCCAGTCGAGCGCACCCAGCAGCTGTTGGATTGCAGCGTGCGCTCCCCCCCCCCCCAAATACAGTCACGTCACAGTCGTATGTCAATAATAACAGTATTTTATGACACAGCACGATTAACAGTAGAGGATAGTGGTTCAACAATTATTACAAGTGACTACCAGGCACCAAGTGTATAATAAAGAAATTAAACTTCAGTTTGAAATGTAAACATTGAATATGTTGTGTTCGAACATCTTCGTTGCCACTATATGTAATTGGAAATTAATTTTTACATTAGATAAACATGAATGTTACTGGAAAACAAAAACTGGATGGAAAATATTTTATTTACGGATGTTTTACTTTTTTTTTTTATAGCCTAGTGGGCGGACGAGCAGGCGGTCCCACGTGATGGTAAGTGTTACCGCCGCCCATGGACACCTGCAGCACCAGGGGGTATGCGGGCGCGCCGCCGACCTTGCAAAGTCCTATTCACAGCTCTCTTGATAGAACCCCATATGGTAGCTTAATGGAAAGACCTCTTGAGGCAGTTCGTTCCACAACCTACGGGTTCGCAGTATAAAGTAATTTTTGGAGCGAACAGTGCGCGACACCTCCGTATCTAGGAAATGCGGATGGACCGCACTTCTGTGACGGGAGGTGCGGTTATAGAAACCTGATTTTTATATGCAACCCTTGTAATTTATGGAGACTTTAATACTTCCACCCTTTTTCGCTGCGCGACTACGTCACACACTATACGTAAAGTAATTATGTACAGCTATAGCTACACATGTACAGCTCTACATTTCAGGAAGGCGCGAGAAAACATAAATCGCGAACGTTATTGTTATGCACATAACGTCGAAAATACATTTTCACGAACCTTCATCAAACAAGCCGGTCCTACCAAAATGATGTGAAATATTTTAATATGTCAGTCAGTATATTAAAACTATTAGATGTAACTAAAAAATAACATTTTAAAAATAATGATTTCTTTATTACATTAATAATAGGTGATTAATTTACTCGTATGTGCGTAACACTGGCCACACTTGCTCGCTCAGATCTTTTGAACGCGTCCGCTTCTATTGAAGTGAGTACAGTAAGTCATGAGTAGGTATCAACTACGTACAGATACATTACGAAAACATTGGCCACCGGATAATCCGGAAACACCCGAACGCGTATAAAGTACGCAATTATAGGTACGGTAATTCATAGACGTGGATAACGCGTTCGGGTGTTTTCCGATTAACCGACGGCCAATGTTATCGTAATGCATCTATAACGCGTTAACCACCAATTTTATTTATCTATACTAATATTATAAAGAGGAAAGATCTGTATTTTTGTATGTTTGTAACGAATAAACTCAAAAACTACTGGACCGATTTCAAAGATTCTTTCACCATTAGAATGCTGCATTATCCCTGAGTAACATAGGCTATATTTATTACTTGAAAAAAATTAGGGATCTCTCAAAACAAAATGACTATATTTTATTTTGAAATTTTAAAAAAATAATCTTATTAACCGAAGCGAAGCGGGGGCGGGTCGCTAGTTATTTATGTAGTAAAAAAAAATCAAAATAAGAGTTAACTTTTAGTTAAATATAGGTAAGGGTTTTGGTGTACCGTTTGACATATTGAAATATCTTACACTATTTTTGTACTTCTATATGTAGTTTTATTTGCTTACTAAATAAATAAAATTCATTTATTGTAAATTTTTTATTGTAAACTTAAGTATCTACTCAATAATTGACTTGATATATTTGGGAGTAAGAGCGATATCAGGCTGCAATGGCTGCCTGTATGTAGAACAAATTAGTACATTTAAAAACAATAATTTGTATAACAAAGGGAAAACGTTATACTGACTGTTATCCTTGTTATCCTACTATCTGGCAGGGGATGGGTTTGATGGGCAATATAGTATTATAAGATTTTGTGTTTCTTAGCTTATGGGTCACTCACTACCTACGCCCTAAGTTTCATGCAGACATGATCCAATTTTGACTTGAGTAACAACTCTACTAAAGTCAAAATTACTGAAAGAGATCTATATGTAATATTTTATGGTAAGAAAGCGGCATGGTAAGTGGATACAAGCCGTCGTACAGATCCATAAGCAGCCGAGATACATGCCATCAGTCCTAAATGACAAAACTAGCATGCCACCGGATGCGTGGCCTACCGTTCGGGAGATTTAAAGTGATGGATATGGATTAGAAAAATGGGGATAGAATGGGAAATCTCATTCACTACCGAAATACGTACGTACATTAGGGGAATATGATAAGAGCAGTACATTTCATGGTAGTCTCTCTATATAAATTGTTATGTATTATAGGCCTTATTCATGGGGACTAAGTTTATACCTTGACTTTTCAGTGTTTGTTTGTATAAATCTAGCATCCTCCAACTGGATCAAATCTGGACTCAACTCAACTACCAGACTATTTGTAACCAAGAAAACTACTTGATAAAATTAGCTGTATAATATATTAGAACATTTAAAGGCAACAAAGTTATAAAGAAATGGGTTAGTATGATGTGATCAGAAACACAATTGGTCTATGACAGCAGTCGGTCTAAAAATCAAATCGTCTGTTCTTCAACATTCTGCCAGTGTTCAGTTTTCATCGTTAATAAAGTCAAAATAATTTATAACACATCTTGTCGACGCAAAGTCAGGTGTCGCTCTGTAAAGTGATAGTAGGTGTACTGAGAACAGAGATGGACTTATCGGACTCATTTATTAGATTATCACAAACACCAGGCACTTTGAAGTTTAATCAACTATCACTATTACACCACAAAACCTTTTAAATATTATATACACATACATTTTATATTTATCAACACGTCTTGAAGTCGCTATTTACATGAATTCATATATATATAATAACATTGTACTATTTGATTTTTAGACCAGTTGCTATCAAAGACCACTTGCGTTTCAAATAGCAATTATTAATATAGCGAAAATGCATTTCTTTTGAACATAAGCGCAAAGGAACTATGTATATTGTGCTATGTGCCGACCAAATCAACTAATTAAAATAAGTCATTAGCACCGAATCAGACTTTAGATCAATCAGAATACTGATTTATTTATTTCATTCTATACTTTTTATGTATAAAAAATATAATTAATCTATTCCCAATTGTTGTTACTATAATAATAATTGTTGTTCCACAATTGCAATAAATAAAATAATTATGTAAATTTTACTTTAGACAAAAACATTTTAGCTAATGTTGTACTTTTAATAACGAGTCCCTGACTTCATTACCGTAAAATGTACAAGAATCAATCTTTAATTCAAGTGAAACCCAAATAATTGTGAAGTCCCACTGAAATTCAATTTAAATGGAATTATCCTTCATTTCCAATGTATTCTATTGAATTCTTCAATAGAATTTTATTTAAATTCAATATTTAATTTATTATGTTCTTAACAAAGTAGTGTATTTAGCTACTTTTTTTTAATCACGCTGCTAAAATTATAATGAGTTCTTAATGTGAATACATTTATAGCAATAGTACACAGATGATTAGATAAAATATTTCTAAAGTACGTTGAAAATCATTAAATATCTTTAAATTTGCGACCATATACAAAACAAAATGTACAGTTTTATGAGTAAATTTAATTCATGTTTCTATTTAAATGTTATAATTTGAAAAAAAAACTTGAACTTTCCTGAATTAATGAATGACTCTGAACGCGTAAATTTCATCAAACACATACACGTTATAATTGATAAAACATCTTAACAAACAAACGACATTTTACTGATAGCGTATGGAGTAGCGGGCTTAGTTACTGAATTACTAAAATATTACTGATATTTTACTGATAGCGTTTGGAGTAGCGGGCTTAGTTACTGAATTACTAAAATCAATCCATTAATTTAAATTTTCGGATATATTATTATCATTTTAACAATATATCAATTCACTGATAGCTACATTTAGACGTCTGACGGTATCTTTCATCCTAGTGACAAAATGATAACTAATTTGTTTCTTACAATTTTCTCCCATCTTTATTTAAGAAAATGGAAAGCATTTTGAGTTTATAGGTATTTTAAGGATCAAATTGGCGTGCAAAAAAATATGTTTGTTCGAGAGACTTTCATGTTAGGCCAAAATAAGAATATTCCCCAAAAAAGGGGGTGGGCATTCCCCCTTTGGTAATGACTAGTTAATTGGACGACAAATTTGCCTCACAAACATTTTATTTTTAAAAGTGATTAGTGGCTATATAATAGTTGAATGTTTTTCTATGGAAAAATCCATTTACAAATCTAATTATATCCGAGGACGCCGATGCAAAGTTAATACTTATGGGGAAATATCGCGACCTCAGTTTAAAAAGGCGTATGCCGTATCATGTCTATTGTTTAAAAGAACACTTTAAACTACACATACACAATTATTGCAAAATTTTATCGCTAAATTTGAGAAAATTATCGCTAAAAATTGGTTTTAGTCGCCTTGTAATTTTTTTTAAGATTTAGAAAATATAACAATAATATGTCACTGCAGGAAATAATAATGATTAGGAATTTATTATTTTCATGATAAATATATAAAAACCGGTAAGAAAAATAATAAAAGTTATCCAACATTTTGCAACGTTTTTGCTATAATGAAAAGTTATTATTTTCGAGTTATATCTTTACTACACTGATACGATCCGTAAGTCTGTCATTTGTTCACTAAGATGGTTTCGATATAGAAATCGTGATTTAACATCAACCGAAAGCCGCGTAATGTGAATGTCATGTCGCACAAAGTGACGTACATTTAGGTGGTGATGTGTTGTGACGTCATATCTATGTGATGACGAGCCTGGGTATGGGTAATATGTTGGTGTGTTCCGCGAAGGTCATCGCTGCAGTCCATTTGAGTTGGTCTTCGGTCACCGCCCCGGCGATGGTACATCCGAACCATGGACGATCCTTACTTCTGAAAAATAGAAAATAATATTTTTAATTATTTTGAAGTTATGACTCAATTATTTTTTTTTAGTTTACTACGGGTTTTCTTTTAATTAGGCACAGAAAACAATATTTAATAATAATAAAAACAAACATTATATGTGTTAATGTTAATGATTCTCCGTCCTTCGTTCTGCGTGATAATATTATACATATATATGCCAGATGGAAAATTTTACGTTGTATGTATAACATACATAGTACTTTGGTACAGTCAATATATTTGTGGGAAAATTTTCGAGGAATCTAATTTGTTCCGATATATTTTATGTATGATGAATCGACTCCCTTCCTCAAGGTTGTCTGGAAGAAACAGAGATAAAGCAATAAGACCTCTTGTAATCTCTTCCTACAACATTGCTATAACATTTGGGATGGTGCAATTTTTCCAATGATACATTATTTATTAATTTTTCGAAAGAATTAGACATGTACAACATCTCGTACGAATTATGGGCGATGACGTCACAGTTGCGACTGCATATATTGCTACTTTTGTCATGTATACAAAAAACTTACCACAGATCAAAATAAAACATAACCTCCATTTGTTGCAATCTCTTTGCTGTGAACTGACTGCAGTTTGTTTTCTTCCTTTCTGAGCTCGGATTTCTGATTATTTATGACAATATTGCATTCGAAACTGCACAATGAACGTTGCTGCTCCATTTGTACGGGCAAATTCCACTAATTTGCCTAAAATTGATACATGTATGATTGTAGAGTACACGAATACCAGTGACAGGGTCCATCCATGCAGTCGTCACTGTGACGTCACGCTACTTTTACTAAATGAACACTTTAAAATGTTATAACTGTGAAAAATACACAAAAATCAGGGCGTTGGGCAGAAAAATTGCACCCACCCCGTTGGACAATAAAGAGTCTTATCTACCAATCTATATTTTAATGTTACCTTTTCTGTTTATTCCTCGGTATGAATGTGATGGCCCACCTCGACTGTGGGTTCCGTTTGGGCTCATGCCCGACATACCACACTATATCCTTTACGGCCCACTCGTCTATCTTGTGAGAGCCCTGCCGATACAAAAAATATATTTTAACAATTAAAGGATTTTCGATTAATTTATTTGTAGGTATATGACCATAATATTTTTAAATGTAATTTTAAAAATTACAATAGATTTACAATAGAATTTTTTGTCGAAAGTTATTATTCATTTCTAGTGTTTCATTCTATGCGCAGTTGCATTCTACGGGCGTCGCGTGAGGAGCGCTACCAACGTTTTTGGTAGAACAATAAAACTTTACATTTTTGTATTTTTTTCTAAAATAATTCATTCCCACTAGAACGTTTGATATTAGTTCACACGATGGACTTTTCCATACATAGGTATGCATAGGTAAGCCACCTAATATAATATAATGCATATAACTGCTGTAAACTCCTAAACCGGATTGTCCGGGACTGTGCCGGATTCAGGGTGCCTGTTCCGGTGTCCCGAGCGAATCCGAATATGTGCCGGATCCGGAAAAATGTCCCGAATTGAGAAAATAAAAACAAAATAGGGTTAAATTATTTTTACATTTCACGCGCTCGTGAAATGAAGCGACGTGATGACGCGAGACAGTTTTAGAATAATAGTAGAGTACATTTTATGTTTGCCGGCGAGTAGCGCGCCCGTAGGGAGATTGCTCTCACTGATGAATGAAATATGGACACAACGAGAATGAAAAAATGAAAAAACACAACGAGCAATTCCGGTACTTAAGGCAACTTTAATTATTAAAACCAAAACATTAATAAATCGTGTCTTCAACTGCATACTTATCTTAAAACTAGACCCGACATTTTTAAGAAAAATTTGCTCTTCTGACAGAAGTATTTCTGTAAAAAAATGTTTTCATTTATGTACGTAACACACGACATCATCATCTCCTATACATATAGGGTACGGCGTCCCGGATTGAGTCAAAGAAAAAATGGTCAGCTTATCCTATACAATGTATGAAACCGTTTACTCACCTGTTTATCCTTGAAATAGCACAACTTTCCGTTCTGAAACTCGAACATATGTAACTTGAAAGCCTTCGTGGCTTCATTGGCGAATCTCAACTCGCCACAGACTAAAGAAGTGCCATGTTTCACAGCCTCCATTTCGTGCAGAATCTTGTTCTCTTTCACTAGTAAATAGCTATCCTTTCTGTCCTCTTCATCCCAGTAGCCCCATCGAAGGACAACATCTAGAACTACTTCGTCTATGTGTACGATTCTTCGCATAGAACCGTTGCATATTATTTCCTCAATGGTTAATAAATGCGAATCCAATTTCGCTTTTTCGCATAATTCTATGCACACGTCCGAACAGGTTTTATTTGGTGTTAACTGTGGGGAAATAAAAGTAGGTATAATAGTCGAGAACACTATCAGAAGCATGTAACAAGCCCTGAAGAATACTTGACTTCTAGGAGTTGGGGTGGTTCAAGTAGAATTCATGCCCGGGAAGAGGGACTCTCAGATAAAATGGACGCTCAGATAAATTGTGGAAAAGCGCTCGTCAAAGAAGAAGAATAACCAATTAAATTTAAATCAATTAATGCAAAATTTTCAAAATTCTACACAAAAAGCATCGATTATATATGAGCCAATAAAACTCTATAAGATACTTGTCTGGCGTTTTCTTTCTTTAAAAAATGACACACGAAATCACTTCTAGAAAGATACTTTTAAAATAAAAATCCGGTGTTAATTTCGTAATTACTATACTTCCGAGAAAAGCTGCCGCACGTGTTTCTTAAATAATTAAAAGTATTTCTAATTTTTCATTATTCTTTATAGGTACAGAAATTCAAATTTCTCAAAATAAAAAAAGATGTGATCCATATCGCGGTAAAATAATGTACAAGTAGCCTTCGCTTTTATTTACTTCATCGATATGGGAATAGGTTAGATGACATATCATATGCTCTTATCAAAGAAATCCGCTTGGCATCTTCTAAGGTTGGGGGAATTTGAAACTTAAGTAATCAATACTTTTTTTTTATGGACGAAGGCGGCAGACGAGCATACAGTCCACCTGATGGTAAGTAGATACTGTAGCGCATAGACATCCGTGATACATGCCAACATTAGTCCAAAATGACAAACGTTGGCACGCCCCCGGATGCGCTGCCCACCTTTGGAAATATAGGAATGGATTTGAAGAAAGGGTTGGGGAAAAGGGGAGGGATAGGGAGGGAATGGACTCTGGCACATCTCACTCACTACCGAAACACGTACGTACATTGAGGAAATAAGATCAAGTGGGAAATGCAGTACATTTCAAGGTAGTCTTCTGTGAGAGAGGGGTAATGTGGCCAGTCGAGTGCGCCCAGCGGCTGCTGGATTGTAGCATGCACTCTCCCCCTCATAAAAAGTAATACATCATACTAATATAATAAAGAGGTAAAATTGTGTGTTTGTAAGTATGTTGGGGGTAATCTCTGGAACTACTGAACCGATTTCAAAAATTCTTTCACAAATAGAAAGCTACATTATCCGTGTCTAATATAGACTATATTTTATTTAGAAAAAATTTTGAAGTTTGCAAAATAAAACTTATAAACCGAAGCGAAGCGAGGGCGGGTCGCTAGTATGTAATAAGTATGTTCCATTTTCAATACACATCTGAATTAATGAATTCAAAAGCTACTGAACATAGAACACTACTAGACTGTAACGTGCTTGTATAACATATTTAGTATGCAATCGCGAATCGATGATCTATTTTACGGACGACAGTGAATACATAATGGCGGCTAGCGTTTTAGCACCAATAAACAAGTTTAAATATAAAATATCAATGGATTATTAAATTACTACTACGTAAATAATTTACGACTGTTTTCTAAAAGGAATAACAAATGATACTGTACAATAAGAGCCTTATGAACTGGTGGGGAGACAGTCTACGAATGTGCAATGCCTAGGTTTAAGGGCACTCTATGTGTAGGCAATATAAATGTATTGTTTTTGGTACATAAATAAAAAAAAGAAAGAAGTAGGAGTGAATAAAAAATATAATGGACTTACCGCAATTTGATAACACGTGGACCTGTCATGGACATAGATCCAAGCCCGGAGGTCCCCGGCGGCCTTTGGCGGCGCCGGGGCTGAGTTACTGAGCACCCTCATGAGGATCTTTCTAACAGCGGCCTCTCGGCGGTTCTCGGCCTCCGTGGGCTCCCACACCTGCTCGTAGTTCGCGATCAAGTCCCGGACTACTAGCACTTCCTTGGACGACCATGCAGTCTGAAGAGTGTTGCCGGTCTGGTGGCAAAGGTAACATTTAGCTTTATAACTTTTTAGACTATTTTATCAATGAAAAAAAATCATTGAAAAAACGTAAACCTATGTAGAGAAATAACAATAATAATGAAAAATCCTGGCCGTTAGACATAGAATTATAAATAGCAAATTTATTCTAATTATTAAAATTAGTTATTAAAGCAACATTAAGACCAGGTATTCCAGTAATTCCCCTAAATTCTAGATCATATCTCTTGTAAGTCAGGGGAATAACTTTTGTAATTAAATATCAAATTATTTTGAGAAATTCCCTATGAAATGTTGGTGTAAAGGTTATGCACGCACAAACATTTTGTGCTAAACCATTAATAATCGATTGTGTGTTTGTGTTGTGTAATTCTCACTGACCAATGGTGCGGGCATCACAGTGGGTGCCCAAACCGACGCCAAATTCTCCGCGTTCATCTTGTTCGCATGCGCCATAGTGTGTAGGAAGTGCAAGTGCGCGAATAGCTTGCGCGCCGTGTTCCGCACCACCAGTGGAAGTGACCACATTACGCGGCGATACTCAGCGTGACGGGCTTTGTCGTCGGATAATACTGGAATTGAAACGTCATTTGTTCACCTTGCATCGTCGATGAACCAAAATACAGATCTTGCACGAAAACATTGGCCATCGGGGATATCTTCGGCAAACATCGAATTCATAAATATATAGAGCTACTGATACCCCCAAAATATTTTTTCAACACATAATAAGTTTTATTTGCTTTCGTCAACTGTTACTGAACTCATTTTAATTACCTTTTTATACGTAATTTTCAAAAAGGTATCCTGTCAATGTAATGATGTTGTGGTGGATGTCAAAATCTTTCACTAACACCTTAAAAAGTCATATTATTATCCACTACAGTCCCCCACTGTAGCGCTACGATACAGTTACAATCCACTATAAGGCCCGCTGCACATTGGCGATTTTTAGGCGTGGCTGCTGTGTGTAGAAATTTGTTCGTAAAAGCTTATCATTATACATTGGCACTCTGATTTGTGCAGCGGCCTGATGTGCCGGGTTGGGCCGGGTTAACATTTGGGCTACTTTTTATCTAGATCGATTATTGTTTTTGGAACGAAGTTCCTTTACGCGGCTTGCGGTAGGTGTGATTCGAGAGAAAATGTAACGTCACGTAAGATTTATAACCCCTCCATACGCCTTTCTCTTTTTCCTTCTCGCCTTTCTCTCGCTCGGACACGGTATGGTCGCGATTCTCGCGATCGTGTCAGTTCGTCGGTATTCGGTAGCGGGCCGATCGCTAGTTCTCTCTCTCAGAATTATACAGATTTTATTTCGAATTACATTCGGAGTTTATAAAAATGCATGAGGATCTTCGTTCCTGACGGGGGGTCCCCTGACCCATTTTTTATGTATTTATTATTTTAAAACAATTCATACATTACTACAATTTACTTTTATCAATCATATTAATTATAATCAAATTTTATACAATAACTTTTTTTGATATTTTTATTAATTTTAAATTTACTTTAATATAATATATCTATTTCAAAATTATTAAAATATTTTTTTTATTTTATATATTTTATAATCACAAGTTAACGCGAACGTAGACGCGGGCACCGCTAGTGATCTCCTAGAATTACACGATACATACCCATACCGGCGACGAGGGATTGATGCTTGTCGTGAGGCACGAGCGGTTCAGGCAGGTCCCTGAAGAACCTCTTGAGGACACCTGCGACGTCGTGCTCGGAGTGCTGGCCCGGGCTCAGCTGGACGGACCACGCGTCCCGACGGAAACGGGCCAGGAGCTCCGACATTACTGAGCTACTGCCTGCCCGACGGTAGATGCCTTCCGACAGGCTGCCTGGAAGGACAGGCTCTTCTATACTAATATAATAAATAGGTAAAATTGTGTTTGTATGTTGGGGATAATCTCTGGAACTACTGAACCGATATCAAAAATTCTTTCACAAATAGGAAGCGACATTATCCGTGTCTAATATAAGCTATATTTTATTACGAAATTTTGAAAAAAAAAATTCAAAAGGAAAAACTTATAAACCGAAGCGAAGCGAGGCGCTAGTGTTATATAAAAAAATACGGAAATGTTTGTTACAATTATACTTAGAACATTCAGTATATATAACAATAAATAATTCAAATTACACCCCAATTTTTACCCGACTACGACAGAGCTAGAGGAGGGTTTTAATTTTAAAAGTTTATCTTAATATGTATGTATGTTCATCTGTTCCTAAACAGATCATTACTTTTTAACAAACGAGGTGTTGTTGGATTCGTTTTGATGTAACATAGGCTATATGACATCACTTTAATTCCAATAGGGCGAATATGAAACACGAAGATACGAGTAGGAAAAGAAATATAGATAAATGAATATATTTGGCATCAAATGAAAGGTTTTAATGTACATATAATATTTCAAAAATATATAATTTATATACATAAAAATGTGTTCCCCCATGAAAGTTTAGATTTCCTGGATTTAGGGAATTACATAGTTATCAATTAAAGGTTTAAAAAACTAAAAAACTAAAACTAAAACCCGACTATGCAAAAGTTTCAAATAAGTTTTAGGTTGTTTAGACGGAGGCCTTATACATTTATTACTTTTACACACATAAATAGTATTTATAAATGACGGCTGAAGGAGAAGAGTCTTGGGACAAGCCTGTATTCAGCAGTGGAGAAACATAGGCTGATGGTATGGTAAGGCGCCAACTACACGAGCGAGTCTGTCGCCAGCGATATCCTCGCCCGAGCCATTAATTCAGTAGTAACTATATGAGCTATCGCCGAGCTGACTACAAGGGCGGAATTATCGACGGAACTGTCGTCCATATGCCAAACATCAATCCAGAATGACAAATGTTGGTACGCCCCCGGATTATAGCCTACCGCCAAAGATCTAGAAATGGCTTTGGAAAATGCAATACGATGAGTTTCCCTTATCCTATTGCACTTCCCAATTCTCCTAGCGAGAGATGGGGAGTCAAGAGGAAAAGAGAATAAGGAATTTATTTTTTATTCCATTATATTCTATATTTAATGGTATATCGTATGTAATGTGTCTAGGAAGAAAGTGTGTATCATTAAAATCTATCGTTAACACACAAATTAACACAAGGTATGGTCGATTGTTCGCAACTACCATACCATCAGGCCGTCTCTTTCCACTGATTGATATAACGCCTCCCCTTTCGAGGACTCGTCTACCCCGTCGGTTATCACCCGCTCATTGCCACTTCAATGTGGTGATTCTATGAGCTACTATGTTGGTGACTTTAGTTCTTTGACGAATGTCTTTGTTTCGAATCCTAACCCATAAAGAAACTACACAACTAACCCAACTACTAGTTAAATATTTAATTAGCATATAAGCGGTCGCGCCACAAGTCTATCATATCTGTTCAACCAGCAGACAAAAGAAACAGAGGGAATACATTCCTATCAAAATCATATACGCCCTAACAGTATTTATGGTGAAAAAGACTTTTTGGAAAGAATTTATTCAAATATTGACATTTTATTATAATTATTTAGTATACTAATTACGTTATATACCTTGACATTTTAATTATTTAGTATACTAATTACGTTATATACCTACAAAACATTTGTTAAATGTAGGAGGCAACTTACAAGTCAGCTCAAAAAATACTAACATATTGCATTAATTAATTAAGACATTTATATACAAGTTCTGCTAAAAGTCACTTAATAAATTGAGAAAATAACGTCCCACTGCAGAGCACAGGCACAGGCCAATCACACGAGCCTTGCAAAACAAATCGCTATTATTCAAGCTCTTAAAACCGGTATTCAATCTACTCTTGGATATCAGCCTATAACTGCAGGACACAAGCCTCCAGCAAATATTTAGGGGGATAAAAAATCTATCTACTCTAGTGAGCTCAAAATCATACCATGTGCATAAACGAAGCTGAGACATTTATCGACAACAGCCGGCATGTCCTCCTTGGTGAGTTGTTGATGGTGAATTTGCGCACCGTTGTTGTGGGCCGCCAATTTTATCATGAAACGCCACCCCTGGAAACAGTTCACGATCACCTGTGACTTTTTATTGTTTACTTTTGTTTATTTTTTCACCAGTAGCCACAAAACGATGAACGCTTTAAACTAACTATCCACACTTAGTTAGTTGCAGCATTTTATGAGGGTAATGGTATACAGGTGTAATAAGATTATTAATGTCTCGACACATTATATTTCCTATTACCCATTCCTCGAAGATGTAATAGAAGGTGTAACAAGACGTAGAAAACTTTTTAATCTGTTATACTCTTTCCTTTTAAGTAGATATAGGAAAATATACCATAAATGTAACATAGATATTATATCTGATAAAAAGGGCTCTTTTAAAAATAAATTACAGTTTGACTCCACTCTTCTGTATTCGTTTTATTGTCATGAATTTCACTAGCTTGTTATATTTATAAGCATCATGTTGTAATATTCACATAGTTCTTTATTTCATTTTGGGTATTGCATTTAGGTTTAGTAACTTTTAATCTTTTCTTTCACTTTCAATATGCTATAAAAGGGCAAATTTTATTCCTGTTCTTTGTGTTCGTTCTTGTTATTGTACACTTTTGTTTATGAACGTAGGCACTGTTGGAAAAAGACTTTGTATTGTAATTTAGTTAGTATTAAGCTTAGTAGTTTATTAAACCGCATAAAATAAATAAATTCATGTTTCCGAGTCATCCAATTCTTTTTCAAATTCAACCCTTTAAATCCCCGAAGGTAGGCGACATATTCAGAAGCTATCGTTTGTCATTCTCGATGTTAGCAATCGCGAATGTCTATGATCGACAGTATCCACTTAGTAGCAGGTGGACTGTATACTCGTCTGTTGCCTTTTTTCTGTTAAAAAACATTATATTCGGAAATTAAAAATAAGTTATATAATAAGTTCGCCTTTGTTTCGTATTTGCATGTTTACGTTGTCTATAATTGAGGCGAGACTTAGACTTAGACTTAGCTGTAGGTACATATCCCTACAATTGTAACTTTTTTATTATTTTATTCCAGTGTTCACTTCGTTGGCGACCTATTTAAATAAATGAGAAATAAATGTATAAAAAATAGATGTGGGCGATATAACCTTAATGCGTAACGAAACATTGTACGAAAGGCGGCCTTAATAGGTATTAAGGCCGCCTTTCGTACAATGTTTCGTCGAGTTGACTGGCAGAGAATGCCACTAGGTAGTGGCATTCTCTGCCAGTCAACTCGACGATAGCGGACTTCCAATTAATGTATGCACGTGAATTTATTTTAGTTTTGACATTTAAGTAAACACAAAAATTCAGCCATTTTAATATGACTGGAGTCTGGGAGTCACCAGGCGTGCGAAGGTTAAAGGCCAGTTCAGATATAAGCGATATTCGCATGGCGCCTGCGGTAACGATAATGTATAGGCGATATCCCATCTGGCATTTTGTACGAGTAGAGTCGTGGGAATTGGCTAGGGGGAGCGAATATCGCCTACGTACGCATTTTATCGCTTGGGTAAGCGATACTGTTAACACTGAGCCCAGGCCACTACATACGGTATATGGCTCCCCGAAGCGTATTTTTGAATAAAGGAATTACCGCGTATCCACGCGAATATCGCTACCGCAGGCGGCATGCGAATATCGCTTATATCTGAACAGGCCTTAACAGAAATATGAACAGCGGTGCATCGTGCAATCAATAAGAAATAAATACATATAATACCTACGTATACATCACGTATTGATATACATATACATATACACATATAAAAACATACAACAATAATTTATATATTAAAAGTCACTTACTTTGAGTTCCCTGTCATGGGGGAAGCGAAGGTACAGCGTGGCGTGTGGACAGTCCAGCACCAAGTTGCTGGTGCAATCACTGGGACACAACTTCTTAGATTCCTCGTCTGCTTCTTGGGTCACTGTGGACAATGCATAGGAACGAGTCTTACAGACATGCACAGGCACACGTGTTATCTGGTAGCGCGAACCAATTGTGCCATCAATTTGGCTGCCGTACATCAAAACCCAGTAAGGAACTATAGAAAAATTGCTTGAGAAAACTAGCCCGGAAACTCGGAGTTTCTTTGCGAGACGGGATCCGAATCGAAGACTTTCGCCAAAGCACTAATGTCACCGACATAGCTCGTAGAATCGATCATATTTCCGGCAGGATCGATAATTATAATCGATAGACTAGACGAATCCTCGAAGCCATGCACCGAAAAACGCACTGTGACATACTGTATATATGATTGCATTAAATGTTTGAGGCATGGTGACCAATTGTCGATTGTTGTTCTGTCATAGAAAGCCCTTGTGATTGGTATGTGTCAGGATGGCAGGTTGCCTGTTTAATTCGGCATTGGACTGATGTCTAAAAATTATCTACTTCCTACTTCGATCAAATAGTTGCTATCAACGTATTACGAAAGTTATAAATGTATAAAGGTCTGATTCTGGTGACAAGCTATTCTGATGTCAGGATGAGGTCAACTATTCGTTGTGAACTACGCGATTATATAATAAAATTGTTAGCCAAGATTTGCTACCTAATTGTTGGTTACACACGTATCAGTCACGACCCCGTAACTTAAATAGATAAAAGTTATCAACATTTGATTGTTTCTTACAAAGACATACAGACAGACCTTTATACTTTCGTAATACGTAAGTAGAAATTATTTGATAGAAGGTAGCAAATAGATTTGCTACTAGTAATTTTTAGGCATCACTCCGATAGTGACTTATAAAAAGCTAATTCAATATTAGCTGTACAATATATAGTTAAGAATAATCCTGTGATGATTTGAATTATTAGGCATAGAGCTAATAATGATTCAAAATTTCATCAAGCAGAAATATTAGATGGTGTGGGTAAATCAATTAAAGATCCATTAATAATTTTTATAATGGGATGAGTTTTACGGATAGGTATGAATATTTTTATCATTTATAAGTTAGATCGGAGGGGTCCAAAAAAAATATTGGTAATTTTTAGACACTAGACTGGCAACCGGCCATCTTGACGCACACGGTGATTGTGTTTTATTTTTACTAGACTAGACAAATAAAATGTTATCTACAGACAAGCCTTACTGGCTTCAGTAGATTATGCTTTATTATGGCAATAAATTAAAAAAAAAAACTAGGTCTGTGCCCAGCACTGGAGCGTTACAAGCTCATATTGATTGATTGTGTCCATCACTATGAACTTAAGAGACCATTGATGGTGAGGTATCAATAAAAACTAATAAACGACAAGTGAAGTAATCAGTGGCAAATACCTTTACCTTGTGTCCTAATGACATCTTTTATTCTCGTCGTGCAATGACATAGATTTGCACAAAATCCGGTTGTGTTCGACTTTGTGTATGTATGTCATCGTATTTAGAAGTAACGGTATGTACAATGAGACGTGTGTACGTAAAAGTCTATTGAACATGGGATAGAAAAGGATGTGATGGATAGGAGTAAGAAATATAATGAGATGAGAGACCTCTCTTATACCATTACATATACTTCTCACTGAATGGGATGTGATATACATTTAATGGTAGTCTTCTTAAAAATTAAATTTTTATGTAACTGGCGAACATCAGAAGCGAGATAACTGAAGGCTTTTATATTTAAACGAGCTGCAAATTGCGGTCAACAAAACAACTTATTTTGAAATACAATTTAAAATAAATGACTAAGAATGTCATTATCTCCCATTTCTTTATTGTCCCCAGATAACCAAATCGATGGTAGAAATTTTATGGGTTGTCCTTTGCATGAGAGAAATTTGGCCTTACAACACCTGTTAACATAGCGAGTTGGCCACGCCACTATTTAGAGGAGGTGTAATTCTTCAGGGTTTATGGTAGCGGCTTTGTTATCCCTTAGTCGCCTTTCATGGTACCCACGAGAAGAGATGGGGTGGTGGTGGTAAGATTTAATATCTAGTGTTAGTAATAAATTTCTCGATTTTTAGGTTCAATAGTTTGTTGGCATCAACTCACCGACACATCTGGTCTTCCTCAGGTCGACGCTGCACAGCCCTGTGTCGCGCGTGGTTTGGTACACGAGCACCCTTCGGATCAGCATCACCCACGCGCCACGCCACTCGCCACTCACGTCTTCCTGCAGGCAACACCGTCATTTATGTTTATCCTATATACATAGTCTGAACAGGATAGTATAAGAAAGTCACCATACCAACAAAAACCTTGTCTCTCCACAGCTAGATATAGGCAAAGGTTCGCCTGACAGCGGGTTTGATTCACAGGTTCAAAATCATTCCAGTGCTTAAAAAATTAATAACTGGGAGACAATAAAAGTAATGCGAGATGTGCCGCTGTCTTGGGCGGCCTTCAATGAAATTGTTCAATAATATCATTACACAATATTAATTAATCACGCCTTGCATCGTAGCGAGTTTCAATACACTCCCTTAACGATCAAAAACATTGGGTAATCGGTAAAAATATAATTGATCTAGATAACCAATGAGAAGAAAAAATATTTTTGTCCAGTCCATCAATGCCAAAACTAGCGCAGAACAGTAAACAGTCGAATTACTGGCATACTACTGGCACATGGCGCACCTATCTCGATTTATCCGCCCATAATAAATTTCATTGAGACCGGATTGAATTGTATCATTATAGGTACCTATACTATTATGCCATTGTAGTCGGTGTAAGGATCGGCCCTTTAATTTATGAAGGTTGACAATTGTCGGCAAGTACGCAATTGCTATAGAAATTATTACGTAATCTTTCAGGTACATTTTAAATTACACATATTTTTTTTATGGTGGAGGAGGCAGACATGGGACAAGAAAATCCTTTAGGAAAATCGCATTAGAGATGGAGGTGCTGGCCAGCAATTGGACCCTAATGGCCTAAATAGGTAAACGTGGAGGTCTACATCAGGCAATTGATTGAAGAAGGCATAAGATAGCTAACCTTGCTAACCTTGTTCAAAAGAAAAATGTGTGTATAGTATATATACTGGATTCAAAACGATCGGTGCAAATAGATATTTTGTTAGAAGTTATGGCGTTTGAATTTTTTTCAACTGAAAAGATATATTTTTGGATTGTTATCACCCGACGGAAAAGAGGTGGATCTCTTCTAAAACGATCTTGTTTTAATTTTAATCTTTCCTTTCACACTAAAGAAATCAGTTCAATTCGTACAATTTCCCCGATAACAATTACTAAATTAAGAAAACATATAAAAAAATGTCTCTGTTTCATTTTTTTGACTTGTAACATTAAAATCAATTCATTGACGGAAAGTTTTTTGCGTTGCTCTATAATCTCTACGAGTTGCTTTACTGATTCCCCAAAAGAGTAATAACTTTATCTCTTTCGGTTGTTAAGCTATTGATAGTGAAAGTAAGTCCATCCGTCATTTAGGGCCGTGCATTTTCTATTTATACAACACTAGCGACCCGCCCTCGCTTCGCTTCGGTTAATAAGATTTTTTTTCAAAATTTCAATAATAAATATAGCCTATGTTACTCAGGGATAATGTAGCATTCTAATGGTGAAAGAATCTTTGAAATCGGTCCAGTAGTTTTTGAGTTTATTCGTTACAAACATACAAAAATACATACAAATCTTTCCTCTTTATAATATTAGTATAGATAATAATTATAAAGACTATTTTTTTTCGGAATGGCTAAATTCCTGTGAACGTAACTTTGACCTTTCAAGAGACATTTATAATTTCAGCCAGGAGCAACAAATGTGCAGCAGCCAGGCTGAAGATTCCTCCGCCCGGTAGACCGGCGGAAGGAACGGACCTCGGCTTAGGGCGTTGCGGTACCGCGGATCGCGAATCGGTGAGAAGCGCCCAGGCACGTGCCGATATCTGATAAAAGTGTTGGCCGAAGACCGGTGCGTTCACTTTCACCGGTCAAGGTAACGTTAATGTAGATAATATTGCAGAATGTAATATTTGCATAACGAAGACTACTAAAATAAATGTATGACGGATAATATAATATTATATATGATGATGAAGATATGATACAAGGACGTCGCCAGCTAATGGGCAAGGGTGGAGGGGGGGGGGGACAAGATGAGAGAGAGAGAGAGAGGATCTAGAGGGGGGCAAGAGCCCCCCCCCCTGCCCCCCCGGCGACGCCCTTGATATGATACGATGATAACAGAGAAGCAGATGAACGTTACTTATCACTTATGAAATGTGACTTATGCATGTCGATAAAAACATATTTTTATCGATTGTATCTGCTACAGTACCATCTTTATTTGATACTAGCGACCCGCCCTCACTTTGCTTCGGTTTATTAAATTTAAAACAATCTGAATAAGATATTTTCCTGCGGTAAAATGGAGCCTATATTTTAAGTTAGACCTCTAGCAATACATCGGTGAAAACTGTTCCATGCAAAATTCCATGCAGTAGTTTTTTCGTGATGCGTGTACAAACATACAGACAGACAGGCAGACTGACAAAATTTCTAAAAACTGTTGTTTTGGCTTCTGTTGCTCTAATAAAGTTTTTTTTAGTTTTTTTTTCAATATCTATAATGTACAGACATCGGCCTGTTACTATTTTATTATATGTATAGATTTAAAATAGGCTTCAGCATGTACTGTATCCATAATGCCTACAATAGACTCTTCCGGTGAAACAAACTTGAAAATTGTAATTAAAAAGGTGACAGAAATATAAAAATATTGTGCCTTGTGGAATACTACCACCCATATTTTTCCGCGGGTGTCGTAAATGCCTATCAAAGGGATAACAAGCCGTAAACACAAGCGCTGAGGAATTACACCACTTCTAAAAGAATGTCCGTCCATTCTTGTGTGTCGTCAACCCGTTTGATCCTCGTGGCGTTCTAAGGCCATACATGCCTCATGCACAAAACAATGTGCACGAGAAAGGCACATATCCAGCAGTGGATACTAAAGAGCTGATTACATTGAAATTTTTCAGTGTCACTCATCGAATCATCGAAAAACTTCGATGATTTATGTTTCACTTAATTTTTCAAACAGCCGGGCAATATAATTTTAATAATACTTAATAATATAATTAATAATTACCTACAACAATAATTATAAAGAACAGTAATATGAGTAACAGGGGTCAGCAGTTGATATTATAATGTGCAAGGAAAGGCAAATATACAGTCGTGGTGAAGGTAAGCTAAAAGCATAAAAACAAAGTCAATGTCCGCGCACACAATAGAAGTAGCCAATAATGAAATGTAGCGCAAAAGCCTTTGTTGTTTCTTTAAAGAGATACGTTTCGAATTTTCGTTGTTTCTTTAAAGAGATACGTTTCGAATTTTCGAGAAAGAAGGCTTTTAGACAATATAGGCGGACTTTCATTTGTATCGATATCAGCCTATAACGTTCCATTATAGGCCTCCTTTTGTGAGCCAGTACAGAATAGCGGAGCCAGATTAGTTGTTCAGCGCTCTCCTCGTGGGCTGTTTTTAGGGCGGACTTCAAGGGGAGGGCAGCGCGAGCGGCAGGAGGTATTTGCATACTGCACTCTCACTCACTTGCCGCCAATAGATACGTATGTACTTACAACGTTCTACTGAGATGAATTGGTATCATACACCTTCGCCTTTTGCGACGTCTTTTTTCTATTTTATTTATTTTTAAAATACTCACATCATTGTATAAACTCAAGAGAGAGCGCTGATGCCGCAACCATTTCTACTTTCTCAATTGCCGGAGGTTAAAAAACATGGAAAAAGTATTAGGGGTTAATGTGAACACTCACTTGCTTCGACGACGCTGCCGCAGAAATATTTTGGAGTGTAAATAGGGCAGCACGAGGGAGTTTGGAGGAATGGCAATGGTTGCATGTAAACCGAGCATTATTATGTCAAACGGTTTCGGGTCGTAGTCCACCACGTGGACCTAGCGCGTAATAGTTAATTTTAGTGAATCTCCAAACCATGTAAATATGCAAATTTAAACCGTGTCAATTATAGATAAAGGTTATTATTACAGTACACGCCGTGCGCGCGCCGCTGCCATCCGCGTCACGTGTGATTGGTGGAAATCGGGCCTACAAACCACATCCATGACCACATGATGGTAAGTGGCCACTGCCGCCCATTGACACCTGCAATGCATGCGTATGCGTTTTCGATCTTGCAGAATCCTGCAGTAGCGTAACGAAAAACCTCAACTGGCAGTTAAATCCACAACTTTCGAGTTTGCGGTATAAAGTGATTTGATGATCCGAACGCACTGTCTCTTGACGCTCGTTTCTTGGGATGACGCTCGACTCTTTGTCATGGAAGTGCGGATGAACCGCACGACAATAACGGGAGGTGCGACAGTAAAAACCAGAATGAATGTCAAATAGTGTAGTTGAAATAGACTTTACGGCTTTCTGAAATGTTTCATGAATTTTTGACAACCAGAGATGATAACAAAACCGATTTTTACCGATATTGGGTGGCACTTTCCAAACTACATTAGAAAATTATTTTTTGAGGATGGGCAGCTATTGCTAACTCTGTCACTCTCGTGTGGTTGTAATGGTATCGTTGAATAATGGCGTCATTGTTTTATATTTAGCTGTCCGTTTGCAGTTTTTACTTCAGTAATTTTTAGAAATATTTCGTTTTTGATACAGATAATGGATTCCTAGCAACTTACGTTAAATATATGATTTTTAAAATTATGTCAATTTCACTGTGTACAAAGTCTGCTTCTGTACATACAGGCTTTTCTTCAAACTTCGACATCATGCTCACTACGGCTGTTATAGCCCAATAGGCTATAATGCCTGCAATTCCATTTTAACTTTTAGTAAACCTATTCCATTTCAACTTGTTTTTATTCCATTATTTGACTGAATTGCATGACGGGATGACACTTTCGGACTAGTCGATCCACTTATAATACGCGAACAGATTAAACCTTATCGAGATAAGCAGCGCGTATCGATTCGCACGTTTCACATGTGAATTGCGTATTACACTCGAAATTCTAGCGCAATACACGGTAACCGTAACCAGCCCTGTTAGTATTACTGGACACGGACCATCTCATGCACATTGTCCTGTACATGTACCATGTATGGCCCTAAAACGCCACATTGACCAAGCGCGTTGGGAAGTCTACGCTTTTATAAGTCTGTGCTCAGACATACGCTCATGTGGCTAGCTTAATTCCATGGTAACTTTCTAATTGATCTGGATAAAAATTACTCTAAACGTTAACGCGGCTCATAAGCTACAACTATGCCAAGTTTCATTAAATTCTGTCCAGTGGTTTTTACGTGATGCGCATTCAGGCACGTCTGCACGTCTATGTAAGTCTGTCTGTGATATACGATAGGTCAAACTAAAAGCTCTTAGAAGTGGCTACTGTACAATACGATAGGAGAAAAAAAAATCGAATTCATAAAATGGAACTGCTTGCATGTCAAACGACATTAAATTTTTAAAACTGTCATTTGTTTTTTATTTTTGGCGGGAATTTTAAAATTAAGTTTACGGAAAAATGAATTTAACAAGAGAACATTTTCGTTCAATGTTTTTTTTTTTATAACTTTCGTTGTGGTCTAAACCAGAAACAAAGTTATGAAAGACTTAAGGTAGCATTTAGTGATGAAGCCCCATCCAGTGCCACCGTTTATAACTGGTTCAGTGATACTAAACGTGGTCGTATCCACACCAGTGACGATGTTAGAGATGGGCGTTCTGCGACGGCGGTGACAGAGGAAATTAAAACTGTGCGGCTCGTGATTGAAGCAGACATCCGAACGACATATCAGTGGATACGGGCATCATTAGGTATCGGTATACCTAACACCCCACCAAATCACCACAGAAGCCGGATAATGGAAACATTGCACCCTATTGACCAATTGAACATCTCTAGATTTATGAGCATAAACTTGATCATTCTGCTTGTTACAATGTTCCTCAATACTGAACACTTTCTCGTGCGTAAATAAGATTTGTCTGTGAGCTCCTTTTGCGTACCGCCGAAAAGGTTGTTGTGATTTGTCGACCCTATTTTTCTTTAAATTATCTTTCCGATTTCTTCGGATTCTCTCCTTCACGGCTTAAATCGTCTGTTTAGTATGAATAGTGCGTCAGACTAAGTATATTCTTAAGAGAATATACAATAAATAGCGAGCTATGGAGATGATTATGCTCGGATTTTGCTTGGGGGATTGAATCTGATACGAAAACGAAGCCAGTGGGCGGGTTATATTTACCGCAGGAGCGATAATAACCAATGGGATAACCGAGTTTTCGTATGGAGGCTACGTATCGGGAAGCGCAGTATGGGACGCCCAGATGGAAAAAAGACTTAAAGAAGTTCGCCGGGTGGTGGTTGGACGAGAAGAGCCGAGGATCGTGTGTGGTGGCGAGCCAAAGGAGAGGCCTATATTCAGCAGTGGAGAGCCACAGGCTGACGGTATGGCATATTGTCACGAGTAAAAGAAACGAATTAAGACAAATAATTGGATGGATAAAAGACGATGGTGAATTGAAAAATTGACTCGCACATTTTTTTGAGATTATTGCGCTGTCGGATAATAGTTTTGAAACTCTTTTATAATCCAAAACGATTTCGAAAAGCGTAAACCTTATTAGTTAAAACTGCGCAGTTATCATATGCGAACTACGGACAGTTTGTTTGATGGGATGAATCAGTTCTAACGCGACAAGTAAACTATGTGTTATTCATAGCCAGCATGAATCAGTTTAGTGTTAAAGGCAATGAGACCATTCCTGTGTACACCAAACGGAGATAATATGAGAGGCAATAGGATGTTTGGAATATTTTTATTTAGACCAGTCTTAAAACGCCGCGCTGGCCATTGCAAATTGGCGACACTAATCCTTTTTGATAAGTAAGCAATGAATAAATAAACATATAACGTCATAAACTGTTTAGACTGGTCTTAATACAGATTAATGACACATTAAAATATGTAATAAACTTGTTGACAGCTGTAAATTGAATTGAAATGTTAATGTATCTAAGACCAAAGTAATGCAATTCGGGAACAAGACTAAACAATTATTTTGTTTTGACAAGACTAGGACAGAGGAGGTTCATGGCGTTCGTTTCCTAGGTGTTGAAATAGAGTGAAATTGGCAATTAGATACCGAAAAAAGTAATAAAAATATTCTGGCTATTGCTATGCTCTGTCTGTGTTTGTAGTCGTGCTGTGTTTATCATCTATAGAAATAGCTATGGATCTATCCACAATTAACATATGGAATCATATACTGGGGAAATTCGGTGAATGCAAATAGTAGTTTTATACTCGAGAAACGTTGCTAGAGAATTTTATACAGTGTGTCAAGTATGGAATCGGTACGACCAATATTTAAAGAAAATCAATACTTAACACTTACTGGCGTGTATGTATGCCTTAGAATTATCTTTATTTGTAAAACATAATTCCATTTATTTTACAACAAAAACCACAGCATGAATACAAGACATAAAAATACAGTTATTACGTAATATTAAGAGTATTATTTTTTTATAGGAAGAAGGCGACAGACGAGCTAAGGGCCCCGGTTAGGGTAAGTGGATACTGTCGCTCGTGGACATCGATGGGTATTTTTTTAAAATTTATTTATCAAATTAGTTTTCAAAATAACACACAATAAAATGATAGACACTCAAAAAAGCGCGGAGGTTTGTCCAGAGCCGAGTGTAATGCAAGCACACAAGTTTCAGCTTCACGTGTTCTACAACAATTTACCTGTAGAAATAAAATTATTGCCAGCAAATGAATTTGAATACACTTTACAAATGGCTAATAGAACGTGCATTTTATAATTTAAGTTCTTTTTCGAAAATGACACGTTTCCTCAAGAAAACACTTGACAATAGATTATAATGAGATTAATGTATTTAATAAGATTATTGTAAAATTTCATTATTGTTACTGTACGTCCGATGGTTATCAACGGTATATTCAATTGTTGCAGTTTACTATGAATGCATTGATTCTGAAAAAGAAAGAAAATACACACGAACTTCAGATGTCAAATGTGACGCAGATTTCCATTCAAGGGAATCAATACGTAACCGAATAACGTTACAGTTGAAAACAGGATAAATATGGACGAAAGCGTACTTCCTCTAGTTATAATAAGTGTACAACAAATATATTAGCGATGATTAGGTCTGCTCGTATCATATAACTATACGATACGACCAGTAATTAATAGTTCTTGTAATAAACTAATTACAAGAACTGTCAATATCATGTTTACTGCTAACTATTATTAAATATTAGATATGAACAATATAATTAACAAAGACATTAACTCCACTAAAAAATGTAAATATAAAAAAAACGTGTGCGGTCAGGGGACCCCCCGTCAGGAACGAAGATCCTCACGCATTTTTTTAAACTCCGAATGTAATTCGAAATAAAATCTGTATAGGTTTTGAACTTAACGCATCCGTATACTTTCATTTTCAGGCATGTTATAACCATAATCTTAGTAAACTCTAGAAACAATCGATGTATTGCAATATCGATGTATTTTTCAAAATATCATTCTAACATCGCTCGAATCGGATCGAGCGAGGCATGAGAGAGAGAACTAGCGATCGGCCCGCTACCGAAATTTACCGAATACCGACGAACTGACACGATCGCGAGTATCGCGACCATACCGTGTCCGAGCGAGAGAAAGGCGAGAAAGAAAAAGAGAAAGGCGTATGGAGGGAGTAAAAATCTTACGTGACGTTACATTTTCTCTCGAATCACACCTACCGCAAGCCGCGTAAAGAAACTTCGTTCCAAAAAGGTCTTGCAGCGTGCACCCTACCTTGGGGGCTACCAAGGGTTGCAGGGACGCGGGTATATGCTGGACACAAAAAAAAGTGTAGTGTAGTTTCATTCGCGTTTAATGGAGACCCAAAAAGGTCTTGCAGCGTGCACCCTACCTTGGGGGCTACCAAGGGTTGCAGGGACGCGGGTATATGCTGGACACAAAAAAAAGTGTAGTGTAGTTTCATTCGCGTTTAATGGAGACCATTTAAAATGCACAACGCCACTCTTATCAAAGACAAACACTAGCGCAGTAATACAATGTTATAATGATAAACATTCAAAATCGCGTGGCAGATTCCGCTCGAGCACATATCTAACATTTCCACACCCGTTACGTAACAAAAGTAATTATATTTTATTTCTCTTTATTGGTAAACCAACAGCGATACAGAGCATATATATATAGAAATAAAAGTAAAAAACAAACAAACAAACTAAAAAAATAACCAAAACAGGATTACACTAAATAATTATCAAACATATCTATTATTAAACACATTGAAGTGACAGCAAACTGCAGTCAGTCATATCTGCTTATGCGTTACAATTACCATACTACAGAATGCCTATGATACTTATACTTTTATTGTATTTGCATGTATTATATATGTAATAGCTGTGAATAAGTTTCTGCAAGGTCGGCAGCGCAATGACATGCCACCCGGTATTGCAGGTGTTCATAGGCGACGGTGACCACTTACCATCATGTGAGTCGCCCGCCAGTGTGGCATTTTAAAGCCATACATACCTCGTGCACAAGCCAATGTGCAACAGGAGGCTCATGTCCAACAGTAGACAAAAATGGCTGGTTACTGTTACGTAAGATTATTGTACTTAATGGAATAACAAATTTCGCCTTTACTGTCGTATTCCTCGTGCGATGGGATGGTATTGAAGATGAGTTCCGTCAATTACCAACTCTCGAGTGATTGATGTGTGATGTGTTTGTATTTAAATGGACAGCAAAAAATACTAATTGGGCAGAAAATCATGATCAACAAAACAAACTATTTTTCAATAACTATTATAAGTATGTATTTTTAATTGCTAAGGATGTCATCACAAAGTCATGACGCGGGATCCCATCCTTTATTCTTCGCGGGAGTCCTATTTCTTTATTGTCACCAGAAAACCTAATCCTAGCCCATCTTTAAATTTGCTGCCATCCATTAAAATTACAAGAGGGGAAGGATAGTAATGCGCTGTGAATCAAATTAGAAGGGAAGAAGGGAGCGGATAACACAAACAATGCGAGCTTATGACACGTATAAAATCGCTGTATATGCACATTCCGCTTACACGTAAACAATAAGCAACATGAACAATTTGCATTTGATGCAATTTAATCGCAAATGCACAAACATTCGCTTGTAAGACTATGCTTAGGCTCTGACCTCGATAGGGCCGTTTCATTACATTTAAAAAGACCCATCCTCGACTGCCTGGTGATGTATTTATAGACCTTGCTGTCATCAAGTGCTCACTGGTATGAATCTACAAAACCTACGTGAGATCCCGCCTCACATACGCTGCGCCGGCATGGTACACCTTGACCAGCGAGACCAACAAGAAGCTGCTGAGAGCTCAGCAATCTACAACCCTGCGTACGATAGTAGGCACACACTGTTGTGTGAGGAACGCTGCTATCGTGAAAGACTTGAGCATCGAGAGCCTGGACGAATTCATCGGTCACCTTGCCACGAACTTTTCTGTTCGAGCGCGCAGACAGCTGGCGCCTACCGCACATCAAGGGCTTGGCGCCGCTGCATGCGCGCTCATCAGATGGCAAGGCCTTTCCGCGTGACCCGGTCGCACCCAAATAACACTATTTAGCAACCGATATAATTTAGCGACTTCACTTGGGACTTCAAAAACTACAGACTTGACATCTACGTCGCTGCCCGCTCCGGGTCGTTCACTGGGCTTTCCACACGCGGGCGACGTCGAGAAACCAGGACACACCAACGGTAAACCAATCAACTTGGGAAGCCACCCCAAGGATCTGCCCACAGTAGCGGGCAGATAAGAAACCTCCGTCGGTGGGCGAACAGCCCAGGAGCGGAACTCCACCCCTCTTGAAGGGGGAGAGAGATGGGTAAATAAGTGCTGACTGGTGTCACCCGGAAATCACACAAAAATCATTTGGACGGATTGTAATAAAACTTGGCATAGTCATCATCACTTATGTGTGGGGTTAACATTTAGAGTACTTTTGCAGATCAATTATAAAATTCCCGTAGGAATGAAGCCAACCACGCATATTCTAACGAAGTCGCGGGCAATGCTAGTTTAAAGATATGCTTACAGTTTGACATCCGGCACAAAGTGCGTTTTCAGCAATCGTTAACATCGTGTTAATAATGGGTTAGCCGCTCAGCAATTTTCAACTACGCAGAACGCGTGCTATGTGTCATCCTCAAATTAAATTTCGCGATAAGCAGGGTCATGAGACCGCACTAGCCACATACCAGTGTATCCCAATTGATATTATAAACATGGAAGTTGGTTTATGTTTGCCCTTTGTCTTTGATCATCAACAATTGATAAATGCAATATAGAATAAACAAACTCGCATTTAACCTCTAAACTAATATTCACTTATAAACTTAGAGCGGTGATAGTCATCTATACTCGACTTATATTCGTGTGAATCGTGTGATCGTGGGTTCAAAGCCTGTAGAACACAGTTTCTACCTAAGTACGGATTTATTATTTATTAAAGTCACTAACTCGCCAGTGTGGGAAGATATCGTGAGGAAACCCGCATGCTCCAGAAATAAAATTAAAAATCTGAAGTATGTGATCCACCAATCCGCACTGGGCCCGCGTGGTGGATTACGGCCCGAAACTCCCCAGTGATTTACTAGGGGAGGCCTATGGTCTGCAGTGACGCGTAATAGGCTTATACGAGAGCCACACTGTAATATCCGGAATGAATGAGAAAAAATTACAATGAATGGCCAAAAATCAATTTATTGTTTCTCAAAATATTTTCCGACTTACCACCAGGTAAATGTAAGGTCATACGCAATACATGGCAACATCAGCCTAACATGACATAATATGGCACGGCCAGGGGATGCGCAGTCTACCTTTGGAGATTCGGAAGTGGTTTAGGAAAAAGGAAATGGGGAGTGTATCACGAATATTCCTCATTTTTTTCTCGAGGGAATGGCAAATATAAAGTAGAACGGAGTTAGTCTATTGACAAGCGAGGACGCTTGGTTAGTGAATAGCGTATGTTGATTTAATTATAATAGTTACGATATCGCTTAACAGTTCGTGTCAACTCAATCTGGACTTGTTTAATTATATGGGTTTGAATAGACAGGGCAAAACATCCTGAATTCCGAACATCCTGCTGTCCATGGACACCTGTAACACCAGGGTATTGGATGCGATGTCGAACTCGTAAAACCCAATTCCACGCCTCCTTTGCTGAAGACCCTACGTCGCAGTAACGTAGTGGAACGTCATCGGGGGGTAGTTTGGTCCACAAATGAAGTCGCTATCGTGAAGTATCTTAAAACGTCTTTAAAATATGTTTTTTTATGAAAGGCCAGTCAGATCATCTGGATAAAATGAACAAATAGCTGTTCTTAGCGTTATCCATAAAATAGATAAAGTATGACACGAACTTATTTACAAATATATCTATTATTTTATGATTATCTAACGCTATCGGACATTTGCATTTCGACAGAGGTATTCAAAATACTTACATAAATAAAGCCTTTATTATAGATTATCGTTATTACACGTGTTGGGTACTGATGGAGCCATTTATTTTAATTCATCAAATATATATATATATATATATAATTAGAATCGAGATAAAACATAAGTGATAAGACATGGGTAAGACTTAAGATTAGTACAAGTGGCCAGTTGTATGTAGTTACACGAATATATATATACATATATAACCTTTTAGTTCTTTGATAGAAAGAAATTTACCTGGCCCGGGTTTCATTAAACGGTTTAGTCGCAAAACGTACAATTCGAAAATGATGCAATCTATACTAATATTAATAAAGAGGTAAAATTGTGTGTTTGTAGGTATGTTGGGGGTGATCTCTGGAACTACTGGAACTAATGATAACTAAGTTCATTCAAAGTAGCAACATTGAAAAAATTGTAAATTCATAGGTTTCACATTCCTAATATTATAGAAGTGAAACAGTGTGTCAACGTTTATATGCAAAATATTTTATGATCGTATTAACTTGAAACTTGGTTCAAATATTCTCCAATACAAATAATTATAAATTGTTTGGCCGTTCTTCAAAATTGTGTCAGGGTGGTTAAAATACGCGGTATGAAATTGTCTATGAATTTATTTAAATCGCCAGCCAAGTGGATCCACCTGATTTTTATTCTGACCGTATTGGAAGGTTCATGATATAACACAAATAAGACACGAATTTATTTTTTCTATTTCTTATGCCAATCACTACGCGTCAATTAAACACAATTAAATGCACGCGAGCGAAGCCACGGACAACAGCTAGCCAATATTATATGCATATATCAAATAAAAAGTTACAGTATGCTAAGAAAAATACGATCTGTAGGCACGTATGAGAAATGCAACGTCACTATAGCTACGTGTTATCCAGTCGTTTTATCAAGTACTTCCCCCGATTATATGTTTAGGTAGGTAGGTATCATATTGAACAATTAGGTAGGTACCGTATTAATGAGTTGGTATTCATTTAATTGGATACTAAAAGGAATTGAAGCAATTTGATAAATAAAATGGGAACATGTTTTTGTTAAAGTAATTCAGTGACTTACCTCATTTTAATTAGATCATTTTAAGTAGATAAGCTTTGATCGATTTACTTTTATTTACTTTCAGTACTTTTAAATTACTTTTGAGTATTTTTAAGATCATTTTATGACGGTGTACTTTTTAAAATATTTCTTTTAAGTCTGGTGTATGTGAGTGCAGTATTATTAATATTATGGGGGTTATGGTGAGGTGTTTAGAAGAGAATCACTTCACAGTTGTTTTGAAGCAAGGTATTTAATTGTAACATATTATTCCCTAGCACACTGTTATTGTCCTTCGGATGTACCTTATATTGTACTGACGAATCTATTGAATTTATTGTACAAAGCGTATTTATCTGAGTATGTGGCACCGTTAGCTATGCGAGCTCTTGGCTACTGCGGCGGCGCGGCGCATCCGCAGAACTCCTGCGCACCGTGCCGGCCGGCGCACGCGCGGCGGTTTAGCTATAAGCGCCGAGCGAATCTACCTTCTAAGGTGTATTATTTTATATGTACCTCCACCACAATATGTTCACTTGGTACAAGGTTATGTAGGTCTATTGGATTTGTTGTAACATGCGGATTCCACGAGCTATATCGGTGACTTTAGTTCCTTGATGAATCTCTTCGTTTCGGATCGTATCCCGTAACGACGAGTATATCTCTCTCCATAGCTCGCGGAGTGAATTTGAACCTATGCATCAGGCTTAGAGGCCACGTTTCGGCACCATCTATACTACAAGTAATCTATACTAATATTATAGAGGTAAAATTGTGTGTTTGTTTGTATGTTGGGGGTAATCTCTGGAACTACTGAACCGATTTCAATAATTCTTTCACAAATAGATAGCTACATTATCCGTGTCTAATATAGGCATTATTTTATTTTGAAATTTTTAAAAATAAAAATCTCTTATAAATCGAAGCGAAGCGAGGGCGGGTCGCTAGTGTGTTATAACTGACAGTTCGCGACTCTTCAATCACTGCGACAAAATATCGCCGCGAGAGACTTGTTCGTGTAGTAGGCGTTTTACACGGTCTCCATTTATTTCGAATAAATGATTATTGAGCTTTTGCAGATTGCCGTGTAGATTGCTCGGCGATACCTCATATAGCAAGCACTATTGAAATGAAATAGCGAGGATATCGGCGCGAGACTCGCTCGTGTAGTTGGCTCCAAGGAGAGTTTTAGAAAACTACTGAGTAAATTGATTAGTAGATTAGTATAATTAGTTAAATATTATCAATACAAAGACATTGCATACAAGTCTACGATAAACAAATAAAAAGTTTTTGGTTGTCCTGTAAAAATTGACTTAACATAGTTACGCGGCATTTGACACTGTTAAGATTTTAACTAACAAATATGATTGAACAGACCTGCCGTCATACTTAGGGTTGAGACAGAACACAGAACCCGGTACTGCAATAACAAACAACTGGAAAGGTCTCTAACCTCATCAAATGTCGCATAATATAACTCACTGGACAATAGAGCTGTAAACACACATGGAATAGATTGCCACAAGAAGTAATGGATATGGCAACAGCGGGGATTTTTAAATCGAGACTAGTTAATGGAGCCAATGGCAATGCATTTATTGATGTGTTGTAGTTATTTCAATGTGTAAGTTGTGGCAACACCAGAATTCCATACAAAATTAGCGACATAACATACGTGAGACTTCCATCTACGTTCATAAATTCCGTGGCGCAGACGAAGTCGCGGGCAACAGCCTAGTATAAAAACTAATACTATATAATATTATTAAGTTAATATAGAGGTATATATGTGTTATCTATCTATCTATACATATAATAAAATTGTAACAGGCCGATGTCTGTATATTAAAGATATTGAAAAAAAAACTATTATAATATGGGAGCAACAGAAGCCAAAACAACAGTATTTAGAAATTTTGTCTGTCTGCCTGTCTGTCTGTATGTTTGTACACGCATCACGCATAAACTACTGCATGGAATTGAATGCAGTTTTCACCGATGTATTGCTAGAGGTCTAACTTAAAATATAGGCTCCATTTTACCGCAGGAAAATATCTTATTCCGATTGTTTTAAATTTAATAAACCGAAGCGAAGTGAGGGCGGGTCGCTAGTGATAAATAAAATTAAATATTTTTTCAAATGACACCAAAAGTACTCGGAAAGCTAACTCTTTTAAAAAAAACAGTTTACTTGTTACATACCTTGAGGTAGCACCAGCCGCAACGTGTGAACTCCGAAGTAAACTTGGTAGGAAAGTCAGTGGTGAGGTTTTCTGCTATTTTCTGTGCCCAGTTGCGCCGTTCCGAGGCACTGGGGCTACTGAACATGACCCTGCGAGGCGCCCCACGGATCCCGTTCGAGGTCACTGATAGCTCGAAGCAATAAGAATTGTGTGTGGCACTGGCAACAATAATAATATAAATTAAATGGACAGGACTCTAGGAGGTTCACTAAACTGGATGATAGTCAGCCTATGCCTCTGCATTGCTGGATATAGACATCTCCCAAGGCTCTCCATCACACATGGTCTTCTCGTCCAATCATCACTGGTGAACTTGTTCAAGTCATTGGTTCACCTGGCCGAAAGGTTCAAGTCATTGGTTCACAGTTTGGTACATGACCTCCATTCGAAGACTCGCCTGGGTAGGTGTCAATGTGGCAGTCATATTTGATAACTGATAGGGTTATCAGATATCAATATCAAATATGACTGCCACTTTAACATGCTGGTTCTATGAGTTACGTTAATGACTTTAGTTATTTGATGATAGTATGGTATAGGTAAGATATTTCAGCTACTAAGCATCAGGCTGTGATTTCAAACCCTATAGTGATCCATAGTTTCTATTCAAATACACATATTTAATATCAGTTTCAAAGTAACAGACTCCAATAACACAGTAAGTATATTTAAGCATCATTTTCAAAAGTTCAAAATGTGGATGGAGATCACTGCTTATGGTATATATTCTTTTAAATGCATATTTTAAAAAGCTTAGTTTCAGTGTAATAGGCAACATTTAGTGTTATTGACATGGAGACGTAATAACTTAGTAAGTAAGTACACTTTATTGCACACCAAAGAATACAGCGAAAGTGACACAAAAAGAAGCAATGACCAAAGGTTTGACCACAGGTTTTTTTTTTCGGATTGACTAAATCCTTGTGGCCCTAGTGGCCTTTCAAGAGTCACGGGACTTGAAATTGACCACAGGTCAAAACCTGTTTGTGAGATGCAGAAATCCCAATGACACCAAGGGGTTAAATACCCAAATATATAAAAGGTAGGCTAAAATAATCTCTTCCAGACAACATTTGGGTGGGAGGAGATGTGTGCATGGTGCATATGCACATGTGAAGCAAGATAATGCTCTTTAATTTCAAATTTAGTTTCTTTTAAATAGTATGAAAAAAAATTGAACTGATTAAAGTTATTTCAATATAGTCAAAACTCTCAATAGCAAATCTCAAGGGACCAAACAATTTCTGCTGTTATGAGTTTACTTTATGAGGCAAAAAACAAAACATGTTCGCGATATTTACATGTTTAATTCAAAAAGTAAATTATGTAGTAATTATTACACATTAATACTAATTTTAAATAAAAACTTACAAAACAATCATTTAAAGTAATCAGTCATCTTAGTTTTAACTTTTTTGCTGTACCAATATTATGCCTGTATTTTTTTTTATAGTGTGTCTATATTGTTTTTGGAAAGCTAGGGCCATGGTAGATGCACAAAAGGCAAAGTGTTTACCGACATCACTTTTCTTTTCTTCCTGTTCTACGGCATATATCAAAGCTACTTTTTGATTAACACACAGAGACTTTCTTTTAAAACCCATTTTCACTTCACTCTTAGACTGCAAAGTTAAGACTGATAATGTGTTTAGAATCTAATCCTAAGTAAGCCTATTGATTCGGCTTTATGTACCTATTAGCTTATTTTAGGTGTAAAGTGCCATAAAACAAATCTGATTGTTGGCCTTTCCATCCACCAGTAAAAATTAGATCACAGAATAGATAAAAGAAACACAGATGTTCATGTGCATTGTCTGCTTTGGGCTGTGAATCCAGAGACAAGTTTGAACTTACCGAAAGCGAATAATTGGCAATATTACACAGGAGTGCTTTCATAAATGTGGTATGTTTTTATGTTAAAACGGGTGACTAATGCGTCTAAGCAAACAATCAATGTATGAAGCAAACTGTAAACCAAACAAATGCATGTGATAATGATGTTAAAGTGAGTTTTTCATAATATTGTATTTTGCTATATAGCGGGTTTTGACTGTATTTAAATTCCTCTTTAGATTATGTGAAATACTTTAAAGATATAATGTTGACATGCATCATTTACTAATCTATTTGAAATAACATACTCTTACCTGGATGACAGGGGTAAGATGATCTGCACAGAGTAAATGTTGTCCAACGTGTATGCTTCCTTCAAAATAGTGTTTGTAGGGTCAGTGTAACACATCATCTTCTGGTCAGAGAGCACACAATACCTCGTCTGTGAGTTCTTAAACAGGTCCTCAACTCCTCCGGAGACAATCCGGGTCAACATGCCACTATAGTAAGGCATTGGTAATGAATTGACAGTAGGCCTTTCAACAACATCAACTTTTTGGACTATCTGTTTAGATTTATTTAAAACATTATCTAATTTCAAAATATGGGAAAATTTCTGTATGACAGAATTTGATGGCCTTGACTCTTCTACAGACAAAGGTTTAACTGTATCATTAGTGACAAACCAATTAGAATTTCTATCTTTATCTTTCTCTTTGTCTGTGGTAGGTCTATGTTCAGTTTCATTTGGGAAAAGGCTGTCGGAGCGCTCAGGAGGTGTAGGTGGATTGAAATAATCTCTTTCCCCAAAATCAAAGCTTTCATGGTTACTATCCGAGGAAACAATTATGCCATATGTGTCGCCTGTCAAAAATTCCTCAAGTAAGAGGAGTTCATTGCTCACTCCTTGATACTTGGATACCGAAGGGCTCGTATTCAGGGGATCAAATTCAAATATAGTGCTCTTACTTGGTCTTTCGTTGGCTTTCACTTTAGAATTCATTTCATATGGGAGAGTCCAATTTTCATACAAAGAGTTCTGTTTCATGTATTCCATGTTTTCTCTTTTCTTTCTTCTCTCTGGTACTTCAGGGGCTGAGACTACACTGATGATACTGTTTGATCTTGATGGCTTTGGTGTATCATAAGTCAGTTGCTCATTTGACTGTTCAAATTCTCTACTGTCACGAGAAAAGTTACTTACTGTGTCTGTATTAGAATCAGAATTATTTGAAAACAGCGACAGGTCATCCAAGTGTGATGAATTCAAATTGAGTGATGGCAAGTCATGTGGCATTTGTTTATCATTTTCATTGTGATACCTCTTCTGTTCAAGCAATGGTGAATGGAACTGTATGTTATCAAATAAGCTGACATCAACGGCAGGCATAGATACACACCTTTCAACATCATCTTCATCAACATTATCAGTTTTCCTTGATCTCCTTAACCTTAGACCTGCAGTCCTAGTGCCTTCTATGACTGACTTTGTAACGGAATCCCTCACGGCCCGTGACGTCGTGATAGTCTTCTCTAGAGTGCCTTTAGCGAATTTCGAGCTATCTATCAAAGACTTTTCTATTTTCTCATTAGCTGACTTGGCAGATGTGCTGACCTTCAAAGCAACATCCTCTGATATTTGTTTGGATACAGTACTAATTGAGCGTAATATATCCGAGGCTGTTACCTTATCGTTAGTCGGGGGAACCTTAGTCCTCGGCAAAGGTACTGGTCTCTTTAAAGGGTCGTTTTGCGGAAGAAATGCGCTTCTCGGCATCGGCACAGGCGGTGTATCCATCGGGGTGGAAGTAGCACGAGTTTTAAACACGAAATTAACTATTAAGAGGTATACGATGACATTGTTCACTCACAAATACACTGCAACAAAAGTGAATGACTCACTGCGAGAACACTAAACAAAGTACTCATTGATTACGTTGACCTAGTTACGGTCAAATGATAAAAAAGTTCTCATAGAAAAGAGTTAACATTCCATTGAAACAGCCTCGCGAGAAAGAAACCGGAAAAGAGGAAAATATAAACAAAATAAATAAATAAAGAAAGTAAGACAGTGCTGAACTGATCACTGAGTGCGACGTACGTCGCGAAACATAATGTTTTTACTCTATGGTCTGAATATTTGTCAAAAAAAATATTGTTCGTTTTACGCTGTTGCCTTTTGAAATGTCAAAATTAGTTGTACAACAGATGCCAAAATATATACTTTTTTTTTAATAGACTAGTGGTCGGACAAGCAAGCGGTCCCACGTGATGGTAAGTGTTACCGCCGCCCATGGACACCTGCAACACCAGGGGGCATGCGGGCGCGCCGCCAACCTTGCATAATCCTATTCACAGCTCTCTTGAAGAACCCCATATCGTAGCTTAATGGAAAGACCTCTTGAGGCAGTTCGTTCCACAGCCTACGGGTTCGCGGTATAAAATAATTTTTGGAGCGAACAGTGCGCGACACCTCCGTATCGAGGAAATGCGGATGGACCGCACTTCTGTGACGGGAGGTGCGGTTGTAGAAACCCGAGGTGGGAATTATATCGAACAATTCCTCAGAGCATTCCCCATTGTACAGGAGGTAGAACACACAGAGAGACGCAACGTCTCTCCGAATGCTGAGCGGTTCTAAACCGCCCGTGAGAGTGGGATCGTCGACAATACGAACAGCACGTCGTTGGATGGAGTCAAATGGGTCCAGTTGGTATTTCGGTGCGCCGGCCCAGAGATGAGAGCAATACTCCAAATGGGGCCTCACTTGAGCTTTGTAAAGCATAAGGAGTTGCCCAGGGGTGAAGTACCGCTTCGCTCTGTTCAGCACACCGAGCTTTTTGGAGGCCATTTTGGCCTTATTTTCCAGATGACCCCTAAATTCGACTTTGCTGGAGATGTAATATCTTTTTGACAGAACTTATTCACGTACATTTTTAATCTAATCTTTTCAAATCAAATCATTTATTTGCAGGAATATGGGTATCATATACTATAATTTTACATAAAGATGATTAAGTTCAGTTCCTAAAGGTGAAAAAACTCAGTACATTACATATTCTACCTATCAGGCATGCAAATTATTAAGTAAATAATAATAATATCATTGTCTTCATGAACCCGCCCCGTAACAGAACCTTTACCAAACGTCCAGTAAGTACGTCGAACTTTAGCCGACGTTTCCCTGGAATTGGATAAACAGGACCAGTGCTAACCGAAAGCGCTAAATATTCTCTACGGAAACGGTGTTTCAAATCAGTATTTAGCTTCCTCTTAAAGCACCGGCGGGCTGATAAGTATGACCTGATCATCTGTTTCCATCTAGGTTGTGCGAGAGACTTTTCTAATTTATGAGTAGATAAAGTAAAGCGACGATGCGCTAATTTACGTTCCTCCTTTGCTCTATTCATATTCACCGTCGCCACATGTGAAAGAATGCTATCACGCAGTTCTTTGGAATAGGGCCTATGAAATAAATGAATCGAGTTGAGAGAATACGTGGGTTCTTCTGCGAAGTGCGTTACCTGGCTAAATCAACTCGGAAATATTAAATGAGTTTGCTCATTTGACGTTTTGGGGGAACCCGTAAAGTAAGGTTGTGTGTTTGTATTGATTAACAATTGATTATTGTAAAAATTGTGCATTGTGGGATTTATGGTTTAGGAATGTGTCAACAGAATGAAATGAAACCCTCGTTTACATTCAACCACCGCTACTGCTCCTCGCGCTGCTGTATTTATTGCCCAAAATATTTCTATGGCAGCTTCGAACGCAGTGAGTGTTTACATTCTGCCTTCATACTTACTTCACTTTCAACTCTCGACAATGACGGATATTTAAATTGTTGCTGCGTCAGCGCTCTGTTTATATAGTTTAGATAATTATGCGAGTGTTTTAAATAAAAATAAAACACAAAAAAGACGTCGTCGTCAGAGGAGATGGTGAATGATATCAATCCACCGTAATAGAACAATGTAAGTATATGTTATAAAATATATTTATATACTGTAACACATAAAATATATGTTTTTATGTGTTGTTGTGTATGTGCTAATGATCTTTTTTTTTTATTTCAGAAGCAGTATGTAGAATATTTTAAAGGAGCTGACATATGAGGAATCTGGAGAATTTACTAACTTTTGCAGAATGTCACCTACAGATTTTGAATTCTTGCTAAAATTGAATCTATAATTTTCTTTTTTCTTTTTTAATAAAGGTCTAACCAAATGTAGCCATGAGCGATTTTAACTCTACTATTGTAATATTATCCAATTTATCACTTATTGTTTTCCACGCATCATGAACTTTGTGTCTAATTTTGTGATTTTTATCAGAAGGATCCTATATAGCTCGCTCAATTGCATAAAGTTCTAGGAATTCAATGATTTTATCGTTACTCCACTCGGGTGGCATAATAAATAAACAAAAAGATATCGTTATACAAAACCACTAAACAAAATAAAATAACCAAAAAGACGTCCATATGCTTCACGCGCTAGGCGACAAGTGAGCGATAGAGCAGCATGTAAACCATATATGGGCAACAACCAGCCCGCGGGCCGGATCCGGCCCGCTGTAAGATATGATCCGGCCCGCGAGACATTTTGAAAAAACCCAATTAAAAAAATATTACATTAGGTACTTATACTCACGGGAGTGACAGTGAGGCGGCAAACATCAAATCCTTTGATGTTTGCCGCCTCACTCTTTGATAATCGCCGCCACTCGGCTTGCTCGATCAAATTCTTTGAGGTTTGCCGCCTCACGGGCGACACATCAAAAGATTTATTGCTTCTCAATTATTCTAAACTAGTTTATTCCAGATTATCCCTTCATTTTGCCTATATAAGCGGGTGGATGGCCCGAAGTCCGAACGTTAGTTCAGTTCTATTTGAGCTACCGAGGTGATATCTTGGACAAGCGATATCCTAGCGAACTGCTCGAGCCGTCAACTTGCTTTGTGACTTTGTGTGCATCTTGAGTGGTTACTAACTATAGTTTGTTATTAAGTTTATTGAACGAAAAGTAAACAAAAATGATGTCTGGTGGAAAGAAACGAAAAGTAGATACAGAGGGTCGCCAGTTTCAAGAAAAATGGACTGAAGAATTCTTTTTTATCTTGCACAATGGTAAGCCTATTTGTTTGCTGTGTAATGAATCCATTTCAGTAATGAAAGAATTCAATATAAAGAGGCATTACTCAACTAAGCATGCTACGCTGCACTCACTGACAGGACAATTAAGAACAGACAAAATCCAGAAGCTTACCGCAAATTTGGAAAAACAGCAAAAATGTTTCATAAACAAAGAACACAACTTGATAATGTTTTGAAAGCTAGTTTTATAGTTAGCTCAAAATTGGCAAAGGCATTAAAACCATTTGCCGAAGGAGAATTTATCAAGGAGTGTATGTTAGAAGTTTGCGGTATTTTGTGCCCTGAAAAGAAAAATGAATTTGAAAAAATTAGTTTGTCAAGACGAACTGTTGTTCGACGTATAGAAATGATGGCTAATGATATAAAAACAACATTGACTGACCGTATGGCTGGTTTTGAATCATTTTCCATAGCATTAGACGAGAGCACCGATTTGTCTGACACAGCTCAACTGGCTATATTTATTCGAGGTGTTGATAAGGAGTTCACTGTTACTGAGGAATTGCTTGCTTTACAGCCGCTAAAAGGAACCACTACAGGAGAGGATATTTTTATTGAAGTTCAAAAGGTATTCACAAGTTTTGGCTTGCCATGGTCAAAATTAATTGGAGTATGCACTGATGGTGCACCTTCTATGGTCGGCTTACGTAAAGGTTTCATCGGAATTTTGAATGAAAAAGCAACAGAATTAAATGTGCAAAAAGATGATTTGATAGTCCTTCATTGCATTATCCACCAACAGAACTTGTGTTCTAAGTCCATTCGACTCCAGAATGTTATGAATGTGGTCGTAAAAACCATAAACTTTATTCGATCCCGAGGGCTTAACCATCATCAGTTCAAGGCGTTTTTGGATGAAATATCAGCTGAATATAACGACGTAACATATTATTGTGAAGTCAGATGGCTGAGCAAAAGAAAAATGTTGAAACGGTTTTACGAGCTTAGAAATGAGATAGCAGACTTTATGAAAATAAAAGATAAACCACTATCTGAATTAAGTGACCCAAAATGGATATGTGACAGCATTTCTGGTCGATCTTACAGGCTATTTGAATGATTTAAATTTGAAACTTCAAAAACAAGGACAGTTAGTAAATGATTTGTACAGCCATTTGAAAGCGTTTCAGATCAAACTACGCTTGTGGGAGTCACAGATGCTGTCTGGTAACAGTTACCATTTCAACACGCTCTCTGCGTATGAAAATATTGCTTATGCTCAATATGCTGAAGAACTCAAGTTACTGTCGGAACAATTTTCAAACAGATTTAGCGACTTCAAAAACATGGAAGACTGTTTCAGTTTATTTGCTACTCCTACAAAATATAATGTACAAAATGCTCCAATACACTTACAAATGGAGTTGATCGAGATTCAAGAAAACTCACTCCTAAAATCCAAATTTGAAGACGTAGAGTTGTGCGATTTCTACAAAAAATACCTAGAAAAAGACAATTTTCCGCAGCTTAGAAAATTCGCAAGAAGATTGATTTGTGCGTTTGGCAGTACTTATAAATGCGAACAGTTCTTTTCATTGATGAAAGTTAATAAATCAACACATCGTACAAGACTGACTGACGATAATTTGGAAAATTCTTTACGTCTTTGTATCAGTGGAATTAATCCAAATATCGATGGATTAGTTTCCCAAATTCAAGCTCAAGTGTCTCATTGATTTCGGTGTATTTAACTTTCGTAGTTTGTAACAATTGCAAATTTAACGATTTAATTATAATGTACCATTTTTTTTAATTTCATTTTGTTATTTTAATAAATTGTACTATAATAACATTGTCGTATTATTTCATGTCTAATATCTATCGCAAAAAATATTATCACTACTTTAAAATGCACTAAGTACTTTTAAACGCGGCCCGCGAACGTATTTGCACGCTAAAGTTTGGCCCTCAACATGTCAAAGGTTGCCCATACCTGGTTTAGAAGTTAGAAGCCTCTGCCGTGAACAACACTATGGTAGAATGAACACATGAAACAAACATTATTTTCGACACTGTTTTCGCGTTTTAAAGCAAATGGTGTTTCACGGTTGTAAAGTATATTTAGGGCATCGATATGTTATCAAATCTAATTTAGAGAGTAGGATACGAATCCGTAGCAAACTGAAAATTGTCCCAAGGGTTGATTTTAAATAGATTTTCGGAGTCTTTTTGGCTTCCCGAGAAATAAAGTTGAGTTTTATTTTATTATTGTAAAAATGTGTATTGTAGGAGTTGTGGCTAACAATTCAACGTAAATTTTAGACGGTTAGATTAGGTATTTATGAAAATGAGTTGGATGTTCGTGCGTGAGTGAAGGAACTCTGTTGTCGCGCGTTGTTTTCTTTGCTTATTTTTCCTCTTCTACGTTTCATGTAAGTGAGTACCTGCCTCATATTAATAATTATTATAATAAGAATTTAACGTAACTTTTAGACGGTTGGATTATTGAAAAAGACTATCCAAGTCGTAACGGAAATTCGTTAATGAAATTTTTGTAATACTTCTCGTTCGTTGTTTTTTTTTTAGTGATAGTTTATTACATATAAAGGGCCTAGTGTTAGTGCATAATGTTTGTGATATATAAAAGCGTGAACTGCATTTTTCGTGTTCTGCCGTGTCCTTTACTGTGCGACTCCTATTTCGACGGGACTGGACAATGCCGCGATAAAAATAATAATATTTTTGAAATGTTTAGTATTCCTTTTTAGTACGTTTTGGTCGATTTATTTATGTACATTTATTTATTTAACAGTTTAGAATGACAGACGTTGGCACACTTCTGGACGCGCTGCTTTTCTTTAGAGATTTATTATTTAGGAAATGGTTGGGAAAATGGAACAGGATGGGCTGGGTAGCTCTGACTGATCTCACTCACTACCGCAACATGTATATACATTGGGGAAAAGGATAAAGTGGGAATTGCAATACATTTTACTGTGAGAATTAATACAAAGTAGAAAAAGAAATTGGACTGTATTTTGCAGCTTATTTTATATAGGTACCTACTCATCGTGGTATTACAGGCCTAACTAATGATAATAACATTTGTACATGCTTTCTAAGTAATATTTAATTGTGCTTAAAATTGGTTCTGCACTTCCGAAAGAATTAACAAACTTTTAGAAATTTAATCTACTTAATATCACACAATAATGCCACGCCTCTCAGTGTCCAGTGTCTGGGGTTGCTGTCGGTCTCGAAGTCTATAGAACCAACGTATTTAGCATCTGTCCTCTGGGGCTTCCTATAGATGGGACACTCGTAAAGCCGGGGGTCCTTCCCCGCCGTGGTGTTGATGGCGAAGATGTATATAACAGGCATTTGTTCATACAGAACCTTGGCCTTAGATTCTATGAGTTTCCCGGACTTTCTGTCTAGAGACGCACCTGTAAATAAATGTGTGGAGAACTCCACAGTGATCAGATTTCTTACCGAAAGAGTACGGAGCTGTAAAAAGACTTATGAATTATGGTCTGTTCGCCTTAAGAATACGGTGACTTGTAACAATTGTAAGACAGTACCTCAGAAGAATTTCATTTTTTAATTTCAGAATATAATGTTACTTATGCTTGCATTATAAATGTTACTAATGCGTTTCTTCTAAGGAAGGCAGAGTAAGCGTCACCTTTTTTGCCCGATCGGATTTTTTAAAGGTGAATAAAGGAGAATTCCTAGGTTTGTACACGAGTCACGACTCATCACATCTCAGCCTCACACAATATTAATAGCAAATCGTTACGAAACACGATAAATGCCTAATTGTGCTAATAAATTGTTTAAAATCGTCAAAACAGAGTCTAGAAAGACGTTTTGTTTCATCGGTGAGTGATTTCCTGATCGCTAAAAATTACTCATGACGTAGTCGTAGGTACAAAATTATTGAATAAGTGACACACTCGATTTCCATGCAATTTCACGTACCTACGTTGTCTATCTATTTATATTGATGTTTTTACAATGATGGACGTAATGATAGGCACCATTTGGATGGCCGCGATACAGTAGTGCCTAGTACTACTACTGCCTAGGCCTAGTAGTGCGTGGTCTTTGTGTTACTTTAGCTTAAGTTAATTTTGGAAAGATGTTTTCTATCAGTGAATCTTGGGGCGAATGGTAAAGGATAACAAATGAAATAAAAAGTGGATAGTACTTCTTTGTACCTTCGAGGAACAATCCATGTACATAAACTCCTTCGGCAGGCCCTTCATGCACGTCCTCACGATTTAACTTTGTGATGAGGTTCTGAAGGACCACAGAGTCGAGAGCCCAACCTTTGTGACTTCTTGTCACCTCCTAAAAATAAGCATGAGGAGCGTTGTGAAATAAGTTCCATTCCAATAGCCTACGTTTGGGATGCACGATACGATACGATACATTCAAGTGTCGATACAAACGCACGTGGCGTCTTGGCTCGGCCACAATGTCCGACAAGACCGAAAGAGTTATGAAAAAATGTATACATTAAATGTACTCTTAGTACGTACTTTAAATGTATAAATGTAGGTACCCTTAATTGTGAATGAATGAACATCCTTACGATCTAGTGGTCGCAAATAGTTGAACTGTAAACAAAGTAAATGTGCCTTAATTGAACTTTACTGACCATTGAAATTCTTTGCAAAAAATATCGAATTATTAGATAATGTACATGTGTACATTGTTTTTGTGTGCGTCGTCGGGAGTCCAACTGAAGGTTCTCAAGTTTACACAAACACTAAAACAATGTACATGTACGAGCACAACCACTATTAAGCGTAATATAAAGATGTGAGATAGAACTATAGGTACCTGTCTCATGGCGGTGAGGAAGCCCTGCGGATTGAAGAAGCCTGTCATCCAGAAGGCGTGAGGGCGGCCGTTGCGAAGCCACGCGCGGTACTGCTGCTCGCGCTCCAGCAGCTCCGTGTACCAGAAGCCTAGAGTTGCTGACTCCCACGACACCTCAAAAAGAATATAGTATAATTTGAAAGATCCCTAAGGAATATACTTTTTGCAGGAAACTGACTATAGAATTTGGGAAAAGATGGGAATGGGAAAAGGTTGGGAAACACCAGTGTTTCCCAACCTTTTTTTACCAGCGACACGCTTCAAAATTATTTCGATTTTTGCTACACATCCGAAATTTCAGGGCCAACAAGTAAGAAATTTTACACATCTATACTAATATAATAAAGAGGTAAAATTGTGTGTTTATAGGTATGTTGGGGGTAATCTCTGGAACTACTGAACCGATTTCAAAAATTCTTTCACAAATACGAAGCTACATTATCCGTGTCTAATATAGGCTACATTTTATTTTGAAATTTTGAGAGAAAGAATCTTATAATCCGAAGCGAAGCCAGGGCGCGTCGCTAGTTATTTATATAATATTAACATGTAAAATCTCAGATAAGGTTGAAAATTTCAAAAGAACAATAAAATAGTTAATTATGTGAGCGGAAGAAAGAGAAAGAGATCAATGATTGTTTGCTGTTGCGCAGTTAACGTAGTTAACGTAATAGTAGGTAGGTAGGGCAGGTACCTACATATTCCCTTTGCTCACATTTTGTAGTAGCTATTGGTACCCAGGATAGACTTAGAATTTAATAACTATTATATAAAAATACGTTAAATTTAAACTTGAACTCACATTGAAATAATAAGATAAATAAAGTAACAACTTATACCTAATATTATGTTTTCTTTCAAAGTATCAAATTGTTAGATTTGCGTTAGATTCTGGGTTCTTCCTCTGGGCATAAGTTTATATACCATGTGATGGATGTGCATATCTATAATTTAGGCGCATACATACAAATATTATGTTGTTAAATAAATAAGTATGCATAAAAATAAATGTTTACTTTCCTTTTGTAACCGTGGCGTCCCATAAAACATGAATGAAGGTCAAATCTATTGTAATTATCAATATTTTATTTTAAGACATTACTAACCTTCAACCACTTTTGCGGTATACGAGCATCATACATAGCGTCCAATGATTCTCTCAGGCCCTGACTCATCACGATGGTCCCATCTATCGCCAACTTCAAGTCGCACAGTGTGGACTGCACTGTCTTTATCACACGTTGTATTCTATCAATCTCTTGTCTAAAACAATTAATATGTTAATGTTCAATATTCACATAACTACTTTTAGAAATATATGCGTAATTTAAAATAAACTTCAATTCATATAAAAAACTAAATAAATGTACAAAACTATTATGTAAAACTAAACTACATCTAAGTAACTAAAACTACATCTTTACCAAATACACGTAACATACACAACAATTAAGATGCAATTGTTTCCAATTTAGCTGTATTTTAACTACGTACCGTAAAAATATATTCATAGGTAGGAAAGCGCCCATTTTCAGCAGAGCCTCCCTAACCTCAAAGCTGACATATTGTTTGGGCAACTTCTCCAACATATCTTCGGCTAAACGATAAACGATACTTTCTCTGCTCTCACCACCTTGACTGCCACCTTCTTTAGGCTGCACGCTCAATATCGTGTCCAAGATATCCTTAGCGCTGTTAATCTGGTATGTTATGTCTGCATTACTGTGCAATCCAAAAACTTCTGGAGTATCAGTTAAGGGCAGTTGGTTTATATAATCAACATACCCTTGCAGATTTCTCGTCTGTGGCACTTTATACCCTTTGTAGAACTCAAAACCTGGTCTGAGTAGGACATCGCAGAACCACACGTTAGTAAATGTCGTAAGCAAACGTTTATCGAAGTCGTCAGTCACTCTACCGCCATATTGGACTTCCCCGAGCATGTAGCAAATAGTCGGCCAGGATATACCTTTCTTGGGATCAATTTCGTCCAAATGATTTTGTACGAACTGAACGCTGGCAGCATAATCAGCTTGGTTGAATTCATATGGAACATTCCACCCTAGCGGTCCAAACTTCCTTCTTTCCTGCACTATGGTGTGCAAAAAAGCGACGGCATACAAAAGAGGTGGCCACTGTGATAATGACGAGTAATCAAGAGTATCTTGTGTAATATTTTGGTAGGTTCGCTTCATACTGGCTCTGATGCCTTGAGGTGGTTCGTTAGTAAATTTAATTGCCATTTGCAGTAAGCCAATTGGGAATTCGGTGTGTACTTCAGTGGTGAGCCAGAGGCGAAAGCTTTCCTGAATGTGTTCGGTTTCTATAAGTGCGTCCATGGCTTCCACGCAGAAGGGTAGCGACAAATGGATATTCTGAAGTAACACCCAGCCTCCTTCGTTCATCGAATCTGATATCATCTTTCGAGCAACAATTTCTTGGCCTTGTCCCATTGATACTGCTTTAAGTGCTGAAAAACATATTTTTTTAACGTTTGTGCCTCATAATTATAACATAGTACCATAGTATCTATTGGCGTATGTACAGATTCATAGTATATATACCTAAGCTTATGATCATTTAGCAAATCCCAATACCATTTTTTTTTTTTTATTTATTTATTTATATCGACCAACTCAGGATCATAACATTTTTTTGATCATATTTTATTGTTAGTAAGACTTAATTTAAAAATGTCTTAGCCTATAGTTAGTAGCACACAGAATATAAACAAAATATAAATTAAAATTAAAATTATACAAATTTATTTGTCAGCACATGTACCATACAACAACGGTTCATGTACTGACAGTTGAACTTGTTCGAAAACATTTCCAAGATACCGTTGGCGCTGGCCCGGACCCTGCGCATCAGGGATGCACACCGTTTGCCCGCGCCCCGGCGAACATCCCCGACGCGCTACAAAATCGGGGCAACCCCATCAGCATCCTGAATGCGTTATTGTATTGCACGCGCAGGGCGCCATACTGTCTTTGGGTATAATTAACCCACAGGCTGCTCGTGTAGAAAGATGTGCAAAAAGCTCTAAACAGAGTGATCTTGACTTCGGTGGAGCAACGAGCAAACCTGCGAGCTATCATGTTGGCTCTCACAGACAACGCCCTGTGCTCCCTTTCAATGTCTGCATCGTCTCCCAGGTCAGAGGTTACCACATGTCCGAGATACTTAAACTGTTCTACTCTCTTTAGTGGGGTTCCCTTCAGTTTAATAGGTAGAAAATCATGTGGATCTTTGTTTCTCGCCCGAAAGACCATACATTCACATTTGTTTTCGTTATATTTTAATCCATGACTGGCAGCATATGTTTCACAGATGCCTAACAATTTACTAAGGCCACAGACAGAGGCACTCAGCAGCACCATGTCGTCCGCGTAGCTAATATTGTTCACACACACATTGTCAATATGGCAGCCGACACGAGTACTGCAGAGCTCCTCTATAAGTGCGTTTACGTACAAGTTGAAGAGCTTAGGTGAGGTCAACCCCCCCTGTCTCACCCCACACTCCAACCCGTACGGCTCAGAAAACGCACTCGCCCATTTCACGACATTGACCTGGCTCCCATACCAGTATTTAAAAATATTATTCAATTCTGTTGGCCACTTGATACTTTCCAGTTTCTGCCACAAGATGTCATAGCAAACCAGGTCAAATGCCTTCGATAAATCGAGGAAACAAGCATAAATAGGTGTTTTTCGGTCAGTATAGTACTTGACAGCCCGCTTTAAACAGAAGATGCCATGGCATTATGGGATTCTGAAAATTAAAGTTTTAAATCTTTTTGAACCCCAGAACACAGTTTTGAGAGTAAAACAAATAGAAAAGCAAACGGTATAGCTGAATGTATACTAATTTAATGCGTGAATTAGTTACAGATTTCCTGAGACTTCGCCAATGCAGCTATCTGAATAGATGGGTCTGATCCAATGGAGAGAATGCAGATGAGGGGCGTGCGTGGCTCGGACTCCTCCCACGTCGCCTCCAAGTTGAGGATGCAACCCTCTCCGTACTCTGGACCTAGGGAGTCTAAACGAAATTACTTCTTTAACATGTTGATATGCCTCTCAAACAATTCTATGCAAAAAAATATATTCTTGTTAAAAAAGGATTTCTATGAACCCCCAATAACTTACCGACAATATATTTCCTGGCTTGTGAAAGCGTGCGATCAGGACTCCACGATCTGATTAGAAGAAGCTTACGGAATACGTCAAGGCTTTCTTGATAGCCACTAGGAATGTTCTCCTCTTCGGGCTTAGCTTTTTCATACCAATGTCGCCATTCTTTTTCATTTGAAGATATCTGGAAATAATAATAATTATAGTAATAAAACATAGTTTAGTAAGCTCTATCAATCTATCTCTAGCTCTATCTGACGTACAATTGTAATTACAATGTACGAGTAGGTACATTATAATTTACTTAGCAGTCTTTCTAACCACGTGAAATATGATTGAATTTAAAATGCAACTTACTCTGCTCAAAACATCAGAAAACGTCTCTAATTTACTAATTTCGACTAAATTCAGCCATGTTATGTCCAAAATCCACTTAAACGGTTTGGGAGTAACGGCGTTTAGATCAAGGGATGCCCCTCCCTTCACGAAGGCCACGAATTCATCGTGAGAAATCAGTTCTCGCTGACAGTCAATTTTCATCGCTAACATCAGCGTGAATAATGCCTTGTGCCGTTCATACAAGCTTCGCAATGTAAATGCCCATACTTCGTGCGTTAAATATTTCAGAATAATGTTTATACGCTCTTCCGTTGCGTTACTTTTTGTGGACTTGGTTATAGAATTGTCAAAAATATTCAGAAACTGCTTCAATGAATTCTGATACATTAGGTTCACATTACTCATTTCTACTATCAGGAAGTACAGTATGGAGCCTCTTGCCGCGACGGCTCTAAATTCTTCTCGGGCTTTTATAATCTTCTTCTCTGTGACTTCAGCTACCTTCAACTTTTCGTTTACCTCCTCAGCTGTTGTTTTAGTTATTTGTAAAACTTGAATGAGCGCCTCATCGTCCACCAGAGATCCTTCTGATGATGTCAAGCGGCAAAGCAAATTGCTTTCTAATTCTTTCATACTTCTTTGATTTTTCATAACAGACTCAAACAAAGCGACTCGCTCCTCTTCTAAGTCAGATTTTTCCATTAATATAACTCGCCCAAGTAACTGATCTTCTAGTCCTTGCATTGTTACCGTGAAGTCTATTATAGAGGTCTTAGCACTTATTTCTGGGGAGTAAGCCGGGTTAGGCAATTTAGTAGTGATATATAGCATAAATCCAGGCATGACATCACATTCTTTATCACCCACGATAACTTTTTCTATAGAACCAGATTTTATAAAATTCTTTTCTAAAACATTATCAATTACAGGATCCAATTCGACACCAACATCTTCAATCAACAGTGGTCTACCTAGGGACAAGCTGTCCTCTAAGTGTGTACGAAAATATTTGTGATTCAGGGATGTAATTTGAAGCTCATTAGTACTTTCTTTATTTTTAATCCAATTTTTACCTTGACTCTGAGGGTCAACTAGCAAAGGGTACGAACTAGACTTCGTTACAATAAGCGCATTCTGCACTGAGAGGTCGTCATTTGGAAGACCCTGAAGCGTCCATTCCGATATAGTTGCATTTTCAACCAACATGTTCGTTATATTCAAATTGTCTGTTACAGGTATTTGTTTATTTTGCAGTATTCCCATCCAGGTATTGAACATACTATTTCTAAACTCCTGATTGTAGGGACCACAGTAAGATAAAAATCCGGTAGCTAGTACAACATCTCCAACGAGTCTTCCCAGTTGTTCTTTGAAATCTTTACTTTGCTGAGTCCATCTAATTTTTTCGCCACCCAACCCATTGATGAGTGCAGTCGCTGCAGTCATTTTTCTCAAGCACACATTGGCAGCATCCGTTAATTGTTGTTTTTCAGAAACAGCGGACTCATACTGTTCTTTTACTTTTCGAAGTGACATTTCTCTTTCTTCAAGCTGTCTCTCCGCTGAAGCTAAATCTTCCATGGCTAACTGTAACATTTTATTGCTTATATTAATATACTGTAAAATAATTCAAAATATTCAATAATGTAAGATAATTTTAATCGTTTAGTTATCTATACATTATAAGGACGAAATGTCCCGACTGACTGACTGATTCATTATTGCCGAGCCGAAGCTGCTGACATACGTATTCACTAAGGAATGATTTTTAGAAATTTTACTGTGAAAAGGGGGAAAAAACTGAGAAAAGATGTTTTTATGCAATGCGTGTATCTCAAGAACTATTTAAGTTAGACTTCTCATTTCAAATAATAAAACACGTCTATCGCCGTTATTTGATATTTGACTTGGATCAGTTTAAATTGATTAAGTGATAAACTATTAACCCACTTAATGGGGGAGAATGAGTGCAAACTAGATGACCCTTGTTTAATAATATATTTCTGACCTTCAACCTAGCTTCTTGAAGCAGCAAATTAGCTTTTAGAGGCAGTACTTCTTTGTTGACACTGTGGAAGAATGCCATAGCTTTAGTCCAAGAGAGCAAACCAGCGACATCACCACACACTCGCTTCGCTGTGTCCATGTTATAATCCTCCATCTCGAAGTACGGCAAGAGATGTTCCACCATCTCGTTATTGATAATGTCTTTTGGATAGTTTTGCAATTGGAGTAAAAATGTAGTGCTGGCCATCATCTGAAAATGATCAAATGTCTATGATAACACTGTATCTAATACAGACTAACATATATTTGAAAATTAATAAAATGTAACCTTTAGGGACTCTGCCCACGACGGCTTTGGACATGGTGCAGCAGTATCTGATATTACTGAATGTAATCTTCTTTGAAACAATATTAAAACACAGTCCATAATCCTCATGATGAGATGCGGTGGCCGACCAAGTTTTCTTACTGTAGCTATGTGAGCTGGTTTTATAGTATTTAAAGCAGCTTCAGCCTCTTCAAGAGCAGGTTTTGCAGCTTCTAATTTTCTCTCAGCTTTCTCTTTCTCTTCTGCAATGTACGCTACTAATGCTTCAGCTTTTTCCTTTACTATTTGTACCTGGTTTTTTACTATCTCAGCCTGCATTGCTCGTTCCGTTACCTCTGTCAAAACTCGATCGGCTTTTTCTGACGCCAATGCTAGATCTTGTTCCATAACGGCTAAATCTTTCTTTAAAACTTCCACCGAGATCGATGCTTCACGGAGTTTCTCTAATCCAGTGTCCATTCGTAATGCTCCATCACCGAGTTCTTTTTGTTTCATTTGATAAATCGTTTTATAGCCTCCGATGAAATTAAGATACGACTTTGGTGTCACATGGGAGGAACGACGGAATCTTTGAAAATATTCCGCGGACACGTTAGACACGACATCTTGTATTGTACCTAACACAGTGACAAGTTCTTTTTTTACTTCTTTGGTGCACTCTATTTCAAATTCAGCCAGAAAGTGATCTGCCACTGAGACCAGGGCATCCTTAGGCCATGGTTGGAACCAATCGATTGTACACCCTGATATTAGTGCTGGGAAGCGAAGTGCACGATATCTAAACGCTTCGCTTACCTGAAATAAATAATTAATTAACATATAGGGTGGTGAACTACTTGACAAAATAAAAGTATCTTTTGACTATTTTGACTATAAAAGTATCTATTAGTGATAAATAAAAAAAGTATAGTGAAACTTACAGGAGAGAAGCATAAGACCACATGAAGATTCTGACAGGTTCTGTTTAGAAAATATTCCATCACCAATTCGTTAGTGAGCGTTCTCTTTTGATTTTCCCGCTTCATAATTGGTGTTAATTCCGATATTATTTCTTGCTGCTCGTCTTTAGTAAACAGATTTGATATTACACCAGACGAGAGTATATTGTTCAAGTACTCCAAGAAACCTTCCTCTTTAATGTCTAAGTCAGTAAATATAAAGGTGGTCCCCTTTCCTTGCACTCCACAAGATCTGTAAAGTAATTTTAAATCTTCCAGGAAGTTTCCGACGTTATAAGACCGTGTGAGAGCGATCTGAAAAGAGCGGTACCCTGCAATGAATGTGGATAATTTCGTTAATGACTGTTTTCCTGAGCCTCCCACACCGACCAGCATCACATTTCCACGTGGATGCCTTATAACCCTCGATATTTTTACTAAGTGCAGCATGGCGTCCGGGAAAAAGACCAAGTCCATGCCGGATCCACGCACCATTTCATTGAATTGTGAAAGGAACATTTCTAAACGTTCGCGTAATTCGCTATATTCGAAAACCGGTTCGTAAACTTTAGGCAGTTCCATGTCCGCATCTTCCCCTTCTTCTCCAGTTGGTTCAGGTGCATCCCTAAAATCATCCACATATTTTTAGACTACAAATCAATCAGTTTAAATTTACAGATCATACTGAATACAAATGAATGTAAATGAATTTTACCGCATGAAATCAACAAAAACAGGTTCACTTTCCATCATCTTTTTATAGTCGATACCCAAAATCTCTTCAGTTATACTGTACAGCTCCTTGTTAAACCAGTCCTTATCTGATTGATGTGTGAATCTGTCGGAGAACACTCTTGAAAATTCATGTTTCCATAACAACATCAAACATTTTTCTGATTCGATTACAGTGGGTAAAGTACCCACCATTCCTTGCCAAACTCGGGATAAATCTCTCAAAGAAAACACGTAGTGAAACTTCGCAGGAGTAGGCAATAAGTTAAGTCTAGTTCTCATCCAGAGCTCTCTCGTCAATGGTATAACTTTTTTAATAAGAGTTCTCACTTCGATGGTAAACCCGCGTTTAGCATTGTAATGCCCTTCGCCAATTACTTTGAAGATCTTATCTATAGATTCATTGTTTGGTAGAGGACAGTTGAATATTGCAAATTGTCGTTTTAATCGAGACGGAATGTCATTTCTACCACCACCTGAAAAACATATGAATGAATGAATGACTGAATAATTTATTGACTTAATGACAACTCACTACACTAATACAAACATTAGAATCAAATATCAATATGATTATGAATTACAAGTAGTTGCTACTATGCCAAATAGCCGTAAATCAACATAAGCTACAACAAAAGTCGCAGCGCTGATTTTCAATTACGGCTGCATTGATAGTATACAGTATGCCTCCCACGAGGGGGTGGGGTGGCACACATGCCACACATATCAAGTGTAACAGGAATTAACATGGTGATGATTCATAATGATGATAAATTCAAACGACTATATGCGGATTTTACCTGGCTGTCCCATTGCCGCTAAAAATTGTATGTCAACGATTGTAGTGAAATCACCAGGTTTCTCCAAACTATAAAAACCACCCATACTCATTGCTTGCCTCACAATTTCATTGGTGACCTGATCTCCCCATTCGTTTATTTGTGGTAGATTTATGTCATCTATGAAGACCAACATTTTTTTGCCGCCGGATGGTCCAAACGTCATTCCGCTACGTTTTTCTACATAACTTTCTATCGTTTTCTGAAACTGATATGGGCTAGTAGCTGATGAAAAATTGAACGAGCGACCCATAAATTGTTCCGGATTAGCATTCTTCATATACGCCTTCGTCATAACGGTTTTGGCAGAACCCTGCTCGCCTAGCAGTAGCACCGCTTTCCCCTGCTTGGCGATGCAATGTATCAAATAGTTGATCCTTACGTTATCCACAATAGGAACTAAAATACTTGCATAATCCGGTGATGCAGTATCAGGATATTGATAATTAGTCACCAGGTCATCCCACAACTCCCATTTACCAGGATGTTTCACATAAAAATCGAAACCGATTGATGGTTTATTGTTAGGGTGTTTAGGCACATCTAGAATTTCTGCAAAATTCTGTTTCAAATAAGAATCGAATCGCATGCGATCGTCAGTTTCAAGCAATGAGCCGAACCCCCAAATCAAAGTGAAAACATAAATTCTGTGCAGATGTTCGTGTGTGAACAGTACAATTTCCTCTGTTTTTTCTTTTTCTTCTTCCTCATCCATGTCGCCGTTGACAGATTTACTCGCAGATGGATCTTCGGTTTCTTCTATTTGAGGAGGCACCAAGCCTTCCAGAAGGCTGAGCATTTGTAATATAATGTTACTTTGGAGCACGCGCATGCTAAAGATGAGGTTTTGTGTACACCACGTGTACACATTTGGAAATGTTTGTTCGAAAAGAGAATTAAATACTTCTACTTCTCTAGGTGAACGTGTCTTAAGCCATGCACGAAGTACTGAAAGTAAAAAGTCTTTAAAATTGCTGATAGTTTATAGAATACAAAAAATCCTTGAATTTTGAGTATACCTGGATCCCAGTCAAGACCCGAAGAACTCATATAAACCATTCCATTCCTTGAAACAGTTGCCGGCGAAGCGTTATCAATGTTTTCAGGTTCAAAAATAATTTTTGACGTCGGGGCCATCGTCAAACGATCACCATTTGCTAAAGTTAGTGTTTTGTTATCATCTAGTACTGAATTCAAATTTTCTATCCATATGCTATCGACGGGTCCATCGAGCACTAACCAAATATGTTCCCCTGTTTTTATTTTGAGTGTCTTTCTCCACAAAGCGGAAAATATTCCATCAGTCCAGTCGTTAGTGGCGACGTCGAGCCGCCCGAACATTTGAGCGGCTGTTATCGCTTTCGGATTCATGCGCATTTCTCTGAAAATATGAACAACATAATATTTGCATTGCAAACATAAAAAACATTGCAATATAAGCATGGCAGGGTCAGCCTTCCTCGTTCCTCTCCACCATTATGCCACTTTACCTTTAACAGTGCACTGCCGCATATCTTAGTAATTACATCTGTCCTACTGGCCTTAGGACTCCCTCTTCAACTTTGGCCAGGTATGGATAGATGCAGTACCCTATTTCCTATCAGTTAACTCTAAATCAGCCTACTTTCCTCATTATTAGTATGCTACTATTATTACTACTCGATGTTTCTGGTCTCACTGTAAAATCAAATAGAATAAAGTCGTTTGATGTCCATACCTATGTGGTTCTTCTATTTCGGACAAAGCGTTCATGAGTGTGTGTATACACGTTGTCTTCCCTGCTCCTGGTGGTCCTAGAGTCATTATACCGTGGCGAACACGTTGAGTCTCGTATAGCTGAAACCAATAGCATATATCTTTCTTCATTTCTATCATCATCCACGTGCTACGACCAGGCCATTTTCCTTTTATTTTTCCGCTATCAAATGAGTATCAGGAGATACATTTTCTCGTAAGATAGTAAGATATCGGCATTAAGAAATTTTAGTACAGATTTTTTTTTTTATTATCGTTTTACGATACGATACCGTTGGCACCAAGAGGCCCGGAGGGCGCCGATCCACAGAGGGGGCGCCGGGGCATAGAGGGTGCCTAGAATTGAAGGGGCGATCTATACAGAAAACGGGCGCAATCACAAAGAGTCGGGCGAGGCGCACAAAGCGGGAAACCGCTAAAGCCGGCCCTGATTGGGATAATTTGTACTCAACCGAAATATAACTGCCTTACCTGAACAATTTTTAATATCCAAGGTGGATGATAGATAAGGCCAGTCTGGTCGACTTGTTTTTTCACCGCCTCTTCTAATTCAGGGTATGTAGTCTTCTCGAGGGCCTGGTTCGGGAATAGATCTGCCACGAGCGAGATGAATAAAGGCTCATCCTCATCGATGAGTTTGGACAAGTTCATGTCACGCAACACCCTCATCACGATGGTACTCTCATTGTCCTTCGAGTTGACTCGTTTCACGGCACCGAGGGTCCGGAGTACAGACAGGATATTACGGAGTCCGAAGTCGTAGTGAACCTGAAATAGATTTAAATAGGTATTAGGTTTATGTAGGGGTTGCAGAATCTCATAGCCGCTGAGTACAGATTTTTTCAATTATTACTGACTCGGCGGTGAAGGAAAACATCAAAGAAATCCGCGCACCAGTTAATTAAAGACATTCTGGGGTATGTTTCGATGGAAGGCTATGGAAGGTATTATATTTTTTAAGAGCCGTTTAATGAATAAATATAATGGACAATGGATAAATAGTGTATTATCTAGATTATTCTAGATAAACATTCTACAAAGCCATTTCTACAATGTGTAGAAAATATAACCAACTAGCGACCCGCCCCCGCTTCGCTTCTGATTATATTATAAGTTTTATTTCTTTCAAAATAAAATATAGCCTATATTAGACAGGGATAATGTAGCTTTCTATTTGTGAAAGAGTTTTTGAAATCGGTTCAGTAGTTCCAGAGATCACCCCCAACATACCTACAAACACACAATTTTACCTCTTTATTATTATAGGCAGTTAGGTTATAAGTTTAGGTAGCTTCCGAACAACCGGAGCTGCACTTATTCGCGGGTTTGCTGACTTCCAAGAACAAAGTCAAATACGCTCTGACTACAGAGCGTCATAATTAGGTCTCTCTTTGTTTTGTTCTCACTCATTTTACTTTCTTTTCATTGTTTTAATTTACTTTTAGCCACCAGCTTATTTACAACTAAATTTATTGCTAAAATGTCATCATTCTGTCGTCACATTATTGAGCTGTCAATTAGATTTAATCCGTACACACTATATTAAATTGTGCTTTGATATGTTTTTATCTTGCTTTGGGTATGCAAAAAATAAATATCTGTCATACCTGTTTGGTGAGCTGTTCCTCGCAAAGTTTATACAGTGTGTAGAACTTCCTCGCCAAGGTGATGTTCTCGAGGAAGCCGCACGAGGCCAGCTTCACTCGAATGATGATCTGTCGGTCAGGCACCATCATCGCGACCGTCCGGAACTGAATCTTCAAGTTCTCTGGCAATTCCTTACGGCCGGCGTAACCTGGGTTCTAAAAATATGCCATGGTTCAAATATGTATAAAAATTACACTTTTTAACGCGTATTGCCAATGCTTTTACTCGAGCGGCCTGTGGATACCTAAGGCATACGCTTAAAGCCGTCGACGTCCTATTGTACATACAATAATGTTTTCAGGATGCTCACGAGACTGCCACGGTACTGCCACAGTGTACATAGATTGTGGTACTGCAGTGCTTCTACAATGTACACGGAAGCGCGCACGGACGGCTTTAAAGTATTAATTAGCAAAAACTGAAAACCCTACTGAACAGGATTCGTGGCAACAGTATCCTGAGAACAAAATATTGTATTCTAATTATTATATTAATGAAATTTAATGTAATTGTAACTTCAAGAGAGCTGTGAATAGGATTTTGCAAGGTCGGCGGCGCGCCCGCATACCCCCTGGTGTTGCAGGCGTCCATGGGCGGCGGTAACACTTACCATCACGTGGGATCGCTTGCTCGTCCGCACACTAGTATATAAAAAAAAAAGTTACAAATACATTAAGTGTTTTTTTAATGTACTTGTAACTGCTAGTAACAATCATATGGATTACTTGTTTGTGTCTGAAACAGATTAATTATCATTATTATTATATATTTATGTAGGTATATAAGGAGGTGAATGACATGAATGGGATTGTGCAAGGTCAGCAGCATATCCGTGTTCCTACTGTTGCAGGCGTTCCTGAGGATCGATGACAACTTGCCATCTTTTAGGTAGAATGTCCGTCTGTCTCCTCTTATATAAAAACTATAAATATATGTACAAGGACTCCAGGCGCATTTCTGTAAAGTCCCTTCAGGGATCATAAATATGAAAGTCAATGGTTGTATTTACTACTTACAGATGCACTTTGGCAACTCCAAAATATGATTTCTTTTTTATAGGAAGATGGTGACGGACTAGCAGACAGCCCACCTCGTTGTGAAGGATTTTGTCGGACAGCAGTCAGAAATAAGAACGTGGGCGTTGCCGGATTATTTGCTTGCCTTTTGGAGATTTAAATAGAAATGTACAAATGTATATGGGAGGGTTGGAAAGTAATACCTATCCTCGTATTATAAGTAGTTAACAAACAACGATAAATATTCATGACCAGGTCAGGTCAGGGGTAATCCTAGATTTTTCACAGCCATTCATATTATAGGTACATATGAAAGAAATGACTGATTCATCATCGCCGAGCCGAAATCAGTGAAGCCAGAAACATGAAATTTGCACAGTGGATAGATTATATGACTACGGAAGGATTTTTAGAAATCTTACTGGGAGAGGGGAGAAAAGGGTAACAAGATTTTTTATGCAGCGCGTGTATCTCTAGAACTATTTACGTTATAGACATGTGTATCGCCATTTTATGATATTTAACTTGGATGGGGGCATAAAAGGGAGTCTAAAAATCGGAATTCGCAACATTAAGTTGATCTCAAAAAAAAAATTAAGTTGGGATCTTGAAGTTTACGTGTACAACGTGTGTGCGAGTGTAAATTACTACATCGATTTCAATGAAATTTTAGTAGAGAGGTAGCCTGAAATCACACTTTTTATTCTGTAATTTTCATTACTTTTAAAACGAAATCTACGAGGACGAAGCCGAGGCCAAACAGCTAGTAGGAACATACGAGAACAGCTCGTACACACGCGGCGATCGCGTCTTGTTTTTAATGTATTGAACAGTATAACTAGGTTCACACGCCCGCACCGACTGTTGCGCCGTGTTTTGGGATGCTAGACTGCAGAGAGCTATCTGCTCCATTTGTCCACTTGCCATTGTTATGAAGATACCAAATTCCGGGCACATTTCGGACGTGTCTCCGTCGGTGAAGATGAATGACTTCTTCTTTTCCTTCTTGGCAGATAGCACCACCGCAACTTGCTGCGCGGCCACCGATAATACTGGCAGCTCGATGCGATTGAACTCGTCGAAACAACCCCACGAGCCCGACTGAGCGAGACCCTTATATATACGCCCCAAACCCCTGAAACATACCAAGAGAAAGTTGTCGAGAGAAGAGAAGAGCATTATTCCCCGCAATCCCCATCGGTATAATAGAATGGGAAAGGTTTATGGGAACGCCACTCACAAGGGTCATTCGCTATTTTACGAAACTTTTAGAAACTTTTATAGATAAAAGCTATATAGCTCTACGAGCCCTATTGAACATCTTACCATACCATCAACCTATGTCTCTCAGCTAGTCGCGACTGGATGACAGGAGCCGGCTCGGTGAGTGGGCGAACGTTTTCAAGTCGCCGATTCACCCACACGGGCGAGCCGTAGGCCTATCCAATGGTGTCATTATTATTATGTGATAATTGTATAATTATGTGTATAATTTGTATGTACAGACAGACGCTTACACCGTCGTAATTTTAGTGTGACTGAATAGATTTGGTTCATCTTCGACTAATCTGACATTCCACAATTCGCCTATCACCTTCTTTCTATAAAAATATTCTGGTAATATCCAGTGATCATGACAAAATTTAGACTAGTATACTAGTGGTGGAAAGGTTAAAAGGAATATTTATTGCTAAGCACCTGTAATCCATCTGGTCGGAGCAGTTGAAGACCACGACATACTTGGCGAGCGTCTTGCCCATGTCCTTGACCGTTTCCGTCTTGCCGGTGCCGGCTGGACCGCACGGAGCTCCACCCATGCTCATGGCCAAGGCCTGAGCTAGAGTTATGTAACATCTGGAAAATAAGACAGAAGACAGAATATAAATATAATAAAATAAAATAAGACAAAAAAAAAAGTGCTTTAGTACCCATCAGCTTTCAAAATGTGTATTATTTCATGTAATAGATAAATTATAAAGAGATAGAACTACTGAAAACTTTTTCTTCTTGTAGTTGAATGGAAAGTAATGGTAGAACGTGTAAGTAGTTCTCTATGGTGCACGGACACGTGAACACTTGGATGAGAATATACAGCCGGAAAAAATGTAACAAGCGGACTGAAGGGGCGTCGAAACAGAAGCGGGCCCCGGTTGCGACGGCTGGTTGAAGTATACAGATTTGAGAGCGTTTGAAATTGCAGATTAGAGGAGGACAGACATCCGCAGGACGACTTGGAAGAACAGGCAGAGGCTCACCAAAAGTAACTTCCCGCGATATCAGTTCAGCATACGACGCCATCACGACAAATAACCGTAGGACAGTATTAACATCCCTGCCCTTACAAAGCCGCTTTTGCATGGAACGTCTACCTGGCTGCTACATTACCTGTCAGTTAAAGGTGTGATGACCAGTCTCTCGGTGCATCCTAAGTACTCGTTCTGGTAGGCGAAGGTGACGTCGGTTACCGATATCCAGGTCTTATCCGCGTCTTCCTTGAAGTAGAACCGACACTGCTTTAACCACTCAAAGTCGTTTGCAGATCGCACATTTAGACGGCACTGGAATGCATGTGAAATATTGTAAACTACAGATTATACGGACAGGCCATATACCATATATATCGTGGGGCGGCCAAATGATAAGTAAGGAAATTCAGTGGGACTCACGGGTATAGCCATAACAAGCTAATTTTTTTAGGGCATTTTAGAGTATGAAAGAAATGGATGTCGCTCTCCTAGTATGTGGAGGGGGGAAGTGCTGACGTCATAAATATGGCCGCGAATGCAGTTCTTTATCTTTAAATAACCGGAGAACTAAGTAAGCGATTTTCACGTGTGATACCTTACGAAGGCTATTTAAATTATTAATAAAAATGTTTTAGTGACTTAATACTTAGTCCGGCCATAAATATCGTTACAGCCACTAAGTACTAAGTCTACGGCCAGCAAGACTTAGTACTAGATCATAAGGCTCGCTCAACACAGACGTGGCTAGAAAGGAATATTCCCGACTTTATTAGAGCTGAAGACTGGCCGTCATCTAGTCCTGATCTTAATCCGCTCGATTATGATTTATAGTCTGTTTTATAAAGCACGCCATGCTCTAAACGCCATGATAATATTGAATCCCTAAAACATTCCATAACGGTGGCAGTTGCCAACTTTTCCATCGCTCATGTTTCTATTCCGTTTCAATCGAAAACTGGCCACAACGTTTGAAAGATTGTATAAAAGCAAATGGTGCCCATTACGAATAAACATTATATTTTTAAAATGTTTACCTATTTATTTCTAAAACAGCACAAATTCTTCTAATAAAACGATACTGTAAAAATAAAAATATGAATGTTTTCTTTGTAACAATGATTACCCAGGTATTGACAAGGAAGAGTAAGAATTTTTAATTCCTTGTAAACGGGTTTTCAGTGCTTCAAATAAAGCCCTAACATACTTTTTGGGATCGGAAAGCTCTTAATATATCTACTAAATACTACCGACTATATAGAAGTCTCGATGAACCCGCTGCTCTTGTTATTAAAAATATAAAAGTCCCTTTCCGGTTTTGCCCTTTCAACATTAAAATTTATTAAGTTATAATTAGTATAAAATATACGAAGGCAATGGTGACGTTGTCGGCTAACAGTGACGTATTTGTGTTGCTTTATATCGCATTTTCAGCATTTAAAGTATATTAGAAAGTGGAGTAATGTGGCAACAATTCATTTGTAAATATTATTTACCGCAAACAGAGTAGTTTGTTACAAATAAAAAAAGGTAACAAATAATATTTTCGTTAATATTATATGTTTCTATAATACCTACTCTATTTGTTAACTAAAATACTTTCATTGAACATTTAAGTGTCTTTCATACGATATCTTAGACGTGAAAATCCGTTAAGTAGTTCTCGAGATATTCAAAGGTAAAGAACAAGAGGAACATCTTGATGACAGTTCGTCGCGATACAAAAAATAACATATCTCTGTTATTTTATTTGATACTAGCGACCCGCCCTCGCTTCGCTTCGGTTTATTAAATTTAAAACAATCGGAATAAAATATTTTCCTGCGGTAAAATGGAGCCTATATTTCAAGTTAGACCTCTAGCAATATATCGGTAAAAACTGCATTCAATTCCGTGCAGTAGTTTTTGCATGATACGTGTACAAACATACAGACAGACAGACTGACAAAATTTCTAAAAACTGTTGTTTTGGCTTCTGTTGCTCTAATAAAGACCCCCCATATTAGTTTTTTTTTCAATATCTATAATGTACAGACATCGGCCTGTTACAATTCTATTATATGTATAGATTGTTGTGATTTAAAGTTTATTAGAAACTGCAATAATGTACCAACAATTTATTATTAATCGTGGTTTACCATAAAGTGATTAGTTTGTTTGTTATAATAAAAAGAATTGAGGCAGAGTGAAAAAAATCATATTTTTACAAATATTTTTGTTTCTATAATATGTATATATAATACTATTAATTAACATTAACATCATTTTATTAACATTTTTATTAACAATTTGGATAGCTTAAATACGATACCTCACACGTGAAAATTGCTTACGTATCCCTCAAGATATTCGAAAATTAATATAGCGTCGCCGGCTATATTTATGACGTCATAACTCCCCCCTCCACAGTGTAGGACAGCGACATCCGGCTTTTCCAACTCGGGAACCTGTGTTCTAACTAAACGATGATTCTTGCTAGGTGTCGGGTGTCGGGTGTCGGGTGTCGGGTGTCGGGTGTCGGGTGTCGTGTGTCGGGTGTCGGTATATCCCCAGTGAATTCCACCAAAATCGTTATTTGTAAACTTTTTGTAAATCAGTCGCCCTACTAATAGTGAAGTAGGCGGACGGGCAAGCGGTCCCACGTGACGGTAAGTGTTACCGCCGCGGCACCCGACGCCCATGCACACCTGCAACACCAGGGGGTATGCGGGTGCGCTGCCGACCTTGCAAAATCCTATTCACAGCTTCCTTCAAGAACCCCATATCGTAGCTTAATGGAAAGTTCGCTCGGTACGGGAGTTCTTCAGAGCATTCGCCATTGAACAGGCGGTAGAACAAAGAGAGAGACGCAACGTCTCTCCGAATGCTGTGGGGTTCTAAACCGTCCGTGAGAGTGCAATCGTGGACAATTCGAACAACACGAAATAGAAATAATGTGCTAAAATAATACAAATAACGGTGCATAGGATTATTAAATATATAGGATAAATAAATTCTTTATTTGTCACCCTGGGACATGAACAAACACAAAAATACAAAATATATACATAGGTGCGATTAAATGCTCCCGAGTCCTGCCTCATTATTGCAATGCTTCCAAAATGCTATTTAAATGTTTACTCCGAAATCAACTGCCAGGTAAACAATTCTACCAGTATCTACTTAAAAATAAGGCTTTAGTAGGAGTACGAGAAAACGGGCATATAGAAAGCAAATGAGCCAGGATGCGGATTTAAAGATGTAGATATGGTATACATATGTAGTTTGACAACGGTCAATATTTAGTAAAAGACGGATCTCACCAGCATGTCAAAAATGTCTCGTTGATGGACGTGGATCGTGATGAGGGTTTCAAATTTTATACGTTCTATCTTCAATAGGTCTCTCGTGGTCTGGTCTATCAAGGTGTTTAACAGCTCCAAGAACTTGTTGTTGGTCTCCATCATGAGCTTCTTGTCTTGGCGCGCCTGCATCAGAGCCTGCTCCGCATCGCGTGTCCATATTATTTGGATACCGAGTAGACCAATCTGATTGTGGAAAATCATAGTTGTTGAATGATCGTACGATCGCGTGTGATAGCTCCAGAAAGTAATATGACTTGATGAACTGACCTGTGCCGGCATCTTGTCGAGGAAGAGCAACAGGTTGAACGTGGGATCATTGAGGATGGACACAGCGTTTCGGATGATCGAGTGTAGGCTGCCCTGCGCGGACTGCAGCAGGGAAGTCAGCCATGTCTCCACCGAGCCTTCCGCGCGCACGGGCCGCTCCAACTTTATTTCCTCGCCCTCTGATGACACTATTGCTATCATTTTGTTATATTCTGGAATTATAAAAAATATCATACAATTTAAAAAGTACCTATAACGATATTGCGAGTCGGCGAGTCAAATTTTTTTGGGATCTACGAAATATTTTCAGTCGTAAATAACTTCGATACAGGCAAGTAGATTTTTTGTTTTTAAGTAAATAAAATTTTGGGGGACTTGGAATCAAATTTGGCATGTTTTTTTTATAGAAAGAAGATGGCAGACGAGCATGCTGTCCACCTGGTGGTAAGTGGATACTGTCGTCCATGGACATCCACGGTACATACCAACTTTACTCAAAAATGGCAAACGTTGGCGCGCCCCCGGATTCGCTGCCTACCTTTGTGGAATGGAATGTAGGAATAGATTTGGAAAAAGGGTTGGGAAAATGGGACCAGGTAGCATAGAATAGGATGGAATGGGAATGGGCTCTGGCATATCTCACTCACTACTAAAACACGTATGTTTATCACATTGGGGAATATGATAAAGTGTGAAATGCAGTAGGTACATTTCAAAGTAGTCTTCTGTGAGAAAGGCGTAACGAGGCCAGTCGAGTGCGCTCAGCGGCTGTTGGATTGCAGCGTACACCCACCCTCTCCATATATTATATTAATATTATGTATTTGGGACTGAAAATTTTTCGTAAAATTTTTAAGTCGCAGAATCGTCACTGTGTTTCATTGTTTCAGACTAGGTTCCGGAGTCCCTTGTGTCCCGATGAATTTTATATTGGGTTGTTTCTCAGACTCAAAATGAGAACAATCATAATTCAGTAGTAGTTTATTGCATTCACGCAAGCGCAGTGCGATTTGATAATTGTTTATAATTCATACATTGTTTTATAATTTTCAAGCGGATGAGTTTCCTCGTCTTACTGACAAGTCATTGGCCGAGATTCGAACTCACGGTCTCACAGACGTTAATCAAAATTACAATCGATTATAGGAGTACAAAGCCCCAACTAGAAGGATAGTTTGGACATTTGTTTTGATGATTGGTTTATAATATCGCAGAATATCTTTAATAATAAATAAAATATTAACAGTTAACAAGTACGAGTACAAACTTGTGTATGTACCTATATCGTGAAACTTGACATATCGAATGTTATCAAATATGGACAACAGGTGGTTCTGTATTGTGTGAGAATCCGAAGCTTGTCCCAAGATCTCCAGCAGCGCCGGGTCGGACACGAAAAAGAATCTTGGGAACATCGTTCTTTTCTTCTCCAAATAACCACTCAAGGATTTCTGACACAGTTCTAATTGCTCTTGCAAATGTGGCAGCAATTGTCGCAGGAGATCGTCGCCGACACAGCAGGATACTACTCCTGGCGTCTCGTGTGCTCTTTGCATGATTTTCTGCCAGGATTTGTCAATCTTCGAGAATCGTTTCGCTTCCTTTGGAAGTTGTTTGGCGATGTCGCCGCCGACGAAGACCGCTTCGAGGTATACCCACATGTTTTGAACGAGGAGCCACCGCTCGAGGATTTCGTTCGTGTTCTGGAGATCGTAAAGCCATTGCTGGATCTGTTTGCGGAACGGTGCGTTGTAACTGGAAATAGAAAAGAAAAGAAATGTTATGAGAAAACATTTCAGGGAAATAATTGGAAGAGAAGCAATTGTAGGGACACAGTGTTGACGAATTACACAAAGAACGCACGCGGTGTTTTACGTTGTCAGCAATTTGTGGAGAGCCTCATTGTCCACACTGTATATGATGCCAGTCGTCTCCTACACGCACAACGGAATTATACATATACCTATATAGATATCACCCTGTAACGTCCCACTGCAGTACACAGGCAATGAATTACTACATAGTCGGGGGGAGATTTCGGGCCATAATCTACCACGTGGGCTCGGTGAGGACTGGTAGACCCAGATACCGAGGCGAGGCGGCCGCGCGTCCTGCCACCACATTGCCTGCGGGGTACGGCCCGCAGGCTACCACAATAGCAGTAGGTATTGTGTAGTAGGTATTTCAGTAACTGGCTTGAGTGTCAAAACTGATTGGTGTATGTATTTTTTTTCGAAAAAATGTAACAAAATGATTTTTGTTTTGTATTTGTAATTCTGCTTCATATAAAAAGAAATATATCCGAATTTTTTTCGACTTCCAGTCAGGTAAGCCTTTTTAATAATTTTATTTTCGTTGGGGAGTGTGTGGCAACTGTCAAACAGTTAAACCCCGTTTGCTTAGTTATTAGTAAGCATAATTTCACAAAAGGTACTTATCACAAAAATGTAAGCGAGTCGTTGGATTCAGAACTCATAATATGTTCTCGCTGTTCATAGTATTTTGAATACCGATACTATTCGTAGTATGTGTCTATGTACGAAATAGCAAGGAAGGATTTATTATCCAACAAAACTTTATTACTGCCAATAAAGCTTAAATTATGCTGCAGCAAAGAGCGTAAACAGGGAAACAATGACAGCACTCCTGTGCGAGCCGCAGTCACCGCTGCCTTACTAACATAACACCTCACTAACTAACACATTGGATACACACGGATATTTTTGTTAGTCAGCGGATAGTATTCGAGATATCATAAAATCCGAGCTACAAGTTGCCAATTAATAAAGGATCTAACTAATGGGGGCTGTTGCTGTTCTCGAAGTCTTTTTTTATTTATCAGTGAGGAATTTGAAAAAAATTAATCCTGATTGGGATTTACAAAAAGCCACTATAGATAATCTACCCAAAGAAGTTATCTAAAATTTATACCTAAATACCTACAGTACCTACTTATTATTTGTACGATTTTTTTGTACAACTTATATAGTTTGAAACATTAAATCAATAAAATCAATATAATAAATCGAGCAAACCCAGGTGCTAAAACGTTTTGCGAGGGAGAAGGCATGACAGTAGAAACCGTATATGTATAAAATGGATTCTTATGGTTTCAATAACTATCTAATTTAACTAACTTAATAGGTATAGGGATAGAATAAATTATTAAATAAGTGAGAGCCCTCACGGCGTAGCTGTTCATTTCGCGACGTTCGGGCGTTTTGGGAATAATAATACAAAGGAATAATACAAGTAAATAGTAAATAATACAAGTATAGTAGAGAATCCTTCTATACTTGTATTATTTACTATTCTTATGACAAAACCAAGCGGCAAGCATGGCAGTCGACGTCACAGAACTTACAGGTCATACGATAACGCTACTTTTTTGACTTTGAATGATTTTCTTTCATTGGTAAAAATAATTTCAATATGATTTCTATACCTACTAAGATTAAGTATCGATATATCGAAAAATAAAGTTTCGAGCAAAAATATCAATATAGGGAATAAATGTTTTTTCGACATTCCTAACTATTACTTAGTTTTTTCACCATTTTCACGTATTTTCACTATGCCAGTACCGCCAAAGTGGTGACCTTAGTAATTCCAATCAATAGAAAGAAAATGAATTAAGTGACAAAATGATGTTGCTCAAGCGACCTTTGACCTTTTACTGTATGTCTATTGTTTGCTCGTCTGCAGGCATCCCGAAGACGCCAAATTGGCTAGCGTGAGGTCTTAAATTCGTTACCTAACAGTTACTGAAACGGCTGATTACCGATTAGAGAGCAAGGAGCCGAGTATCATGAGACTGTCTTCCAGCTGCCCGATAGTCTCCGCCGTGGTGTCACCGCGAAGCAGCAGCTCGCCGCGGTTGTTGAACGTCTGGAAGGTGAGTTCGTGTACCGACCACTCGTTCGTCACCTGCCGCAGCTTGGCCTCGATGTCCTTCTCTTTCATCGCCGATATGCAGATGTCCTGAGAAAATTGGTAATTGTTCTAATATCTCTCACAATAATTCCACATTCTATAGCCCGTACTATACTAATATCCTGAAACCTGAACCATATAACTTTTGAAACATGTTAGCTAATACAAGTTGTAGAAATTGTCCCACAAAAATAACTTTCTCAAAGTTTGTTCGTTTGTCACATTGATGAATGATGATAAATGACTCTGATGATTTCTGACAAAAAAAAACCTAGGTAATTTACTAAGTACTAGATAATTATTAAGGCCTTTTTTGGCTCCCCAAACTAAACTCACCTTACCTACTCTTAATGTAAGATATATACATACATACTATCAGCCTGTGTCTTTCCACTGCTGGATATATGTCTCTCCTAAGGAACGCCACCACACACCGTCTTCCGCTCTTCTCATTCAGCCACTACCGGCGACTCTCGTCAAGTGGTCAGTCCACCTGACCGGAAGGCGTCCCACGCTACGTTTCCCGGTGCGTGGTCTCCATTCGAGGACTCGTCTCCCCCATCGGTTATCGGTCCGGCGACATATATGTGGGTGGTCCCGCCCACTGCCACTTCAGCGAAGAACATACCCGATCCTTTGAACTACGCCGGCAGCTTTAGTACTTCGGCGAAACATTAATAAAAACTATTCTCAGTAACAAGTGAGTTAAGAATGTATTAATATTTCTGGAGTTGTATGTTTCTGTCAAGAATGTATTAACTTGTTAATTTAGGTAATTACCCAAAAAACTAATTTTGTATCCGGACGCGATCGTATAACGCCTGTGAAAATCTAATAGCAACGTTTGTTCTCACACTTAATCTTGATATACCTATTTGAGCAGGAGTATGCTAACACTCGTATATTACTTTCTTTTTTATTTGTCGTCGTGCTAATAGTACGCAATGAAAGTATCATCATTGTATTATTTTTGAAATACACGGTATACTGAAGTTTATTTGGAATTTCGTTTGAAATTTCGGTATGTTCTTCGCTGAAACAAATTTATTTGTAGTGCGTTTGGTTGTCTGTACAAATTCTAAGGGCAAGTAGTAGGTACGCTCAATTGTATTGATAAATATATCCTCATAGACCAACCTCCTCTGAATGACAACCATTTTTATTTTTAATTAGCTGACCTGACATACGTGGTTTCCATTTTTTCTCTCCCTAAAAACCTTATTCGGACTATTACGAACATTTTAAAAAAAATAGCCCGTAAAAATACTACCCCACAATACTATTATATTACTAACTTTACCGAAAACAAAGAAAAAGATTGTTAAAAGAAAGATTCCTAGTATAAACAATTTTTTTTTTTGTGTCATAAAGTAGTGTTCCTTTTTCTGCAAGATAATCTAATTTTGCGTAGGTGTAATGACCTGTGTCCAGAGACGTTCACAAAGACATTCACAAAGACAACACAATGTGACACACCCAGACCCGAATAAACATTTTTTTATGTTTATCCGAACGCGGGAATCAAACCGGGAACCAACTAGCACAGCGAGTGGGTATCCACTAGCTGTGCTAATTTCACTAATTTCAGCGCCATCTAGTGGCGATTTACAACAAATTTGATAGCTCCAACATATTCTCCGTGCTCAAATACCTATGTATAGTAATTTTCATGGGGATCGGTTGAACGGTATAGAAGTTGATGTGCTGCAGTGACATCTAGTGGCGTGTTACAACAAAGTCGATAGCATAGAAAGAAACCTTATCCATGAAAAGATACGGTGTCGAAGTCTATTAACATCAGATGTACCGACATCCTCTTTTATATATATAGATTTTTTATTCAAATGTTCAACACTAGATGACGCTATTTGTAACCATAATTTACACATTCTAACACTGGCTTGATTAACGTGTTTTAATGATTCGGACCTACCTACTTGTGAGATACGCAGAAATTTCTTTTTTATCGTAAGGAACTTTATTATATGTGTAGATACCTATTATTATAGCTACCAACGATATTTATGTGGGCGAACTAAATATATTACTTACCTAATGTTTATAGATAGGTACAATACAAATCTATACATATAATAAAATTGTAACAGGCCGATGTCTGTACATTATAGATATTGAAAAAAAAACTCTTTATTAGAGCAACAGAAGTCAAAACAACAGTTTTTAGAAATTTTGTCCGTCTGTCTGTCTGTATGTTTGTACACGCATCACGCAAAAACTACTGCATGGAATTTGAATGCAGTTTTCACCGATGTATTGCTAGAGGTCTAACTATATAGGCTCCATTTTACCGCACGAAAATATCTTATTCCGATTGTTTTAAATTTAATAAACCGAAGCGAAGTGAGGGCGGGTCGCCAGTCACTTAATGAAATTCACGTGAACGTCAACATTAGAACAGAATATTTTTGCGACATCTGCACCAGATAGTGATACCGCATCACGTAAATTGACTCATTGTAAAATGTAAAAACCAATCAGCAACGAAGAAAATTAATTTACTTTATTAATTACTATGGAAATGCGTAATTTATAGCCAATGGTTGATGTGGGTGTGGCAGAAAGGAAACCGTCGGTGTGCCTCATGTATTACTAAAAGTTTTTCTAACGCGGTTATTGATATGTAAAATATCTTTATATATTTATATTTGTGGTCAGTCAGACATTTAAGATTTATCAAAATAATTACCACAACTCACAAAATACAACTCAGTCATTATTGCCACAAGAATTTAGCAATTCCGAATAATAATAAAAAAGTCTTATTTGGTAAATTCTAATCTCCATACTACATACATACATAGTACTAGATCATGTCGTTTGTATGTTGCTATATGTTTGTGCCTTGTTCATCTGCCAGTAATAGAATCGTTTTCAGCGAGTTTGTATCATGGTATGTATTCAGATCCTCCTTAGTAATTTGTTCGGTGTTTTCTTTTAAAGAACAGTCTTCGGTTCTTGTTGTTACCTCTCTCCTGGGTTTTGGCCATCATGTTGTGTAGGTCCCCATTATTTGGGACTATTATCGTACAGTTTGATTCAATGCTCAGGCTGTTTGTTTGGGGTAGTTGCTTTTATAAAGTCTTTAGATTGCTGTCCTTTTTTGAGAGTAGGTACTTACACTACCAATTCGGCTGCTTAGTTCCGCAACACGTTTGCTTGCTATATACTTTATTTTTCCATGGCGATTTTATGTTAGTATTAAGTAAATGTTTGTAAAAGTTAACAATTAGCTTTCTGTTCGTCTGTCTGTCTGCGATCTTTTTACGCTTGTATTTTCCATATTAAGCCTGCATATTTCTTCGTGCGCACTCTCGAGATGCATTGTTTTCTCATCTAAGCGTTTTGTAACTCAACAATATGTGAATATTCAAAAGTACTGACATTGGATAGTCTCTTGGAACTTTCACCTGTCATTCGACCCCATGATTGCGGAGCAGTCTTCATATTCATTTTTCAACCGGTGTGCTCGTGCAGCTTCGAAGGAACGGTTCAGTTTCATAGCCTTTTTTGTGATTGTTGTTTGTTCTAGGCTTTCTGTTTGTGGCTTGTGATTTTTCAGGATTTCTTTTAGAGGATTTTCTTTTATTTTAACCGCTTTTATCTTTGAACTTAATACATTCCCTGTTCGACTTGTTGTCCTTTGTCTTTAGACGAAATCTCCTGTCTGTCATGTTTGTACCCGGCAGGTCATCAGTTTGTTCACAATTACAGCATTTTATGTATTCGCTGTCTTTAATAATTTCATTACATTTTATACATTGATTTTTGGTCTTTAGTGTAGTTACCATAATGTTTATTAGTACTATAATAAAAACAATATAATATAATATAAATATACATATATATAATAAAATAATATAAATAATATAATATAAATGATATTATTTACTTTGCTTTAACGAATTAGCTTTAACGAACGAATTATCAATAGACTTGTTATAGTTATGAGCAGCGATATCTATTGTCGTGAAATGCAACCTACTAACTTGAAAAGTGAACTTAGTCAGTATTGAAAATTACCTCTGTATATAAAATCGCAAATTATTCTGTTTTGTCGTCGATATGATTTTTGCGATCGACTGAACGGTATAGAAGTTGATGTGCTACAGCGCCATCTAGTGGCGAGTTCCAACAAAGTTGGTAGCTCGAAAATATTCTCCCTGCTCAAATACCTATGTACACCCATTTTCATGGCGATCGGTTGAACGGTATAGAAGTTGATGTGCTGCAGCGCCATCTAGCAGTGAGTTACAACAAAGTCGATAGCGTAAATATCTTCTCCATGAAAAGATGGAAATGAACTTTCATGTTGATCGGTCAAACGTTGTCGAAGTCTATTAACATCAGATATACCAACATCCTCTTTTATATATATAGATTTTTTATTCAAATGTTTAATACTAGATGACGCTATTTGTAACCATAATTTACACATTCTAACACTGGCGACTATTCTATTCTATATATATGTAGATATAGATGAATGACTATTAAAAAAAACGTGATTTGTTTAATGTAAGATTACGGCACTCCTCGATCTCAATGAATTATATTTATTTGTTATTACTTTTTTCCACTTTTTTATGATATCACTAACACTGTTTTTTTTCTATTTTTTATCACTAAAACCAACCCACGAAGCGGTCGCTTGCTGAGATACATAACATATTTCGGTGCGTCAACGAAGAATGCAATAAAACATCTATTTTACGACACCAGGACCCTCTCAAGTGCGGTTCAGTTATATTTTTTGTATAGTGTTTGAAAAGGGCTTTACGATTGTATAACAAGACAAGTTTGTAGTGGTATTGTTTTTATTTTAATAAATTGTAAACATGACACATGGGAATTTTGCTTACAATTTTCAATAAATGTAGTTTTAACCGAAAATTCTGTGACAAGTTGTACTTTTTTAATCTTGTTATATTTTCACGATATACCTACTCCATTAATTAAAATAATAATCTTCTATTTCGTACATAAATAAAAGTAAAATAAAAAAGTCAAAGTTGCTTCAAAATTTCACTTACCATCATGCGTTCCAATAATTGTATAATAATACAGTATAATAGTTAGTTTAAAAGTTTATAAGGTTAAGTTTCGAAGTTTAAAAAACAAAAATTTTGGGTGTATCCCTCGTCAATTTTTGATCAGAAAGCTAATTGCAGCTTATATTAATCGTAGGTAATGTAATTATTACCCGTGTCGAAAGACGACACAAGACGGCACAAGACGCTCACAAGATGTCTCCGCAATGATACACCCAGACCCGAATAAACGTTTTTTATTTTGCAATGTTTATCCGACCGGGAATCGAACCCGGGGCCAATTAACACAGTAGGTAGGCTATCCAATACGAACTGTGCTAATCGGGCGCCAATTTGCTGGACGAAAATTTTGAAGTATTGATAATTTTTAGTGAGTGTAACTAATGAAATTGATCCTTATTTTTGGAACACTAAGACTCGTACTCCTACAAAATACTTGGGTCTAATGTGTTAACGCTGCAATCGTTACTTTGTAAGTCGATTTTATTTTTATTCAAATATTGGATACTAGATGGCGTTAGTTGCATCATTTCATTTATTAATAAATTATTTATTAATTTGTGAGTAAATTAAATTTACATCTTGGAACGGTTGTTTTATTACGTAAAAACCGTAGATTAATAAATATTACAAAGACAACACAATGTGACACACTCAGACCCGAATAAACTTTTTTTAATGTTTATCCGAACGCGGGAATCAAACCGGGAACCAACTAGCACAGCGAGTGGGTATTCACTAGCTGTGCTAATTGATCGTCGAAATAAACAACGTAAACTTTTAAGGTATTTAAAATTTTGCGAATTTTCAACAGCGAGTTTAAGCGACTAATAAAATTGCAGCGCCATCTAGTGGCGATTTACAACAAATTTGATAGCTCCAACATATTCTCCGTGCTCCTATGTACCTATGTATACTAATTTTCATGGCGATCGGTTGAACGGTATAGAAGTTGATGTGCTGCAGCGCCATCTAGCAGTGAGTTACAACAAAGGCGATAGCGTAAATATCTTCTCCATGAAAAGATGGATATGAACTTTCATGTTGATCGGTCAAACGTTGTCGAAGTCTATTAACATCAGATATACCGACATCCTCTTTTATATATATAGATTTTTTATTCAAATGTTTAATACTAGATGACGCTATTTATAACCATAATTTACACATTCTAACACTGGCGACTATTCTATTCTATATGCAGATATAGATGAATGACTATTAAAAAAAACGTGATTTGTTTAATGTAAGATTACGGCACTCCTCGATCTCAATGAATTATATTTACTTTTTATATTTAACGAACACAAATCTTTAGTCGGCTGAAACGTTTCGGTTTATAAGTTATTTTATTGTTTATTTTTCAAAATCTTGCAAACTTCAAAATTTTTTCAAAATAAAATATAGCCTATATTAGACAGGGATAATGTAGCTTCCTATTTGTGAAAGAATTTTTGAAATCGGTTCAGTAGTTCCAGAGATTACCCCCAATATATCCACAAACAAACGCTCAATTTTACCTCTTTATTATATTAGTATAGCCTATATTATTAATGAGGGTCTAGAGCCGGGCTTCTGTTACACTTTTATCTCTGCTCGACGTGTGGGCACGGGCCACATGAACACTGTGGGCACTGAAGTATTGATTATGGAACATTTGAAAATGGGGAGTGCCTGTCAATGACGATCGCTGTCATGGCATGTTGACAAACTCTTTTTGGCAAATATTGACTGAAATAGACATAACTGACATGTGGTTTCAGAAGGATGATACCACTTGTCACACTGCGCGCGAAACAATGAAGTTACAAACAAAGTTCCCAGGTCGTGTCATGTCTCGTTTTGGAGAGCAAAACTTGATTGAATTTCTTTCTGTGGGTTTTTTTGAAAAGCAAGGTCTATACAATCCACCCTGAGACGATTGAAGAACTCAAAGGCGAAATTGAACGCCAAATTTACCAAATCCCGCGGTCCTTACTCGAAATTTGGTCGAAGGAATCCATGCCTGCCAAAGAAGTCGTGGTGATCATTTGACCGACATTTTATTTCAAGTGCAATGTCAATGATTGATCTGTTTATGTAAATAAAAATTTCTACGAAATTCATACAAAATGCACGAAATGGAGCGAAACTTTTGATGAAAAATCCCGAGAAAAGGGCACATGGTATAAAACAATTCAGTGTGAGCCTCCTCATGTACCTTGGTTTTCTGAAACCAAGTTAAATAGAAGATACACGGTCTTAGCATTCGTGAGCCCTCACTAGGGCTGATATATTGGTACCTACATTAATGTCGTAGAATGTAAGTTTAGGGTACGATGGAACTGACATGTGCCAAGGCAATAAAAGTTCCTTAAAAATAAGAAAGAAAAAAAAAACGAAACGGAGCGAAACAGATGACGAGAGTTAGCCCCTAGACGGGAATCAGGAACGAAGTCAATATAAGGCAAATCGTTGACCATTTTTTTAATTTAAATTCTTTATTGCACTTAATCGTACACAAGGCGAGCTTAGTGCCGGGAGGCATTCTCAACCAGCCAACCTGTGGGTAGAACTAAGAGGCACGTTCGGAGGAGCCATGAAACGTATAAAATAAATATAGGTAACTTAAAAGATGATTAGTGAATATTTTACACAAATACTTGCAATAACTATAGACCTACTTATAAATAGTACGATATTACAACTTAATACGTAAAGACATACGTATAGACATACGTAAAGACATACGTACAGACATACGTACATAAACGTTACATACAAAAACAAATTGAACATTCAAGAAACCCCACATTATGATGCACAGTCATGAAGCCTGCGCGCGGTGATCTTGCGAAGAGAACAAAGCGGAGAGCGGAAGAGAAGACCGAACAGAGATCCCGATTAAAGAGGACAACACCCATTGCATACATCAACGCTCAATACCACTTCGCTATACCCGTCTTTACCAAACTTCCTAGATTGGCTCTAGGCTGATTGTGGTCCACCAGCTGCGACTTGACCTGGCTGGGTGTGGTGACTAAGTTCGTGTTAATGTCAATCGCTTCACGTAGGTATAGTCCTCGGATAATAGTGTCGTTCAGTGGAGAGGATTTTTGGAGTGCAGTTCTTCTATCCAGTGATTAGTTCCAGCGAAACAAAAGGTAAACAACAGTGTTTAATTATATGTGTTTAGACACCGTTATATTGATAACTGAACAATATCCTCACCAAGCTAGTTTAAAATTGTCAGGGAGCAATTCCTTTTAAACAAATACCAACTTTTATTCAATCATTAAGGTCATTCAGTTTCAATAAATCCGCTATTTCATTTCGCTATCCGTAAAATTGCACAATATAATTGATCGTCTAGACCATATATGGGCAACAACCAGCCCGCGGGCCGGATCCGGCCCGCTGTAAGATATGATCCGGCCCGCGAGACATTTTGAAAAAACCCAATTAAAAAAATATTACATTAGGTACTTATACTCACGGGAGTGACAGTGAGGCGGCAAACATCAAATCCTTTGATGTTTGCCGCCTCACTCTTTGATAATCGCCGCCACTCGGCTTGCTCGATCAAATTCTTTGAGGTTTGCCGCCTCACGGGCGACACATCAAAAGATTTATTGCTTCTCAATTATTCTAAACTAGTTTATTCCAGATTATCCCTTCATTTTGCCTATATAAGCGGGTGGATGGCCCGAAGTCCGAACGTTAGTTCAGTTCTATTTGAGCTACCGAGGTGATATCTTGGACAAGCGATATCCTAGCGAACTGCTCGAGCCGTCAACTTGCTTTGTGACTTTGTGTGCATCTTGAGTGGTTACTAACTATAGTTTGTTATTAAGTTTATTGAACGAAAAGTAAACAAAAATGATGTCTGGTGGAAAGAAACGAAAAGTAGATACAGAGGGTCGCCAGTTTCAAGAAAAATGGACTGAAGAATTCTTTTTTATCTTGCACAATGGTAAGCCTATTTGTTTGCTGTGTAATGAATCCATTTCAGTAATGAAAGAATTCAATATAAAGAGGCATTACTCAACTAAGCATGCTACGCTGCACTCACTGACAGGACAATTAAGAACAGACAAAATCCAGAAGCTTACCGCAAATTTGGAAAAACAGCAACAAATGTTTCATAAACAAAGAACACAACTTGATAATGTTTTGAAAGCTAGTTTTATAGTTAGCTCAAAATTGGCAAAGGCATTAAAACCATTTGCCGAAGGAGAATTTATCAAGGAGTGTATGTTAGAAGTTTGCGGTATTTTGTGCCCTGAAAAGAAAAATGAATTTGAAAAAATTAGTTTGTCAAGACGAACTGTTGTTCGACGTATAGAAATGATGGCTAATGATATAAAAACAACATTGACTGACCGTATGGCTGGTTTTGAATCATTTTCCATAGCATTAGACGAGAGCACCGATTTGTCTGACACAGCTCAACTGGCTATATTTATTCGAGGTGTTGATAAGGAGTTCACTGTTACTGAGGAATTGCTTGCTTTACAGCCGCTAAAAGGAACCACTACAGGAGAGGATATTTTTATTGAAGTTCAAAAGGTATTCACAAGTTTTGGCTTGCCATGGTCAAAATTAATTGGAGTATGCACTGATGGTGCACCTTCTATGGTCGGCTTACGTAAAGGTTTCATCGGAATTTTGAATGAAAAAGCAACAGAATTAAATGTGCAAAAAGATGATTTGATAGTCCTTCATTGCATTATCCACCAACAGAACTTGTGTTCTAAGTCCATTCGACTCCAGAATGTTATGAATGTGGTCGTAAAAACCATAAACTTTATTCGATCCCGAGGGCTTAACCATCATCAGTTCAAGGCGTTTTTGGATGAAATATCAGCTGAATATAACGACGTAACATATTATTGTGAAGTCAGATGGCTGAGCAAAAGAAAAATGTTGAAACGGTTTTACGAGCTTAGAAATGAGATAGCAGACTTTATGAAAATAAAAGATAAACCACTATCTGAATTAAGTGACCCAAAATGGATATGTGACAGCATTTCTGGTCGATCTTACAGGCTATTTGAATGATTTAAATTTGAAACTTCAAAAACAAGGACAGTTAGTAAATGATTTGTACAGCCATTTGAAAGCGTTTCAGATCAAACTACGCTTGTGGGAGTCACAGATGCTGTCTGGTAACAGTTACCATTTCAACACGCTCTCTGCGTATGAAAATATTGCTTATGCTCAATATGCTGAAGAACTCAAGTTACTGTCGGAACAATTTTCAAACAGATTTAGCGACTTCAAAAACATGGAAGACTGTTTCAGTTTATTTGCTACTCCTACAAAATATAATGTACAAAATGCTCCAATACACTTACAAATGGAGTTGATCGAGATTCAAGAAAACTCACTCCTAAAATCCAAATTTGAAGACGTAGAGTTGTGCGATTTCTACAAAAAATACCTAGAAAAAGACAATTTTCCGCAGCTTAGAAAATTCGCAAGAAGATTGATTTGTGCGTTTGGCAGTACTTATAAATGCGAACAGTTCTTTTCATTGATGAAAGTTAATAAATCAACACATCGTACAAGACTGACTGACGATAATTTGGAAAATTCTTTACGTCTTTGTATCAGTGGAATTAATCCAAATATCGATGGATTAGTTTCCCAAATTCAAGCTCAAGTGTCTCATTGATTTCGGTGTATTTAACTTTCGTAGTTTGTAACAATTGCAAATTTAACGATTTAATTATAATGTACCATTTTTTTTAATTTCATTTTGTTATTTTAATAAATTGTACTATAATAACATTGTCGTATTATTTCATGTCTAATATCTATCGCAAAAAATATTATCACTACTTTAAAATGCACTAAGTACTTTTAAACGCGGCCCGCGAACGTATTTGCACGCTAAAGTTTGGCCCTCAACATGTCAAAGGTTGCCCATACCTGGTCTAGACTCTAGGTGGCTTCTAAGTAGGTACATATTATAGATACACATAGATAAGACGTTTATTCAGGTTACAGATACAGGACAGTACGATTATCTATACTAATATTATAAACAGGTAAAGTTTGTAAGTTTGTATGTAGGCGGTAATCTCCGAAACTACTAATCCGATTTCAAAAAATCTTTCACCAATATTTAGAACGGATAATCAGGGTGGACATAAGCTATATATTATGTGCAAACAAATTGACGGGCATGCAACGCATGCCGGGCGCAGCAAGTAATATAATAAAAAGGTAAAATTGTGTGTTTGTAGGTATGTTGGGGGTAATCTCTGGAACTACAGAACCGATTTTATTATGAAATTTAGAAAAAGAAGTTGCAAAAAAACCACTTATAAACCGAAGCGAAGCGAGGGCGGGTCGCTAGTAAAGTATAAACATATACCTAATTAGATACCTAACAGCAATAAACATTTTAAGAAAGTGATAAACTAAATGTAACGTCATACTTTATCTTATCATACTGAATTGTGGTTTGAATTCCCAAAAACTTGGCATGAGCGCGTTCTGCCAGGGTTTGTTCAAGACTGAATGAGTATGTATAAGATTAGGTATGAATGTATATATAAGCATGTATAAGTATGTATTCGAGACTATAAGTATATATGTATACAATTTTCTTTTAGTTTCTTTAAGGGGGAGAGTGCACGCTGCAATCTAACAGCCGCTGGGGAGCTCGACTGGACACGTTACCCCTCTCTCACTTGAACCCCTTGAAATGTACTGCATTTCTCAGTTTATCTTATTTCCCCAATGTACGTACGTGTTTCAGTAGTGAGTGAGATGTGCCAGAGCCCATTCCCATCCTATCCCTCCCCATTTTCCCTACCCTTTCTCCAAATCTATTTCTATATCTCCAAAGGTAGGCAGCTCATCCGGGGGCGTGCCACCGTTAGAAATAAGGTCTAATGTTGGCATGTCTATGGGCGACAGTATCCACTTACTATCAGGTGGACTGTATGCTCGTCTGCCGCCTTCGTCCATAAAAAAAACCACAATAGCTATAATATGAAAAAGTAATATTATTAATAGAACTAAAGCTAATGGTAACATATCCATATAGTTAATGAAGTTATATCCACATCAAACAATCTATACATATGTATATATACATATAATAGAATTGTAACAGGCCTATGTCTGTACAATATATAATAGATATTGAAAAAAAATTTATTAGAGCAACAGAAGCCAAAACAACAGTTTTTAGAAATTTTGTCTGTCTGTCTGTATGTTTGTACACGCATCACGCAAAAACTACTGCATGGAATTGAATGCAGTATTCACCGATGTATTGCTAGAGGTCTAACTTGAAATATAGGCTCCATTTTACCGCAGGAAAATATCTTATTCCGATTGTTTTAAATTTAATAAACCGAAGCGAAGTGAGGGCGGGTCGCTAGTTGAACATAAAAATTAAACGATTACAATGTGTGCATGTACCTATTATTATTTGTTATAGTTATTATAATAATTAAACAAATATAAAAATGAATATATTGTGAGGCAGATCATAAAGAAAGGTCATGTCATGTGAAGATCTACGAGTATGTATGAGTTCTTTGACTGCTATAATGGCAATATTGGATATTTTTTGTTATTTTCTTTATTTGCTTCTCAAATAAAAACGATTGTCTGTATTAAACAGGAAGTAAACTTGCGTTGTGGTCTATTTTGTGGGAAAAGGAAATCTTTCAATGGTTTCCGTAATTTTGGTATACGTTCTATCGGAGGCAGCAAGGACAACCACCATGTTCTCGAATGAGATTGTAAATTAGCGTGAATTACATGTTTCCTCAAAAAAGGATTTTAATATTTCATTGCGTACTGTAAATATAGAAAAATATTTGTCAATTTTAAATACTTAAAGTATAGGTTCCACGTCGACAGAATGTACGTTAGCAGATGTGGATGCTGTATTGGATAAGATATGAACTGGACAACCAATGTCTTCGATGTCTTTTGACAGCTGTGATTGCAGTTTGTCGTAAATACTGTTCGTTCCATGTCGATCTCGACCTCCGCGCTGTCGCTGGCGCTCGACAGTCGCCAGGATTTTATTCGTATTCATTCGCATCGTTGTAATGTAAAAAGAAAAACAATGTAAAAAAAAATGATTATTTGTTCACCGGGACATATGGCGGGTCGACCGGGACTGACACGTCCCGCTGTACCGGGACGTATGGCTACCCTAAAGTAGACGCGCTCTCATGTACATTTTAACAAATCACACACACTCAAGTAACAGACTTTGCCACGAAAATTTTGATAATATACGTATGTAGTAGTATGTCTATGGTTAATACTAGATTTATTGGGTGGAAAATAACTTGCACATGTGCAGAAATGCTCGCTGCGCTTCGGACGGAGTGCGTTTCGGCCGAACGATACGAGCATGCGCCGTTTCACTGTCCATAGCCTATTATGCCACCACCAACTCATTCTTAATTTCTTCATTCGTGCAATCATATCTTCGGCTAAGCGTTATCGAAGTAACTACACAGTGATTCTCGAAGGTTTTCGTCAACACGGCCTGAACTAAACCAAACCTCGATTTGCAGTAGGTAAGAGTACTATTACGATAAATAATAATAAAAATAATGAAATAAATGAAAGGTGCATATCGGGTGGGAATGTGGCTTGTCGAAGGCACGGTTATAGCGGGCCTTGTAAATTCTGGCCTTTGGACTAAACCGCGCTTCAACGCATTGATTAATAGTATTTTTATTAAATAAACCATAGACTTTTTAATATGCTAATGTAATAGGAATTAATAGTAATAGTCAAACAAAGATCGCTTTGATGTGTGACTGTCCTTGATATGCAAATGTGTGCGTAAATTTCTGTATGCGTGAGTGAAAAATAGTATTGTGTTGTTCTTATAACGAGTAATGTCGATAATTACAAAATCACAACCCAAAGCGCATAGTTCTATTCAAAGACTTCTTTTAAGAAATCTTTGGTTTGGTACTATACCTAAAATATCGAAGGTGGAAAGAAGAAATGGAACTTATTCCATTATTAAGGTTTAATTTTGAAAATTAAACCTTAAATCCTATGCGTTGTGGTTTACATGTTAAAGTAAGTTGTATGTCGCTTATTCCATTTCTTCCTCCCACCATCAATATGTACATACATAATATAACTTCTGTCTGGAAGGTAAAAGGGTGTGTGAGTACTAATTGTCACCATCCTGGAAGCTAATCACGATATATGTATGTGAAACAAAATGCTGATTCGAACATCCAGAACATCTGACTGGAAAAGCCATGTGAATTACCATGTTTATGACTGACAACTTCAGACAAGCTTTAGCGCGGTTTAGCGTCTAATTTTATATATTACCCAGACTGTGAAAAGTATTTATAATATGAAAGCTTTATAATATAAAACTTGCCTTTACATTTGTGTATGAAATGAAATGAAATACTAATCCAAAGAAAAATTCATCTTTATTCCAAATTTTCAAATCTGAATGTATATAAATAAAAATTAAATGCTGTTCATTGGTAAGTGCATCACTTGAGAACGGCTGGACCGAATTGGCTATTTTTTTTTAAATGTTCGTAATAATCCGAATAAGGTTTTTAGGGATAAAAAATTGGAACAGTTTACCGGAAAATTGAAAAATTCGGGAAAAACCTTTCCGGGCAACTTTTCCAATTTTTCTTTCCCTAAAAACATTATTCGGACTATTACGAACATATTTAAAAAAAAAACAGCCAAATCGATCCAGACATTCTCAAGTGATGCACTTACCAACGGACAGCATTTAATTTTTATTTATATAGAAGATTATAAGTTGATACCTAGAACATAACTTAGATCAATGTTATAGGTACGTTGATTGAATGGACTGGAAAAAGACTATTCCATTCAGATGGCATGAAATTTATATATAAGGTCGTACAGAGAGACTTCCTATGAATACTATAAAAATACTATAAAAAGCATTTAATTTTCATTTATATAGAAAAAGATTAATGACATATTTATCTGTTCAGTTGTCAACATCTTAGTGTTGTATAAGTTGTAAAAAAAAATTCAATTCAAGACAGTTCCCACTTTCTATCAAATTAATTTCTTTATGTTTAGTACTCCATAGCTTTTTTAGGCTGATACGAAATTCCTTAAGATAGGATTATTATTGAATCCTCCTCTGGATCGGATAACATTAAAAAATATTTTGACGTGGTCTTGCGATAATAATAATTTATATAAAGGTAAAAATTGCCTTTTTTCAATTTTTTCAAAGTTATTTTCAATGTAACTCACGTACAAACATTTTAATCAATTGATGTTAATTAAACCTAAGCGATGCGGTCAAACGCAAACATATCTGTCAACTTGAAAAGTAAGAGCTTTCTAAAATTTCATAAATTTTGACTAAAATTGAGAAGAATACGGTTAGGTTAGAAGATTACTTTGTTGTTATTGTACATATGCTTCTTTAATCCAAACATTTGAAATGTTCTGAAATCAAAAATGTCAAATACGTGATTAACATTTTCAACGAATTCAACGGTTGCAGATTAATTCTGGAATTCAAGCAAGTTCAGTTTTGATTCGCAGTGTTTAATAGCAACAGTCACTGATCTAGACAATAGTTGTGCGGCCAGCTTCACTTTCATTTTCTGTTTCAAGTAATTAATGTCTATGAAAGTTAGCTTGTTCGTTACGTGCATACTTTATTTCATAATCATAATTTATTTCATTACCGGCCCTTTTTATTCAAATTCTGAGCTGTAAAACCTCTTCCTTCGAAAAAACGTAGTTTCCATCAACCATTTGCAGCAACCACCATAAAAATAAGTAGTTACTTCTTCCGCTATTTCAACGTCATTCCCTTGCAAATTGTGACCAATATTTACGATGCCTATGTGCTTATTTCCTACCCATTCTACATGTTCTCTAATGCTCATTTCATCAAATCCAGGTTCATAGTTTAATTTTTGCTACGATGATTTCAGAGTATTGATGTGAGGAAGGCAAAGGTTGAATTTTTTTTAGTTTAGTTATAGCATATAACACTATATATAGCATATAGTTATAGCACCGAGAAATATGAAATTGAACACTAAGGGCATATTTTTCATCTGCTCGTTAATCCCCGTTCAAGCCGCAACTTGTCCTCTCGATGCCTTTTTATCAACTCTGTCGACTAACATTTGTAAAATGTCATTGTCAAAAGCTAATATTAATATGGATCTTTAAGACCAGGCCAATTGTGTAACTCATGTAAAACTGATTTTAATGGTATTCATTTTTGAAGACAATCTTTTGTTTTTAGCTCTCAGATTACCAATGACCTTTTGTTCACCTTTTACCTCCTCTTTTAGTTTGTAGCATTTAGTTATTAGCTGTCTTTTCCTCGGAGTCGCTGGCTGTTGTACTGACGTCGATGGTTTAGGCGAAACGTCTCTGTAGACATATGAAGACACATTTCGTTTTGGCTTCAATGTTATCTAAAAAGAATGTGATAGTAATATAAATATAGGAAAAACAGTTAAAATAGATACTGGTAGAAATTTCATAGGAAACAGTCTGTCCTTATAATTTATCGCTTATCCCTTTGCACGAAGGAAGTCTCTGTAAAATCCTTATTACACACTGAGGTTTTTTACTCAACCTGTCAATCATTTGAAGCCACTTTTTTTTTAATATTGCCTTGTTTGGCAATCTGAAAATAGGTGACACAAATATCATAACCCATCTTTTTCGTAGTCGGGTAATAAAACCAGCAATACGTGACACTTTGATGTACAACCTTACGTACTATCTAAAATATGTATGTAATACATTAAGTATCGGTATCGATAAAACCAAGTCAATCACTATCTAGTACTTCCATGATTTTTTATATACAATATATCTATTTTTAACATGATTTTCTTCAACAAAGTATAATAACACGAAGTAGAATGTTTTATTTACAACTTCAATTGTAAAAGAAGCAAATTTACGCAATTATTTATCAAAAATGAACACCGGGAATTCACAATGAACAATGATGTTCACTGTGAACTGCTCTATATACTTACTTACCCACAAAAATATTATTAATTTTGGGAAGTTCGGGGATGAAAACTTCCATTATTAGTACCTACTGTAGTATTTGAAACAAATGAAATATATTTAAGGATTAATAACTTAAAAAGAAACAAGAACTCTTAAATAATTGAAATTTAATATTTTATTGATATTGATTCTCTATTATAGCAATTGAATTCTATTATTGATTAATTTTCAGGTCAGCTCTTTTCAAACGAAGATTCGCTTGTAACGAGCGCAATGTGCAGTGCAGCTTGGGCGTAGAAGAAGAAAATCCGTGCAGTGGTTGGGCCACGGCAGCTGGCAGCCATGCAGACCACTCCGAGGGACAAGGAACCCAGCACAACCGACGAGACCAATGGCATTACTCGGAAACGACATAAACGACACGCTTACCACGAATGGAGACAGATAATCACCGTTAACGGCAAAGAAATCTCTTTTAAGTTAGACACGGGCGCCGATGTGTCCACCATGTCCTTACGCATGTTTACGAACAACGGATTTGACAAAAAAATTGTTAAAGAAACAAAAAAATTGATTGCCGAAACGAGCCAAAACCGACTGCCAATAGTCGGTGTTTTCAAGGCGCATATCAAATATCAGGATCGGAGCATCATGTGCAACATCTATGTGTTGAACGTGGATTGCGACTGTCTCTTGTCGCTCGATGCTTGCATTAAGCTAAATTTGGTCGTTAAAACGAATAATGTAGCCGATACCGATGGCCAACCCAACGACCTGACAACATTGCTTGAAGCACTCCCCGGTGACGTGACGCCAGCTTGCCCACGCATTTTTATTACATCAAAAGATAAGATGGACATCATGAGAAGGGCTACCGCTAGAGACAAAACATTACTCACGGTGAAAAAATATTTCATGGATGGGTGGCCGACCACAAAAAAATTTCTTAGCCAAGATCTTAAACAGTTTTGGTACATCAAAAATGAACTTCGTTTCATTGATGGAATATTCTTTTGGAAGCAGCAAATGATAGTACCCACTATACTCAGGGCGAGGTTGCTCGAGCGGGTTCATGAGGGTCACCTCGGCGTAGATATGTGCAAGTGGCGCGCGAGACAGTCCATGTGGTGGTGGGGCATCGATAGGGACGTGGAGCGCGAGGTAGGCGCTTGTGCCGCGTGCATCGGAGTGACTGCCGTTGTTGGAGATCGCTCCTCACCGACAGGGTGCCCTCAGCGCACCATGGCGCAACAACCCTGGGAGATAATCGCAGTCGATATCATTCCATTAAAAGCAAGGAACATAATAGTCGTAATGGATTATTTCTCCAAGTTCATTGTTACTTCTGGCTGTAAACGTGTTCACACTCCCAGATTAATAATTATATTAAAAAAGTACTTCAGCATGTTTGGAATACCGAAACAGCTAATACTGGAGAAGCATAGTCAATTCATGCCAAAAATATTTAAAAAATTCGCGTCCACTTGGGAGTTCGTGCACAGAACGCCCACTCGATACGATCGCGAATTCTTCGGGAGCCGAATGGAAATATTAAAATACTTGTTGGGTGTCGCGATGGTGAAGAAGGAGGATCCTTACCAGGTGATTTTAAATTTCAATAATACTCCCCTCTCGGATAATAACCGGTCTCCAGCGCAACTGTTCATGTCGAGGATGCTGAGAACACGTTTGCCAACGTTCCGCCCGACTGCGTCGCAAAAGGCAGAACTGGACGGTGTTCGGCGAATACTTACTGTGAGGAGGAGGAAGTACCGAGATCAGAGTACCCAAATTTCTGCATTGCCGCCGCCGTGTATTGAGAACGACATATTCGTGCGGGCCTTACGGTTGGACGAGTCCATGCATGGCATCTGCTGCAAGCGTCACTGCAGGCCAGCTACCCTCGACGAAGAACGATCGATCGCGGGAAATACGTCGAGCTCCAACGAAGAGTAATGGCAGAAGAGTTATACGACAACAATGTACAAAACTAACGGTGTGTTCAATTCTACACCTTCTCGGACCAAATTCGTTGTGTGCAGTAAAATATCAATAATGAAATCTATTACCCGCTGCTTTAGAAATGAAATATAAAAACTATATTTAGTTTAATCTCTACAATTATTAACTATTTTTATTGTTTTTTATTATACCAATCAAAAAGATTAAAATATTTATAATACGTGATATATTAGTGTCTATGAGTATATCAAAGAAAAGTAAAGAAAGGACATTGTAATACAAAATACAAAAACATTGTATAATTTTTATATAGGGCGTAATAAAATTAACATGCATTATTAACCTAAGGGGCTACTATAAATGTTAATATACAGGATCACTTTTTAAGACCGGTAACCTATGGTCAAGTCTGAAATTATCGGAAACTAGCTGAGCCGACAGACGTTGTCCTGTCCAAATTTCAATAATACAATAAGTTCATACAAAAATCCCATGGAAAAAATCACTTTCAGCTTTTCCCGAAGTTTCCAATTTTCCAGGCAACTTTTCCAATTTTTCTTTCCCTAAAAACCTTATTCGGACTTATTACGAACATTTAAAAAAAAATAGCCAAATCGGTCCGGCCGTTCTCAAGTGATGCGCTTACCAACGAACAGCATTTAATTTTTATTTATATATATATAGATAGATAGATAATTTGTTCTCTATTCCTAATAGTTTCAGACTTTTACATAGTGACCAATCTCAATAAAGTCCCTAATACTTATACGCCATTATTTCAATATGATACATTAAAGGAAATAAGATCATACTAGAGATGGTATGGCCTTGTTTCGCTTTCATTGCAAACAATAATAATTATTTGGAATTATAAAAAAATGCTTGCATTGCCATGAAATAATGGCATAAATTATCTATGTATTATATACTATATATATTCACCTTCTACGTCATTCTACATTTTTAAAATGATACCGCTTTATTTTATTACACCTCATATAAATGTATATTTTGAGTTACAATTGCAAAATTATTTTAATTGCATTACGTCCATTGTAACTTCACCTTTAGATTAGTCATCGAAGTTTATATTTTTAAGAGATAAATTGTATTTATATTAAACCTATCCCTCGTTTGTAGTCTAGTAATGAGGCTGTCTGTAAATGGTTGTTCTTATTATATTAGACTTGGGTTTGAGATTACATATTTTAAATTTATATTTTGTGTAGATACTCAAAGATCTCTATAAATTATATTATACCTTTTATTTAGATATATACTTCAATTTCCTGATGCAAATGATTTATTGTATAATTAGAATTATTTAGTGGGATTAATACATTGTCGTATAGAATAGAATACCACCAGCTCATCTGCTCCCGTTGGTGTCGTAAGAGGCGACTAAGGGATCGCAATGCGGCTACTACGAGCCCAGAGGAACTACACTATGTTTAAAAGAGCGGACTCGCTAACCCATTTGGCCATGTGGCGTGGTGTGTGACATTCCCCATGTCACACATGGGGACACAAGACATCCCCATGTGTCCAATGTCCATGAAATTGAAAGGGCTGGTGGCATTGCAATATATTGTGTGTAAAATGGATAAAAATTAAATTATATGTAGGTATTTTGTGGTGTGAAGAATACACTAAATATATCCTAAAAACCTTATAATAATTATAAATGTCCGAATTTAATAGTTTTGTGTCTATAAAATGTAAATAAATAGTTTGTTAGTGTGTAATGTCCCACCGGTGGACACAAACTTGCGCCCTTGTATTCACGAGGGGCATGGGCATGATCAGACGTGTCATAATCTACCACGCGCGGACCCGCCGCCGATTGCTCTATTATATATAATATATCTTATATATTTATAACTTATATACACTATTATTACTATGTATGTATTAGGCTGCCACTTTCGCTGCTGCGCCAACATCAATACACTTGTGTTGATTTCTTTCTGTCTAAACAGTTTTTGAATTTATTCATTCATTAAATTCTCCTGCTTTAACTGTCCTGTGCTGTAGATTATTTCAGGAGTTGACCACTCAGACTTAAAGCAGATCCTCTCAGATTCTCGTTTGCTTTAGTGTTGTATATAGCGTTCAGGTAAGGGATGTCATAGGGGTTGTTGAGAATCTTGTTAGTTTCCATCGAATCTCCTCTTTCATTTAGACTAGTTACGCGAACAATGCGGAGTCTGTCTTCATGTAGCCTATTTTTATTTCTTGACAGTTTCGTTGCTTATATTCGTGTTTGTTGTATAAAGTATTAGGTATGAATGTCAACGTTCTGTTTGGTGGTCGTAAAGCACCTGTTGTGGGTTCAATACTTTATTTCACATCATATAATGTTTTACAAGTTATTGAATTTCAAAACATGAGTCCATTATGGATACTGTAGGCCACTACAATTAGGAGGACTTAAAAATTATCGTTAAAAATTAAAAACTTAATAGTTATCGTGAATTATATAAATTGGATTTAGTTGTCGGTACTAATATTTTGTATTGGTATAATTTAATAATTAATATTTTTATTATGGTCTATTGTTTCCTAGATAGTATAATTATTTTAATAGTTTTATAATATCTATGTCGTTAGGTTTTTTATTTTATAATTTCTGTTAGTTTCTTGTATATTTTTATAAACACAACTAAACAGGTATAGTTCAGATGTTGGCAACATTAACTTTTGGGTCGTAGTGAATAATTCGCTACAACTGTCCTTTCTCTTTGTATGTGACTAATTTTCAAAATTATAAAAGAGTAATAATTATAATGAGTAGCAGAAAAGAGTGAATCGGCAGCAAATTGATGGCAGCAAATTTGAATGTGGGTTAGATTGAGGTGCTCCGGTGACATAATGGGAGTCCCACAAACGTCGATTTGTTGATAACATTCTTAGTACTTATCTAAGTTAATTATTTACTTTCTTTATTGATTAGTTTGTTTTATTGATCATGGTTCGCTGCGCATTTGGTATTTTTTATGCAGTCCGTTTAAATACAAGTTAATATTAATGTCTGGTAAGCTAAGAATTTTGGTAAGCACGCTGCAATCCAACAGCCGCTGGGCGCGCTCGACTTACCACTTACCTCTCTCTCACAGAAGACCACCTTAAAATGTACTCACTGCATTTCCCACTTTATCTTATTTCCCTAATTACGTGTTTTGGTAGTGAGTGAGATGTGCCATTCCTTTCTTCCCCTTTCTCCAAATCCATTTCTATATCTTCAAAGGTAGGCAGCGCATCCGGGGCATCCAACGTTTTTTGTCATTTTGGACAAATGTTGACATGTATCGCGGATGTCTATGGGCGGCAGTATCCACTTACCATAAGATGGATTGTATGCTCGTCTGCCGCCTCCGTCAAAAAAAAAGGGTTTCTTTTAAATTAATTTTTTCGAGGTCTTGTTTCACAAATGTTAGTCAAGAATACCCACTCAAGCGATTGAGCTTTGTCCTTTTATTATATTATTTTGTTTAATTTTCCGGCGTACCGGAGGCACCAGACACAAGTATATTTATACTATATCACCCTGGTGGCTGTTCGGTACGCCTTCAGTAGGTGGTAATAGCGTAAGATAATCTTGTCATGAGCCTATTTACCAATCAAATTAATTATCAATTTTAAACATGTTTTTTTAACTATCACTAGTTCGTTCATTTGTTTAAAGACAAATGTTTGTTTTGTCACACCAAGTGTTGGTGTCTTAGTAAGTCTATCTGGACCCACGACACAGATATCCTATTTTATTGTGGGTCATTGAGTTTGGCGTTATTTAATTAATAATCAAAGAAAGTAGTATAATAAACTAATATGTGAAAATAATCAAATCTATGAGTTGGGTTAATTGAATATAAAATATATAATCCTAAAGTTTATTGTGTTTACTGTGAACATTATGGAACTATTATATATAAAACAAGCGCTAGATATTGATGGTTCATTTTATTCATTTTTTTTCCCTTATTAATTTGTAACTGTGACGTCATACAGCTTATAATACCCTCAATTGGGTATTATAAGACGTCAAGACGTCATCTAGGTACGCCGTGATACTCTCAGGATCACATTTCGCTTATATCCGTCGAGTTCATGTTTAAATATAAAAAATACTAAATATAAGTTTTACCATGTAAGTTTGATGGTTGATGTTTAAAACTATGGAAAAATACTAAATATAAGTTTTACCATGTAAGTTTGATGGTTGATGTTTAAAACTATGGAAAAATACTAAATATAAGTTTTATCATGTATGTTTGCTGGTTGATGTTTAAAACTCTATGGAAAAATACTAAATATAAGTTTTACCATGTAAGTTTGATGGTTGATGTTTAAAACTCTATGGAAAAATACTAAATATAAGTTTTATCATGTATGTTTGCTGGTTGATGTTTAAAACTCTATGGAAAAATACTAAATATAAGTTTTACCATGTAAGTTTGATGGTTGATGTTTAAAACTCTATGGAAAAATACTAAATATAAGTTTTATCATGTATGTTTGCTGGTTGATGTTTAAAACTCTATGGAAAAATACTAAATATAAGTTTTACCATGTAAGTTTGATGGTTGATGTTTAAAACTCTATGGAAAAATACTAAATATAAGTTTTATCATGTATGTTTGCTGGTTGATGTTAAAAACTCTATGGAAAATACTAAATATAAGTTTTATCATGTATGTTTGCTGGTTGATGTTTAAAACTCTATGGAAAAATACTAAATATAAGTTTTACCATGTAAGTTTGATGGTTGATGTTTAAAACTCTATGGAAAAATACTAAATATAAGTTTTATCATGTATGTTTGCTGGTTGATGTTTAAAACTCTATGGAAAAATACTAAATATAAGTTTTACCATGTAAGTTTGATGGTTGATGTTTAAAACTCTATGGAAAAATACTAAATATAAGTTTTATCATGTATGTTTGCTGGTTGATGTTAAAAACTCTATGGAAAATACTAAATATAAGTTTTATCATGTATGTTTGCTGGTTGATGTTTAAAACTCTATGGAAAAATACTAAATATAAGTTTTACCATGTAAGTTTGATGGTTGATGTTTAAAACTCTATGGAAAAATACTAAATATAAGTTTTATCATGTATGTTTGCTGGTTGATGTTTAAAACTCTATGGAAAAATACTAAATATAAGTTTTACCATGTAAGTTTGATGGTTGATGTTTAAAACTCTATGGAAAAATACTAAATATAAGTTTTATCATGTATGTTTGCTGGTTGATGTTAAAAACTCTATGGAAAATACTAAATATAAGTTTTATCATGTAAATTTGATGGTTGATGTTTGCGGTGTTGATGAGTAAGTCAAATGAAAATGCTTTTAATGTTTCAATCGAGTTTCAATTCGTGATAATGTAGGCCCTCAATAAGCTATTGAGCCTTGCGTCAGAGCTCTGTTAAAGTAGACTCTGTTACTGGCAGTAAGTTTAGTGTATGTTATTTCTCTTTCTCTTTTGCTGTAAATTCATTTTCACAAAAAATCTAATACACACCCACACGCATACGCATATGCACACACACAGACCATGTACCGGCGTGCATTTTTATAACTATTATTGTAATCTCAATCTGTACCTACACAAATAATTGTTTAAGACTGCTTTTGTTTAAATTACCTAGGTAATTTAAAAGGGAAGGCAATGACTCTCGAAGCAAAGATTGTACCTAATTAACTCTCTGACCGAGTTTTTTAAGTATAAGTATTTTTTTTCGGAATGTCTAAATTCTTGTGGCCCTAGTGGCCTTTCAAGAGTCACTGGTCTTGTTCTAGAGTCACCGGTCATGTAAAAAATAAAAGTGCGAACTATTGTTCATTTTAATGCTCATATTATGCTGCAATGTATCAGTAAAGACTTACATTATTTATTTTTATTTAGAAATAACTAAAAATCAATATTTCTATTATATATAATGCGAAATATTATTTATAATGTGATATTACGCTATAAATGTGTTTGCGTTATTGATTTTAAGTAAAGAAGGAAATAAATAGATAAGTGGGCCTTAGCCTTGACACTGTCTAAAACGAAAGTTCGATAATTCCTATAATTTGTAAATGCTAAAATTTGTAAAAGAAATCCAACTAAGGAAGACAACTGAATGTTAATATTGAACAAGCATAAGATCGTGGATGGGTCACATCGGTTCAGTAGTTCCAACACTATGAAGGCATAAACTTTTCAATAAAAATAAAAAGCAACTAAAAATATATATTTATGGAGAGAGCTATTCTCGGAGTTTCTTGGGATGATATCCGAACGGAGGAGATTCTCCAAAAAGAGTCACCGACATGCCTCGTAAAATCAGCACGCCCGGTAATTAACCGATGGGGTAGATGAGTCCAACAATGGAGGCCACGTACCGGGATGCGTAGTGTGGGACGCACTCCGGCCAGGTGGACGGCCTACTTATAGTAGTTCGCCGGTGGTGGCTGGATGGGAAGATCGTTAGTGGTGGCGAGCCGCGGAAGAGGCCTATATCCAGCAGTGGACAGACAAGCTAATGGTATGGTGTGGGTAGAACTGTTATACATATGTCTGTGATACTTCTGATGTCATTCAAAGATTTGTCTTGGGACAGATATGCTCATAGCCACTTCAACTTGCTGATTCTTAGAACTATATCAGCAGCTTTTGTTGTTCGTCGATTTTTTCAATACGTCATTATATATCCTAAACCTTACCTGTAAGTCTTGATCTTACCTCTATGTCCTCCTTATTCTGCAACAGCGGTGCTTCGAGAATGTTCTTTAAGCAGAAATCTTCGTTGTCCAACTCAAAGTTGTATTGCGTAACCTCCATGATGCGCTGCCAGTGGCGGGGCTTCATGGCCTTGTTCGCCATCAGCTCGAGTAAGGGGCACATGTCGTTGAAGTCATCAATGGTCTTCTTTAGAGCGAAGAATGCGGGCCATTCCTTCAGACTAGTAATATATAACATATATAATTACTATCTACAGGGTTGCACACTGGCAAATGGCTCATATACCTAGCAGTTGATAGCGAGCTAAGCTAATGGTCTCTTACTAATTTCCAACCAAAAGTCCTATACTCAATCCTTCCCAATTCTTTTTCGAAATACAGTTTTTTATCCCAGTAAATAACATTAGACAAAATTTAGACCAGGAATTTTAGTTTTCATAATTTAGTTTTCGCTAGTTTATAGTTTTTCGGTGAAAATATTTATAGAGGAAATTATAACACCTAAAATTTGCTAGAAAAAGATATCTATGATTTTTTTCATAGAGTACTCCGCTTTTTGTGATACTCTTCAGGTTTTTGAACGCTTTATTTAAAACATCGAATAAAGTTTTACACAAAGATTTATGACAAGAAGGCAAGGCTTTCGTGACATAGTTTTATGGTTATATGCCATAAAGGTTATATAGTGCCGTAAAGTCCATATAGTCCGTATAGTGTCCAAACGCATGTACATGGATATTACTTACCATCAAGGGTACGGTTTGTTCGATCGTCTGTCACCGTTTTTCTATATAAAAATTCTGATACAACTATGTAGAAAAATGCATGTACTAAATAAAAAAAATAACTTGGTATGTAACTTGATTTTACAGAAGGACACAATATTCTCTTGAAAATTATATCGATATTTCAAAACTGACCCTTTTGGTAGTTTTCTACATCTGTTCTGGAACTCCATAAGCTCATTATTAATCTCTTCTATATTGACTTCTCCCCAAGGTATATCGTAGTAGCTGCTGACGCGGTCTATGACATCGTTGTATAGCTTATACAATTTCTGTAGCAAGTTGAGTTCCTTCCTGATTTGTGCCAGTTCGGGGTACTCTGTATGAGGCAAGCCGAAGAGTTCCTCACCGTTTTGATATGTTTGCAACTTGCGCCACATGCCGTCGAAACGATTCTAAAAAATAGAACACTGTAAGAGGTAAATAACATTAAAATAATAGAAATATTGCAAAAAAGTGAATGTTAAAAAAGTTCCTAAAGAACAAAAATACGAACATCTTTCTAATAGATTAGAGACATGAGAGATGCAGATTAAATAATTGACCTATCTATCAATATAAACGAGTTTCATAATGAAAACATTTCTATACCTGGAACAGTATCAACTTGTCGGATGCTTCCCTGGGACTCAGACCAGGCTGCATCGGCCCCGCGTGTCTGTATTCATGACAGTAATCCGCATTATCGTCTCTAAACTTATCCAGGTTATTCTTCAGGTCCTCCTCGAACTGCGGTTGCATCTTGAGCAGCTGTACGTGGGAAGCTAGCGCAGTGGCCTGGAGTTGCTGCCATGTGTAGCGGAGGTTGTCCACCTGCTCTAAGTCTTCTTGACTTACAGGCAGTTCGTATCGAGTTATCACGTTGAATGCCTCCTGTTTAGACGAAAATGTGGTGAGAAGAGAAATGTATAACCTTTGCAGTATACAATTAACTGCAAACTTGTAAATGTGTGTTTCGAGAGGGTCTGAAATTTGCCACTGCCCATTCCCCATCTCATCCAATGTAATCGGATAAAGACACTCATTCCACAACTTACTTTTAACTACTATTTTACTTTTTACTTTTAATTCATTTCCATCCAGTGGAAAGAATAACGTGATAAGGAAGGATCTCCAGTCTCCATCCATCACACTCTTTATTCCGCGTCCAAGGAGGAATGATCGTGGACCGGAGCCCTAGCAGGGTTTCTTTTTCTTGCATTAGTTTTTATTGGCATGTTATATCACAGATGTCTATGGACAACTGTGACTCTTAGCATTCTATAAATGAATATGTAGAATATATAGGATATGCATTCTATAAATTGACAGAAGATGTGGACAGTACAAATTTTTTTTTTATAGACGAGGTGGTGGTAGATAGGGCTAATGTTAGACGTTTAGAGGTCACCACCGACCAAGGACACCTGTAATAACGGGTACCATGCGAGTGCGCTGGCAACTCTGCAGGATCCTATTATCAACTCTCTTAAATAACTCCATATACCTCAACGGGATCAATTTTGAGCTCCATATCAACTTCCTGCTCCCTTATTTTCTTGAGAGTTTCCATGACGGTTCTGACGTCATCCAGGTCGCGAATCGGTCTCTCTAGCTTTCGTTCCAAGTCGTTCATGATTGCGTACACATAATCCATCTCACGCTTGTATTTCTTGCGCATCGCTTGACTTATTCTGTGGGTGCCATCTGAAAAAATGGTGTATGCTTTTAAAATAGTTTTATTATCGTTTATACAAGTCAGCGTCAGAGAGTAGCGTGCTTTGATTTCGAATCTTGGCTCTGAAAAATTGTTTTCAACTGACTAAATGTCGGGAACAATAACAATACTAGCGATTGCCGATAGTTCTTCCATGTTAATGAAATGGTGACCGCTAGTTATCTGCATGAGATGCACGCCACTGGCGTTAGATTAGTTCCAGTTATAACAGATATCTATAATTCAGTAAATTATGAAGATATCTTACTTTTCAGTTCAGTAGTAAGTCCAAATTTTAGTTTTTCAGTGGACACAGCAAGGCAGTTTCCTATAATGAGTACATCTGGCTCAGTGGCTAGCTTGGCTTCTAACTCGCTGTGCTTCTTAAGCGCTATATCAAAGTCGTTGAGGTTCCAAGCCAGTAGCTGCCGGAGTGTCTTCTCGCATTTCCATAGGTAGTGGTAAGGACGCCAGCGTTTCACTAATGTGTTCAGTTCCTTAAAATTAAATAAAATTTTAGGTTAATCTAGACATAATGGATACAACTTTGAGACATTAACAGCACAAATAAACCTAAGAGCCATTGTCCATAAATACCCTATCATCAGCCCGCGTCTCTCTAGTTCTGGATATCACCTATCAGTCGAGGGATACTGCTTGAGGTTCTTGATACTGCTTGATACTGCAAAAAAATGCTTACCGTCTTAATATTCTGCGTACACGTCGACAGCAAAGAGAGCGTCTTGACTATCTCTTTATTCTCCATTATGTGGTTGTAGAAGTTCTTCTGCTGATACGGAAACGAAGGTTTCTCCTCCGATTCCAGCCTGTAATGTTTCTTCCTTCTCATCTTGGCGGCCTCCATCATCTTCAACGACTTTTGCGCCATCGCTAGCGGCGCTGATACTGAGTGGACCTGTTCGTTAAGCTTGGTAACAACGTCTAGCAGCTGCTGGGTCGACTGGTGGCCGGCCAGCTTCTTCCAGCTCACCTAAAGGGACCGAGCATGCGAGGGAAGGGGACGCAAGCAAATAAACAAATGATCGGGAGAGGACAACAAGCCACATCGAGTGTAGGGCGAATAAGGATGTAAGCGTGCGAGCACACAGTTGAGAGCACGCAGACGGACACACAGTCATACACACACGTGCCAGTGTAGAGTATTGGACGAAACAAGACAGTCAACACCACATTGGAAAAATAGAAGAAAAGTCAAGTCAATTACATTACATGCGAAGGGCACTCACAGTGAGGAAGTGAAAATATACAATTCACATAAATGAATCTTATAATTAATCTTATGCTTACTTTACGACTCGATCTGTCCTGTACCGAAAAATAATATTTAGTTTATTTATATGCATTTTATACAGTTCTTCATGGGTATACTGATGCATAGGGTCGCAGACAGATCCCAGTGGAATTTATATTGCAAATATTGTCATACTTGTATGTCTACCCCTAATACAATAGAGTAGAACATATAGAGTATAGAAAATATTAATTGTTAAGTATATAAAAAAATATTTCTGACACAAAATACGCTTTCGGGTGGATTAAACAAAATAGCACATCGAGATTAAAGTTATGAATCACACATATAGAAAATAGATAACGCACACTGTCCGTCGCTGTGTGTCCAAAGTTGGCGCTAAGCTCCTACCTACTTCTTACGCTGCTCGGTCAGTCTGGTTCGACTCGTGTCGCTACCAAGTCGTTTTTTTACAAAACAAAACTGCCTAAATGCGCTATAATCAATTCCAAAAATTCGGTAAAAGTGGTGAACTGAGTAAAGAGATATGTTTCTTTCATTGGTGAGTGGTTTTCCATCACGAAAATGTACTCACTAAAGTGACACGCTTGTTCTCAATACAATTTCACCAACTTACGTTGATTATGTCCTATGACTTGTATCTCAGGAACCAGTAATGTCATGGAAGTAAGGGATTATTGGGCATTCGAAAACACTTTTTTCTTTTTTATTTCGCTCACTGCTGTTCGCTCAATGATTTAGAATTATATTAGAAAGCGCAAAATTGATTTGGAATGCCCAATATTTTTTGTGGAAATGTGAAGTCGATTTGGTGTTCAGCGTCAAAAACTAGGATGTACCAGGAGATTTTGTTGGAGGAAAACAGAATAGAAAGCAGGTAAGTAACTATATTTAAGCAAGCGGGCGACATGCAACCAATGTCGAGTTCAGTTATCGACTGGCTGGGCAGTGGGCTCAGTGGGCTGGTGCGCAAACAGGCGGCGAGTGAAGCGCTCAGCAATTTGGGTGACGTCACGACGGAGGGCTCCACTTGGTGCCGTCACCATCGTCCGAGATAAGTATAAAATTTTGGTTTTAATATTTTCGTACTTTCATTTGTTTTATTTGACTCCTCGCCACATGTGTAATGTAACCGCACCTCCCATCACAGAAGTGCGGTCCATCCGCATTTCCTCGATACGGAGGCGTCGCGCACTGTTCAGTCCAAAAATTATTTTATACCGCGAACAGTAGGCTGTGGAATGAACTGCCTTAAGAGGTCCTTCCATTAAGCTACGATATGGAGTTCTTCAAGAAAGTTGTGAATAGGATTTTGCAAGGTCGGCGGCGCGCCCGCATACCCCCTGGTGTTGCAGGTGTCCATGGGCGGCGGTAACACTTACCATCACGTGAGACCGCTTGCTCGTCCGCCCACTTAACAATATAAAAAAAAAGTGTATCCCTAATGTGTTGTTCTTAACTCACCGCAAAGAATATATATTGATGTCTATAATCATCGTTGCATTCAATTTGCTCGTGTGGTAAGATTATGATACCCAAATAGAGATCATTACTTAGCGGCCGTTTGCTCAAGGAATAGATTTATAACAGGACGCACAATCTGTACACAACGAGCACGAACTGTGTTCTGTGCATACTAGTTGACTGATGAAGAAATACTTTATGTACGGCTTGTGCGGCGGGAGGAGGGACCGGTGTACTACTGCGACCTCGTCTCCTCCGAAGCGAACTTCCACTGGCTCAGAGAGTTTGCACACCGATGGCACAGGAACAGGAGCCCCAAGGAAAGAACTGCTCGGCACTGAAGTGGATCGTGTGGTGTAGTTAACAGCCCCAGAAAGGGGAGAGTGACGAAAGGGACACGGGAAAGGAGAATACTTGTAGGGAGGCAGAGTAGATACGCGCCGCAACATAGCCCTCGGAGGCGAACGGCGCGACATCCCGACGATTCGGTCCGTATAACCAAAAGGTTGGTAGGATCATGGGCGGAGATGGGTCATGATGAAGAAATACTGTAGTTAAAACCATGTTTTAGTACGATTTATGTGTATTTTTTAGTCTGACGCGGCATGCGTAGATATTTTTCAACAGACATTTGCTACAAATAATGTAAGTTTCCTCATAAATTATGTTACTCTCTTTAATTAACGTCACAATACTGACTTTTCTGAGGACTATTTCGGGGCAAGTAAATGATTACTGATGACAAAACAAAAAATCTTTTATTGTATAATTTAGTAAGCATAACTATGTCAGGCGGCCCGCTCTAGGAAATTACGCATAATAATAACATAAATAATTACATAAAGTATACATAAATAAGTATTGATTTACAGAACATTTTTTTTAGAAATGCGAGCGTGAACTGAGAATAATAAAAAATCATTTGTTACTAAGTGGCATTCATTGGGCATGCGCGAGACGTGAGAACGGATTCTAAACAAAGAAAACTTACGATCTTACGAATGAGAGTAATGAATAGATCTATACATTTCGGCTACCATAGCTCTATTATAATTAAGTACATAATGAAGTATACAATAAAGATTTCGAAACATGTTTGTTAATATGTTGGTTATAAACTCGAAAACTATTCTTTAAATTTTAGTGGAGTTTGCGTCATTACTGTCATTGGTAAACTAATAGCTGGATTGTTTTACTTTTATTATTAACTAGCTGTGTCCGCTACTTCGTACGCGTGGATTTTTTTTTATAGATAATAGGGATAACAATCCTATTCATAGCTTTCTTGAAGAACCCCATGTCGTAGCTTAATTACTTTTATTACTTTAATACCAGGACTTTTATTACGCTTTCGGCGCTTGTCATACCGCATTACTACACTACACAAATAACAATTTTATTTAATACAACACGCGCGCGGCAAAATCTCTAATCCAAAGACAGTGTATGTATGTACGTTTGACACGTTGCCGCCCGGTAGCAAAATGATCTCTAAGTCAATAGAGTGTAAGTTCATTTGAAATGGGCGCGCGGGCACTTATGGTATTTACTTATGGTGCAGGGTGTGCGGCGCACAGGGGCGCAGGGTGTTAGGGGGCGCCGAGCGCCGCTCGCGACGCCTCCAAAGAGTCTACTAGAGGGCGCCAGGGTATTGATTGCACCCGGGCGCTACATGGGCTAGAGCCGGCGCTGGACGCAGTCATCTTTAACTTCAAGCATTAGTCATTCTAAAGGTTTGCGGTACCTAAGTACACAGTGTAGCAATTACTATAAATAACAGAATGGCAAATCTTGAAGTTTGTGAAGATAAGGTCTAGATTTTGGTGCAGTTGAACGTAGTGGCTGCACGGGACCACTTTACCTTGTGATAACGGACTCCCTGACTGAGTACCGAACATCTTGCTTTCATAATGAGCGCCGCGAAAAGTTCGTTAGCGCGGTTTAGAACTGTCTACAGTTCTAAACCGCGCTAACGAAGTTTTCAGTGTAAAGTTTCAGAAACTATAGAAAAATGTTTGAATAAACAAAATGTTATATAATATGAGCCGCTAAGACTTGTTGCAATTGTCTGTAGATAAAATTCCATATGTCAAATGACAATAAGTCAAATGAGAATGTCAATGAGAATTGAACAAACTGAAGTCTTAAAACAAAACAAGATATGTACTTTAAGTAAAAGTATGTAGGTAACTCACGCACGCACAAACCCTCACACACACACACACATACCAATAAACATACAATTAACAACGAATATCGCAACATGATTTATGGAACATTCTAAACTACTTGAAGTGAGTGGAGGCTGACGAAAGAAAAGTGATTTAGAAGGTCAACACATTAGGGATACACTCGCATTACATATCCACATTTCCACAAAAAATATCGGGCGTGCTAAATCAATTTTGCGCTGTTCTTTGAGCGAATAGCAGTGAGCGAAATTATGAACGAAAAAGTGATTTGGAATGCCCAGTAATATAATACGAGTTTACGAGTGTCATCGAATGTATAAAGTTCAAATAGTTATAATTATCATGATATCAATGAATAAATGTGTATATATTTTTAGATACCCTGGTTGCCTTCCCGCCAGACCATTGTGCCACTCCCTTGGACAGTCCTGAGATGTGTTTCCCTGACAACACCAGCACCTCCTGGATCTCCTCAAGAGTTGGTTTCACGGACACGTTGGGGATCATCAATGCGGCGTTCAGAAGGAATATCGGCTTCTTTTGTAGAGCTGAACATTATTAATAAATTAATACCGAAATCATCACAGTTAACCCAAACAACCAACAGAGGTGATGATGACCTTTGGCCAATGAAGCGTTTACAGTTTACACGAATTCAAACTTCTTTTTGTTGTAATAAGGCGTCAGATGAGCGTACATTCAGGTATTAAGTGGAAATTGTCGCTCATAAATATACGCGATACATGCCAACATCAGTCCAGAATGACAAACGTTCGCACGCTCCCGGATGCTCTGCTTGTTGAAATATAGGAAAGGATTTGAGAAAGGGTTAGGAAAATGGGGAGGAATAGGATAGGGTGCGATGGGAATGGGCTCTGGCATGTCTCACTCATTATCGAAACATGTACTTACCATTGGTGAAATAGAATAAAGTGGGAAATGTAGTAAATTTCAAGGTAGTTTTCTGTGATAGAGTGGTTACGTGGCTAGTCGAGTGCGTCCAGCGGCCGTGGGATTGCAACGTGCACCCCCCCTCAAAAGTATTGCGTTCGTAAACAAGTTAGGTATTGAACGTTATTGCAATGAATGAAGCTATAAACTGAATATCAGACTATACGAGTATATATGCAGTATTGATGAGTCAATAAGAGTGGGAGGTATTACCTTCGCCGTGGGCTAACAGTTCGTGGTCAGCCGCGAACTGTTTGATGATGAGGTCCAACGTTCGCCGCGTGACTTTGATGAGTACGTCGATCACCTTTCGGCTGTAATATCTCCGCATCTCGCACACCGCGTTCTTCACCATCTCCTGCACAATACCATTATTAAACGTTTTTTTTTTAGTCTCAAAATTTTTCACTGTTGAGCAATAGTCTCCCCTGTCGTCCTCCCCGACCCTCTATCCAGTACGAACTTTGGCTTCATGGCTAAATGTTATTTTGCACTTAGCAAGATAAACGCTTCAAGCCTTTCGGAGCATATCTTCAAAAAGATATTGTGAATAGATATTTATAGGATAAGTAGCGCGTTTGTAATCCGCCTTTTATTGCAAGCGTCCATAGACGACGGTAACCACTTAACACCAGTTGGGCCGTCTGACACCTTCAATATAGAAAAATATATAAAAAATAAGGTTCACCTGCATGCCTTTGGACAGCCCACCAGCGGGTGTGGACAGCAAACGGTGCGGGCTCTCGAAGCACTCCCACACCGCAGACCAGTCCTGCTGCCCACTTGACGTCGACTCGTTCATCGAGGACGCGGCACCGCTGGCCGCCTGCCCCTCGTCTGAATTTTGAATTATGATGTTGTACACGTATAGCAAAGATGGCAGATTGGGAAAGCAGGAATCTTGCGTCCTTTATACACGGTACCCTTAGATTAGGGTTGCCATCCTCAAATTTTTGAAACCAGGATTTGAAGGTGGAATTACCAGGATATTTCGGTTTAAAAACAGGACGCAGTATAAGAGCAGTAGTGAATAGTACTGCACAATGAAAACAGACAACTCAATTAATAGCAATTACAATTTTTTATTATAGTATCTTCAATTAAACTATATTTGAAATGAATAAATTATTAAATAAATAAACAATACCTAGGTACATAGGTAACTTTGGTCCCGTTTAACAAATTCTGCGAATAAACTGAGTAAATGATTAGCCTGAGTAAGCCTGAGTAAACTGATTTTTTTCTTATTTTTTACTAAAAATTTGCAAGAAAATATTTTTTGATTTACATTTTTGGCGTTAAATTTATATAGATATATAAATTTATATAGATATATAAATTTAACTACAAATTTCCATCGACAAATATTTCCTTGCGATTTTATAATAAAATATTTTCGAGTATTTTTTTCTTCCTAATTTATTTATTTAATAAAAGCATATTAATTATTAGATTATACATTTTTTTTTAAATATATTAAAAAAAAATTGTTCACATGGATACATGATTTAGGCGTTCGCGTCGAATAAAAGAATACGTAAGGCCCTGGTAGAATTTCAATTGTGAGCTGAGCGGGAACCGTGTGTAACACTACACACATATAGAGGCCGACGCCTATTGGTTCTACCATCTCTACGACTCACTGAGATTCCTCGAGCCTTATCATAAGTAAAGGTTTAAAACACAGGATGTTACCAGGACACTTTGAAAAACCCAGGACGCTACTCAAAAACTATCCAGGACACCCCAGGACACCCCAGAAAGCAGGACATGTCCTGGGAAAACACTACGGTTGGCAACTCGACCTTAGATACAAATATAAAAATAGGAAAAAACCAGAAATGATGCGCCTGGTGCGCTTCACAGAAGTATGAGCGCTACTGGCCAATATTTAGGATTCAATTTAGCTCGCACAAGACGGCGATTCATTTTAATACGCAGTATTTTGAGTATTTGCAGTTTCTACTAAAAGTTACATCTTCTGCTATTCTGCTGTGCTCATAGTCTGTAACCCAGCAGCTAACAGTTTAGTTAAATGTGAAACAAGCCATGCCTAAGATGAAAGAAAGAAAATAACGTTTATTGAATAGCAATTACAACACCTTTATTGTATTTTTGTTATTGTATTTTATTTATATTGTTTTTTTTATGGACGAAGGCGGCAGACGAGCATACAGTCCACCTTATGGTAAGTGGACACTGTCGCCCATAGACATCCGCGATATATGCCAACATTAGTCCAGAATAACAAACATTGGCTCGACCCCGGATGCGCTGCCTACCTTTAGAGATATAGGAATGGATTTGGAGAAGGGTTGGGAAAATGGGAAGGGATAGGATGGGAATGGGCTCTGGCACATCTCACTCTCTACCGAAACACGTACGTACATTAGGGAAATATGATAAAGTGGGAAATGCAGTACATTTCGAGTGCGCCCAGCGGCTGTTAGATTTCAGCGTGCAGTCTCCCCGTTCCAGCCTGTGTATTGTCATTGCGCCTAACTTAGGATTAGAAAAAGTCATAATTTAAATTAGGAAAGAAAACCAGCACAAATATATAAATATGTATTTATATATTTATATGCGTCATTATTAACTATAATCTTACATATCATTGGACCTACCGCGCCATCTCTGTATAGCCCAAAGGTGGACTGGGAGATAATGCTTTTAAGCAATAAGTCCGCCTTTGTCACTTAGTGCAATAAAGAATAAATAAATAAAAGATATGCAAAATACTGTACAAAGTGGAGGATGATAGTAAAGGAAGGCAAGACCCACAAAGAGAAACTAAGTAAGTAAGTCGTCATGTGTGCTGGAGCTGTGTGCCCGCCGTACTTATATGTTAAACTCACAATCAATATTTGAATTCATGATTTTACTTTTCCATAAAATACGGATAAAAATAATTCGCCATAAAATAAAAATTTAATAAAAATAATAAAATAATAAATTTAAAATAAATAAAAATAAAAATAATAAAATAAAATAAATAAAATAAAATAAAATATAATAAAATATAATAAAATAAAATAAAATAGAATAAAATAAAATAAAATAAAATAAAATAAAATAAAATAAAATAAAATAAAATAAAATAAAATAAAATAAAAAATAAAATAAAATAAAATAAAATAAAATAAAATAAAATAAAAAAAAAAATTAAATTAAAAAAGAATAAAAAAAAAAAAAATTATCGACAATCGGCTGAGTAAATTCAGAATGATACTGGTGTACACTACAGATTTAATAAGAGTTGAAAAGTAAATAAGTCTATTGGATACACAAACTATAGAAATGATTATATTACCACCGTGTTATAGTACTGGTGATTCGTGGTATAAACACAAAGATTCTTCTTTAGCAGAACCGGTTAATAAGTAGTTTGGCCAATTCTCACAGAAGACTTCTATTAGTAGGAATACCACCTTCAGTATACCCTATATCCATAGATTTTAAAAAATTGGGACAAAACTCAAAACAGAAAAGAATGACGGGCACTTTTGTATGAAACACCACCTTTGTATGACCACCAATACAATTGTAATGTATTTCAACTTATTGACTATAACCTACAGTTACCATAAATTATTGTTTCCCAGATTAATGGGGTACCTATAAAATGGTGCGCGGTAAATAGAAATCTTAATAGTAAAATCGAGCCCTAATGAGATACGATCATATAACGGCTGGTTCATGGCCGCTCTTATGTACGCCTTTAGCGTGCTCAGATGGTCTCAGACCAAATGTGGAGAGCCACAGGATGCACCACCTAGGGCCCCGTACCACGGCCGACTATGTCTCCGCCGCGCGCGCCGGTGGTTATGTAGTTATACATTTCTGAGATACTTGTAAACACACATCTCATTTCCCCGGTACTTTAGGGCCTTGTTGCAATAATTAAATATATTGAAACATGTTTACTGATGTGCTTGATAAAAAATCAAAAGATTTTCTCTTTTATTAATTTTATGACATTATCATATCCTTTTGTTAGGACCGTTTCCAGTAGTCTTACCAGATAGTTCCACTAGTAAGACATAGTATCCAGTGAAATAGTATAATATTATCCAATAAGACGATACTATTTCAATCTTACTAAATGGGTTTGTGATTTAGGTATGTTTCTACGCGAAAATTGTTAATTTGTACTCTGTACTCCAGTAATCATTGATAGTTTACATAAAATACTGCTTTGTTGCTATTTTATTCGTACCATACCATCAGCTTATGTCTGTCCACTGCTCCCAAGGTTCGCCACCACACACGATCTTCTCTTCACATCCAACCACCACCGGCGAATTTCTTTAAGTCGTCGTTCCACCTGACCGTAGGGCGTCCCACACTGCGCTTCCCGGTACGTGGCCTCCATTTGAGGACTCGTCTACCCTATCGGCTTGCGGCCCTGCGGTAAATATCACCTGATCATTGCCGATTCTGCGAACTATGTCGGTGACTTTGTGGGGAATTTCTTTAGAATTATACGGGGATACATAAATACGTAATGTATCACATCGTAGAACTTACCTTCAGCGATGAGAAACTCAAAGTCCGGGTTGATCTCGGTAGGCTTGATCTGTTGGGCGGCTTTTTTCACAAGGTCCAGCACTTCTTCAACTGCCTCCTCGACCATCAAACTTTTTCGGTTCAGTTCCACACACGCGTTACTGTTGAAAATAGATAGCTAGATAGATAGATGTTTTATTTCACACACACAAAAAAATCGCGTAACATGATTATTTCTTATTCTAACAGTCATTAAAATATATATTAACAATCAATAAAATTAAATTAAATGACCTCATAATTAAATTAAATTAATTATATAAATAATTAAGTGGCCGGTCAAGTCATGTCAAGTGGCCGGAATGCTTTTATATAATTTGTCTATTAAATACTTTTAGCTTTCTTTTTATGTTTTTAGGGTTTATTTAGTGCTTGTGTTGGGTCAGTCGCTATGGTCGTTTATCTGAACTGCGATTATTATTATTTAGTTATTGCATGTTGTAGGTACATTAAAGTTACAATACAACACCCTGGAAGAGCACAGTAATTCAGCAATTACATTATGAATTATTAATTGGCTTCTTAATTAGTTTTGTGTTATTTATTAATTTAACTTTAATGTAAAATTATTCAGTTATACATGTTATATACACACAGTTTTACGTCAAGGCAAGAGTAAATTAAACTGTCAAGAGAGTCATTGTTGATTTAATTATTAAATCGCTCAGTAATTATACTTATATTATTATTAATATCACGTTTTTTTGATGAAGGTGGCAGGCGGACATGCGGACCACGTGGCTATAAATGTACATTATATTTATTTTACTTATATTCATATCTATCATATACTTGCTATTCTTTACCATCGAAACACCTTGCAGTGTTTAAAAACATTTGTCAATTAAATATTTACTTAATTTATTATTAAACTAGCGACCCGCCCTCACTTCGCTTCGGTTTATTAAATTTAAAACAATCGGAATAAGATATTTTCCTGCGGTAAAATGGAGCCTATATTTTAAGTTAGACCTCTAGCAATACATCGGTGAAAACTGCATTCAATTCCATGCAGTAGTTTTTGCGTGATGCATGTACAAACATACATACATACAGACAGACAACATTTCTAAAAACTGTTGTTTTGGCTTCTGCTGCTCTAATAAAGACCCCCCCTCCCCCATATTAGTTTTTTTTCAATATCTATAATTATATGTATATATAGATATAGTCAATTTTATTATATGTATATATAGATATAGTCAATTTTATTTTGTCTTTTATAGATTTAAGAATTGAATTGTAGATTTTTATACACATTACCGAGGGACTCGAAGTTATTTCCATATTAGAAGCAAGCAGAATTATTCTATTTCTTATATAGATTATATGTTCAGCTGTACGTTTTCCATTAAAAAAAATGTTGTTTTTAACTATCAGTTTTTTGGTAGTAACATTGCGTGTAATGATGGGAGTGGGATGAGATACTAAAGTTAGAAAGCTTTCGTTGAAAAATTGTTAACTTAATATCTCATGTATTTTATCTTTTATTTCGGGGAAGAACTTTACAATATTTAAACGGTAGGTACAATATGTTAAATTGAATCTTCATATTAGTGGATTCTAGTAGTTTCTTTAACTCTATGAGTAAAAACGAGCTTTGTCGACTAAAACCGAGATATACCGATGCGAATTCTTTAGATAATTGTAGTGTATATGATTTTTGATAAGTGTCAAGTTGGGCAACACTGCTCGGAGTCTGTTTGCGAGTTGTTCTATATGGTTGCCCCAGTTGAGATCTATTTAGTCTATTGACTGTCTATTTAGAGACCCGAGTATCGTTGGCTATCCACAAGTTCAATTTGTGTAGGCATTCATGGCTATGTGAAACTAGTTTCACGAGAATATTTGTATCTACCTTATTGTGAGCAGACCTGATATGAAGTAGTTTTGTATTTTGGGCGTTTAGAACCCCCGCATCATGAGATTATTTGGGTACTTAGTCGAAACCTTGGATACAGTCTGCAACATTTATAAAAAATGTCAAACATTTGCATTGCTCTGGATCACCGACATGAGAATACACTAATATCGATGCTTCGGATGTACCATCTATAGACGGTCCAAATCCTCTCCTAAATATATTTAGGAGAGGATTTGGGCAGGGGGTTGGGAATTATGATAAATAAGATGTGTTTCTATCATCCAATTGCACTTGTATTATGCGTGTATAAAGCATATAATAAGAGAACGTTAACGGAAGAATAAAGAAAAGCAAGGATTGGATATATGGGCGTTAGAATAACAGAAAGAAATTAGGTATACTAAAGTTATTACGACACCAGCACTAAGTAGAAGGGAAAACAATTAAGTGTCCACGAATTAATTTAGTGTAAGCGGGTAGCTGAGGGCGTGGAAAAGCGACACAGATTTCGCGTCATAAAGCCGGCGGGCTGTCTAGCGAGGCGACGACCGTTCAGTGCGCAGGCGCAGCGTACCGCTATGTTGCGCGGTTACATTGTGCCCGCATCCGTACTCCGTCAAAACATTCTCGGATCAGTCGCGCCACACACTCTTTAGTCCAAGGGATGAGATGGGATGGGTTTTGGGATCTGCCATATCTCAATCGCTCCCCAAACACACGATAGTATGACGGCATTGGTTTACACATATGTACATACTTGTAAGACTTACCGACAACCCGTTTCGACATTTTCCAAGAACTCTTCCATTGACCACGGAATCTCGTCTGGAAAACAATAAAATTATATCTTTTAATAAGGATAGGTACAGAGACAGCGTCTCGTTTGTACACATTTTAGATTGTGACAACACGAAACAGGTAGTGCAATGCTAACATTTGTCATTTTAAAATACAACATAACAATGACAAGCCTTGACGAGGGGGGTTGGAAAATAGTCCTCTTACCAAGAAACTAACAATTTATAATTATTTATCATTATTGTATACAAATGACTGTCCGCTTTGATACATACTTGTACGTACTTATATATAAAATATTTAGCATTTTTATCACCATCTTTTTAGCTCGTGACATAAGACAAATATACCTTTAGATATTTTAGCTTTTTTTTTATGTACTAAGGCGGTACATGAGCATACAGTCCATCTGATGGTAAGTGGATACTGTCGCCCATAGACATCTGCGATACAGGCGAACATTAGTCCAAAATGACATACGTTGGCACGCCCCCAAGTACGCTGCCTACCTTTGGAGATATAGGAATGGATTTGGAGAAAGGGTTGGGAAAATGAGAAGGGATAGGATGGGAATGGACTCTGGCACATCTCACTCATTACCGAAACACGTACGTACACTAGGGAAGTAAGATAAAGTCTGAAATGCAGTTCATTTCAAGGTAGTCTTTTGTGAGAGAGGGGTAACGTGGCCAGTCGAGTGCGCCCAGCGACTGGTGCACTCTCCCCTTCAAAACTCTTAGTCATTAATTATTTCTCTTCGTGACGGCCAAGAATTCTTGTAATTTATAGTTTCTTAAATTCCATAGTAAGATCCAAGGATTTTTGTCCATTGCCTCTTTAGCCAATTTATTTAGGTAAGGTCTCTCTTTACAACCTAATAAGTGCACACACTACCAGGCAGAGTAATCAGCGAGACTTCTTGCATCCCGGACAGTACGTATATGATTCTATTGGTGTAGATGTCATGTACTCTGGTGACGAGTACGTCGAAGCTCGTGATGGCATCGTTGGCGCGGCCGACGAACTCGCGCCACTCCTCGCTCGTCCACGACACGGAGCGGACTCCGGGCAACAATAGCAGCGACAGCCTGACCACTTGCGGGAGGAATAGCGGTCGCACCTCCAACTTCACTCGACGGACGGTGCGTAGGTAGTCTTCAAGGAGGAACTGGCGACAAAACATGATAACATACATAAGGCTGATGATGACAAACATGACGACATAGGCTTCGCTATATAGTTACTGTTCAGACTACATACCAAACCATGACCTTATCTCTTCACTATTGGATATATGTTTCTCCCCTGGCTCGCCATCACACACGATCCTTGTCTCGTCTCATACAACCACCACCGGCGAACTTCTTTAAGTCGCCACTATAAGTCATCCAACTTGTGTAGGTTTCAAACCATACAATAATTTTAAAAGGAATCTCACAAATGTGCACCCAGTCTCGCGCAATTAGGCCACCGGGCGTACATCAAGCGACCACATGTCGTTGAGACGCCACGACCAGTTGGTGTGCCGGACCAGCACACTGAAAATTAACCAATGAATTAATTTTGACATCTGGAACATTCACCTCTAAAGAATCATTAACGACTGTAAAGTGGTTTTTCTTCGCATACAGCGATTGGCATACTATAGGCAGTTCCAGGCCCATCTTGACGAGGCAATCCGACTCCCGAATGAGGAGCCTGATGGTGTGATCCAAGTTCACCACGATGCGCCCGGACTCGTCTATCTTCAACAGAGTGTTGTTTAGGCTGTCGTCGACATCCCATAACTGAGAAAATACATAATTAATTAAATACGAGATTGGTGTTTACATTTTGAGCCCTCAGCAGGGTGTCATACAATAGAAGCTTTTCATTCGTCAATTTTATAACCATGTGAAATGTGAAAACAGTTTCGTATGTTGTAGAAATGGATGTGAAAGAAGGCTAGTGGTTAGATAATTCGGGACTTATAATGTCGTATATATCCCGGTCAGAAGTTAGGAAAGTTATGGAATAGCTGACAGGCTGATGAAGTCAGCTGGTTGGTAAATGATTCAAGGCTTATTATCTAACAATTTAACCAGATCATACCATCATTTGTTATACCAGTATATTTGTATAAGATGTGTTTGTTCTTCCAAAATCCAAATTTCAGTTAAAACATACTATTTGATATATTTTTTTATGGAAGAAGATGGCAAACGAGCATACAGTCCACCTGGTGGTAAGTAGATACTGTCGCCCATAGACATCCGCGATACATGCCAACATTGGTCCAAAATGACAAACTGTGGCACGCCTCCGGATGCGCTGCCTACCTCTGTTGATGAAAGAATGGATTTGGAGAAAGGGTTGGGAACGTGGGGAGGGATAGGATGGGAATGGGCTCTGGCAAATCTCACTCACTACACGTATATACATTGGGGAATATGATGCAAGTGGGAAATGCAGTACATTTCAAGGTAGTATTCTGTGAGAGAGGGGTAACGAGGCCAGTCCAGTGCGCCCAGCGGCTGTTGGATTGCAGCGTGCACTCTCCCCCTCCGAAAATTTACCTTTCCGTAGTACACTTTTCTATCAAGTCAATTTTGTCTTTTACGCTTTGAGCATTTTGTATTAATATACATATTAAAAGTGTCGAAAAGTACGGTTGGTAGACTCATTGTCTGTTTGTTCGTGTGCAAGCTGGCATTGTCATGGTGTAAGATTATGCGGCGTTTACGGTTGTTTTTACGGTGTTGTTTAAATTACACTTATAATCGTAGAAAATCATACAGCAAGTTAAATCCGCTCTCACTTTTCATTTTCACGAGTTAAATCCACCGTAATGTAGACACGCAATTTTTTAAATAACGCCGCAATAAGAAACCAAATGACTGTTAGATGAAACATTATTCCACAGACAAAGAGTTCTTTTTTCAAATATTGTAATTACTTTTTAAATATTGTTTATGTAAGTGGCCAGTTCCGGAAATTTTTAGTGTGACCTGTGTATTAGAGTATTTATAGTGTCCAGTTGGTTGAGCATCTAGTCTGTAAGTAAAGTCTATTGCACGCAGACTTATCTATTTTGCCGTTTGTACAAGACTGTTACGTTTTGGTTCATCCATACGGCGCGCATGGTATCCTCGTAGTGGTGCAGTAGAGCGCGCGTGTTGTGATACTTGCGCATGACGTCCGCGGCGGCCGGCAGCGCGCGCAGCACCGCGTGCGCGGACACGGCCTCCACCGTCTCGCGCATGTTGTGCACCAAGCACCGCGACCATTTGATGCGACCTGACGCATAGATAGATAGATATACTTTATTATATACCAAAATATCCAGAATAAAAATACACCTGTATTTTTATTAGTTTAGTAGTACAATAGGCGGCTTTATCTCTAAAATGATTTCTTCCAGGAACCTATGGTTGGCAAGGAGATGTCTGTAGACTAATAGAGATACAGTAGAATAGATAGAATAGTCTTTATATAAATATATAGATCCATACATACATACATACGTGGATAGATACAGAACTACATACAGAAAGAACTAAGGAACTAGAAAAAATAAAGGAAAAGATGTCAGTAGTAAGAGAACTGTTAATCTGTGGAAAGTGTTCTTCCACGAGTCTTTTAATGTCTTATCTTTGACATATGTGGGTTGCTTATATATAATGCCAATGGACTGCTCCAGTTGGAAGGGACAATTATTTTCCATGTATTTTAGAAATAATGTTTAGACTAAACTAAGAGTTTTACAAGCCATTTGAAGTTTTACGAGCCATTTGCTTAGTTTCCTTTCCTTAAATAACGTCACATAACGTACCGTACCGTAACCCCAGCCCTTTTAATGTCCACTGTTGGACATGGGCCACACTGGTCATACGGATTGGCGAGGCCACTCTTTTAGAGGTAGTGTAGTTCCTGAGCGCTTGTGGCAGCGCCTTTGTTATCTCTTAGTTGCATTTTACGTCACCCACGAGAAGAGATGGGGTCGACAGTGTTATCCTAAAGGTGGCCTACACGACACGGTACAACATCACATATTTAGGCTAAATATACCAATTAAAAAAAAAGAAAAAATATCAACTCTCATATGTAACGATAACAATGTAAAAGCATTGTTCGCCTATGGTTTTGATAGTAACCGCCGATTAAAATGTCAATGAATTAAAAGCTTTCATTTGAGGTATATATCAAACGCGTCCTTTCATTTAAATTGGTTAACAAATGCACCCACCAGTTTGTCCTCAATTTCTTTTTTATTATTAAAAACCTATTTTATGTGTAAATTGAAAACTTATTTCCTTTATATTTTCGCCTGAATCTGAAAGCAGATAACCTGCTCTCTATATGCTCGCGATCTTCGGTGGGTATAGTACAAACCTGCGACTGGCGAGTAGTTCCTCGGCAGTGGCGGATCATCCTTCTGCTTCTTGAACATCTTAGTGATCTTGTCCACCTCCTTCTCGCAGTACTTCAGCACGCGGTCGTACTTTTCACTCAGCTTCATAATTTCTATCTTCTCACTCACCTATGAGAATTATAACAATATTTAATCATAAGTTGAAGTTCTGGACAAGTTACAAAATCATTTACACGGAAATAGATAAGTATACTGAAGCCTGCGGTAATAGCCTAGAGGTATCTATACTCGACTCACATTTGTGTGATCGTGCGTTCAATTCCTCGGCCAGTTCTTAGTTAAGTACAGATCTTTTGAAATTGTGACTATCTCGGCGGTGAGGGAAAACATCGTGAAGAAACTCGTATGCTTGAATAAAGAACTCGCATCGCATGCTCGAAAAAAGAAAAAAATCTGGATATGTGTATCCATCCACCAATCCGCACGCGCCTGCGTGGTGGATTATGGCCCTAAATCCCCCAGTGATTTATAGTGGAAGCCTGTGCCCCGCAGTGGAACGTTATAAGCTGAGACAAGTGCAAGTGAAGCCTATAAAAATGCTGCTGCTCTAAAATTAGGAACCGAATATTTATTGTATACGGACTTTTAGACATGCTACCGCATCGTAGTTTACATTCAACTTTAGGTGAACTAGATAGTCTAGTTCACTTAGGTGGAACAAACGAATAAGAAATAGTCTTTTTCCCATTAGTTCACCTATTTTAATACCTTTAAAATTATAGTCATTTTTACCTTTTCGAACCTCGTAAGGAACTTGATGCCCTGCGGAGTTTCCCAGACGCTTGCAAAGTTCTCCTCTATTGTGTTGCCAATGGACTGCCGAAGGGCGTTGGTCTTCTCTTCGAACGCTTGGTAGTCTTTGTCGAATTCGCTGTTCCTGTAGTCCAAGTAGTCATACTGGCATGTCGTCATCGCTTTTTTCGCCTCCTCGAAGGTGTGCATTGCTTCTTCTAGATCTAAAAATAAAATCACATTTTGGTCTATTAAATATGTTTATATCATACCATATCACTAGACTACATAGATTATACGTAGGTATAGCAGCTGCGGTATAGGCATACGCTCAAGACCTTTGTCAAGGCTTGCCACTATACACTGTCTTCTGCTTTTTTCATTCATGTACTAATGGCCATTTTCGTTAAGTTGTAAGGTTATTGGGTTGAGGGCGTCCCAGCCCACTTTTAGGGCCTGTGGTCAGTATTGAAAACTTGTAACTGTCACATGTTGACCAGTAAACCGATCGTAAATTTACAAAATTATGAGACAAATAATAATTGATAATTAGTACTATTTTACTGACCTTCGCCGAGCAGCAACCCTTCCATTCTCTTCTGAAAAAGATGATTGTAGTCATCCATTAGGTCGAACATCGTTATAATCTTGTTGAGCCGCTTACAGAACGTGTCGAACTTGCCAAATACGTAGTTCTCCGAAAAGCTGAATTGTTCTGTGCTCGGTATGAATCTCTGATTTTTAACGAGCAGGTACGTTTCTCTGTATGTGTTATTCAACGTGATGCAGTGCGTGAGCTTGTCACGGACAATGGATCGGTCCTGGGTCCAGATCGTCTCTTTAAAGCGGCAGGTGATGTACTGTTTGCACGTTTCTATCATTTGGTTTGTAATCTGCGAAATGATTGTATCATTAACGCCCTAAGTGTAATTTTCTATGGTTTACAAACGTTACTACTGCATTATGCATTGCGCACGTATACTGTTTTTATGATGTACTAGCGACCCGCCCTCACTTCGCTTCGGTTTAATAAATTTAAAACAATCGGAATAAGATATTTTCCTGCGGTAAAATGCAGCTTATATTTTAAGTTAGACCTCTAGCAATACATCGATGAAAACTGCAGTAGTTTTTGCGTGATGCGTGTACAAACATACAGACAGACAGACAAAATTTCTAAAAACTGTCGTTTTAGCTTCTGTTGCTCTAATAAAGATAAAGCTCTAATAAAGCTCTAATAATCTAGTTGCACATTTTTTTTTTTTTTTTCAGTATCTATGTATAATGTACAGACATCGGCCTATTACAATTTTATTATATGTATATGTATAGATGAAGATATTAAATTTCTCAATATGACGGCGAGGAGAACTGCTTAGTTCTGAATACAAAAAAAAAACGCGGTAGTAACGTTCGCAAATAAAAGACAAACTAGGGCCTCACAATTAATATTTAAGCGATTAAAATTGTTATGTAAGTGTTTAAATATTGTTTATGTAAGTGGCCAGTTCTGGGCCTGTGTACTAGAGTACACAATACACAAGCTATCGCCCTATATTATTGATTCTATCTCATTTATCTTATTTGTGTTTGGAGTAAACACTAAGGCTGCTTATTAGTCCGCTCTTTTCAGGATACCGTATTCTTCGTTCATTTTCCCTGAAAACTTATTTACAGAAGGTACTGCAACGTAACATAAGTCACGTTATAGGTAACTTATTATATTTCAATTTACATGTTTACCTTCACCATTAGCGATGATATCCTCTCAGAAGTATTATAGAACTGAGATACGCTGTGTATCAGTCTGACCGTCTGCAGCAGACTCAATATAGAATCCTTGATCTTCACAGGATCATCCAAGTATAAAGAGTGGCAGCACTTCTCCATCGCCTGAATGAACTTGGCGTTGTCCTTGGCCTCGTTGTAGCAGAACGTAATCTTGTGGTCGGTATCACGCCAGAGTTTGATGACCTTCGAGTTGGCCAGCTGGAGGCAGCTCAATGTCAGTTGGACTTCGTTATCCTGCAGGCAGCAAATTTGTTGGAAGATTGCTTAAAGTTTTCAAATCAGAATCAAGTAGTATTCATTGCGAAGTGCAATAATTTAGACTTACACTTAGGGCTTACAGTTTATACTCATATACTTAGGGCTTACAGTTTATACTCGTATACTTAGGGCTTACAGTTTATACTCGTATACTTAGGGCTTACAGTTTATACTCGTATACTTAGGGCTTACAATGTATACTCGTATACTTAGGGCGTACAATATTTAATTGTAATGTAACACATCTAATAGTTTATCCTACTTATGTCTCGTGAAATTTGTAACTTGTAATTCAAGTTACAAGTCGTAGTAAATTATCATGTAACACTAAATTACATTATCAAAATATTTAAAGTTATACTTGTAAATATAATATTTGGTTGCTAAACTCGGAAATACAGTTAGAGACTTTGTTGCTGAACCTCACTACCGAATTGATGAAAGTTCTAATGATTTTTCTAATTAATATCTCCCAAATATTAATTTTGTGAAATAAGTAGTTGCATACAAGTGACATACGTGTACATACTTGTAAGTAAGATACAAGCTGCGAGAACTGAGCGCCTCTCTTCTTCCAATACTCCAACTCGTCTTGAGGCCCGCTCGAGTCCACCTCGCGCCTCAGTTGTTCACTTTCACTCAGTATCTAGTGAAATTGAAAACGAAAATATAATTGCAAACAGACTAAATATACTTATTATCTATTATTATTATCTGACCAAAAATTACCATCATAACTTCAAGAATCTGAAGGTGAAGTGGCAACGGGTCATCTGTCAATGATGGGAGCGTGACGGGATATACAGGTTCTCAAGTGGGACCACATACCATAGGACCGAACCACGTGGTCGAAGAGTGGGTAGCCCTATATCTAGCACTGAAGCGATACATTCATACGAGATGGTATATTCTATACTTTAATTGTACATAACTCGTAGCATCGGCATGCTAAAGTGGTACAGGCCAATAGGATAGACGAATCCTCTAACGGAGACCATGCACCAGGAAGCGTAGTGTGTGACGCCACCGGCCAGGTGGACTGACGACTTGAATGAAGTAGTCGAAGCTGAATGAGAAGAGCTAAAGATCAGATTTGATGGCAAGCCTTAAGAAAAAAATGTATCTAGCAGTGGAGAGACATAGGCTGATGGTATAGTATGGTATGTGTACGACTAGTTTATGGAATCATAATGTAAATCGTGTGGCAAAGGCAAACATTGAAAGTTGGACTTATGGTTCAAGTTTATTGGTTTCCATTGGTATGAAGATCTTAGAAATGTAGTAATTACCTCCATAACTTTCTTAATCCATTCATTAACTCTATCCTCAAGCATGGTGATGGTAGCTGGGTTCTTGGTCATCTCTTTAAGCTCCGCATGGTCCGTCACAGCCACCATAAGCGCTTGCCCGTCGTCGAATAGATTCATCTGGTTGCACACCTCCTCGCACACTGACGACACAACCGGCACACATCACAACGTCAATACGTACTATAACAGCAGCTTCAATTCAAGAATTTGATAAATTCAAGAAGAAGCACATTAAATTTGATAAAAAAAACATCTCTAATTTGCCATTTACATCGCAAGCTTTCATCCCCATTCATAAACAGCTTACAAATGTTTATTATCTACAAATCTAAAAGTCCTAGAGTTCTTCTAAGCTGCTTTATTCCATGAACAGGTTTCGAATAGAATCCCCAATTTAAAATACTTATCGCTCTAGAATTAAACAGCCTACAAGCAGCTCCATGCATTGCTTTCTTCTTAAGGCCGGTATATACTATCGGATATATTGTAGTGTACCCAGTTTGTTTAAAAAGTTTGTTAAATCCCATTGACCTGACTGTAACTAGACAGTTGTATATTCTCTTTCGTCGACATCTGCCTAAAATGCTTAAACACACATTATAACATGAGTGTTATAAAGTTAGTAACAGCTATCGGCACTATATCACACTCAAGGCTCACCTTTTAACGCGCTGCAGAAGGACCTGAGCCCCGGTAGTAACTGGTTCTTGACGATAGGGAAGCGGGTCTCGTCTTCGTCTCCGTCGGCGCTGGGGTGGGCGAGTGCTCCCATATATACGTACTCCATGACTCTCTCAACAGCCGTCACCAGGCCCACCTTCTCCGCATTCAGTATACCGCAAAACCTATCGACAAAAATGAACAGAAAACGCCCTATATAGTTTGCAATAAAATTTAGTAAAACCTTATCTAAACTCTAATTTAGAGATTTTTACAATTGAAACTTTAAATATTATTTCCGATTCCTCACGCCAAATTAACGCCACCTACTTAATTTGTGTTCAATTTTCTCCTTATCACCCAATAGTAGCCTGGAAGAAATGTCTTTAGCAATTTTTCTCGTCACCGTTTTGTACTTTTTAGTTACGTACCTACTTAAAATATGTATTCGCTACACATGTTGGTATTATGATGTATGTTTAGTACAATATAATGTGTGACGTAATTTATAAGCATTCATGTAAAAACCTGTCAGAGATTGATCTCAATAATAAATCTACTTTTATACTGAAGAGTCGTATCTTTCTGTGACACTAATTGACGGAGAGGTAGTTTTGACATCAATCAACAAAATTACAGCTTTGCTGTAATACCGTAAGTAAAATGTTCACTATCTCTTGGTGCATAACTCCCGTTTGTCCATGCATACTCCCGTTTGTCCATGTTTGGATAATTTTTTTCCAGCCTGTAATTTTTTTCGTAAATGCCAGTGCTGTCGTGCAAATTCGTCAGCCCGACGGACAAATACTCGTATGTAGAATACATGTATTGCTTTGTAGGACAATTTCAACGCTCGCCGTCGAAAGAAAGGGTTGTCCTAATAAAAACGTACAAATAAAAACACGTGGGATCTCGACTTTTTTTTGCTCATAAAATGGAGAAGAAAATAATTATTAAGTTTTTAGAGATTTATAAAGAGAATCCGTGTTTATGGGATAGCTCCTCCAAAGAGTATAGCAATAAAGTTAAAAGGAATGCGGAATCATTACTTTTAATTTTCATGGATTTATAACTTCATAAGTGGTTTGTGTAAAGGCTCTTGATGCATTTCTCTTGGGTTGCTGATATCCCACTAACGGAAATTTTGCTTGTTTACATATCCTGGATATGTAAACAAGCAAAAAGTGGGCTTCGTTGGATTTTATAGGATTTTATAGCAAAAAGCAAAAAGTTTGGATTTTATAGGGGTGGAATTTAAGTTTTTTTTAGTATAATAACCTGCAATGTTGATTTTGGAATTTCCTATATCGACGAACATACACGGAGTGATAAACGGGGACTTTCAGTCACGGAAGCCATAACACGTTCAACATTTTCACCCGCTGCTATCGTGGGCGTAGGTCCCGGTCTGGGTCTATTAATTGTTGATCCCGTACCTCTAAACCTCGCTACCCAAGACTGAATGAGGGTAATCGACGGTCCATCACGTAATCGACGAATACGGTATTGATTGTTAAATCGACGACGGGCCTCAGACAATGAAAAATGATCGTCTTGCAAAGATAACTTACAGATCTTTATGGAACCCTTCTTCAGGCAGCTGCTTACTGACATTAATACGGAACATGTAGATGCAGACTCCAGTGAAACGAACGTCCCAGCCGTCGGAGAGGAACAACTTCTTCTTCAGCGTTACTTGGGGCGGCGGCTGCTTCCCTTGACCTTGCTGCCGGGTCTTGGAACCCTCTGCCTGCGGTCGCGGCTCCACCTCCTCTACATCTTGGTAATACCACAGCAGTTTATTCCTCATGTGTGGCAAGAATAGTTGGTTTATATCATCTAGCTGCAACAAGGAATTTTTTTATAACGTGACAAAATAGCATTTATATTATTTAATAGTTGTTTTTTTAAAAATCGGTGGCACCAGCCACTCGGAAAGGAAGAATTGGAGACTTTTCTTATTTTAGGAAAAAATGTTCAGAATAAAATTCCAGAACTCAATAAGTATTATCCAAGTAAATATCATATCACTCGTAAATATTGCCTTTAGTAACTTTAAATTATAGTGAATCTTACTTGTTTAGTTGGCCCTATCTGCAAACTTAACAGAGATCTGAATGTCGTGGTCTTTTCAATAGGTATTTTATATTTATTTCACAACGCCATCTAATTTGACTCTTACAATACAAATTGAACCTCTCTGATCAACCAAAATGTCGGCCGACCTTGAAAAATCCTATTCACAGCTTACTTGAAGAACCCCATATCGTAGCTTAATAGAAAGACCTCTTGAGGCTGTTCGTTCCACAGCCTACGGGTTCGCGGTATAAAATGATTTTTGGACCGAACAGTGCGCGACACTTCCGATATCGAGTAAATGCGGATGGACCGCACTTCTGTGACGGGAGGTGCGGTTGTAGAAACCCGAGGTGGAAATTATATTGAACGGTTCTTCAGAGCATTCCCCATTGTACAGGCGGTAGAACAGACAAAGAGACGCAACGTCTCTCCGAGTGCTGAAGGGTTCTAAACCGCACTTTTAGGGGGGATCTCGACAATACGAACAGCACGTCGTTGGATGGAGTCAAATGCTGCAGCATTATACCAACGTTTGTGAAAAGTTGTGTTGTTACCATGTTCCCCTCGAACACGTGGTCCATGATGGCGTGCCGCGGCAGGCCGGTACCGTCGATTAGCAGCTGGAACGTGAACTCCAGCCGCGGGTCCATCTCCCCGCGCCGTGCCTTGCGCTCGCATTCTTCGCGACGTTTCTACAGACAATACAATACAATAGAATACAATATATACAATTTTATAATGTCATGGGTGTCATACAATGTTTCGTGCAAATAGACTATTGGTCTACCACAATTGTGATAATGGATAACTTTTCCTAGATAATCATCACGCATTTGAATGAACCGAGGTGATTCAAGTAACGCTTTGCGGTTGTCCAGTTTTCCGTATGTTATGCCGATACATTTTAAATAACAACGTGAATGTTGTACGACCATATGGAAATTCAATTCCACGTTGTTCGATTTCATAGAGTGATGTATCTAAAGTTGGCACTGCATTTTTGCAATAAAAATCATAAAGCAACCTTACTATGCAATCGGATGCAAATTCATCGACTTTTGAAAATTCGGTTTTCGATCTTGGTTTTCGCTCTTAAACACAGTTTCGGCGAACAATTTTTTAAACCTGTGGATATGACACTCCTGTTAAAGTAGAAGTACGCTCTGCTGCTTTTGGACCAAATTCACAGAACACTTTCTTATAAACATTTAATATAATTCGTTCCGATTGGGAGTTTTAATAAATATTTGTTAAAGTTTGCATTTCCTCACAACTAGCCTCTATTTCCCACGTTCTAAAGAAATCCATTTATAAACGAAATGGAATACGCAGTAATTGAAATGACGTGTAGACAATTTCAAGTCTGTATTTATGAACGGTGAATGCAACCAAAGGTGACGGACCAAAACTTGTCAGTTGCAGTATAAGGAAATATACCTGGAAATTGTTATCTGTGAAACCTCCCCATTCAAAGGGGTCGTTTACGACTGCGGAGACCGGCTATTCAAGAATGGTTCAAGAGTTTTGTGCATAATTATTTCTCACAATACAACATTACAATACAATTATTGTATTACAATTTTTAATTTACAACAGTGCTCTAATATTTTTGCCATGTCCAGGCGCACAAATAATATAAACTGAGGTCTGTTTGTCACTTCCATATTAAAAAAGTGGCCATACTTAAACTACAAGAACATAAAGGCTGCCTTAATAAATCATTTATTGTATATTAATTCTGTCAAATAAATTGCAAATCTATATAAATAAAAATTAAATGCTGTTCATTGGTAAGCGCATCACTTGAGAACGATTGCACCGATTTGGCTACTTTTTTTAAAAATGTCCGTAATAGTCCGAATAAGGTTCTTAGGGAAAGAAAAATTGGAAAAGTTACCCGGAAAATTGGAAAATTCGGGAAAAACTGAAAGTGCTTCTTTCTATGGGATTTTTGTATGAACTTATTTAAATAATTGTATTATTGAAATTTGGTCACGACAACTTCTGTCGGCTCAGCTAGTACTAGTATAAATATTTATGGCATGGGCTTTTCAAAACTTTTAATTTGATACCCCAATGAATGAATGTCAATGAATTTCATAAACTAATTTTTTTGAAGCAAACAATACAGCCCCTAAAATCCGCTATTTTGATTTTTTAAGATATTGTATACACCAGTAGCACTCGCGACAGCAAAACGAATCTAACGACACCTCGTTCATTAAAATCCGTCGCTCCGTTTAAGTTCTTCGAGGGAATAAAGAGACAAACATACATATTATAACTTAGTCATGATCGGGTAAAAATGTTATAAGTATATTACAATAATAGTAGACAAGTTTTCGATTACCCTTGTTTACAATTAAGTATTCAAGTTGATCCTTATGTGCGATGGAAAAGCTAGACCGCGGCGAATGTTCGAAGATATCGTCAAAGGAGGTAAGTCCATTGATTTTTTTTTTTTTTTTTTTTATACATACTAGTGGGCGGACGAGCAAGCGGTCCCACGTGATGGTAAGCGTTACCGCCACCCATGTACTCTTCTATCTATATTAATATAATAAAGAGGTACAATTGTGTGTTTGTGGGTATGTTGGGGGTAATCTCTGGAACTACTGAACCGATTTCGAAAATTCTTTCACAAATGCGTGAAATGCGTGGAAGCTACCTTATGCGTGTCTAATATAAGATATATTTTATTACCGAAACATATACCGTTTCGGTTCATTACCGTTCGTTATTACCGGTAATTTTATTACCCTTCGTTTTATAAAAACATACCGAAACGATATTATGAAACGATCGCTAGTATAATATATATTTATTAAATCTTTAGGTGTACAATAAAGTATAAATAAATAAATAAGAGTTGAGAAAATGGTGGGAAACCTTGATGCAGTATCGTGACCTAAAACATCCTTCCACTCTAGAGGTAGGAGGAAAACGTAATCGCGTACAAATTATAATATTCGCCGACCTGGAGAATGTCCATGACGTCCTCCTCCTCGTCCTCGTCGTCGCTGGACGCAGCGCGCACCCCGTACACGAACATGTTTAATGTATTCTAGCCACAGCAAAGTTGTAAATTATTGAAAATGACGCTCGCGACTGAATCGAACTGTGTGAAACAAATTGCATTTCCCACAAACTGCTGACAAGAGTTGCCACTGCACGGGCACACATAAAACGTTAACTTTCAAACTATTTGCGTGTCGCTACCGCTGCTCGTATTGTTTCAATCACCGTTTCTGAGGTCTGTTTATGAATGCTTGTTTATATTAAAAATAAAAAATAGACAGCGTCAGTTCAACGTGCGGGCCCTTCCCAACTATCGGCCAGACGAGCTTTTGTTACGCGAAACTAATGTAATATGCAAATTAAACGGACAAGTGGGGTTGTGATTAGTATAGTAGGGGGTGGTACGGCGTCGCACTTGCTTGTAAACGCTGTCAGTGACACGCAATGTTTTAAAATTGATTGCGACGACGTGTCACAAATAGCCGGCCTTGGTTTTATCATAAACGATAAGAATAATGTCAGCAAACGACGATATCCAATACGCATATCTGACAGCACAAGCGATCCCGGAGGGACTACAATAAATTTAGTTTAAGAACTACCAACCCTTGGTCCTTCGGCAAATATGACCTGCTTGTTGCCACTTATACATGCCGATTCGGATTGGTACCATACAGTCTCTCTCAAAATGACTAGGTAACCATTATGAATGACTATATCTCGATTTGACTAGATCTCAAATGGTCTAAATCTCAGAATGACTACATGTCGATATGACGTACAGTGAAATGATACGAGTATCAACCAACTTTCCTATTAAAGGCAATACTGGCCACTTCAAATTTAAATATCAGTCGCATTAAACAGAGAAAGTAAATTGTTTGAAGTGAGAACTGTTCAATAAAGATTATACCTACTTACAATTATTTTATAACACCGTGTTACAAGATACCAAAAGAATTTTCTTTCTGGAGGCACCATTTCTATCAGACATTATGACTGTCAAACATTCACGAGCAAAGCCAATTAGAATATCATTTTGGAAAAAAGGTTATTTTGAAATTTGGTCAATTGTACCTAAGTACAATTTAGGAATCAGGCAATACTAACCGGAAGCAATATAGATGCATATTATTTTATCCTGTTCCAAAGCATTTTCATTTGGCATGATACCAACCCAACTGTACTTTCAAAAACAATATACAATCCAGTAATTTTGCTACCTAGACATTCAGAGAATGCAGACTTTTTTCAGATTTGATCATCTTTAGATTATGATACCGACCCGTCGATTTTATGAGCTATGTGTCGGTGACTTTAGTTCTTGGGGCCGGCGCAGACCTGGCAAAGCGCATCGCAGCAGATTTTCATTAACTAAGTGTTAGTCCACACGATAAACAACAGTTCCCATATGATTTGTTATTAATTTATGTGTACAGTGTTTTTAACCGATAACCGATGAGGTAGACGAGTCCTCGAATGGTGGTGCGCTACCGGGAAGCGCAGTGTGGGACGCCCTCTGGCCAGGTGGACCGACCACTTAAAGAAGTTCGCCGGTGGTGGTTGGATGAGAAGAGCCGAAGATCGTGTGTGGTGACGAGCCTTGGGAGAGGCCAATATCCAGCAGTGGAGAGATGTAGGCTGATGGTATAGTGTATTTGTTATATGGTGTATTTGTGCTGTCATGCCGCGGTAACTTTACTATACAGGAAGGGCAATTCCAGTTTTTAGGTATAACCCCTGTTCCGTCTAAGGTGACGCAATATTTATGATATAATCAAATTACACTTTGTACAAATAGCGCCACCTGTTAATGATGTAAATTTCCCGCAGGCACCACACCTGTTTATAAATACTTTAACGTTGATCGATCCAATGTATCATGTAGTTCAAGAGAGTGTCGTCAGATGACATCTTAAACAAGTAAGTAGTTCGAGAGAATATCGCTAGATGGCTTAAACAAATAAATCGTACGAGAGACGGTGAACGGAAAAGTCATTCACCGACGAGAGAATACCGTCAGAACCGCTAGATTGTGGTTTTATTGTAATATTAATTTCAAAACACTTCACAAAAAACACAATGATCCAATTAAAATCGCACAATAATCCAAACCTACTGTAATGTACATATGTTTTTTGTATTTTGTATATGAATACTAATTACATTATGGAACTTTCATCACAAAGACTTTTAACGATGAATAATTTGAATAAAATAATGGCAAAATACTGTATGTAAAAATACACATAAATACCACCCGGAGGTGGTATTTATATGTATTCTTCACTTTACAATATTTTTTAGTACTTAAAAGCACTGTACCGTACCATACCATACCATCAGCCTGTGTCTCTCCACTGCTGGATATTGGCCTCTCTCAAGGCTCGTCACCACACACGATCCTCGGCTCTTCTTATCCAACCACCACCGGCGAATTTCTTTAAGTCGTCGGTCCACCTGGCCGGAGGGCGTCCCACACTGCGCTTCCCTATTGATTCTATCCTATCGGTTCGCTGGAGGATTACCGCCCATCTTACGGATATAGATGACTCAGTAAACGCCGAAAGCATAGAATTATCCACAGAGAAGAACAATAAAATTGATATTGTCTCGGCAAGCCTGCATGCTGACATTGCCACGTTGGAATCAGAAAAGCGTATGTCCCGGGCAGCAGTTACAACGCTAACTGAAAAAATGACTCAGTTCCGTGAAGAGATGCGTTTATTAAGAGAGGATTTAATATCGTGTAACGGCGGTCTTCTATTTTATCTTCTGTTAGATAATAGCGCTGCTGTCCCTGGACACACAACTGTAAAGAGATTATAACAGCAAGAATCAAGAAACACTCCTGAACAACATATGGGTGTGCTTGCTGTTAGGTTGTCTTGTTTATGGGGGATATTGTCTCGTGTTGTGTCGGCCGGCTATAAAATCTCCTCTTCATCTGCATCTCCTCCCGTGGGTATCTAAGGGATAACAAAGAGGCTACTACAAGCGAGTAATTACATCACCTCTTCAAGAGTGGACGCGCCAACCCGCTTGGCCAGCGTAGCGTTGTAAGCCCATAAAAGCCTCATAAATATTTATGTGTGGAATAATATAACTGTTATAGGTACTTACAAAATTACTAATAACTTTTCCGACCATTAACAAATCCATTTTGCACTCACAAGATTTGGAAAAAATATTCGTTTTCTATAGTAAAAAAAAAATATAGTTAAAAAATTAGTTTATTTAATTGTTAGTTCAATAGTTAAAGATGTCTGTCAATAATCGATTGCTACGACTATGGTGATTAAGTTAATTAATTGGTATATTTATAGATAAATTAATATTTTATAATAAATACAAAATAAAAGATATTCCAAAAGACGATAAGAATGAACTCGAACATTGAATGCCCATGTAAGGACTGTTCTTTCAGTCTTCGACTTAAACTATACACGTCCAATGGCTCTCGAGGCCATTAGAATTTTCCCTGTTCGAAAAAAAAAATAAGGATATTCGAAAATGTACCACTCGATATAAAAGTGTAATGGTAACTAGCGACTTGTGCGTAAAAGTGCCGCCGGCGCTAAAAAACACGTATTGTGCGTGAAAATCGACACACGGACAGCTACACACGCTACAAATTCACGTGATACACTAGAAATCATATTCAAATTGGCTCACGTGAATGTCAAAACTATAAGTTTCAACGTATGAAACTAGATATATTGACACTTAACACGAAACTCGTAAAAAACGATATATCATCCCTTTTATACTTAGAAAAGGTACCTATAAGGTATATATAGGTATAATATATATAAAAGGTACATAGACGGATATACACTATGGATTTTGACGATTTAAACTTGGAGCGACGTTGCACAGGAGAGATGGCGATATTTTGTAATATGTAAATATATATTATATGAATTTTATTATACCTGTTGACGACGAAAAGGCTAGGGTACTTACGCAAACATGTATATAGTTTCGCAACTAGTTGTTAAGTTTTTATGTATATATTTTGATAATAATGGAGTGATCCCTGGTATGTCTTTGCTTACTTATCAGGATAAATCGTTGGTGGATAGTGTAGATGAGGACATACTAGGATCTTATCAAATATGTAAATACGTGTTAGCGATAAGGAAAATAAATGATTCCCCGCGGGTAGCGGGAGGGGTGCATACATGGACAAGTGGTGGGGGAAGCCCGTCCTTGACAAATGGTGGGGGAAACCCGCAACTAGCCGGAAGTTGAAGAATTCAATAAACAAATAAAAAGCGGACCATTTTCCGGTCAACTTCACTTCCGCAGCGGCATCCACTCCGACAACAACAAGAACAAGAAGAAGAACAAGTACCTCTGCGCTACCCCGGCTCTATTGAAGAACAAGCCTTGTTGTTTTATTCAAGATAAGAAAAACCTATTATACAGTCCACACCCCCCAGGCGATCCAGTTGGTGCGAAGTACAGACACTAGCACTCTACTACGTGTTAGTGCATACGTATCCCGCACAATACCTATATTTACCTATAGAATATTAAAAATGCAAATGTAATGTAAAAGATCTTTTACAATCATTATCATACTAATATTATAAAGAGGAAAGATTTGTATGTATTTTTGTATGTTTGTAACGAATAAACTCAAAAACTACTGGACCGATTTCAAAGATTCTTTCACCATTAGAATGCTACATTATCCCCGAGTAACATAGGCTATAATTTATAAAAATATTGTGTAAATTGGCCAAAATATAACGATAAGTGTCAAGTAAGTCGGAAAAAACTCGTCCATCTGCGAGCTATTTTGGCGTACGCTGCAAAAACCGTAAGAGTTACACGAATATAATGTATGGTGGAAATGTTACTTAAATTTTGAAGAATAAAAATTATAAAAATGAACTTATCAACCGAAGCGAAGCGAGGGCGAGTCGCTATATACAATAAAATAGTAACAAAGCCAGGTCCGTACATGAATATATATTAACGATACCCAGTGTTGGAATATAAGTGCTGACTGCATATATTTGTAGCCAGGTACTAATCAAAGTACTAAACATCTTATTACATTATTTTTTACAATACGTTATCAGCACGAAGGTCTAAAAATGTTGTGATTAATTTTTAAACGAATTTTAAAATTTTAAACGGTAATTTTAAAGAAAATACACGTGTGTTGCAAGTAAGTGTTTAAATCACAAACATTAATATGGCTTCCCTAAAAATTAATTTCACTGCTGAGATTAAGCCTCTATATAATAGACACGGCTACAGCTCCTGGAAATTCAAAATTCGCATGTGTCTTATATACGAGGATTTGTGGGAAACTGTAGATAGGTAGGTATACTTACCTCGGGTGATAACCATTAACTTTTTTTTTCATAGACTTGTGGGCGGACGAGCAAGCGGTCCCACGTGATGGGAAGTGTTACCGCCGCCCATGGACACCTGCAACACCCGGCAGTATGCGGGCGCGCCGCCGACCTTGCAAAATCCTATTCACAGCTTTCTTGAAGAACCACATGACGAGTATAAACGTTAAAATTGACCACAAGGTATTATCAAAGATTTGTTTAACAGTGGATGGTTCAGCCCTAATTCATGTTCGGAGTGTGAAGACTGTTATATAATGTTATAGTGAAGGCGTGGAATGCTCTTGCACACCTCATACAGCTTTTTTTAAATTATTGTCTGTCTGTCTCTGAAGGTGCATAACGCAAAAACCACTGGACGGGTTTTAATAACACTTGACATAGTTATAGTATATGTGCCGGATTAACATTTATAGTACTTTTTACCTAGATCCATTACATAGTTCCTATGCGCATGTACAGTATGGGATAGGAATGCAATTAACTAACCATAAATAACAAAAGTAACTTTTTAAACTTTCGCATTTTGTACACATTTTATGTTCAAAATCGGGTCACACTTAGGGGCCGTTCAAGTATTACGTAACCCCCCCCCCCCCCATGCTAACGTAAGCATTGGTATAATTTTTACAAAATCTGTTCTCATTAAAATAGTTTCTCATTTAATCAGAATCTACTAAATTTTGCAACAAAAATACGAAAGTAAATAAATAAATATTGCTGACGTAATCGCCATTCAGTACTACCCACGTACCCCATGTCCTCAAAAATAAGCAAAGCAACACCCCCCCCCCACCTCTTTGGTGCTTACCTACGTAATACTTGAACGGCCCCTTACCTGCATTCAAAACAATCGTTTTAGTAAGCTTCTCAACATACACACAGGCATTTTTCACATATTCTTGGTCCTTGTCCTTAATTCATTAGCATGCACATTGGTTATGTCGATAATGCGTGCGTTAATTACATTAGCTACGCTGATGGCATGGTGCCGCTGGCCCCAATGATCGGAGCGCTCAGACAGCTTCTAACCGAATATGAAAATACCGCTGAATTGCATGCATGGCTTAGAACATTATGGTCGGGCCGGTAACAAATTTCCGTTCATAGTGCCCACTATAAAGTTAAATAGAATCGCTCTTAGCAGAGTGAGCAAATTTAAATATCAACCGAAGACTTTGGAGACGACTCTGATACAGAGACGGACCGCAGAGCATTGTCTGTGACAGCGAATATGTTGGCCCGTAGGTTTGCCCGGTGTTCTAGACCAGTAAAACTAACGCCTTTCAAAGCTTACTGCATTTCATTTTACTGGGGCAGGTTATGGGTTCGCAAACTCACAAGTCGAACAATGCTCTGCGGATCCATTATAATAACGCCTTTAGGGCGCTCTTGGGGTTATCTCTAATCTGCAGCGCGTCTTCGATGTTCGCCGAAAACCGTACGGATGGCTCCTATATCGGATGGCTGAAGGTGAGCCCTCCTGCGAAAGAAGGAGCCCTCCAACGGCATCCTGAAGATGATGTCAGAGCAATTTAACAGTCCTGTTGCGGAACAGTTAATTAAAAAGACTAAATCCACCCTAGTTGCAGAGTACTAGCATAGCTTTTAAGTTCGTTACAATACTAACATTTAGATCACTGTTGTCTGAATAAATAAATAAACTGTTATTTATATATATCTAATGTATCTTATATATTATATTTATATATTATATCTTATATCAAATTGATACAGAAAATTGGAAAGTGAGATAGCGTTGAAAAAATAATAAAATAATAACGTGTTTATTTACATAACATGGTACAAGATGTTAAATAGTATTACATCAATTAGCTGATGGTATAACCGAAGAGCGGTGAGCAAATTTAAATTAAAAAAATATTAAATTGTCATAATGTTATTATCAAAAATTTCACAATTAACTATAGACATAAAAATAGACATAATCTACCTATACATTGTATAATAAAACTGTAGAACCAGTGTTGTCTGTAGATTGAATATATTTACCAAAAACGGATTGGGGGCGATGAAGGATGAGTATCAGAATACAAAAAGACGATTTTGAAAATTTTTGTCCCTGTCTGTCTGTCTGTTCGAACACGCTAATCTCCAATACTACTGAACGGATTTTCATGGGGTTTCCACAGGTTAATTAAGCTTAGCGAGGCACTTTGAATAGGCTCGCTTTCGTCTCCCTTTTTTTTTTTAAAGAAATTCGTTAATATAGTAAAAACATTGACAATTAACCATTCCCATAAAATTTTATCGAATTTATTCCTAGGTAAGTTAAGTTTAGAGTTTTCTTTGGAGCTGGTGTATATTAATTATAATTGGTAACAGAGGCCATTTATGGACCCAAGATCTCGAGCCACATTGTTTCTCATGGATATAGAGATACGAGGGTCCATACTAACTATTGTACATTGTCAACTGGAGATCAAAATTCTCATTTGCAGCATTTTGCAGCATTTTGCAGCATTTGCATTTTGCAAAGTTGTTCTAAGGCACATAGGTCATGTTTCAGAGTTAGCTGCAACGATAAGATATTTTTACAAATACGTTTGCGAAATAAATATTCATACATTTAAAAATTAGCATAAACCATTTTTTTAAATAAAAAGTTTTAGAGGTAATTAATTTTAATTTAAATTAATTATTATAATTAATTTAATTACATTAAATTAAACAATCATAATCTTTCAGTTTCTACAAATTTGTATAAAACAACTTAGACGCGTTTTCTTGAAATTGACTTAGTGTGGGTTGTTTTTTTTTATAGACAAGCAGTCCCACTTGATGGTAAGTGTTACCGTCGCCCATAGACACCTGCAACACCAGGGGGGTATGCGGTGCGCCGCCGACCTTGCAAAATCCTATTCACAGCTTTCTTGAAGAACCCCATGTCGTAGCTTAATGGGAAGACCTCTTGAAGCAGTTCGTTCCACAGCCTACGGGTTCGCGGTATAAAATAATTACCGAACAGTACGCGAACCTCCGTATCGAGGAAATGCGGATGGACCGCACTTCTGTGACCGAAACCCGAGGCGGGAATTATATTAAACAATTATATAATTAACTATGCCCGTAAATGCACTCCATGGGTCTCCATTTGACATTACAATAGGAACAGAAAGCTTCATTGTAATATCGAGTTAAATTAGATTTATTTATTTGTAAACATAGATGTAATGATGACATAAACAAGCATGCAGTCTGTTCTCTGTGTTTAACCAAATGGCGTAGAAATTAATATTTTATTAATAGTGGCATGTTGTGCTAATAATCTAATAAATTTAATTGATGTACTTGGCAATTTTAGAGTAGGTAACAATAGGTAGGTAGAGTAGTACAATAGCGGTACGGGATCCCTCAGCTCAGGAGTCAGGTAGCAAAGAAACCAGTTTCTTCAGAACGAAGTACAATTTTATGTAATTTGCTATTGAACATTAAATAAATTGACAAAACGAAACGATAGCATGATTTTTTATGTAAATTTTATGTCATAGCGCCATCTGTTGGTAAATATCGGAACTAGAAAAATGGACTAACTGTCATCGAACAGTAACCGTAACCAGGCCTTTCAGTATTTATTACTGGACATGGGCCTCCTTATGCACATTGTCTTGTACATGAGGGATGAACGGCCTTCAATAGCCGCGCTGGGCAAGTGAGTTAGCGAGACCACTCTTTTAGGGGTGGTGTAGTTCCTCAGCGCTTGTGGTAGCCGCTTTGTTATCTCTTTCACGACACCCACGGGAAGAGATGCGGTGGCACTATACTATAGCCGGCCAACACCACACGGCACATAACTATAGATAGAAAGATAAAACTGTCTGTATCGTGAATGTTGCCTAAAAAAAACAAACAACGTTTTAAGAAGATGAGAAGCAGACCCGACGGTCTTATAATTAATAACTATTTTATCTAGACAACCTTGAGAAAGGGAGTTGTGACTGAGATACTAAAATAAGCAATGTACGTTATTAACTTACTCGTATAAAGTAGTAAAAAATATAAATATATGCGGTAAAATATTAATTACTGCAGAGTTGTTTGCTAAGCTAAACAACCTACCTCCGAGTCATCGTCGTCCTCTTCCACATTATCGTATTTTACGAAGGCAAGACGTAGCTGGTTCTCAAACTGCTCCCGCGCCTTCTTCCTCTCGAGTTCACTTAACTTTTTAAATTTTGACATCACAGTTTTATGTGCATAAAAACAGAATACGAAATCCTGCGGGATCGAGAGGCAGCTAGTGTGTTGGACCGATACACCGCACTACAAAGATACTCCCTTTTAGCGCAGAACGCACTCAACATAAATACACAGTTATTTTCCGCTTTTCACACATTGTTTACAAGATAATGCTTTTAATTTACGGTTCATGTTCCATAATCTGTTTCGTGAGCGCTATTGGGTGGTGTCTGGGCGCGTTAGACGTGTGAATTTATCGACGAAACAAGTGAAGTGTAGGCAGGTGGGGTGATAGCCTCCTTCCGAGTAATTATATGTAGTTGATGAAGGGAACGCGGGAAATAGTTCACTGACATGCAAGCTCGCGTCCACTATGTAACGATCACACGTTACTAAACTAATATATAAGTATATAATTCAAGTTATATGTAAGATTTCAATTAAAAACGGGTAATTTGTTTGCGTGACATGACATGCAATTTTCATGTGTTTCGTCGTTACGCGTATGTTTCTCTGTCGTTTGCTACATAAATCGTACCAAAGTCGTAGTACAAAACAGACTTGTTAGGTAAGTTTTGCAGTAAACAATTAGTAGATATTATTTAAAGTTGATTATAAAGTAAACGTGGGACGGCCTCCGGCCCCTTTAGGTCCACAATGCCCAGCTCCCAAAATGACCACTTATTGCTTTTGTAATGAAAATGTCCTTTTCTCAAAAAGACAATTTCCCACCACGCCAATATTGTCTTTTTGCAACATATATTGGCGTACAATAAAGAGTCAATATATCTCGTAATGATTAGTTCTTAACATGACTAGTTTCCAGAATGTCCGCATTTCAACATGACCATTTTTTGAATATATTCCACAGTGCGTGATACAGATTCGTATCAAAGAACACAAAGGACGAAGCAGTTTGTGTGCTGTCGAAGCGCTCGCTGTCTGGAATGTGTGTCGAGCGGACTCCCGGCCAATCTATTTATTGCTAGAGATTTGTTCTGATTTCGCTCACGTAGTGTAACAATTTTCTCGGAAACCATAATAGTATTTTATAATTCAAAGTACAACGGGTTAGGAAATGATTATTTTAAGATACGGTTACTTAGAATGTGGTCATTTTCTGATGTGGTCGTTTTAGGAAATAGACATTTCCGGATATGGATTTATTGATAATAGTCATTTTGGGAAGATGGAAATCATGCACCTAAAGACTCCAGCCAAGTGGTCTGGCGACTCAGAGGAAATCGCCAGTGATGGCTAGATGGGAAAAGGGAACGACCGAGTGTAAGGCGGCCTTGATATCTCACAAGGCCGCCATTGCAGATTTGTCTGGAACCAACAACAGAGTGACTGAGCGCTGGGTTTTCAATCGCTAAGTCAGCGGAACCTTAGCCGTTTTAGATTCGAGCTCAAGAGTTGACCATTGAAACGTTAAAATTATAACACGAGCCCGTCAACAATCGAATCATAAAATATGTTATGTGATGATACATTTATTTATGGAAAACGAGCAGCTTAAAACTAATCCTATAAATGGTATATAATGAATATCTAAAAAGCTATTTATACGTTTCCACATTATTATCTGTTACATAGTAGCTTGTAGGTAATACAACAATAGATTTTATATGCATTACAAAGAAAAATATCTAATACTTTGTCAGATCTGAAATTTGTCCGCAGTTTGTCTTGTCTTAAAATTTGTGTGGAAGAAGACAATGTTGCTATCACTATATAGTTTGTTCAATTCTCTACAAACTCGGGATCTGCTTCGTGATGCTTGGCCTGCGTCTAATTATGTAGTACCTACCGTTTAATTAGAACCTCCACGGACAATTAACTCTTGTTGATCTACCTATTAGGGCAAGTACTCCTAATACAAAATGGACGAAGAAACATTCCCAGAAGCTAATTATAAATATTAATAGTCGCAATGTATTGATGATAGATGAACTTTGTACCTGTAGGTACCGTCGCTCCTGTTAGAATCCTATAAATTTGCCTCATAGCGTGAGTGTTAGCAATAGGTATACAACCAGTGACACGAATTGGCGTTATTTAACTGACAGATATGTTGTATTGCCCTCGACTTATCGCTACAAACAAATCCTAGGCACAGTAAGGTAACGTAAGGCAATGTCATAATAATGTAAACATTCTTACTCTATTAATCTCTTCCTCCGTCAATTGCGTCGGCTTCGCCGCCTCCCTGTCATCCATTTTAACGAAACAAAATAAACAACCGCTAATTTAAACGGCGAACCTCCCTGCGGAACTACAATCGACGACGTCAAAACAACAAAAACGCCCAACTTAATTATGTTTAAAATTAAAACAAACGGAACGCAACGTCTGCCGATGTCAGGCGGAGGCAAAAAACAACTGGTACACATTACGGGGACTTTTTAGGTTTATTAAAAGAAAGTAAAGCAAATTAGAGCAATAGTTAAATGTTTACTAATGTTACGAATAATTTTGTTCCGATGCGAGAAGGGAGGGCGGCGGTGGCGTGTCGGCACGCGCGCGGCTTGCACGCGCCGGCACCGACCGCCGCCGCCCGCCGCCGCCCGGCGAAGCGGCTCCTACTTCATATGCTCCTAGCGGGCTTGGAAGGGTTGTCAAACCCTTAAAATATCCTTCAAGTACTTTCTAAGCATAAATACGTCGTGCGGGAACGGAGTGTCGTCATTCTACCACCAATAAACCCGTAGATAAGCGACTACGCTTCAATGCCAGTAACGAAAACTAGAAGCAGACATTACAGTCGAGACTGATAATAAATTAAAGAGTATAGTAGAAATAGAGAGACAGTGACAAACGATGGCACGCCCTCGGATGCGCTGCCTACATTTGTAGATTAAGGAATGAATTGAGAAAATGGGGAGAGATAGAATGGAATGGGAATGGGCTCTGGCATATCTCACTCACTACCGAAACGCGTACGTACATTGGGGAACTACGATAAAGTAGGAAATGGAGTAGATTTCAAGGGAGTCTTCTATGAAAGAGGGGTAACGCGTGGCCAGTAGATTGTATCCAGCGGCTGTGGGTATGCAGCATGCACTGTTCCCCTACCAAAACCTGACTGAACTCGCATCACGCAAAAACTACTGGACGGATTATGAAACATGGCATAGTTATAGCTCAAATGCCGGATTGACATTTAGGGTATTCTCAATCCAGATCCCTTACAGGGTTCTCGCGGAAATCACTCACGTTCACGTGAACAACGTGCGGGCAATGCTACTAAAATTAATTAAAAAATCTGTACTTTTTAACTTATTCACGGGCCAGGGATTTCAATACATAACCTATACAAATGAGAGGTTGAGTATGACCTAAAAATCCCTTGTAAGTCTCCAGCCTTCCACCATCCAGTGGGACGTTATAAGCTAGATTAGTCTATTCTTTACTACAAGCATACACATTTAATCTGTAAGTATTATAAGCAACAAGAATGTTGCTGAAGCAAATTCTTAAGCAAGCAAGCTGAAGATATAGATTATAGTGATCCATAATGAGCTATGCTCGTTGTTTCTTTGCCAAACCTTTAAAAACAAGCTTTTATTAAAAGGCAATAAAATTAAGAAAATAAACATAGAAGTCATTATTACTATTTGATATGATTTAAAAGATTGGTATAAAAATCTTGCGACAAAACTTTTGCGACAAGCTCGTAAACGTAATTCTCACTAGACTTGTTTTATAACTTGTTAACAATAGAAATTACGTTGAGTAATTATAGAAAGCACACTTATTTACAGCTCGATAAGCCATACAGTTCACAAGCACTTAAAATCTCTGTGACAGTAAGTACTTATATTTATCATCTGACAGGCAATCGCCTTTATATTGATCGTTGGCTTCAAAAGGAAAAAGGCTTCAGTAAAATCCTCCCACAAAAAATACAAAGTTATATTTACAGTACAAATTGAAACGTTAAAGTGGAAATTCGTTTGGTAAGTTTGTAAGACGAGTGTAATTGTTAGTTGGTTGAGGTGTATCATATTTTTTCTTCGGCAAGGAGGTAGTATAGGAAGAGCCATGCTATATTATGTACCTACGCACTTCGGAGAGCAGCTTTAAATATTGCTCCGTCAGGAAAGGTTGAGGGGGAGACAGCACGCTGCAATCCAGCGCGCTCGACTGGCCACGTTACCCCTCTCTCACAGAAGACTACCTTGAAATGTACTGCATTTCCTACTTTATCTTATTTCCCTAATGTAGTAGGTACGTACGTGTTTCGGCAGTGAGTGAGATGTGCCAGAGCCCAGTCCCATCCTATCCCTCCCCATTTTCCCAACCCTTTCTCCAAATCCATTCCTATATCTCCAAAAGTAGGCAGCGCATCCTGGGGCGTGCCAACGTTTTCTCATTATGGACTAATGTTGGCATGTATCGCGGATACATGCCAACAGTCTATGGGCGACAGTATCCACTTACCATCAGGTGGACTGTAAGCTCGACTGCCGCCTTCATACATAAAAAAAGGTGAATTGTTAATATGTTGCCGCTATTAAACCCTCGTGTTATAGATGGAAGGCGTTTTTGAAAATGTGCTTAAAACATGTTAAGATTTACTCAGTTCAAAGATGTTTATTATTAATAGTTATTATATTTATTATTATTAATAATATTAGTTTATTATTTCTAGTATATCTTTTATTCTATGCACAATTGCATTCAACACGCATAGAATGTATAAATTTATATCGCATTCTAATTTATCGCGAGTCTCATTTATATTTGATCTAAAACATCTCATATCAACCTTTTTAGTGTCACGACTACCTAAAATAACTAAAATATAGTAAATACTTAATTTCGCGACACCTTTACTAATAATTAGGTCCTAATTATAACAGTAATGTTTAACATATGATTATCATTAGTTAATTAACAAAGTGTTTTTGGTAGGTACATAAGTACTTACTGTTTCTTGACAAACTGCGACGACCACCTGTAGTTTTTTTAAAGTCGTTTTTTCAAAACGTCTCTTTTACCTACACAATATAATAAACATAAAGTACCTACGTCCCCTTAGTGGTAAAATCGATTATCTGAAGACTCGACATCAAGATTTGAAAGTTTGGCGACCTTTTTATATATTTTTTTCGACACTGCAAACCTCTGCTGTGGCGTATTCGCAGCCTGTGGGATGTACAATAGCCTGTGGGATCTATGTGTGGACTTATATCGAAGCTGCAGTTTACAATATTTTAGAATAATATCAAAATACTTTTTTAAATATTAGCTTCATCTTTGATAACACCGTAATACTATTATGGTTCTCAGTATCATTAGAAGTTAAAAAGCTTCAATGAGTTTTATGTAGATAGCGCCTCTTAGTAACGTTGTAACCAGCATAAAAATAAAATAACTAGGAAAACTTATTTTACATTGAACTAGCAACATATATACAGTGTAAAAATCTCTAAACACGTGCCTATTAATGTGATGTACAATAGCCTGTGGGGTCTATGTGTAGACATATAGAAGCTGCAGTTTACAGTAGGTATTTTAGAATAATATCAAAATACCATTTTTTAATATTAGCGCCATCTTTTACAATACCACAGTACTATTATGGTTCCCAGTAACATTCGAAGTTAAAAAGCTTCAATTAATTTTGTGTAGATGGCGCCACTTAGGTACGGTGTAGACGGCTTAAAAATATAATAACTACCTACCTATTTTACATGAACAACAACATAAATACGGTATAAAATTTCTATACAGTGCTTATTAATATGATGTACTATCAACTGTGGGATCTATGTGTGGACTTATATCGAAGCTGCAGTTTACAGTATTTTAGAATAATATCAAAATACTGTTTTTTATTATTAGCTCCATCTTTGACAATACCATTGTACTGTTATTGGTTCTCAGTAACATTCGAAGCAAGAACAGTCAGTTTAAAAAGCTTCAATGAGATATATGTATATTTGTATGTATCTATGTATATTTTGTATATCCAGAACCAGCCCGGAGCAGTGGTTTCATACAAATGTAGTTTCGTGACGAATATTTTTACATGGAATATTTATTTAAACTATAAAAATCACCAAATACACCTTTAATTTTTAGTTAGATGTACCTACTTACTGGCCATTAGGAGCACATCGGCCAAAATGTAATTAATCCAAAATACATTTTAGAAAGTTTTCATCAAATCATTTTAAACGATGTGCTTCTAAAGACCCACTCGTACTAGATTTACTGTAGGAATTGACACAATAAAATGTTCCACACTACCTATCTTTAAAGGACCCTACACAGTACCAAATTTACAGTTGCGAGTCGAGCGGAGTCCTTCGGAAGACCGTTCGGCTCGCAGTAGAAGACAGGCTTTATAGTTGAATGTTTCTTTTTTATCGTCTTTTAGTATGACGCGATGGACTTGCCAGGTCAACAGATACCTGCAGCACACGCTCACAGCTCCCTGGACAATTTACTGAATCTGGATATTAAATCTGCTGCGGGTTGTCAACGACTTACCTACTGGAATCGTCGCAAGCAGCGCCGGCTCTAGCTCATGTAGCGCCCGGGTGCAGGGCGCCCTCTAGTAGGCGTTTTGAACTCTTTGGAGGTGTCGCGAGCGGCGCTCGGCACCCCCTAAGACCCTGCGCCCGTGTGCACCGCACCCCCTGCACCATAGGTAAAGCCGGCACTGAATTCAGCGCTCGACAGGCGCCCCCGGGCGCGGGGCGCCCGGGGTGCACCGCACCCCTTGCACCCCCTGGTAAAGACGGCCCTGGTCGCAAGTATTGATAGAATACTCCATCGCTCCGAAATAACGCAAAACAATGTACCTTTATGGTGTATTTTTTTATTTTCTAATTACATAATATGTCTAAGAATATATAATATTTATTAAACCTAATGTAACTTGATCTTTATACTTGATAGAAGATCCAAATATACTTAAAAATGAAATTCTATTTAGATCCCCTTCCTGGGGGATCCTGGTGAACTGGTTGAGTGCAAACGGATCCCCCAGGCGATTTCGTTGGGGATCTTAGTGGACGACCCCAATAAAACAGTGATTTTAAAAAAAGGATATTAAAAATTTAATAAATGTGCATAAAGTTATATACATGTATATGTAGAATGTGGGCAGAGTGTATAAAACATTACAATGCGATGACAGGACAATGAACCGTGGAGCGCACAAACACAAACATTGAACGCAGACGAATTGGACAATCACTATAACATTTTGTACGAACTGCCCACAACGTTGCAAGCTGCAGGCCTCATTGGTTCAGTTTTGTAAACTATAATACTACAGTATATTCTTGATCTCGTCGTATAATACGAGCACGAAGGCGGCGCCCGTCCCTCGGAGTACGTTAGAGAAGGCGCCCTTGAAGAAAGCGCCGGGCCCTTCGGTGCGCAAGATCGTGGCCCAGCAGTGCGCCGTGTTCTTGTAGATGCGCTCGTTGACCGGTCTGCCCGACTGCATCATCATGCGCCTACGCACCGTGTCCAGCGGGTACGACGTGATGCCCGCTAACGTAGTCACCGACTGCACATGACAAAGTACGCGTCATCGCTCACCTACAGTACATGGACCGCGAACATCGATATGGGAAGGAATAGACTAGATGACAGATCGTACGTTACATACAATAATAACTAACATAATGTAGTATCATACATTTCTCATGTTTCTGTTATTCACACTGTACCTACAGGCAGTGGACATATTAGGAAGTGGTCCTATCCAGAAATGGTCTTCCCCAGAAGTGGCATTTACAAGTAGCCAAATGCAGAAGTGGTCCTATCCAGAAATGGTCTTCCCCAGAAGTGACATTTACAAGTAGCCAAATGCAGAAGTGGTCCTGTCCAGAAATGGTCTTCCCCAGAAGTGGCATTTACAAGTAGCCAAATGCAGAAGTGGTCCTATCCAGAAATGGTCTTCCTCAGAAGTGACATTTACAAGTAGCCAAATGCAGAAGTGGTGCTATCCAGAAATGGTCTCCCACAGAAGTGGCATTTACAAACAGCCAAATGCAGAAGTGGTCCTATCCAGAAAAAACGTAACGTCCAACTATATGGACTATCATAAATATTTTTAATGTCATTAATGAGAACGACTGATTGCTATCAAAGAACAAACTCAAAGTGGAGGAGATTTTCATAGACTTGAAATACGAAACAAATGATTCGAGGACATTTCGAGGAAACGCTTGAAAATATGGGTTTAATAATTAAAATATGATTAACTTTATGAATTAACCATCACCTTACAATCACCTTAACCACGCGTCGGATCACGTCAATCCCTATGAGCTGTGTGTAAACAATACCACCTAAATCACACCCAACATTTGAATGAGTACTTTTCACTCGTAATTTTCAATAATCTCAAATGGAACATTACACAATAATCCGACATTTTCGCAAGTAGCTCGCTTTGAACCTAACCTAATAAATACTAATAAAACTAATAAATAATAAAGCAATAAATACTTGAGAAAATAGTTGACTGTTGGACGGTCGTGTGGTGTGGGCTGGCTCTACAATAGCACCAACCCATCTCTTCGCCACGGTGACGTAATGCTGTAGTTAATCTGTATTTCGGTTGAGGAGCACGGTTGTGTCGCATACCTGCGCGATCATCCACGAGAAGAGCAGCGGCGTGTTTTTGGGATCGGGCAGCATGCCGCGCGCCGTGTCGTACAGCCCGAAGTAGGTCGCGCGGTAGATAATGATGCCCTGCACCGACACTACGAACCCCCGGTACAGTCCGATTGGCCCATCCGACTTGAATGTCTTCATCATGCAGTCCATCATCCCGTTGTACTCCTTGGCTTTGCCCTTACCGACGTCCGCGGCTAACCTTCACATCAAATTAAACGCGCATTCTTTACAGAAACGAAGAGGCAAACGTGCACACAGTCCACCTGGTGTTAAATGGGTACTGTCGCTTTATGCCATCAGCGATACATGCCAATATCAATATAGGATGACAATAACAGATATTTAGGAATAGTGGGAAAGGGATTGAAAAAATAGGAAGTATAACGAGAAGCTTTTCCTCTTCGTCATCTTATCTTCCCATCCTCCTTAGGAGCGATGGAGTGGGATGGGGAAGTCAAGAGTATTTTTTTATGGAAAAAAGCGACAGACGAGAATACTTGCATCTGGTGGAATACTGTTGCCCATAGAGATTCGTGATTCATGCCAACATCAGTCCAGAATAACAATTGATGGCACGCCCCCGGGTGCGCTACCTACCATTGGAGATTTAGGAATGTATTTATTAGGAAAAATGTTTGGGATAGGATGGGAATGGGCTCTGGCAAATCTTACTCACTACCGAAACACGTACATACAAATGGGGTAATAGGATAAAGTGGAAAATGCCGTACATTTGAAGGTAGTCTTGTGAGAGAGGGGTAACGTTTCCAGTCGAGCGCGCCCAACGTCCCCACCTCTCATTATAGAATTAGAACAGGAAAGTTTATCAAAATCTTCATACATCCCTTTCTAAATATATAAAATGGCTAAATATGGCGTATCTATGGACATGCCAATGTTCGCCGTTTGAGACTGATGATTGATCGCCACTAATGACTGTCTCCACTAAAGGACTTGTCTACCCCATCGCATGTCGGTCTCGCAACAGATGTGGACTGTGTCCGGCCACTTAAGCTTACCTATTCTTTGAGCTATGTACTGGTTGTTTTACAAATTTCTTAGTTTCGGATATCATTCAAAGACACTTATGAGCATGCTCGATAATATACGAGTACGTAATAACTGACAAGACGCACCGATTGAATACATCATTGCGGTATAGGTGGCAAAATATGACGATGTAACGAGAAAATTTTGCCAGTCTCCGGATGAATTAATACAATCTCACAGATTGGATGAATAGTTTGGCCCTAAATACTGTTACAATGAAGAAAAGTAAAAATAATTGAATTTTAAATCTGTCATTCTCACTTGAAAACTAAATGATTTTGGCGCCAATCATTATTAAATATTGAAATGGAGTGGGGTGATAACGAAAATCGTATTGCTGTAATTGCAATCCAAAATTTAAATGCAATTTTTAAAACTCTCCATCCACTTGGTATTAGCCGAATGTTTGTGTACCGGACTATTGATAGATACATTGAAAAGTCAATATCTCTATCTGTGACAGAAAAAGGTCGGGCCGTCCACTCACTATTCGCACTAAACAGACGATTAAAGCTGTGAAGGAGAGAATCCGAAGATATCCCGTCCGGAAGCAAAATATTTATCCAGAGGTGAATACGTGATATGGTTCTGGGTGATTTTAAAAGATGATTTAGGACTTGCTGCTTACAACAAACGTACTGGTCATTTCTTAACTAATAATTTAATAATTTAAAGAATAATAGGGTTGAAAAGTCACAACTTCTTCGGTGGGACCACCGAAGGGAGCTCACAGACAAATCTTATTTACGGACGAGAAAATGTTGAACATTGGGGAACATTTTAACAAACAGAATGATCGAGTTTATGCTCATAACTCTAGAGAAGCTGCTCAATACAACGTGACCATTATTCGCCTTCAGGTAGGGTTTGATGGGGTGTTAGCTATCAAGGAGTGACTGAACCATATTTTTGTGAAAATGGTATTATTGAAACTTTGGCTCAAGTGCATCAAGATACGATTCTTGAAAAGGTCGTAAAGCCTCTTAACAACACCCTGTTCCATAACCAAGAATGGTCCTTTCAGCAAGACTCACCACCAGGTCATAAGGTTCGCTCAACACAAACGTTTTAGAGAGCAGCATGGCATGCTCTAAACGCCATGATACTATTGAGTCCCTAAAACATTCCATAAGACTGGCAGTTGCCATTTTTCCCATGGATGGTGTTTCAATAGTAAACTAATCACAACGTTTGAAGGATTGTATAAAAGCAAATGGTGACCACTTCGAATAAACGTAATATCATTAGAATGCTTACCTACCTATTTATTTCTAAACTAACACATTCTTGTAATATGATAATTTAAAAATAAAAATATGAATGTTTTCTCTGTAACAATATTTGTAGCTAGAAAAGTTTCTACGTGCCTACCTAGTGCGCACAAAATCCAGAGGGTAGACAAAGCACAAGGACGTGGCTCCGGCTGCTCCTCCTGAGGCTAGATTTCCTGCGAACCATCTCCAAAACTGGATATTTTTGTCGATGTCTTTGAGGAATATGCCTTTGTACACGTCCTTGAACGCAAAGTTGAGGGCTTGCGTCGGGAAGTATCTGATCACGTTCGCCATGTTGCCACGCCATAGTGACGAGATCCCTTGCTCCCTCGGTATGCGGATGAACGCGTCCACGATGCCTGAACATCAATAACGTTACCTATATTTTTATATTATATTTAGGTATACAGAGAGAAGGTCGCAAATGAGCAGATAGTCCACATGATTGTAAGCAGATAAAGTCGCCCATTAACGTCCGCGATACAAGTCAACATCAGTCCAGAATGACAATCTCCAAAACTACTGAACGGATTTTCATGGGGTTTCCACGGGTTGATTAAGCTTAGCTTGGCGCTTCGAATGGACTTGTTTCATCGAAATCGGCTGACGGGAAGAAAATATATCTCAATGTAGAGTTTAAAAACTAAAAATCCACGCTTACGAAGTCGCGGGCACAGCTAGTTAATAATAATAATAACTTTATTCCGTTTACATAACATAACTCTTATATAACAAGTTATATCATTATTATTATATGACCATAAAGATAAAAATACAAAAATTAAAATATGCTGCCGAGGTGTGATGTGTGTGTGTGAAGGTGTGTATGCATGTTTAAGTGCATAAGTATCTATTTATGCACATTGGTGTGGAATAAGTGCCGCATATAAATATAATAATAAATATCAGAAACCAGATATAGAATATTAGAATATAACCAGCACTAAGCTATTAAGTATCATTTAGGAATGTATTTGAAGAAATGGGAGGGAAAATGGGGAGGAATGGGATGGGATAGCCTCTAGAAATCCCACTCACACATACGTATGGGGGAATAGGAGAAAGTGGGAAATGCAGTACATTTTACAGGGAGAGACGGGTAGCGTGGCTAGTTGGGGGCGCCCTGAAATTGTGACATTCTTGCCTGTTTTGCTAAAATCTAAAGGTGGGAACAATAAAGAAGAGTCAGCCAGTCGGCGCAGCATAATTAAGTACTGACTTGCTTTTAACTTTTGGGTACCTGAAAGCAGATAAACACCTGAAACAGGTTGTGTTTTTATCACAAGCCTGTCACAATCAGAAACATAACTGATGAAAAGCGACATAAATGACTCATATAGAAATTAAAATCGATATACACCTTTATACCGCTTATCTTGAGATATCTGCTTGGACACATGCTGCACCTGCAAAATCAACTTGACTCGCTCTATGGGAGCCACGGCTGTCTTTGACACAGCAGCGGAGATGCCGCCGGCTAAGAAATCCTTTAAAAACGCTTTCGGATCATGCGCTTTCTCTTCCTTTTTTCCCTTCTTATCGTCTTTTGACATTTTGTATTTATATAATTTCCAATTACTGAAATCTTTGTAGGATCCTCTGACAATGAGCTGTAATAAATACACTTATAAAATATCACATTGTACTTCGATATTGTCTACTTCAACTGGTACCACCTTTTCTTTAAAAATAAATAACCGATTACTTACAGATGTTGCTCTTCGTAGCCGTCAACGAAGCCGTTAACAGTTTATTGTTATATAAGAAACATTCTCACCACACAATTTTTAACTTTCTAAAAGAAAACGAAGTTCATTTATTCAATTATCACTTTGACTTAGCAGATTGCTATAAAAGATGTGCCTTTTTTTTATTGCTTGAATTTAGAACAAATTAAGAGGTTATAGATATTAAAACTTTTTGCACATATTATTTTTATTATATTTATTTAATCAACAAACGTCCTAGTTAATAAACATAATTCCTAAACAAGTGAGCTATTTGATGGGGACTATTGAGATTTAAATCATATAATATGTTGTCATACTACGTATATGTTATGTCAAATACTTCATGGCCACCTGAATAGGTGTATTTTATTAGTGGCTGCTCTTATTATGGCTTGACAGTCAGCATGGCTTGTTTGGAGGGGGAGAGTGCACGCTGCAATCCAATAGCCGCTGGGCGCACTCGACTGACTTCGTTACCCCTCTCTCACAGAAAACTACCCTTGAAATGTACTGCATTTCCCACTTTATCATATTGCCCGATGTATGTACGTGTTTCGGTAGTGAGTGAGATATGCCAGAGCCGATTCCCATCCTATCCGTTCCCACGTCCCCAACCCTTTCTCCAAATCCATTCTTTCATCAACAAAGGTAGGCAGCGCATCCGGGGGCGTGCCAAAGTTTGTCATTTTGGACTAATGTTGACATGTATCGCGGATGTCTATGGGCGACAGTATCCACATACCACCAGGTGGATTGTATACTCGTTTGCCACGTTCTTTCTATAAAAAAAAACCGCATGAAATGTTTTTATTAATAGTGATCATAGATGTTTTTAGTTTTCTATCGTGTTAATATTCATTGTAAAGCCTGGCCAGAAAAATAAAAAACTTGCTCTGGGGGCGCCACATTTGCTTTTTCATAGCAACACTAAGTATAGTCATGCCTATGTGAATTGGCTTAGTTCCATTTTAAGTGCTTAGTGAGTTCCATCACCCACCTTGCCTCCACGATGTTCGCCCGCGCTGATGCGTCGCGTCTCCCCATATCAGGGAGCTGGCGCCACTTCACGCGCGGCCTCCAGAAAGCAAGGTGCTGCCGCGCGGCCTAATCATAAGCCACATCATAAGGCACCACAAAGGGTCTCCCATAGAAACCCCATAGTCGATAGCTTTGGTGCCGATGCAATTCGCAACCACATTTATGGTTACTATACGAGAAAAGATACCAATCAGCGCGCGCGCGCGCTTGCTGATTGGTCAATAAAATAATCCATAGACATTGTCGTGTTACTACTGAGAGCTAATTATATTGTAATTTAAAAGAGCCTATTAAAAAAATCTACAAGTTATAAAAATAGTCTGTGTTTAGAAGAGTCAATGGAATCACGGATGGTCCGCAGGAGACGCGGCGCCGAGCGGGGCGCACGCCCAGAACGATGAACAGCGGCCACTACCGCCAGCCGGAACCAGCGGCGGTCGGACAGGGCGATGGAGGCCAGGCGCAACAGGCGGCGCCCAAAGAGAGAAGAGCCAAAATTATACACTATTTTTCTGTTTAATCAATGAGTGTATATAATTAAACATATTTTGATAGTAATATATAGATTATTATAGATACTAGTCTTCTTGTTAGTATAAACGACATAAACGTTCGACAGGCGAGCGCTGATGCGGGGTCTATCTGGACGCCTCACATGGAGGAAACAAATTTTTACTAAAGGGAAAGCATTGTCTGCAACTGAAAAAATGTACTGGCTTACGAAACGAAAGGCGCGACTCTTTTTAGAAAATAAAATCTTGCTCTACAAATGCATGAAGCCCATATGGACGTATGGCGTACAGCTCTGGGTAGGGTACATCCTCCATCTCCAATCTGGAAATTCTTCAGAGATTCTACGTATGACGTACGTACGTATGATAACCAACAAACACTACGTGTGATGGTTGATGCTCCGTGGTATATTACAATGCAAACCCCTTCACAAAGTTCTCTGTAATTCTTATCATCGGTTATTACAATTTATTCTTCTTTAATTGTAACGATTACTAATAGATCTATATTTACCGCTGTTCGACGGTTTATTAGCCTCTCAATTACTTTGCAAACTCCGATGGGGTTCAGAGCAGCCGATACGTGTTTGTTCAAATTGTGTTTATATTTGCTTTTTAGGCGTTGGTACATTTCTATGAGGTTTATGTCGTGCCTACTTGTCGATAGTCGATATTGTCCAGTGTGTCTTTTGCGCATGGCCACTGGCACTTTTCATATGATCAAACAATTAGTCCGTTTTGGATCATCGATATGAGTCGTATAGAATCAAAGGCAGCAAAATAGGAGGTAACTTTAAAAATAAACTGATTTGAATAGCTCTTCATCATCAAAGACGGTGGTAATAAATGCTTCAAAAACTAATGCTAAAACTGACTTTGGGATCAAATGCGGCAACATCACTTAACTTACAACCATAGCCGGCAATCTTTCGCCGTCACCCAATCAGAAACGTTTTTCAGGTAGTCATGTCACAACATGTCGCATTGTGCATTTTTCATAGAAGCTTGTCGTGAGTTTTAATTCTTTTATTAGCGTTTTTGTTACAAATTATAACTTATTTGACAATGGAAGATAGTTCAACATCTGTGGACAATAATTCCGTAAGACAATAACCGCTGAGGAGTGCCCTCGTGAGTAGACAATCCTGGCTGCAGCATCAAGTTATTTCTATCATTTTAGTGTATTGTCATCAGAACTGAACAAGCATATAAAAATTTAAGTCGTAAGTTTGTTCAAATTTTACTTGCAAGATTGGGCCTAAACATACATGTGAAGTTAAATAAAAGCTTGTAAAAATTGAAACATATCTGTCCGACTTTTCTCCCTAAAGGCTGATAAGTTACGATACGAAATCGCGGCTCAAGCTGCGCGTGCAGGATCCTGGTTACTTCTCCTGCTCTCCAATGCTCTCCGATACTGGTTATTTCAATTATTCGGCTCTCCAAATAATGGAATCTGAGTCTCCAATGACGCGAGATTGGATTTTGCGATAGCTGATCCTAGTTAGTCGTATCAAGAGCCAATACGCACTGTCGTCTAGTCGCCGGTGACTCGATCTCTCGGCGACCGAAACATAGGCAACTAGATCCGGAGACCAGTCGAGCGACTAAAATTATTAGTACATTCGTACAGAATGGACGTCGAAGAAGTTGCAATATTAGCGTTGCTAATTTTAAAGGGAAAAAAAGTCGCCTCGAAAGTTGCTACGTCGTGTGAAAACGCTCGATATGCGCCCGTGTTCCTATTGGTCGCGGCGACTGGTTAGTTGCCTGCGCGTCGTCGAGTCGCTCGGGCGACCGGCAACCACGTGCGTAAACACCGATTTAAACTATAGAAAGTCACAGTCGCCGGCGACTAGTCAACAGTGCGTAGTCTCGGTGAATTTCCAAATCTATTAGTTCGGATAGATGACACAAAGTCAATCTATTTTCAAGCATTTAGTCTGTTGTGACCGATTCAAATTAACGAGTCTCCAGATAGACAATGTCGCCGATGTTCTTTCTAGGGCTAGTGGAAAGGTATGGTAGTATTTTGTAATGTAACAGGCCTCCTCCCTTTTGTATACATTGTACACGAGACAGACGCCAATAGCAATCGTGATTCGTGTTGAAACCGAACATGACACCACTGTCGTGTGAACACAGCACACGTCTTCTCTTGTTACCGCCGATCTATTAAATTGTAACTATTTTTAATGTATACAATCGAGTGTCCGCCGCTGTACATTAATAATAAACGAGCATTATTGAGAATGATCTGTAATAAGTGTTATGACGCTAATATAATACTAATAACACGAGATAGGCAGCTTGCGGGATCACCATATAACATCTTATAACATTTTATAACAATCACAAACTGGTACGATTATCTCAGAGCAATAAAAATACATTTATATAAAAAAAGATTCTCTCAAACTTGGTTTGGTGTCGGAAAAGTTACAGGAAGTAGGAGGTGGATAGTCCACTTGGTGTGGATACGTGTGGATGCCACCGGATACGTCGCCTACTGTTGGAGATTTCGGTGAGGATTTAGAAAAAAATGGTATATCAACGAGATATTGATTGTCTTCTGATCATCACATACATGTGGGTATTTGTTAATAAACAAAATACTCTGAATATAAAATGTTAGTTCTCACCGACCTGTGCCATACATTGAACATAAAAGTTGCTGCATGTGTGTCACAATTATAACTAAACGACACTTTCGAAGTACCAAGGAGGCCTATCGGGCTCTTATAACAGATAACTGGGGTCAAATTATTGTATTATAATTATAAGTTAATAACTTAACTTAAATGTATTTTATTTACTTTGAATGTGAATTCAAAATGTGAAATGTGAATTCAAACATGAATGTGAAAAGCTGTGAATAGGATTTCGCAAGGTCGGCAGCGCACCCGCATGCCCCCTGGTGTTGCAGGTGTCCATGGCCCTAGATTTAGAATTAGAGGGCGGACGAGCAAGCGGTCCCACGCGATGGTAAGTGTTACCGCCGCCCATGGACATGCAAACACCAGAAGGCATGCGGGTGCGCTGCCGACCTTGCAAGATCCTATTCACAGCTTTTCACATTCAATTTTGAATTCACATTTCACATTTTGAATTCACATCCTTAGTAAATAAAAATAAAAAATAAAAACATTTTGTCAATTGAATTAAATAATTAAATAATATTAAAATAATATTAAAATAAATTCAAATAAAATTCTTAATATTTGAACAAGCACATATTTAGTTTATCTTAATTCCCACTTTCGACCTTAGCGTGTGTTCTCATCTTGAATACCCAGAAAATTCTAGATGTTACCCTCTAGTGTTCCAGCGTGGACAACGCTATGGCGACAGACTGGTTGTTTTGTGCTGTGGCCGAACTATTAACAACCATTTAGTTATCGATCTTATTGTACACACAAATGTTGGCCATTTCTTTTTTTTTTTATTTCGTTTATCATATTCTCTTGCGTCCGTGTGGACGTGATGGCTCCACTGAAAACCAGCGCTGTGGTTCATTGCAGCTCATGCCGAGTTGGAGTCAATTTCCGGCATCGCAATATACACCGGCACGATTATGCCATTGTATAATGTGTATAATGTCTGTTGTCTATAATAAACATGTGCTTGTTAAATTACTAGATTAAACATTAATGTTTATTAAACCGGAGAACCATTTATTCATTCATTCACCGTAGATTTTGATTAAAACTTATTAATTAGTTTCGTTAACATAAATGTCAGTTCCATTTTGCCTTTAATATGTTCATTAATCACAAATTAAAAGGTTATAATAATTGATGTATAAATAATAATTGAAAATTATAAATCATAAAGTATAATAAATAATTAATAAATCAAGCAGAAATTTCCCAGCTTTTGTCACAATATAAATTAAAAAAGTGTAAACACACATGGATTGACTGACATCACATCGGTTTTGCTAAATTTATAAATACGCCTCCTTGATTTTCAAAACCGTTCACATCAACGAATCGTTTTGAACGCTAAAACGGTCCGAGAGATGTTACATACAGTATATTCGTGCTCGTGAAAATAGCCCGCTTTCATACGAACAAATCTAGCCAACAAGTTAAAAGGAGACACGTACTTGGATAAAGATTTTTTCTCGGCCTTCGGAGCCTACCATCCGAAAAGCAAATAGTCTAACAAGGAAAATCGTCTAGAGTAAATTGTCCAAAAAACAATTCGTCCAATTGATGTTAAAAGCTAAATAGTCGAAGCTAAAATTTTAATTTTCTTACATGTACTACTGAACACATTTCGATAACACCTTTTTAAATCAACAAATTAGGTAAATATTATGAAGTAATTTATTAAATGCAGTTCTTAAACTTATTCCAGACAATAAAATGGCTACTAAAGTAGGTAGTGTTCGCGACGACCGACTCATAATTCGTACATAGCATATAAGTATATAATGTATAACTATAGTTAAGTACAAATATAGATCGTACTTCACAAATATAGTTGATAGTACAACTCTCTTGAAGAGCCCCATGTCTGTTTGGACAATTTCCCTTGTTGGACTATTTGTTTTTTAGGCTATTAAGGCTTCGTCGGACCGTTTTCCCTGTAGCATACTTATCAATGAAATCTGAGTTGAATGTTTCGACTGTTTTACAATACTTTTTTATAATTTCCTGTTCAATTGATAGCTGCAAAGTTAATCCGAGATAGTCGCTACGTGTATTACGATAATTATATAACAATAACATGTTTAACTCAGTCAGTGCATGGGTGTGCGTGCGCTACTTGCGCGTGTCAATTGCGTTCGCGGCATTCTCTTTGAGAATGCGATTCTTGAGGTGGTCCTTGTATTTGAGGATGCCGCCCTCCCACTTGGTCACCGTGCCTTTCTCGCAGATCCAGATTTCCTCTGCCACCTGAAATTAAACCATACTATAAGTATAGGTACATGATACAGTCAGCCCATCCCATCCCCGGAATTGCTGAACAGGGAGGCGCGTAATGACGCCTTTGCAAGGTCTTCTGTACACTACACTAGTAGTAAATACGACAATAATCACGACACTCGGGAACCCCAAGGTCTCCGAAAATGTGCAGCCAACTTGCACAACAAACAAATTGCTATAGTACCGCACAAGGATCGATGGCCGACTGACCGCCGATCCGCGCCCGCGCAGCACGTGAACTCACCCCTCACCTCTCAGCCCCCGAACAATACCAAACAGATCGTATGGTTTTTGTTTGCTTTATTGTATAGGTACAGTCCCATAATTCGATAGTAATGTTTTGCAAATATAGATTTTGTTGGAGGTTGTACTCTTCTTGTCCCTGTGGGCGGGAGAGTAAGTGCTGAAGTCTTATGACATCTAAGGACGTATAAACAGTTGTCTAATTGATAGTACCTTCGTCTCCATCGTACAATCTATAGGAAAACAACACGCTTCGCGAATTATCCTTGTTCCTTATTTCACGATAGCTGTAGACAGTAATACTTGATTCGATATAAAAGTTGATATTAGATTAGAATTTGTTGGTTTTACTTCTGCATTTTTTACAGGTCCGTTGGACTTATCTAAATGCAATAAATATGCTTCCTTCCACAGATCTTACACGGCCCTGATTTGCACTGGCCAGCAAAATGCCCGTCATGGAGACAGTTATTACATGATCTTTGTTTCACAATTCGCTTAAATCTATCATTTGGTGACATATGCAGAAAAATATCACAATAATAAATCAAATGCTCGTCATTGCAAACCGGGCATGATTTTTTGCCATTGTTCGTAATTCGTACTAAATTGCAGCGGTAAATTGTTTTTATCGACATTATGTCTGTTTCTTGGTGCTATATACTCAACTTTGTCAAATAAATCTATATGTTGTTGTGTGAATAAAGCTACTTCATAAATATGTAAACAATAAACATGTGAGGGTGTGTAAGCAGGGCCGTCTTTACCAGGGGGTGCAAGGGGTGCGGTGCACCCGGGCGCGGAGCGCCCGGGGGCGCATGTCGAGCGCTGAATTTTTGGATATTTCATTGAACTTAACGCCATTGCACAGTTTTATATACTTGTTACTTACGACAAAAATGTATGCGCAAGCAAAAAAAAAATAGTCATTAACAATAATATTTTTTTTACTTTTATTACGCTTTCGGCGCTTGTCATACCGCATTACTACACTACACAAATAACAATTTTATTTAATACAACACGCGCGCGGCAAAATCTCTAATCCAAAGACAGTGTATGTATGTACGTTTGACACATTGCCGCCCGGTAGCAAAATGATCTCTAAGTCAATAGAGTGTAAGTTCATTTGAAATGGGCGCGCGGGCACTTATGGTATTTACTTATGGTGCAGGGTGTGCGGCGCACAGGGGCGCAGGGTGTTAGGGGGCGCCGAGCGCCGCTCGCGACTCCTCCAAAGAGTCTATTAGAGGGCGCCAGAGTATTGATTGCACCCGGGCGCTACATGGGCTAGAGCCGGCGCTGTGTGTAAGTTTGTGATGGTGTGTGTGTTGTGATGGAGTTTGTCAGAGTGTTTGAGATTAGATGGTGTGTGAGAGTTTGTATTTTCGGTGTGTGTGTGGCTTTACGCACATACCTGGTTAATGAGGCGGAAGTCGTGGCTGACGAGAACCATGCCGCCGTCGAAGTTGTTGATGGCGTCCGCGAGCGCATCAATGGTCTCCATGTCGAGGTGGTTGGTGGGCTCGTCCAGTAGCAGCAGGTGCGGCGTCTGCCACGCCAGCCACGCGAACACAGCGCGGCAGCGCTGACCGTCGGATAATTGGCGTATGGGACACACCTGTGTATACACGCCGCACTACATTAATAACCCCGTCTTACGTTGCATCGCCGGTTGTTCAATTGATCAGTTCAATCATTGAACTAGTAGGACTATCATTATCTGAGTAAGTATAAGAAAAAGTAGTTTTACTTTTATTCGACGGGCGGTGGTAGAAAAAAACTATATGCCAGCTGACCTGCTCAATCGAATTTTCGAGAATTCAAATATTTATTGAGCTTCTCATTTCAAAACAGAACTCTATCTCAACTCAACTATCTCAAAATCCTAAATAGAATTGTTCAGTTACACCGTATATACGTACCTGTTGTCGTCCTGTAAGCCCGTACCGTCCAATGATCTTGCGCATCTCCTCGCGCTCGCGAACCTCTGGGAACTCCTTCATCATGTACTCCAGCGGAGACAGATCCAAATCCAGCAACTCGTGTAAGTGCTGGTGATAGCGACCTATGCGCAGGTGCGAATTCTTGCGAATCATGCCTGTGCTAGGCACCAACTCTCCATACAAAAGCTTCAAAAGCGTCGATTTGCCGGCGCCATTGGGCCCCACGAGCGCTAGTCTCGTGTCTAAATCAATGCCGAACTCCAAGTTCTTATAAATCCACGGCCCATCGGTTGAATACCGGAAAGTCACGTTTTGCACCATGATCACGGGTGGAGGTACTTTCCCGCATGACGGGAAGCAGAAGTTGAGGGTTTTATCGTCCACTACTTTTTCTGTTAGTCCTTGAGCTACCATTTTGGCTAGAGTTTTCTCCTTGGATTGAGCCTGCCGCGCTAATTTTGCTGAACCGTGTCCGAAACGCGCGATGTAGTTCTGCGGACAACGGTACGCCCTCAGCCATTACAAATAGCACTACACATTCATTTTGTGGATACATTTACAGGTGTGCGAAATTATTAAAACAATGATAACAATGATATTATTGATGTTAATAGCACACCCTCGGTGGAATAATTGATATTTATTCTTGAGAGCAAAATAAAAAGTTGGATATTTTTTTATTATTTTTTCTCAGGTTTTATACAAATATAATACATATTATTAAAATAATAAATGCTAATGGTTATTACCTTCTGCAAAATGCTTATTATTTTTTAACGGACTTTAAATTAACAAACGAATAATAGGCCCTAATTTTCTCAAATTTGGCGATAAAATTATGAAAAAATCGGGTATGTGTAGTTTGAAACGCTCTTTTCAATAATGGTAAAATCTAAATTTCGACATGACTTACAGTTTTGTTAAACTGAGGGTCCGATATATTAAGGAGCATTATTTAGACAAATATGGGAGTAAGGGGAGGGAAAAAAGTCTGGAGTATGTGATCCACCAATCCGCACTGGGCCCGCGTAGTGGATTATGGAGCCAGTGGTTTACTAGGGGAGGCCTGTGCAGTGGGACGTCATAGGCTGATACAAGAATAACTAGACGGAGAAGGTTACCTTCATATGTGCGATCTGATCCTGCTCCCAATTGTACTGCTTCATCTGATGGTCGAGTAGTTCGCAGCGTGTGCGAACAAACGCCTCGTAATTGCCCGTGTAGTACTTGAGCTGACGACGTGACATATGAACGATGTTCGTGCATACGCCATTCAGGAAGTCCTGAGAGTGGGAGATCAGCACTAGGATGCGCTTGTAGCTGTAACGAACATATGACAGCTACTGTACCGTGTGGTAACGCTACTAGAATGTGCGCCACGAGCACAAAGAATTTCGGTCATTGACATGTGGTCAAGCGAGACTGGGCGGAAAAGAGCGACTCCTCATATTATTGAACCAAAACATGAGGAGTCTAGTAAAGTGGTATATATTTATTTTAAATAAATGATATGTAAATTTTATAAGGCTTTTATTATGTAATTTGTAATTTTATAATGCTTCTTGATACTGAAATATAAATTTTGCATGCCAGCTATAGTTATTTAAAGAAATACATATGCTAAAATATTACAATATGTTGGTGAAAAAAAAATCAAATCTGTTGGAAAATGACCAAGATAACACCTACTTTAAGTTTTTCTGCGATTGTCGATTTATCCGGTGACGTGATACTCACAGGGCATAATGATTTTTTTTTTTTATAGATTAGAGGGCGGAAGAGCAAGCAAGTCGATTACGCGATTATTTATGGAATTCGAAAAATTATTTAAACGTGAGTTTTCTTATGTTAGTCTTATGTTAATTCTCAGTCAAATTAACCTACAAACATATATTTTCGGGGATGGTCCGTTAAAATAAGAAAACTGGTGCAAGTTGGCAATAGTGTATATACTCACTGTTTGAGCTCCTCCTCAAGCCAAACGCAAGCATCGAGATCGAGGTGGTTGGTTGGCTCATCAAGAAGTAGCAGATGCGGTTTCACGTAGAGTGCACGAGCGAGCGCGATTCGCATGCGCCAACCACCAGAAAAGTCCTTGGTCGGCTTACGTTGCATGTCGCGCGAGAACCCAAGCCCGTGAAGGATGTTCGCAGCGCGCGCCTCCGCCGTATCCGCTGACAACTCCTCGAGTCGCTCGTAAACATCCATCAACTGCTCTTGCGACTCGTCGTCCCCGGACTGTACTAATTGCTCCGCTAATCGTTCCAATTTCACGCGTTCCTCGTCAACTTCCATCACACATTGCAAGGCCGTCTTGTCCGAGGCGGGCATCTCGCGCGTCAAGTGGAAGATGTCGATGTGGTCCGGAATAGGCACCTCGCGGCGCCCTAGCGCTGATAGCAGCGATGACTTGCCTATAACGAATAACATATTCATCTTAATACCAGCCTTAATAAATAGAGAGAGAAGAGAGCCCCGGAACTGCGCTTCGTTACTAACATACACTCTCCCCCGGCTAGTAGAGAATAGTTTACACGCACTAAAAGTTTAACACAGTAGATTAATAACTTAACTTAATAACTTAGTCTACTATATTTTTTAAATTATTAATCCTATTCTTAAGTTTACTACAAAGATTATGAACACTTAATTATTTGGTTAATATGACGAGTAACTTTACTACCCCCTACAATAAATACATATGTCACTCCTGGTGTTATACACTACTTTACCTCCCCCGAAATGCAATTTTTTTCTACCTCCTATCATCTCTAGCCATAACCTTATCAGCGATTCCTGGTGTTTAGTCATGGGTTGGTTCGAGGCTATGGTCACATTTTTTTTATCAATAACAATCCCGAAATACGAATTATCAAGTCTTGAATTAAAAATTTAAAAAGTACAATTAATTAATGAAACATATTACTTATAAATTCTCGTCGAACGATCTCCTCGAGAAAGGTTTTTCCTAAAGATCTATTACAGATATCGTTGGAGCACTCATTCTTCCATTAGAAATAACTTTAATACATAATTATTTAATTGAAAAAGTCAAAAACGTAAGCCAAATAATTCAATGAATGACATGACATACAGTCACAAAATCCGCGAGAACAAACGTTTATTTGGCGCCTTTCAAAGCGCCAACTAGCTGTGTAATTATCTGCGTACTGGAGCTATTACAGAGGCGCGAGGCAGGTGGCGCGGGGCGGGCACTTGTATTAAATTCATTGGCGCCGATAGAATCGCCAACACAGATTGAACCGCGAGTCGCAACGTGAAGGCTTGTGCAAGCAAATACATTTAAATTGTTTAAACCTGAATAATTTACTATTATGCTGTTTTATTTGTTTAGCTTGCTACCTATAATATTTTTATAGATGAAATAATTTAATTATTTTGTTTGCTTGGTTTGGCGGCGCCAAATTCGCCAACTTAGAGAAATCGCCACTGAATCGATCGATAGTTATCACCTACATTAGTATTGGCATTTCCACAGCCACCACTAAACTCTGCTGACTTTTCATTATATTTTAACAATTGTAGTTAACAATGATCTTAATATGGTCTTAACAATGAAAATCGAGTACTAATTTCCCGACTAAATATTAGTTTTGAAGGGCTAACACTAGTAATATGAATGAAACATTTCTATACATGTTCTATACATGTCAAATAAAAAAAAGTTTAAAGCATATTCTAAATTATGTCCAGACTCCACAATCTTGATTTTTAAATGTTTGAACAAACCTCTGCGCAGCTCCATTTGTCACTGGATAATAGGGCATTAACTGGATACCTTTATGAACTGCATTGCTATTACTCGCATTGAAAGTTTTCATTGGTAATTTTTTAGATTTAGGTTTTTCGTTATGATTGTACTGCAATGTATTTTTATTATTTACATAGGCTAATTTGTAGGTTAATTCAGCAGTTTCCTTTCAACGGAAAGATTAATTTTCAACTAACGAGTTGCTCATTGATATCTTTAAAATTACAGTCCTTTGCTATTTTTCGCTATCATTTGTTCCTTGAATATTGCTCGATGAACTGGAGCGTTAATTTTGGGATTTCTTATTTAAAAATATGTCACTGGAGATGCAAGCAAAATGTCTTCTAACATTAGACTTTTAAAAGAAACCGCAATAATATTGATACATTACACTGTTATTAAATGTGAACACAAAATGATAAAATGTTACATAACAGCTAACACTAGTGTCCACTAATAGATACATTTGAGGTACAGGGTGCACGCTGCAATCGCACAGCCGCTAGGCACACTTGATTGGGCACGATACCCCTCACACAGTAGACTAACGTGAGATGTACTGCATTTCAAATTTTATAGTATTTCTCCAACATATATGCGTTTTGGTAGTGAGTGAGATATGCCAAAGCTCATTCCCATCCCATCCTATCTCCCATTTTCCCTATCCCGTGTCCAAATCCATTCTTAAATCTCTTGCTGTTGTAGACTTCCGACTGGGTGCCAATGTTTATCATTTTGGACTGATGTTGGCATGTATCGCGGGTGTCTATGGGCGACAGTATCCCCTTACCACCAGGTGGACTGTATGCTAATCTTGCGTCTTATTTATATAAAAAGAAAAAAGAACACATGTTCCATTTTATTCAAAGCATACAATTGCAAAATGCGAAATTATGATAACATAATTATTTTATTAAAACGCTCAGCTATTGAAACAGACTACTATAGCCAGGGAGTTACAATTCTGCAATAATAACAGGGTAGTCGGTCACGAGACATAGAAAATGACTAGCCAAGCTCATAAGATATTAAATAACAGTTGATTGAAAACAGTGTGTACCAGAAAAATAAGCAATGTCGTCAGAGTCAATATAAAAAAAATTAAGATTGTCGCAAATGCATGTTCAGTATTTCTAATAAAATAATATTACATTAAAAGCCTATGAGATAGGCCTTTAAATAAAAACTGTTTAAGTGTATCATTTGATTAACGATTTTCTGAATCACATAATGAAAAAGTTCACTAGAGTCTAAGTAGTTGTGTTTTTGTATTTTAATAACATAAATGCTAAAGATATTACAAATAGTGTGGCTAGGTTGATCTCAACTACAAATATAACATTATAGAACAGACCTGTTCATTTCGTTAAAGCAACAAATATGAATGATAGTCATATATACTTCGTAAAATGGTAATAATACAAATATTTGTTACGCCAATGCTTTACTTGCTCCAGTTACAGCACAGCAGTTACTGTATAGTCACTGGATAATAGTTGAATATACTTGGGAGTATAATGAGATGAGAAAACTTCTGTTATATTCCCTATTTCCCATCCTTGTCAAACTATTTTCTGTATCCACTCCTAAATATCCAAAGACGGAGAGTGCTTTTAGGGATGGGTTAATGTTCATTATAACTTTTGATTAATGTTGTCATGTCTCATGGTTGAAAATATCCAAATACAACCAAGTGGACGTTCTGCATGTTTGCCAATTTCTTTCATTGAAAATACAGCCGGATTTACATTTGTTCTAAGGAAAGAAGGCGGCAGATGAGCGTACCGTCCACCTGGTGGTTAGTGGATACTGTCGACTATAGACAACCATGATAATATTCAATCCCAAAACATTCCATAAGGGTGGCAATTACCAATTTTTCTACGAAAAGGGTGCATGTTTCAAATGAAAACTGGCTACAACGTTTGAAAAGATTGTATAAAAGCAAATGGTGACCATTTCGAATTAACGTTATATTTTTAAAATGCTTATTTATTAATTTCTAAAATAACACAAATTCTTCTAATATAATGATAATGTAAAAATAAAAGTACAAATGTTTTCTTTGTAACAATATTTATGGCTAGACTAGGTGCATGTTATAAATTGCGGAATTATATATGGACCGTTAGTACATTCCGGTTTTTAAACTCCACCAATGTTACAAATTTTGATGTTTGTAATTCAATCCTGTAAAAGCAATTTCTTTGGAACTTGGCAAACAGGTAGATAGTAATCCGGATTAATACGTGTAGACCGCGCGAACTAGGTCGCGGGCAACACCTAGTTACACAAAAAGTGTCGTAAGCTGTGGTAGCAATGCAACCGAAGCTAGCATAGGCGCAATCCATAGTTCATAGCAACTGTCCGTTTACATCACAGCTCAAACTCACACTGCAGCAAACAGTCATGCACGATCTGTTATCCTATGTATTTGGTACCCATTTCATTAAAGGCTTTTATACCGATTGAAGTCAGTATATTTGATATTTTATGTTTTAACTTTTTTTCAGATGAGATTTAAATCTAGAATCTTAAGTGAATTTCAACTTTTAAATTGCAGAAAAATATTACAGAATGACAAATGTTGACACTCCCCAAGATCAGTGCAGAATGACAACGTTGGCATGCGCTGGAAGTGGTGCCTACCTTTGGAAAATATTCAGGGCAGGGTTGGGAAAATGGGCAGGGATAGAATAGGATGCGATGGGAATGGACTCCGGCATATCTCACTCACTGCTGAAACGCATACGTAACATTGGGGAAATAGGATATTATTACACATGCCAATGTTCCCTCACCAGTTGGATACTACTATGCATAACTGGTCCAAGTGCAAAATTTGATATTTTTGTTTATTTGTGCCATTTAACTTGTTTTATCTACGATACGCGGAATCAAAATTAAGGAAGAAAACAAAAGTCCTGACCTTTTAAACCCCTGCTCACCCACTTTCTTCCCGGGGGGCCCCAGAACTGCTGAACAGGGAAGCGCTTAATGGCGCCTTTGCAGTCTTCTGTACACTACACTATTAAATACAGCAAGAATCACGACACACGCGAACCCCAAGGTCTCCAAAAATTTGCAGCCTACTTGCACAATAAACAAATTGCTATTGTACCGCACAAGGATCGATGGCCGATTGACTGCCGATCCGCGCCCGCTCAGCACGTGAAATCACCCCTTAGCCCCGAACACAACTAAATTTAGAGTAGTATGCTTGCAAGCCTTAAAATGATTTTTGAATTTTTACTTATATTTTACAGTATATTATTGTAGTAGTAGTACAAGTGCCTTGGAAAATATGTAACCTAGTACAAACTCAAATACAAAATCTTCCTGTAAAACTTTATTTTTGTTGCTTGGATCAGTTATGCAGAATGGCATCCAGTTTGCGCTTGCTTTACATTCATATAGAGAAATAGAGTATAAGTGTGAATACATACCGCAGCCGTTGAGGCCGACAAGTCCATAACGACGGCCACAATTGAGCTCAAGCAGTGTGTCCTGCAACAGCTCACTGCCATAGAACGTAATAGAAAAGTTGGCGATCTTGACGTCCCTCGACCGCGGATGTACCGCTAGAGAGCCAGTGCATGACCGTGCCTCCGAGTTCATATTTGCTTCTACCTCTAACTTCAGGCACAATGCCTCTGAAATTAATTTCAATCAAGTTCCAATACAATTCTGCATTCTTTACTTAACTAGTCTAAAGGAAAGGAGAGAAAGAGCAAACATAATGGAAACATACAAGATTCTCAAACCATAACTACCTCTAATCCCTACAAGCACTTCCTATCAATTAGAGTGGTCAACACATGGATAATTCTACCACATGGAAAAGTTAGAGAAGGAGTGAATAAATTCAAAACTGTTTAGACAGAAAGAAGGCACTACATGTGTATTGATGCAGACACATCAGTGAAAGATGCTAGCCTAATACATAAATAGTAATAATAAGTTTCCAAACTATAAATAGTTTCAAGTACTGACTTGACAAATGGCTTCTATGTAAGGAGACATGGAAAAATTTATAACACCAGCTATAGGCTTGTACACAAGATATAGGCATACCAGTAGTAATACTGCTCGCCTATTACACAATAATAATAATGAATGGTTCTGTGACCTCAAATCAACTTAGTAAAGTAATATAGCTCCTATTGTTGAACTTCTCTACCCATAGTCTTGTGACTAATGATTGATCTGATCGTCAGGACCAACTGGTGACAGATCCTCAGGAAAAAATAAATAAATATTTTTAATTAACTCAAAAATTAACAAATCATGGTGTTGGGTATTTATTTATTGCAATAAATATTCACCAGTGTAACATTGTAATAACTTGTATTGGCACAGACACAAACAGATTGGCAATGGACTGCAGCACTCTGAGTATGATGATTGATACAAGTATATAAATATATTTTAAGTATAAAGTTTACTGTTGACAATAAATATGATTTCAGCAGCCAAGATAATTGTTTTATATATTATAATGTATTATCCTGATTAATTTGAATACTATAAAAAAAACACATTTATCTGAAAACCACAGTCTAATTTACTGTCTAGGTTATAAAGGCTATGCTGTCACTATGTTACACAAATGAAAAGCAGTGTATGAGATACTAATATTTTTCAAAAAGTCTTAGAACATCTCTCTCAACCTCAGAAAAGCAGTATAAAGGAGAGTAAAACTCTCGGCAGAGGTGCAGTCGGGTTTCCAGGAACAAACATAAACAAACAAGTGTGGTTTCAAGGAAAATTGCCTTCAGCATCTTCACCACAGAAGTTATAATATTTTAGTTACCAAATTATTCATATTTTAAATTAGCAACTTTTATTGATGCATGGGTCTAAGAATTTGTGTAATTGGTTTGAGTGTACACTGAGGGTTATATATACCGATGATTTCGTCGTGTAGCATGTTCATAAATACCTTCTGCAGTGAGCTCCCGCTCTTCTTTCGCGGTGCCATTGACGGGCGACCCGTTTTCCTCTACATTATTAGTCACTTTAGTCACGATTTTTTTGTTTCTGTTGCTCGCCTGTTCTTTTTTCTTCTGTTGTGCCCTCTTTTTTGCGTCCGAAGGCATTGTGACTTGTCTCTAGACTGTGCAACAAAAAAAGGAGACTCGCTTTACTGTTACAAAAGAAACGTCAACGTATGAATTCAGACAATATTTTTTGTTCAATTTCCCGTTGGATTTCCACCACAAATTTCATAAAGACTGAAGCTTAAATACACAGATAATAAGTAATTAGTTTTGTAATTTAACTTCTTTCTAATTTATACTACAAATCATACCTAATTAATGATGATTTAGAGTAGTCAGCGTCTACACGTGGTAGATTTTGAAAAGAAGGACCAATGAAAGAAAGAACTCAGAGCTGGTTGACGTTTCCTATTTTTTTATATATATAAAATTAATATGGACACGGGTATAGCTATTGGTCTACAAACAGAAAATAATATAACGTCGTGGTTTTCGGATATCAAAATGCTCAGGTTTTCAAGAGAGACAAAAAACTATCCCATCATAGACTCATCTGTCTGATTCTAATTATTGTAGCTCCATAACAACTGGTGATGTGTGTTTGAGATCTTTTTTAGGTCTGGAATGTTCTGATTTGTGATTGATGATGTCTCTATTGTTGCTCCTATCTTTGCTCCTATCGGAATATATGGTAAACAAGGCATCATATAAATACTTTTCCTAGATTAAAACGTAGAGCTTTTATTGCTTCAACCCTGCTCTCCCATCTAGTATTTGAGAGTGGTTTTAGAGTTAAAGTTGGCACTTCTTTGGCAAATATTTATTTGCCAACGTGCTGTTGACGCAGAAAAGAAAACACAAATTTCTTGCACAATTGAAAAGAAAGTGACAATTTCTAACGAACTTTTAGCAGCGTCATTCACTATCAAATTTAGGCTGTGTTCCGCATAAGCTACTTAAAATGCGCGCGGGTTTAAGTCTAAAATTCGTTTTTGTAGACCTATATTTTTCCCTTTCAGTTTAGTTTCAGTATATTTCAGTGCAATCTAAAATAATTGAAAAATGTTTTGATTCTATCATTTTTTTATTTTTTCTCCTAATAATTGTATTAATTCATTCTGAATATTATGGCCATAATAATGAGTTAGGCAAAACTCAAATTCTTGAATATGAGCAATTTGTTCTGCAGGCACATTATCAAAATTAGAGATATATACAACCAGCTTTAAAAAATTACCCTTAGCAGAATCGTAATTTTTTTCAGACTTCCCCGGTAAAGCCAGACATTGCCTCGTTAAAAAATGAATTATGATTCCCGTTCAATTTCAGCTTGGTTCAAGAAATCTACCGTCTTTTCTTTTAAAATACCAGATTTCAATGTAATGTGTTTCTTAAGACATAATAGGTGCCCTGAGCTCTTTTCATGACGTTCTAAAGCTATAGACAAATGCTGCCAATCTTTGTAACCTATCTTACCATTAAAAGGAGTGACATCAGCATCAAAAAGTTTACAATAAAAATAATAAACAGAATCAGTTGATTTAGAGTAAACCAGCCAGTTTCTTAAAACGGTTTCATTATCTAATATATTTTTAGTATAATAAGCATTTGAAAAAGATCTTTTAGAACTATTTGAAGGATAGGAACTTTCTTTTACCTATACTGGTCCGCCGCTCTATTAAAAATATCCTCTGTTTGTCTGATAACACTTGTGGCCATAACGCGAGATCATTCATTACATCTTCACTAAGTATATTCTCCGGGAACGCTTCGGCACAAGGAGATTCTTCGACTACCGACGACGAAGACAGCAGCGGCGGAGGCGGTGGAGAGACGAGTTCTGCTGTAAAATTATCTTGGTTTTCTTGCGTCTCCAGCAAGTGTTCGTCCGAAGATGGTCCGGGTCGAAGAATAAACTTTTCGATACAACTTGTATTCTTTTTCATAGATACTTCCTTCTCCAGCTTTCTTTTCAGATTCTGTGCACCAGAAAGTTTATTTGTTCCATCGCCATCAGACATGTAAAATGATTTCAAAATACTACTTTTGCTGTCGTTTTTTGCATAAATTGATAGTAGTCCTGATACCTAATCATTTATTAACATTTATTAGAATACATTTCGAAATATTTATTTATTTATCCTGTAGTACTCAACCATGTTTTAGTAAAAACGCGCCCAGTAAGAACTTCAGAGCCGTGCTTCTTCCACTATAATTCATTAATTCAACAAGATAAGGTACGTAGAATAACATAGTTCAACATAGTACACTAATATTTCCGTAAATTAACACAAATCACGAGAAAAAAATAAAATAATATGCGTCAATTTCGACGTAAAATACCTGGCATTCAACTGCAATTTTTTATCATTTATTAAAGAATTTTTTTAATTATTACTTAGAATAATATTAATTTTGTACCTAATTAAAACGAAAACAAGTATTTTTATAAATTATGATTTATTAATTATATATATATAATATTTTTAATACCACAAAACTGCTCTAATTGCTCTATTATATTCGGGGATTTCCGCGTCTGCCATTAGTATTGTCTATAGAAGCTCATGGAGAAAAGTTCGGCTTATTCAAAGTATCAAAACTTTTTTTCCATAGTTACGCTATAGAGATAGGGCATGAACTATTGCCAGTCGCGTTGCGTTGTAATTATCTAAAAGAGAATAGGCAAATTGGCCCAAAGATACAAAAGTCTGTCCCCAGGGTTGGCACGTAGTGCATTCAAAAGAGTTTTATATACGGACCATTTCTTTATATGGAATCGTAAAAATCCAACCTACAGAAAAAGAAATAATGAATAAAAAAAATCCGAAAGTACGAATTTGGTAGATGAGTACATTAAAACGCAGACATTTTTATTTAATTTTTATTTCAGTTATTATATATTTTCATCATCTACAATAACAGAGTCTAAAAATGCTGCAGGGTGACTAACGGTGTCATATCGTGCCCATCCCAGAAACCATACAATAGACATTATGTGGGCGCATGAACCCAAGGTACGTCTGCCGCTTTTGCATGAACAGTAATAGTGTTCCAGAGCTTCCAGTCCTCGTTGGTCCAAGTTTATTAAAATGTATGTATAATATACGCGACTTCTTGTGTGTCTTGATTGTATTCTTCCTCTTAGTAACCAGAAGTTATTACCAATTATATTATAATTGATCAAAGCCATTATTTAAATCGTCGGTACTTCTGAATATTTCAATGGTGTAAACACCATTTCTATCGTGTTCTGCGTAATAACTTCTGGCTAGTTTTATTTGATATGTCCCCAGTGAGAACGTAATTAAATCGTTTTCGGACAAACGAGGAAAATCTTGAAGCTCTGGTAAGTCGGCAGACATACTTTGAAAATTCACTCTTCTACTATTAAGATTTTGGCCAATAACATATTCTGCTAGTAAGTTTTCAACATTTAGTCTATTATTTATTCTCTCAACAATTTCGTGGGCATTGGAACAATCGGTTATTGGGTCGTGAAAGGCATTGGTGATGGCTGCGGCAATCCGAAAGTCATCTTGCATATGCAGTAACGCTTTGTTAAAATATTCTTGTCTGAATAACTTGAAGTCACGTTTGAAACGGCCATTCACCACTTCCACGACCCACCGACAAATAGTCACCATTCTTGACTTATTGGCATCTATTGTCGAAAGTTGCGTTTGGCCTCTTGCTACAGATAGGGGCATATGCATTTCATAGCCGCAAGCTTCAACATCAGGTAAAGCATCTCTAAAACCTCGGTCTAGTATTAGAACGTCACCTGGTCTGAAAAACCAGTTAAAAGCACTATTTTCAGCGTTCAGCATGCCACTTAATATAGTCGCGTCTGATGTTGTGGCTGCGTAAGGCCCTGTGACATCAATAATATAACCATTGCAACAGACTATCAAAAATGGTTTCAATAGGTTTTGAAACTTATGGTGACTATATGTCATTCTTTGGAATAAAAAGTTAGCACTTTTTTGAATATATACATAAGTACCATCACAAACAATTATTGCTTTCATCGCATCTCCAGAATTGCCCCCAAAAAGTGCATTGGCGATAAAAAGATTTTTTCCACAACTTGCTCTCTTGTGATATGATCCCACCCTAAATGGATTGGCACATAGTCACGGGTTAAGCATTCTCTCGCTGCTTTAAGTAGTCTTTCCAGCGTTCTTCGACTCATATGCAACATGTCTGCCAATCTTGTGTCTGGTTCACCGGTACGTAGCTTAATTAAATAGGCAGCCAATGCAGTCTTAGGTTTTTTGCATGTCAACGACGGCAGTTGCTCCAAAATTGCATTAAATTGGTCTATTGTACGACCAGTTAAAAAATATAGTTCGTTAGGATCCATATTTTCTATATTTTCAAAATCCAGTCTTCCGATGACCTGATGAGCAGATTTTAAAATATTCATCATGTCCATGATTTGGTCCTCGTTGAAATCATGGCTGATGTTATTTGCTGACAATAAAACTTCAAAGTCGTTCAATTGCAGATGTTCTTGGCATATTCGTGCTGCAGGCGGTACATAATAGTTTTCATGTAGCAGACGTATTTTCATGTGTTTAGGAACTCGATAGCGCGACTGATCTTGGCAACCAAAGACAATGCATGAATTGGATGTATTTGGTGCTCTTAAAACATGCGATAGATGTATCGTAGATTGTTGTCTTGCGTTGTTCTCCCGCAGGTTGTTCTGCAGAGTCTTGAGCAGATTGTACTGCAGGTAGCTCTTCAGGGTTACCTTCTGAAGAAGATGTTATTCGACGGTTCCGCGGTGGATAGGCTTCGCGTCGCCAACAAGGATGGCAAATAAACTCCTGGTCGTTAAATTGTATCTGTAAATAAAAAAGTTTAAGGGTTAGTATCGATGTTTACGATTTTTATTTTTGTATAATCACAAAGGTGTGACAAACGGCGACAGTCTACTTTTTTCACAGTGCAAGTATTATCGCAGCCGCCAGTCCTTAAGCGTCGGCCACGGATCTAATTCATAAAATCGAGAGTCACTTTCTCGTTAGTCGTAATATCATATTCCATAGAAAAAATGGCGTGATGCAAAAAAATATCTAAATAAAGTAAGACGGTTATTTCACTACGACGCGTAATGCAACAACACGGAATTAATGCTTATCTCTATATATATAAAATTCTCGTGTCACAATGTTCGTTCCCGTACTCCTCCGAAACGGCTTGACCGATTCTCATGAAATTTTGTGAGCATATTGAGTAGGTCTGAGAATCGGCCAACATCTATTTTTCATACCCCTTAGTGATAAGGGTTGTCCACCCTTAGCGCCATCTGTTGGGCAGCCACAGCAACGCGTGGCCGGGCACAGCTAGTATATTATAACATATGATAACCGTATAAACATATTTAATAATATCTGCTATTCAATTTTCATTAAACTAACCTCATACGGAGAAACACGTTCCGTTATATTCTCTGCAGCAAGCGGATATTCCTCGAACAATTGCTGAGTCAATGTTCTCCTTCTGTGTGAATGCACCGACCTTTCACACAGCAAACACACTTGTCCAGCAGATGCACGAAACATGTTGTGAGTGTTCCAAAAACAATGAGCAAAATCGAAATATCCAGTGAACAAGGCAAGGGTCAATCACAGTGCAAAATCGTCAGTCCAGTAAACAAAAGCAGAATTTAAATCTAAAGGAATATCCCCGTTGTATAAAATATTTAAAGTCAAAGTCAAGTCTATGATAAGAATTATTTTATTTTTTTATTTAGTATGCATTTTTATAATTTTATTAACTGTAGTATAACTCAGCAACTACAGGTTAGAATTCAATGAGGTTCAACTCGCAGAGATAAACGTACGTGATGTGCCAAACGGCGGTAGTGTCAACCCTGGGGGCAGTAAAAAAAATGTTGGACCAAGCTCCATACATTTTTGCCCACCCTCCTTTGCTTTAGTCATTTTTGTGAAATGGCTCTTAATCCCAGTGATTTGAACAATAAGTTTAGTGAGGTTAGTTCATAAGCTCTGTCGCCGCCAATTTTAAAAAAAAAAAATTATAGACTAGTAGGCGGACGTGCAAGCGGTCCCACGTGATGGTAAGTGTTACTGCCGCCCAGCCGCCCATGGACACCTGCACACCAGGGGGTATGCGAGCGCGCCGCCGACCTTGCAAAATCCTATTCACAACTCTCATGAAGAACCCCAAGACCCAAGACCTGCTTCCAAGAATGTAAAGACCTCTTGAGGCAGTTCCTACCACAGCCTACGGGTTCGCGGTATAAAATAATTTTTGGACCGAACATTGCGCGACACCTCCGTATCGAGGAAATGCGGATGGACCGCACTTCTGTGACGGGAGGTGCGGTTGTAGAAACCCTAGGTGGGAATTATATTAAACAGTTCTTCAGAGCATTCCCCATTGTTTAAGCGATATAACACACAGAGAGACGCAACGTCTCTCCGAATACTGAGCGGTTCTAAACCGCCCGTGAGAGTGGGATCGTCGACAATACGAACAGCACGTCGTTGGATGGAGTCAAATGGGTCCAATTGGTATTTCGGTGCGCCGGCCCAGAGATGGGAGCAATACTCCATATGTGGCCTCACCTGAGCTTTGTAAAGCATAAGGAGTTGCTCGGGGGTGAAGTACAGCTTCGCTCTGTTCAGCACACCGAGCTTTTTGGAGGCTATTTTGGCCTTATTTTCCAGATGACCCCTAAATTCGACTTTGCTGTCGAATGCACAGACTTGCGTCTTACTGGGGTGGAAATCCACTAGGTTCAGAAAACCCCAAATCGAGACTAGATCTAAAGAGTCTTCGATTTCAGACACAATTATACTTTAGTAGGATTATGTGCAGCCTAGGTACAATAAATTGGTCTAATATCTATGGCGACAAAGTGTATCTTAAACTTTTGTAGGTTTTGTATTATAAAGTATACGCTGTTCATCGGGAGGTAAGGCATTCTTAAATTCCTCATAGGATTCTAAGAACCACGACGCATCGTGGTTCAGGTGCGCCGGGGACTTTATGCTGATCCCCGGGAGACCTCCAACATCACCCCTTCTAGTCTGCCTTGATTTTTGTATGAACCTTCCTTTTGTGGTTCTAAACAATATCCCAAAAGTCCCCACCGATACATGTGCCGCTAAAATGTTACTGGGGTCAAAGGTCACAAAAAACGGGTTTTCGCGAAAATCTCGTTGATGGTCACTTTTATCGAAAAAATAGTGGTTATCAAATTTGTAGCTTAGGAACTTGCCTACAAAAAACATAGTATTACTTTTTTTCGTAAGACTAACGGTTTTTGAGAAAATTCGATTCAAAATGTTAGATGAAGTGTTCTTGATGCGTTCAAAATAAATTTGACCTCAAAAAAATAATAATAAAAATAATTATTTTTATTTAAATAAATAAAGAGGAATATAATAACTTTATTTCTAATAAAACTAAAATAGCAAATTATGCTAGTTTCTGGATAACGATCCTAGATTTGAGGATCAGTGGCAACACTAACGAGAGCGAGACGTACCTATTCTTTCCAGTTTCCATAGCGCAGTGCAGTATTAGTGCTTGTCACATTCACACTTTTTAGAAACAGTGACAGTCTTACAAAATGATTTTTATTATAATTTAATAAGATAAGCAGAGTTATGTATACCAATACTATTGTTTATGAAATTATTTTACCTTGTTGTTTAACAAGAAGTAACTGTGGCCACAAGAATCACTATGCAGCAGTGTCATCCACCGTTGCAATTACAGGAATTGCCAAAAGAAGACGAAGAAAGACTAGAGAAACTGTTTGCTAAATTGGATGCCGACGGAGATGGAAAGATTGATATCCACGACCTGTCCCACGCTCTCAAGGAGCTGGCTCCGCACATTAACAGGAGTTACGCAGAGGTTAGAATTTACATTTACAATACTTAGTGTACGCGGAGTGTTTGATGAGGTAACGGTGGTTTCACCTCCCGAGGCTTTGTACAGCGACACGTGTTACGTGAATCATACGTGTTTTTTCAAAATTGGGACAGTAATCAAACCAAGGCTTGTCATACAAAATACCAGATATTATAAACCTGTACTCTAATACCTACAGGTCACATCAGTAATAAATAACACACAACTCCCAAAAATATACTGAAGCGCAATCTATAGACGTTAAATTTACTACATATTATAATTTAAAAATTTCAATTAAATGTATAAATTTTGCTTAGGTACTTTTAATATTAATCTCATTTTAAGTTATTAATTTTTGGCTGAAGCTGAAATAATCATTCTATCAGATACGGAATGTCAATCAACACATCAAGATTATTTTTAACCAACATCAAAAAGATCATGTTTCATTTTTAATTAACAAATTGACTGTGGGCAGCAGCTGAAAATATTATAACCCATTTGAGGGAAGAGAAAATATTTTATACAACTTAGGTATCTGTAAATAAAAAAATAGGTGTCAATATTTTTATGTCTTATCTTGGTGCAATTAAAACATATGGGAATTTCTGTTACTGTTGGTATTTAACATCTTACAATTTATTTATTAGTTAATTAGTCATCATAAAGTAGACACTATATAATAGATGACAAGCTTTAATAAGTATTTATTTTTATAAATATTCATATATTTATTCAATTTGGAAGCTAGGGCACAGCAAATGTTACATTATACTAGCTATATGTCACTGGATACATGCCATAGAACACTATTATTCCTTAATTACAAAAATATTGCTGAATGTCCATTGTTGCTAGATCGCATTGAAAAAGAAGATAAAAAGAAATTCTAGCTATTATTACCCACCTAAAATTACATTATACCTAATTACAAATTAATTAAAAATATGTTTTTTTTATGATTATTCTTCTTTATTTTTACTCCTTATTTTTATGATTATACGTCTAAAATATGCCATGTGGTGTGGGCCAGCTATAGAATAGCATCACCCCATCTCCTTTCATTGGTGTCGTAAAAAGCGACTAATGGATAATAAAGTGACCACCACAAGCGCTGAGGAACTACACCACCTCTAAAAGAGTGGACTCATCAACTCGCTTGGCCAGCCTGCCATTTTACATCCTTCATCCCATCTTTCATAGGAGTCCCATGTCCAACAGTGGATACTTAAAGGACTGGTTGCATGGCACATCTAAAAATAACAATATTTATGTTATGTAATATACTATTAACAAACTCCAGTATACATATACAATACTACATATCATAACCTTACATCATAGCTAGATAGCAGTGGAGAGGTATTAAAAGTATTAATTATAATTTAAATGCAATATCTGCCTTTTAAGGTAGGTATTGTGTGCTTTTATTCATATGATACCTTAGTATCATATGAGTAAAACTATTGATTAAAAAGTATTGGTATCAAAAAAGGACTCAATACTGAAAAATATTATTACTTTTTCTTTGTTCCTTGGTCTACCTGATTGTAGGGCATCTCACACTGAAATTCTCCATATGTAGTATTCATTAAAGGAATTGTCTTTATTCAATATAGCTGTATCCTATAATATCATAGATTCCTAACCTTGTTGAGCCTGCTGCCCTCTTTCAGAAAAAAAAACTAGTCAGTGCCCCTTTGGACTATCCACCCCCCTTTGAATAATTTCATTGCCTTCAGGTTGGAGGTGTAGTGCCCCCAGTTAAAAATCTCTGTTATATGTATACAGCCATATACAAAGCCCTGTTACACTTTGTATTTAAATTCCGACAGTCCATAACATTAGTTAGAGGTGTATGGTTAATTTGCGTAAATGTTAGACAAGAGCTGCACTGACATTGATTTTCCGTTATATACATACATAATTTTATTTTCCATATGACATAGCTACTACTACTACCTAGTAAACTTAAGATGACTAATAAATAAACTAACATCCAGATGGCAAAAAAGGTTCATATAGGTGATACTGAAGGCACTGAAGCTACGGACAGATTTGGAAACCAGATTAGATTGGAAACCACACAAAACATAAAGAATACAGGTTATATAAGGATTATTCAGAGTAACAAAAGCTCCCAAGTTCAAAGTCAAAACAAGTACAGTGTCTCTATTTCATAGGTCTGCTGGAAGAGATCTTCACAGGAGATAAGCTTACCTTTTGTACATCTTCTCTCATTTAATCATGTATCATGGCACTTACATAGAGAATGATTCATTATGCAAATTTAACAGATTTCTCAAACATTTATCTATGATCGGTATCATACCATCAGCCTGTCTCTCCACTGTTGGATATAGTCTTCTCCCAAGGCTTGCCACCACACACATCCTCAGCTTCTCATCCAACCACCACTGGCGAATTTTTTTAAGTTGTTAGTCCACCTGCCCGAAGGGCCTCCCACTTTGCGCCTCCCCATTACGTGGCCTTCATTCGAGAACTCGTCTATCCCATCAGTTGTCGGTCCCAAAGCAAATATGACTTGCCCATTGCCACTTCAACATGTGGGTTCTATGAGCTACGTCGGTGGTTTTAGTTCTTTGACGTATCTCTTCGTTTCGGATTTTATCCAGCAAAGAAACTCAGTGTAGCCCTCTCCACTGTTAGAGGCTACGATTCGGCACCATACGTCATAACTAGCAGGACGCACTGCTTGAAGTGCGTTAAACCGTTAAATTTTGTTAAACCGTTTTTTCCAAACGGTCCCAAATTCTGGTCCAAACTGAATGCGTATATCTTTCTCTTAGTTGAAGTTGGACTTGCCTAGTTAGATGGTCTGCCCAAGATGGACATAAATAATGGTCAGTATCTTTGAGTGTCACGCCTTCGACGTATACCGGTCCCGGAAGCACATGTTAATTTTTTTCAGTCTAACATCCTAACTGCAACTTCCAGCGCGTTTGCGTTTGTCGAGAACAGATTTGGACATACTAAATCTCCCTGTCTCACGCAGAAATCTCCTTCGACGCAGCTAGATCAGCTATATATGGGGTTCTTCAAGAGAGCTGTGAATAGGACTGCAAGGTCGGCGGCGCGCCCGCATACCCCCTGGTGTTGCAGGCGTCCATGGGCGGCGGTAACACTTACCATCACGTGGGACCGCCTGCTCGTCCGCCCACTAGTCTATAAAAAAAAATATATGCCAGATTTAGATTTCCGTCGGCTGGAACTCGTCTAACCTCTGGGCAAGGCGATTCATAGACACAATATGATACTGTCTCATACAATCTGTTAAGTGGCGAATAATGACCCAGGTTCGTTTCCAATGTTTTAAGTTTAAATTAAACATTATAGTGATAACGTCGAATCCAGGGAACCATGCATGGTATGCACAGAAATATTTAACAAATCTTGACTAATAAGTGAATCCCACAAAATGCCAAAAGACATCATGGCAGCTTGAACTGCAAAGACGGGCCTTCGAAATGATTAACATTTGTTACCCCTCTCTCTCAGAAGACTACCTTGAAATGCATTTACTACTTTATCGTATTTCCCCAATGTACTTACGTGTTTCGGTAGTGATTAAGACATGCCAGAGCCCATTCCCATCCTATCCCTCCCCATTTTCCCTATCCATTCCGTAATCTGCAAAGGTACGCATCGCACCGAGGGTGTGCCAACGTTTGTCATTCTGGACTGATATTGGCATGTATCGCGAATGTCTATGGACGACAGTATCCACTTACCATCAGGTGGCAGACTCGTCTTCCGCCTTTTTTCTATCAAAAAAAAAAATATACACAAAAATTATAATGTTAATAAATCAGCCCTGACCTCTTAAAAAGAAACATTTTTAACCAAATCATAAGTACTTAACATTATATTTAAAAATTTAATCTAAACATAGGTAATGAATAATGGCTATTATTTATATCCAAAACTCCAAGTTACTAGCTTGATTTTAAATTAATGAAATTTCCACTAAAAATTTTCGCATTTCTTTAAAATCCCATTAAAAAATGCACTTGTGCCCTTTTTTCCAAGGAGAGCAGAGATGCTGTCCGCGGCTTCACTCGCTTGCAATTAATATACGTTGCTTAGGTTTCTTCCCGGGGGAATTGATTGACTATGGTAACGACTATCCTATGTACTAAGACATTCTAAGAACTATACGTATGACAAATGCGATTATAGAATTGATTTTTTACAGAATTGTTATATAACAAAGAAACAAACCAACTTTCTCCTTCATAATATTATTAAGAATACACGAAATATAATGAAAAAAATGACCCTATTCATGAAGTAAATTAATTTCTCCCGTGTACTCCAAATACTAAATTGTCGTAAACTAATAATTCATTAATTTCACTTACAATGCGAATTTACTCGCAGCATCCATCAAATAAGTCACAAAGAACTTAAAAATGAAAACATTGTGAAAGTGTTCCGCTTTCATGCCATTTAAATAACGTAATTAAGAATCCCATGACGTTAACTGATCATTGACATGAGGCCATCCAGAGCAATGCGACTATTTCCACATACCTATACGTTCTAATCGCGTTTGTTTATTATTATTTCATTCTGATTACCATTTGTACGCCAGTCCTAGTACAAAAATATGTCTTTACTAGGCTCTTGTAACTTAGCGTAGGGCGTCAGACACACGGTGTCAGCTGATAGTAAGGCTAACTGTTAAGTTGATTAACAGCTGATTACGTGACTGCGCGATACCTTATGACCACTGTCTAGCGATCACATACAACTACTCTGGAATCCCTGGCGACACAATGTGATCGACGTCTAAGACCCCCGAAAGATGTGGAATGAACTACCAGTTCAGGATTTTCCACGTGGGGCTCTTCAAGAGAGCTGCGAGTAGGATCCTGCAAGGTCGGCGGCGCACTCACAACCCTCTTGGTGTTGAAAGTGTCCATGGGCGGCGGTAAACACTTACTGCTATACAAGCCCGTCTGCCAAATGTTCTATAAAAAAAGCCCAAAGGATTGAGATAAAAGACCCAAACGAATCTCTCAGTTTTTATAAAGTACTGGAATAAGCGAATTAAAAAACGAACATTGCTAGTTCCTTCACGTATGCGAGTCTGAATTACAGTGAATTGAATCCATCACATCAGTGAACTTTGATTACACGTGTCCAGTACTCGCTACTGATGTTTATGATATAACTTTATGCAATGTTTATGATAAACAAACATTTATCATCTTAAGGTGCGCCATACACATGCTCAAAACTAGCATGCAATTTCAAAGTATAAAGCGTATCCTGTCAATGTCCAGTCCCGTCGAAATAAGTAAGGAGTCGCTCAGTAAAACGATAGTACGTTTACTGAGGACAGAAAGACGACTCCTTGGAAGCACACGAAAAACACAGTCCCACACCTTTATTTGATTATCACAAACACCACGCACGAAAAACTCTTTGAAGTTGAAACTGTCACTATTAAACTACAAAATACCTAATAGGTACACAATTTTTACAATAATCAAACAAATACCCAACTTCACTTCTTGAGTTCCCGCCGCAAAAGTCCTTGCAAGCAGTACTGTTGCTTTCTTTTTGTAGATATGATATGTCTATTCGCCGGGCATTTGCACTGATACATCCGCTTTTGACCCGACGCTACTACGACAGAGTTCCTCACCATCCCAACTCCCTAATAGTTAGAGCCTAACCTATGTCGCCGACTCGCGATCCCGCGGTACCCTCCCAAAGCAACGCCCTAAGCCGAGGTCCGTTCCTTCCGCCGGTCTACCGGTGGGGGTTAAGGGGGGGGGCTTAGGCTCGTTGCTGCACACACTCTTTGCTCCTGGCTGAGCGCCTTCTTCGCTCGACCTAAACTATACGGTGATGTGCTAAATATGTCCGGTGACTCTTGATAGGCCATTAGGGCCACAAGAATTTAATAATTCCGAAAAAAAAAATCGTTTTTAACTGTCTTGCGTAAAATAAAGACGTGTATTCAGTACATTGGTTTTTCAATAATATGCTTAAAAAATGTTTGCTAAATCACAAGCAAATGTATCCAGTTGGAGAGCATGCTATTTGTGATTGTGCTAAATAATAGCAAGCAAGCATAATTCTTTACTACCACGTGTATCCGTACCACTAAAATATGTTCTTATTGTTCGTAATTACTCATTTTGATGGCAAATGTATATTTGTCAATGTCAAATGTCTTTATATGTCTAAGGTCGAATTTACAACTTCACGGATGCCACATACACTATACCATCAGCCTGTGTATCTCCATTGTTTGATAAACTTAAGCTTTGAATAATAGAGGCGGCTTGATCGTAAGTTTTGTACGAAATACTCCTGCTACCGGTGCAATGTACTCGTGCGCGTGCACACAGTCACGTGTTCAATCATTGCTTCCTGCTAGGGCCGCCGCTGTCCGTATGAGCGTCCGCCTGCAAACTCCTACTTGCCGCCCCTTAGCGAAGTAACAAAGTTTGCAGCCCGATAATGTTATCGGTCGATACCTATATGAACTTTCACTCTAGGGCTTCCTCTTGTATTCAATGGGCGTGCTAGCTATTTAAAAATGCACAAATTCACCATTTTTAATTATTACCTAAAAACAGGATTAAAAAGTACAAAGAACTCATGAAAACGTTTTTACGATATCTTTAAAAATAACTATATAGCCTTTAAAGTTGGATATTGACCGAGCAGCGTGTGACGTCACGATACATTTATGTACAAACTTACATACAAATAATATTGGAAATAAAAGTAATTCACCATGTTACTTCTAAATCCGACCTATAGAACTAAACGGAAAACAGAAGGATCATACACTGATATATTTATACGAGTAGGTAGATGCTACGTTCACTGCACGTATTACGTAATGTAGCGCATCTTTCCTGCAGTCAAACGTTATGTAAGCTATTAATATTGATTGTATGGTATTCCAGAAATTTCTGGCAAAGAGCGGGAAAAATGCGGGCGGTGACGTGACACTGTCCGAGTTCATACACTACGTGCGTGAGCACGAGAAGAATCTGCGGCTGCAATTCACGCACCTCGACAAGAACAGAGATGGTAAGTAATTCTGCTTTCTGCACATTATACATACACTTTTTACTCTGTACTCCACACCTACACATAGTATATCTAACGGTATTCCAAATCGAGTTTATTTAAGTATCACCAAATATCCATATACCTTACCATACCATACCACCAGCTCGTGTCTCTTCACTGCTGTATAAAGGCCTTACGTTAGGCCCACCTTCACGCACAGTCTTCCACTCTTGTTATCCATTGTGCATGGTGACTATAGAACATTAGTCGGTTCACCTGACCAGAGGGTAATTCCCAGTATGTGGTTTTCTTTCAAGGACTCGTCTACCCCGTCGGTGGTAGGTCCTGCGGTAAATATGGACTGCCCATTGCCACTTTGTCCTAGTAATTTCGGGAGTAATGCTAAGTGTGACGACTTTCGATCTGTGCCGAATCTTTGTTTTCAAAAAACAAATCTTTATTTTACTTTTAAAAGTTATTTTCAGAATTTATGCCGCATAGAAACCTTTTCTTTTCCTAAAAAATAAATAAATAAGTTGTATTTTAAATATATAAATATATATTCTAAAACTTATAAAATAAAAGATCTTTTTTTAGTTTTCCAGTATTAATACTCATTCTTTATCAATAGTCAGTTTTTGGAGACTATTGAGACGCCGTATGTCGCCAAATACGTAAGGTTTATTACTTTATATATAGATACTATTTATAATATAATAAGTGCGCGTCATATTGACGCAGAGTATAATTAGCAGAGTTCAATGACTTGCTGCATTGCCTACATAAGCCCTCTTGAGAGAAACATCTTTATTAATATGTACACAAAATACTTCGATATATAGTAATACGAAACAATATAATAATAAAATACTTAGAAATAAATTTTATAAAAAATTGTTTAAAGTTAAGACATAAGTATTTTGGACGCGTGGCTTCTAGTTGGAGTTGGACTGGTTGGAGGGAAGCAGCCATCGTAGTCATTGGCGATGGGAGTCCCATCATGGGACAGCGTGGATTTGTAGCAGCGCTAAATCTTGGAATTTATGTAGCAAAAAGCACGACGAGACGTACGATGCGACTGTAACACGTCGTCTTGACCGTTCGTTGCGAGGTTGTCGACGATGTTCCTGTTACGTCGTGGTGGTACGACATAAGTTTCTCGTTTCATTAGGAATGCGGTTTTCAAACGATAAGGCAATAGTTAACTGGATCATGAAGCATTTTCCTTCGCGTTTGTTCAGTGACTTCTTGATAATATGTCTTCTGATGAATACATAATCGCACTTTTGTAAATCCTTCTATACGAAACATTTTCAGCAATGTTTTCATGATGGTGTGATTTTCATAGTTTTCATCACGTTAGCTAGTCGCTTTGCATAATCAGCGTCGCTCTGACGCCTCTATCTTGACTTATCGTGGTGCGTAGACCGAGCATGACCCAAGGTAATTCCCAGGTAATCTTAAGTAATGTTAGGTAATTCGTTGACCCAGCTTGATGTTTTACATGTTGTCATTAACGTTGATTTGAGACATCTATGCCATCTTTCTATTAATATCCAGCCATTGACTAATTCCATTAAGGGCGAACTATTGCTTCGACCTTCGACGTAAATATATGTGAAATCTCGTAATCTGGATATTGGGCGCGATCTGCAACGGACACTGCATTCAGGCGACAATAATCTCCACATAGCCTTAATTTCTCAATTTGGACAACATGTAGTGCTGAAGCTCAGGGACTATTTGATGGTCGAAAGATTCCGTTGTCCATCAGAATCTAGAACTCTTCCTTGGCAGCTTTACAAAGTACAGAATTCAATGGACATGTTTTTTACCCGTTTATATGGGTCACCCATTCGTGTAAATATAATCTATACATATGTATAATAGAATCGTACAGAGCCGTGTCTGTACGTGAAATATTTTTGAAAAAGGTAATTTCAATGTAAAGTACTGTGATATAAGAGCCCAAAACAACAATTTTTCGATTTATTCAGACAGACAGCTCTTTGAACGCGCCTCACGCATAGTTACTGTACAGATTTTAATAAAAATTGGCAAAGTTACAACTTATATGCTGGGTTAACATTTAGATAAATTTATCCAGATAAATTATGAAGTTCCCACGAGAATCACAAGTTCACGCGAATAAGTCACTGGCACTGCTAGTAATCGATATAATGCAACGTTGTCTCCTTTCCAGTTGACTGCTTAGCAAGTTCATTGGATCACTGCAGAATTCCGCAGTAAAGATTATTCTTGCCAATCGTGTAACAATTCTGTTGCTTAACTTCCGTAATTACACACAGTTTAGTAACTACGTCACATAAGCGTCTTGCGTAGGTATCATATTAAAATTCTATGTGTGAGTGCAGAACATATCGACAACAGATAGACACCGGTATACTTGTTGTCGATATGTTCCCCTGCTTCAATTTTAAGTAAGTTTATTTATTGTTGTAATATTATTGTGATCATATTTTTGGTTTACCGTAAATAAATAAATAAATGTACTCCAAACCAATAGTTTATTTTCTGATAGTATATCTGCACCGATGATGGAACGTCTTCTAACTGCCACCATTAATGTCCACTTGAATATTCGTCGTAATCCAAGGTTCAGATATATCGTATTTTCTCCAAAGGTTTTAGTGGAAGTTCCATTGGCGGCAAAAATGCTGAGACTGTAAAGGCGTTGCCGAATATTAATTGACCGCTGCTAGTACGTACACTTCTGCACCTGTGTCTATTAAAAAGTCGGATAACACAGATAGCAGTTTTTTGTATCGTTGACGCCGAGTTCGCCTATTGTCGGAGTAATTTTTTTCCGATGACGATGAAGGGTTCTCGAAGTTATTCATCACCATCGGCTGTATTGACAACTCATCGTGTTACTTCCGGTGCGATTAGATCGGGCGAGATTAGCAACGGCCACGGTGTCTGTGGTCTCCTCTTTTTTTGGGATGTCCTGTATTGTAGCGATCTCTCTTCAGTTCCTCTATGGCCAACTAAATTCTTTCCATCTGGCAAGCCGATTGGAATGGAGTGGAGATTGGAGTGGCAAATCATTAAGACGAAGTAGACCTGATGGTTATTGTGGAGCGGGCAGATTTTTGGAATTAATTCCTTTCTCATTTTGGATTTCAATAATTAGATAGATGATAAAATAGTAATAATCGTTTTTTCCTCAAGAAACCCTCGCGATTATCCGCAGTGCGTTCTAAGCCTAGACCAGACAAATTGCTAACAATCTAGTACTTTTGTTTTAAGAAGTGTCTAACTAACCTGATTGGTGTAAAGTTTTAAACTGTTTATAGTTTGTTGTAATTGTTTTAAAGGTTTTGTTTTTGTCCGAGCGGTGAATATGATTAAGTATGAAATAAATTTTATTAAACGTATTTCATCTGAATAAGTTGATTCTAGTTCGTGGAAAATAACGTAAATTCGCTCATAGTTCATACAGTTCACATTGGTATCGCAACTCTTCTGTTATTGTAATTTTGAAACATCTCAGTCACAAAGATTTAATCTATAATATCTACATACTATTACATGACAATGAATGCGGTACATTTGAATTTTGAACACGTGTTCTTAGTAATTCTGCATAATTATACGATGTAAAAAAGAAATTTATCAATTCAGCGGATGCTTCAGGAATCTCTCTGAATAAATCAGAAAAGTTGTATAGTATTGGCTTATCAACCATTCAATTGAATGCAGTCTGAAGCAGATGTGAATCCTCTATTGAGCTGCTTGTTCTTATTATCAACTTATTCAATATACGCCTAGACGGCGCCGACTTCTATATAATTTTACGTTGGCACGCCCCCTGATGCGTTACCTACCTTTGAAGGTCCATTCCTATTCCATCCTATCCCTTTCTATTTCCCAAATCCTGGACTTGGCACGTACCGCGGATGTCGCCTGCGCCAGTATCGATTTACTACCAGGTGGACTGTCTGCCACTTCGGTACGCCTGCGAGCTTCTTTCTTTTAAAAAAAATACAAACTATCACATGTCAAAGTGTGCTACGAGCTGTGCACTGAGTTTGTTTGCTGGATAAAACGAGGCGAACACTACAACACGTGCATAAGTGAATGCCAATAAAATGCAATAGTCGCAATGTGTCCTCAAATGTATACTCGGTAGTCCCGTCGTAGGAAATGCATTCGTTCCGTCCACTGTGATATTTAAATTATTTATTGTTTGTTTTACAGGGAAAGTGGACCTGGAAGAGCTTATATCAGCATTTGCCGACCTAGGGGTAATGGTTGGCAGAAATGAAGCAACAAATTTATTGAAAAGGTAATATAATATATTTTTCAGTCGTAGGTGATTAGTAATAAAATAGGTAAATACAGACTGCTCTGGACAGTTCACATACTAGTGTTGTAAAAACGAGCGTTGTGCGTTCGACTCCCGAACGCTAGTGAGCGCTATTGTCTAATCTTAGCTAGTGAGCGGTTATAGCATAAATTTTAAATGTTTGATTATTTTAAATCATTGAAGTTAAAAGCTCGAGTCTAAAATGATTAAAGTTCAATAGCACTAACATAGCGGTGGACAGCACAATCTCATAAATTTCAGGCGGCGTTAAAATGTGCCATCTAGCGACCAGAGTTTGTATTTACCGATTGAGGGTTGACCAAGAATCTGTTAGTAAAATTATTTGCTAGGTTTAGTTGATAATAAATGTGGCCAATGAAAATAATTTGCTACTACAAAAGTTAGTATTGAATTATGTGAAACTGTCTTTAATATACAACTGTAGCTGTGCGCGTCGCTAGTGTCGCTCGCTGACAATTACGCTTGCTGACAAACGAGATCTACATAGACATGTTGACTTGTAAAGGATTTATGGGACTTGTTATCATGTTTTTGATACTACTTTTAAATATTGATTTGTTATTTATATTGATTTGTTATTTATATTGATTTGTTATTTATATTGATTTGTTATTATATTTATATTGATTTGTTATTTATATTGATTTGTTATTTATATTGATTTGTTATTTATATTGCACTGCGAATGTATTTCGTTGCATTACGGATTCTGATAAATATTATACAGCGCGAATACTTTTCTTTTATCATATTTATTTTTAATAATTTTGATGTGCATTCTCATGTGCAATATGCACAAATGAGTGATGTGCATTATTTTTGCAATTAATTATAAACAAGTAGAGGGGTGGATAGTACAGGGACTGACTAGTGGATAGTATCCCACCACCTACCACTTAAGTACGGATTTTTGAAATTACCGGTTAGCTCAGTGTTACAGTAGTGAGGAAACTCGAGAAATAAAAAAATATGGAGCATGTGTATCCACCAAACCCTACGAGACCCGCGCGGTGGATTACGGCCCGAGACCCCCTTAGTTTTTAGGTGAGGCCTATGCCCTGCAGTTGGACGTTATAGGTTGATGTGATATAGATTGATCGATATGAAAATATTTCCGCAAAATTTGCCAAGGTTAATTTACTCATACTTGTAAAGTGGCTGTTAGATAGTGGAGAACATCGGGCTTTTTATCCCGAGCCGACTAAAGTTCACGCATCAATCATTATAACGCGCTGTCGACGTCGCTTCTAGGAGAATATGAAGTATGTATATGAGTATGTGGGGTTGACCTTATCTTTTTATGTTCCCTAATCGATGGAATGGCGTGAACTGGGATAGTTATTGAATAGGGTAGGTGTAAGTGGAACGGGATGGGATGGAATAACGCGTTCAATCCGACCAGCAATATTGTTAACGACTGTTAACAACTTGTTAAATTAACAATATTGTTAACGACAAATTTGTTAACGTGAACTAATCACATGTACTCTACCGCATTATAAATTAATCATAAGTTATGCAACTTGCCATTAATTATCTTTGTTTTCTGTTGTAATTAAGCGATTTGTTTACTTTTTAATTAACCGATTGTAGGCACTAAAACAAGGTATGCAACAGGGGACGCCGACGTTTGACGCAGTAGTGACTTTGCCAAGCATCATCTCCTGTACACGCGGCAAAATTGCAAATCGCAACTGTAGCTAGTTGTTTTCATTTTTCTGTTTCGTAGGTGGAATAAAATCAAAATGTCTAATTAATAAGCGTATTTTTAATACGTAGATACCTTATATTTGTTTTCTTTCTATCCATTTCACCTATTATACATTCCAGTAATCCGAGCACTCCTAGGCGTGCCTAACGATCTCCTAACGAGATTTTATGTATCGGTTGCGTAGTCGCAACTGACAACGCAACCGCGCCACCAGCCACCTCGTGTGCGCGACGCATTATGACACCTAAGACAAAATACATTTGACAGTGTGAAACGCCTCGCGCATCTTCTGGTCTTTTTGGCATACACTCGAGAAGTGACATCGAGTTTTTATTATTATTATAAAAATTGTTTATTGCTGGTTTTGTGGCTTAATATCAATACTTTATTAAACTTCAATGTATCTTTTATGCGTAATGTTTGTAATAATCAAATAAAAGCAAAGGACGCGGCGCTTATTTACTGGCAAGGATTTCAACTTATCTGTCCCCAGTAAATGTACTACCACTTTACTGAGCGACTGTTAACTTAAATTGACGGGACTGGACCTTGATAAGATGCCTTTTGAGTTATTTGTACTTATTATTGCAACCAGCCCTTTCAGTGTTCACTGCTGGACACAGGTCTCGTGCTCGTGGTCTTGTGCGAGTCCACTTTTTCAGAGGTGATGTAATCCCTCAGGGCTTACGGTAGCCGCTTTGTTATCCCCTAGTCGCCTTTTACGACACCCATGGGAAGAGATGGGGTGTATTCTACATATGGGGTGTATGGGGTATTATTCTACAGCCGGCAGATACCACACGGCACTTAAAAGTAATTATTAATTATAGTGTGACCAGAAAAATAAAAAATATGGTGTGGGGGCGCCACATTTGCTTTTTTTATAGCTAGTTAGTGTTGTCAGTAGAAGATACTAGTTCTATTAGTTTTACGCATCATGGCGAGGTTTTTTATGTTCTTGGTCAGCCTACAAAGAAACTTCTACATTGGCACAATGTGCTTACTATTGCCAGATAAGAGAAAAAAATTATAGTTTCGTAAGGTCGCACTAGCAATATTAAATTTGTCAGTTTATAAAATATTGTAATAATAAGTGTTAGGTGTGATCGCCAGGATGGATCAGGATGGCAGCTTGAATATCAGCTACGACGAATGGCGCGACTACCTGCTGCTAGCGCCTGCCACCGACATACACGCCATCATACACTTCTGGAGGCACTCCACGGTAAGTGATACCCCACTACTGTTGTTAAAACGAGCGCTGAACGCTTCAGCGCTCTAACGCCGTCGCCCTTTGTTAGTGCTATTTAAATCTTAACATTAACCGTTTTAGACTCGAGCTTTTAACTACAAGGGTTTACCACAATAACATAAAAAAATTGTACTTTAACACACACTAGCCTTTATCGGCAGTCTTAAAAGTTTATTAGCGCTCACCCAGCACTCGAGCGCCCAACGCCCGTTTTTACACTACTCCTTGCGCCATTTTAGGAGCAACCACCACTTACTGAGTGGTAGCAGACTAAAAACTGAGTTTTGGTCCAAATTGCATTGTATAATTAATTATTATCCTTGTTACGTCATTTTCAGCCATATAGTATCGTCATTATCAACATAGCCAGTGAGTGGTTCGGTAGCGCTGACCGCATATATAATGTTGTACAACAAACATCCATTCAGTTAGAACCACGAATATGAACTTTAAAATGACTGTAATAATTCGTTTACGAATGCAAAAAAGTTTGTAATCGTGCGAACGTTCAATTGGCCAATGCATTATCAGTTTTGTCATTTGACAACAGATGACGGTTTGCGGATTGAATACAACGCTCACTTTACTTTTTACCCACAACGGGACGGAGATGTAAACAGAGGAGACGGAACGAGGGTTTCTACGGGATACAATTATATACAGGCATTGAATAATGTCCTATAGATTTTTTCCATAGATTAGGAATCTCATAAATTCGACAACAGCTTAGTTATTATTTGATGATTAGCTCTAAGTGACACACACCATATAACAACACTACGCTATATTTGACATTTGCCAAGATTCCTTGGCCTTAATAAAAATAAAATGTTATCATTTGAATTATAAAACCAATAGCGATCTTGGCAAGCGGGTTGGCTAGTACACTCTTTTAGACGCGGTGTGGAGGAGATGGGGCGGTACTACTCTATGGCAGGCAGACCCCCCCCCCCCTAGTCACCAATTTGACTTAGTTATTTAGTGTTCAATTAGAAATCGATCAGACAACTGTCGTTCTGTAGTTTCATTGGACACTCACCCTGAATTAACATTTTACATTAACATTATCCCCCATACATTTTCTTTTCGGTCTTTCAAAAACATCTTTTTTATCCACGACTAGCGACCCACCCTCGCTTCGATTCCGTTTATAAGTTTTTTGTTCAAAATTTCATAATAAAATATAGCCTATATTAGACACGAATGATGTAGCTTCCTATTTGTGAAAGAATTTTTGAAATCGGTTCAGTAGTTCCAGAGATTACCGCCAACTTACCTACAAATACACAATTTTACCTCTTTATTATATTAGTATTTGAAATTTTGAAAAATCTCTTATAACCGAAGCGAAGTGAAGGCGGGTCGCTTAGACATTAATAAATTCAAGTAAGAAGCGAAAGAAACGTAAATGTATGAAGGGTGATTCGATTTTAACGCGGTTTTCAATTTATTGTCACTAAGCGAAGTAATTAAATGAGCTACAGAAATAAACGGCAGGAAATAAATGGCAGCAAGTTTTAAGGCTAAATTTTCGAAGGAGTCCCGCGAAACAAACTTTTCGTTGGCATTCTTAGTAAATAAAAACGTTCATTATGATTTGCTGCTGTTCATTTGGGTATTTTTTTGCAACTCGTTTAAATACAAATAATTAATAAATGAACGTAGAATAAAGTAAATTGAAATTATATAACTACGTTCTAGATGTCGTCTGGGACGTACATAGTTAGAACAATAAACATTCCAGTTCAGAGGATGATTGTTATTATCGCTCTCCGTGGCAGTATGAGGTCCGCTCAGTAATGCCACTAGCCGCCACTCGTACTTTATAACGGAACCAGTGAACAAAGGGCGTGACTCTGGTATCAGTTTTTCAGATAAGCAAAATACGAAGTTCGCATTAGAGAGTACTGTTATTATTTGTAGAGTACTGTTATTATTAGTTTATTTCCACGAACAGTACGATAACATTGATAGGTAGGGCAATGTTGCATTCGTCCAGCCGGCCGGTGGCGTCCAACTGGCTGCGTTACCCTGCTCCCACATAAAACTGCCGTGAAACGTACCAGCGTATTTTGAGAGTGCTATTTAATTAGTTTTTTTTTTAACATTATTAATACACCCCTAATAGTAATTTATTTCTATTAAATTAGAGGTAAAACGGCGACACTTGAAAATGCTTTCAATTACAATTGCAGTCTTATAACATATAGCTGCTACTTTTTGTCTAGAAAACAGAATAATTGGACTCTCATTCGTGAGGTCGTGAGTTCATATTCTCGGTCCATGCCACTGAGTTTCTAGTACTAATTTTTATAATGATCAATTGCTCGCCGGTAAGGGACAACGTCGTGAGTGTATTTACGTTTCCGAAGGTGATTTCAATTCAATTCTTTATTGCACTCATGTTGTTAACGTACAGATTTTACAAATACCCATAAATGAAATATTCGTTGAACATTAGTTTAGGCCACCGCAATTTTAGGGCTAACATGTCTAACATTCATTTTAGATACATTAACTAATTAAATAACAATTTTACCAAGTTAATTGTCATACCGATTATTATATATGTATATACATATACCAAGTTATTGTACCCCTTACTCATGTTTGTCATTGAAATACTCCTGCAGCGAATAGTACCTAATGTTTATCTATTAGGTGTATATATAACTAGCGAACCGCCCTCGCTTCGCTTCGGTTTCGTTAAAACAATATTAAACTATACGTATAAACCTTCCTCTTGAATCACTCTATCTATTGATGAAAATCCGTTGCGTAGGTAGTTTAAAAGATCTAAGCGTACATACAGAGTGACAGACGGCGGGAAGCGACTTTGTTTTATACTATGTAAAGATTTATTTTTAAAATATTTAATCTTTTTCTTCGTTTTTGTATTATTTTACGTATTTTACTATAAATGTTGTCGCATCGCGCGATCGCCACTATTAATTATTTTTAATTTGGAACTGATTACACACTAGTCTTTTTTGAGGTCCTGAATGTTCGCGCCGCGAATATTGTGGGAATATATGTATGTGCATTTTAATAAAAATGCACATTTATCAAATATATTTTAATGTATTACGTTGATAATGAGATGCAAAGGAATTTGTATTTTATATATTTTATCTTTATTTATTCGAATACAACGCACGCACAGTTGTTCAATACTGTACGTGTCGTGCGAGCCGCTTATACGCAAGTCTCTGCCAATACGTCTAGTTTGGCATAAGTAAAAGTATTTATTATAGACGCAATCGAAGAAGGTAATCCATTTAAAGAATGTCATGGATATCAACCAATGTCAGCGCCGGCTTTCGTTGTACAAGATCCGTTTCTTGTCTGTTGTTCATATCGTTTATCTGCCATTGAGTTATTTATATGTTATCTACTTCTATATTTTCGACTTATCCACACATACGATTTATCTTGTAAAACTTGAAACTCATGCTTTATTTTCTGAATAAATTTAGGAATTTGATTATGCTATCTGATTAATTTGAGTCGTACAAGATTGATTTGATTTCATGTAGTTATAAGAGTGGCGTTAACATGAGAAATAACTCAGAAGTAATTATATTTGGCTTTCTGCAGTAACACCATCGGACTCTATTTTAATTCCCAACGAAGATCTTGCAAATACTCGGCGGCGGGTGTGTGATTGTGCCTTAATGTTTCGCTAGAGTACTCTGTCACGCGCGAAAGTTGTGTTGTGGCTTGTAAATTAAAAATACGATCCAAAAATAGGCAATTTCTCGTTGGGTAATACAGCAGCTTGTAAACAAAAATACAAGCATTTTCATTGTATTGAATGGCGCATGCTGCACCCCACAGATCATTGGTGTTCCCGATTAACCGAGTAACCCTGACGTCATAGAAGACGGCCATAAAATGTAGAATAGAATGTCGTAGACTGACATAATATGCCACAACTAATTTTACATTCAATCTAGTGGGTAGTATAATGGCATAATATCTCAAATCTCTTAACCCGTTACATTACTTACCCTGCATTCCACCCCATCCGGTTGAATCGGAAGTATAATCAGATAAGCGAAGGTTTTCGCCTCTTTCCACTCCCTATCCCATGTCATTCGATCACATCTCATCCCACCGAGTAAAGCGTATAATGGAATAAAGGATTAATATGATAATGTTCTTCTTTACTTCTTTAATAAAGCTGTGCGTATAATTATGTAAGGTCGTCAGCGTAAGCGCAATTCTTCTGATATTCCAGGACATTGTAGGCCCTTTGGTATTACCCTTGGTCATTCCTACTATAAAAAATACATTTACATTCCAACACGAAACATTGACATTAGTAAATTTTATGCAGTCCACAGTTTTGATAAAAATAAACTGATAAATGTCTGGTTGATAATAAAGACTTCTGCGAGTTATCTCTGTGTAAAGTATCATTGCTATTATTCTCATATGAGATTGAGATTACACACCCTCATACGGAAGCCGCGAAGTAACACAAATTGTTTGTCCGTATAATGGGATTATTTGCTTACTACGCGTCACACGACGTGACGCCGCGGCCGTGGCTGCAACGTAACAGGAACTGGCAGATTGTTCTAGTGAAGACAGACATCCTCCAATGCGTATGGTTGCTTTCGAACTCATTACAGAATTAGATCGATTAGATTAAATCGATGAATATTTCCAGTAAACTATCTTTAGGTCTTTGTTTCAATTACATAATATTATACTTCAGTGGTTATCGAGATTATTTTGACTTACACCCACATTTATATCAGTCACACGTACTCTAGTACGTAATCAGTCGTCTGTAAGTGTTTTACTGCCTATTACTCCTTGTTTTATCTGCACGTTAGCTTTAGATATATAGCAATGGAAATTAACTGGTCTCGTTTCTCAGGTTTGTGAACTGGGTATTGCATGGTATTCTCAATTGAAAGACAGTATCTACATCATTATTGATTCTTCGTGCTATATATACAGAGAATAACTTTTCTATATTTATGAGAAAAAATTCTTTCTTCACTGTTGAGAGGGCTCACGCACTAAGGCCTCATGGTAGATTATAACCTGAAACCCTCTTATGATAGGGCCGCCCTTTTCGTAGTCACTGCTGGACATGGGCCTCCTCATGCACATTCCTGCGCATAAGGGATATGTGGCCTTAAATCGCCCACTGTACTAAGGGCTGTCGAGTCCACTCTTTTGGATGTGATGTAATTCCTCAGGGCTTGTAGTAGCCGCTTTGTTATCCCTTAGTCTATTCTATTCTAAAGCTAGTACAACAAGGAAGGAAGGAAGGAAGGAACAACAAGGAACACAGGAAGCTACAAGGAAGAGTCTTTTTCGAATGAAATATCATCACACTGTGACAGATTGTCTATAGGTTTCCATACCTGTGTTCCATGTATGTGTGTGTACGAGATGAACGTACAATTCATTATTAACAATAATTCATTATTTAATAACTTGTTTATTAATTTGTTATGTAATCGCCCTCAGAACAATAACGGCACTGTGGTGATTGTCTATAACCTAACCTAACCTAAAAACGTCGGTCAAGGGGCCTTTGCTCTGCCGCTCGGCACAACTCTGGGCTCCGATCTTGACAGAAGCGTAACATGATGATGGGGATGATGGAGTTCGCGGGGGCGGATGCGGCCCCTTCACTTAGGCTGCGTGAGAATCTCGTCTCTCACAGGAAGCTACAATAAATAAAATCTCGTCACTTCTTATTTGCGATTATTATTATTATTTATACCTGCGTTGTCCATACTTTACATATATGGGTACATACACATGTTTATGTATCGTAAAACATATTTTGCACTCGTATTTGTGTACAAGTAAGTGTTTATTACATTGTTTCTACGAATTAGTTATGTGCGGCTACAGCAGAGGATTTAATAAAAATCAATTATTAATCTTATTTATTAAACTAAGATTACAATTTATAATATTACTAACTAAAATGCTATTCTAAAAATATGCGTCTTGACCGATGCTAGGTCTAAAACGAAGTGTCTCTACATTTGATAATACAAACTAAAATACTAATCTAAACTACCCGTCTTGACCGATGCTAGGTCTAAGACGAAGTGTCTCGAAATCCGAGCCATTCGGAGCTGCTGGCGGGAATTACGTCATTGCAAACAGTGCCGTCATTGTCCGATTTTTTGAGAGCGCTGTTTATCCATAAATCTTTATAAGTTTATATAAACAAATAAAGCATGTCGCGCGGTGTCAAGTGTCGTTCACAGTGCCGTTATTGTTCTGAGGGCGATTACATAACAAATTAATAAACAAGTTCTAATAATGAATTATTTGTTAATAATGAATTGTAAGTTCATCTCGTACACACACATGCACAGACACACACACACACACACACAGATACACACACACACAGATGGGCATCGTCACAGACTAAACAAATGAACCGTTAAAACGAGCCTTACACGTGGCTTCGCTCACTTGGAACCCACTCGTTTCTAATGTATTACACTATTATTATTCCGATTTATACGTGTTGTCTGCTTGGTTATTTCATTGTACTCAATATGATACCAACCCATTATTGAACCAATTTTGATAAAAAGTACTCCTTTAACATTCCTGGTTTAATGATAACATAACTGGTTTAACATAATGAGCAATCTTGGGATCTACTACATTGGGAGGGGAAGGGCCATGCTGCAATCCCACGCCACTTATACGCGCCCGACTGGCCAAGTTACACAGAAGACCCTCTCTCACAGATGCTACCATAAAAGTACTACATTTCCTATCTCTATCCTATTCCCTCCAATGTTTCGTCTTTCAGTAGTGAATGAGATAAGTCAGAGCGAACAGTGGAACTTCCATGGAAATCTGAAGCGTGGGTTGACTTCAACTCTAATAAATCTCGAACTAATGCTATTTGGTAATGTTCTATCTTTACATAGTATAAAACAAAGTCGCTTCCCGCCGTCTGTCCCTCTGTATGTACGCTTAGACCTTATAAACTACGCAACGGGTTTTAATGCGGTTTTCATCAATAGATAGAGTGATTCAAGAGGAAGGTTTATACGTATAGTTTAATATTGTTTTAACGAAACCGCAGCGAAGCGAGGGCGGTTCGCTAGTTAAAGAGGTAACGTAAATAATAAAGAGGTAAAGTTGTGTTTTTTTGTATGTCGGAGGTAATCTCTGGAACTACTGAACCGATTTCAAAAAATCTTTCACAAATACCAAGGTACATTATCCGTGTCTAATATAGGCTACATTTTATTTTGAAATTTTGAAAATAAAATTTAAAAAAAAAATCCGAAGCGATGCGAGGGCGGGATCTATAAATTTATAATATCTACTGTACTGTAGGATTCGTTTATACCCCACTAATTTGGTTTATACCAATACTACTGATTTGATTTTTTTTTAGGAAAACTAGACTAAGGTTTCTAGGGAAGTTTTTTTTCGGAATGGCTAAATTCTTGTGGCCCTAGTGGCCTTTCAAGAGTTACCGGACTTGTATAGTTTAGGGCGTGCGCAAAAGGCGCTCAATCAGAAGCAAAGAGTGTGTGCAACGAAGCTTAAGGGCTCCCCCGCTGGTAGGCCGGCTGAAGGAACGGGCTTCGGCTGAGGGCGTTGCGTTGGGAGGGTACCGCGGGATCGCGAGTCGGTGAGAAGCGCCCAGGCACGTGCTGGTAAAAGTGTTGGCTGAAGGGCGGTGTGGCGAGGGTGACGTCCTCGTCTCCGCCGGCAGGGACGGTGTATCTGTGAAGTCTGTGAGTGTAGTGTAAGAAACGCATTGGCAGCAGTAATTGGGTCGTCGGGGTCGTCTAAGACGTGCCGAGAACGACGACGGCAATTGGGAGGGTCATTCCTATCGCGTACATTTTTATGAAAGTATTGACACTGGTCCATAATACACCTAGGGCCTAGATTGGCCTAGATTCTAGGCCAATGCGTCTCAACCTTTTTACTGTCGCGAACCAAGGTGAAAAATAAAGTAAATAATCTTATTTACAATTATTACACCTTATTTACAATAATTGTAAATAACTATTGTAACAATTACAATAATTATCTACAATAATACTTTCAACAAATAATTTGGTCCCAATTATGATTTTTTACCGTTTAGCATTCGATTGTGTTACACAGTAAATAAGCAAACTTAAGTTTTATTAAAATATATTTATTAACATACTAAGAACTAAGACGTATTCTAAGAGAGTGACAAGATTGGAGTTACAAATAGAAGTGAAGTTCGAAAGGAGGATCGAATTTATATAAATGGAGGCATGTTTACAAAGATACATCAATGATCTCTAAGTAATGTGCAGAATGGAAAACAGTATATTTACTAAGTACATGATTAAACAGGAATTATTATGAATTAATGAGTTTACTTATATCTAATAGTGATCAGAGGGCGAAATGTAACAAATGTAAATCATAATATTAATGAATAAAAGGCCCTTTTCCGTACACAAGTGCTTCTGAAATATATGTTGCTGACCTACTGCGAACCCTGTTTATGTGATCGCGACCCCACGTTGATAAACGATGATATAGGCCAGAGGTTCCCAAACGTTTGTGGTCACCGAACTCCTAGAAAATTACATTTATTTTATGGAACCCCAACATCAAATAAAAAATTGTGACATGTAAACCAAATATTAACGTTTTTTCTCGTTAATTATAATTTTTATTACGATCGCTCATTATTTACTACAGTCGCGAGCGGCGCGGAAGGAATGGGGTGTACCATGTCGCGATGCTGTGCTATGTAATGGATCATTTACACTTAGCTAGATGCTGAGTTATTAATTAGTTATGACTTATTACAAAATTTTGAATTTCTATTTACTGTGGAGTTATTGGCTATTATTAGCCAAGACTCCAGACGGTCCAATGACAAATGAAACTAATCACGGAACCCACTTTAGTAATCGCTGGTCTAGGCTATCAACATAATTGGTTTTCATCGCGTCTAGGAGTTCAGTTAGCCCCCATTAATCATTAATTCATTATTTTAATGAAGATGTCTGATATGCTACGCTACATTATTATGAGATGCTAGATGATGTGGATGTTGATATTTTTAAATTTGTGATAAACATTCAGTAACTGAACTATTATTATTAATAACTAGCGACCCGCCCCCCACTTCGCTTCGGTTTATTAAATTTAAAACAATCCGAATAAGATATTTTCCTGCGGTAAAATGGAGCCTATATTTTAAGTTAGATCTCTAGCAATACATCGGTGAAAACTGCATTCAATTCCATGCAGTAGTTTTTGCGTGATGCATGTACAAACATACATACATACAGACAGACATAATTTCTAAAAACTGTTGTTTTGACTTCTATTGCTCTAATAAAGACCCCCCGTTTTTTTTTCAATATTTATAATGTACAGACATCGGCCTGTTACAATTTTATTATATGTATAGATAATAATAAGTGCCGTTTTCTTGAGCCACAAAGCAGCTCGTATTAATTCTACAAACATTACGTCAAATGCTTCCGCAATCTAAGCGTTGGAGACAAGTCAACCTTGTATATCGTTTTGTTGCCAAACTATGTCAGCGCTACAGCTCGATGCGCTATTTTATACTACTTCTGCACGGCCGGATATTGTTATTTATTCTACTAATACATTAGATTTGATTCACACTACATCTAAAGAGACACGCACGACGTGCTACGTCATTTATGACGTCGTTATTTCGTACCAGAGGTGGCCGACCGGAGCGGACTATGATCAATTTCCTTGACTTAGAGTCGGAGCCACATTCCACATATAGAAACCGAGTATTGAAGGGCAACACGAATACAGAAAAGAATGACATTAATTGTTACGTAACCCCGACATACCAGTACGTCGTTAATATATTCTTGTGTCGGTCGTATGGTCCTTTGTTTTTTCTTTTTTTTATAGGGAAGTAGGCGAACTAGCAAGCGGTCCCACGTGATGGTAAGTGTTACCGCCGGTCATGGACACCTGCAACACCAGGAAGTATGCGGGTACGCCGCCGACCTTGGAAAATCCTATTCACAGCTTTCATGAAGAATCCCGTATCGTAGCGTAATCCTTACTTTCACATGTCTACGTTCAAATTGCTTAAGCATCAACCGACGTTACTCTTAACCGTGGTATCTACAATTACAAACGGCGACGTATTGGCCGAGCCCCCGGTGAACTTGTACATTACATTCGACCTGCACGCGTTTCACTTATCAGCTGTTATCTGCCTCTACCACCGTGCACGTAAATAGCCAGCGACTGTCATTCTGTCCATTGAATAATAAGCGATTGTGTATCCGCGCAGTGTTTCTTGGTAGGGAGGGTTCGGTCGACGTCGGTGGCGACCGCCGTGATGCGGTGCCCAGTCACTGCTAACGCGTTAACATTTACCATTTGTCAGTTAGCCAGTGTGTGTATTATAGTTGGCGCGAACACACGTTGTTTCGGTGAACCGTCCAACCCGCACACTCGATATGGTTAAAGTTTAGATCTGATAGTTAATAGTTATACAGTTCCAAAGAATTGTCTGTGATTTTAGTCTATATAATTAGTACTGTAGTTCCTGTAAATTACTCAAAATGTCTCTCGAGATAGAAGAAGTGATAGGAGCTACAGGCGATGTCTTCGAAGATTTTCTGTTCGTGTTTCGTCGGTGTTTGGCAAAGGTAAATACATTCTAAATTGGGGCTGGTAGGACAGGCGGTGAGATAGTGACGCCAGTTGTAACAGACCGCGACTGCATCGGACTCGTCAAAAGTAGACGATATAATTGTGGTTTGAAAGATCATTAAGATGGATATGAACTCGTGCTATGAGACTTGGATTTTACTCCGGGAGGTAAAGCGCACATTTTTTTAAACTGATTACCGTTAATTCACTATTACATCAGTGTAGGTACGAATCGAAACGAGTGATCAGAGTGCAGCGGGTGGCGCGTGTTGGACTTTTCGCGATGAGTGTTCGGGTCTACAAATATATCGATGTAGTACGCTGTCGCTGTGGCGACGTATTAACCCATTTTTGAATGAGTTTCACGTGACCTCCACACAATGACATCGACACCTGGTCGTCCAATTATTATTTACATTGAACTTGTTGTTTCATCGTCACCTAGGCAACAGGGAAACCTATATCTTTCAGCTGTAAACTTTTATTGCTGTTAATGTCTAGAAACAATACTACCCAGTCCTAAGATTTGTATGGTGATAGACACACATAGATGTACGGAATTTTTCATTGAGAATGAATGATGCCCGCTTCATCGTTTTATTGCGAATAAATTCTTTATTCAATTCCACATGTTACTTTTCTTCAGTCATTGTATTTTTTTCACGCCACGCTAATAAAACCGATAAAGTTTGTTTTGCAAAGTCTTATCTATTGCTATGCGATTTTTTTTTAAAACAATTGAACATCATGAAGCTAATGCGAATTTTGCCTAACAGCTCTTTCAAAAAGAGGCCAAGCCAATCCAGTCCAGTAACTAACCAGGTGCGGTAACGATTTGTCTAGTAAACAGTAATAATCATATTACACAGTGTGGTTCTATGCAATGCGCATTTGTTTATCTATGTAATTATAATTAACTAGCTGTTGCCCGCGGTTTCGCTTGCGTGGCAAAAGGTTATTTGTATTGTCAAATTCTATGTAATTGTTTCGGATCGGCGTTGTTGAGTCAGTCAGTCAGTCAATCTGGACATTTATTTTTATATGTGTAGATTATATAAAGCCAGGTGGACCGACGACTTGAAGAAGTTCGCCGGTGGTGGTTGGATGAGAAGAGCCGACGATCGTGCGTGGTGGCGAGCCAACGGAGAGATCTATATTCATCAGTGGAGAGACACAGGCTGATGGTATAATACAAAAGTGTCTCACTTTACGCAAAACGCATCTCAAATTTTGTACGATTTTCGCTGTGGCATAATCCTTGGCCATTTCACAAGATGATTGTCCAGGTCGCCCTACCATCTACAGCGTCTGCTCCTTCGTCCATGTACATTTTGTGTTTTGGGTACCATCTCAAAAGCAATTCTTGTACATCTTTCCGATGCATGCGAAGCCACTGGCCTCCTCTAGTAATCACAAGAAGTTCTCGGCCCATAATATTCATCACGCGAGGCCAGTGTGGATTGATGAATCATCATACATTCTACAGATTTTTTACAATTTCCTAATACGCAAATTTCCTCACATGTTTTCCTTCACAGCCCATCTAGCTAGCGATAATTTAAAAATCGGTACCTACTTAAGTAGAAATTCAGTAATCAGGATAGGCTTTAAACTCACGACCTCACAAATGAGAGTTGAGAATAGTTTCCCCCAGACTATTGCCGTTCTTATGTATCAATATGTAATATATGTTGTAATCGCTTGCTGTAATTTAGCACTTCCTATAATGTCTAGACACAATGAAGCCTCTTTATAAAAACCGCCCCCACACGATTTTCAGCCCTCCTCATCCCCCCACTACCGGCGACTTACAAGTCGTCAGTCCACGTGTCCACATCGCGCGACCCACGCTACGTTTAATTTTACACCAAGTGTTTAAAATTCTTAACCTCTTCATGAAATGCATATAGTTTCTAGTCTCATACTATAAAGCCAAATAATTACAACTCAGTATGTCCGCGCGTCAACTAATCGATAATGTCGAAACGGTCGTCTCCGCAATTTGCCTTCACTACTTAACTACGTATATGCGTATTATAAGTTCGTTTTGTTTATTTGTTGGCACACACTGACCCGCCACGTGGATCCATTACTCGTCCTGTTTGTGCACAGACTATCCACGGGCTGCTACAGCTATGCCATGTTGCTACAGTAACATGGAACGATTTGTCGCCATGTTGGCTTTCCAACGTAACTATATAAATTATATTTTGGTATAAATGAAATACGATCGGGACTTTTGAATTTCTACAAAATTTCACTACATCTGCACTAAGGATCTAGGAATTAATAAGTCATATCATAAATACCATACTAATTCAGTAATTATACACACATTTGTATCCAGGTTGATAATACTCTCATTTAACTACGCTCGTAATATGTCATATGACTTTATATTACGTACGTATAAACTGTGACGTTTTATCTAGACTGTCTGTTTAATATTTATTTTTAAACAATATCTTTTTAAAATTTACGTGATGCGATCAGTGCACGTTATCATACACCGGCTGTAGTACTAGGATTAAAAATTAACTCCTCAATTAGTATGAATTATTACATACGTTAGTCGGATGCGACTAATCAGATGCCCGTGGAATGAACTGCCTCAAGAGGTCTATCCATTAAGCTACGATATGGGGTTCTTCAAGAAAGCTGTGAATAGGATTTTGCAAGGTCGGCATGTCCCCTGGTGATGCAGATGTTGTACCTTACCATCACGTGAGATCGCTTGCTGTTTCGCCTACTTCTCTATAAAAAAAGATAAAAAAATTATAATGAAAAAAACTATTCTATATATTCTAGTATTGTCATCTGTAAATGTAAAGTTACTAGCCTTTGTCTGCGACTTACTGAGTTTGACCGAGTTTAAACTATTCTATGTGTAAAAACGAATGCCAAATTTGTTAGCGATTAGGGTATATGTAAGAGTTATTGTTTTTACTGACAGTGTACAAATTCATTTTCGTGTTTGTTTTTTTTACCTTTTTCCTTGACGTGGAATTCCTTCTTGTGGTAACAAAATCAATAAAAATAAACATGCTGAATCATCCTTATACGATAGAAACGTCTCGTCACAATGTCACGTGTGTCGACTGAGTTGTATACATTTTGCGATAGTCGCTAAGTATATTAGTAAACAATGGGGATTAGAGGTTTTCATGGCATTCAGAGTCAAATGTATCTCTGAGAAATGTACTCCACGCCTTTTTGTCACAGACCGGAATACGTCGTCTTCGAATTTAAATACAACGAAGGCTCTTTCTTTTAAACACCCTTTTGAACATAGATTTTTTTGCAAAAACTACTCGTTTTCTAGTTTCGCTATTATGTACAAATTCCCGGGAAACCGTCGTACTGTTATTGTATCGAAAGGGTTAGAAGATAAAGAACACAGTGCTGCTTTCAGCACTGCTTTCAGGTAGTCGCGGCAACGGAAAATACGAATCTGTTTTCTTATATGTTTTTTCCCCGTTTTCTCCCAGAGTTTTGTTGGCGTGGTTTCTAAACATTGCACACGGATAGGCTAATTGTACTTGTGGCATTGCATTTATTTTAAACGAATCTAAAATACAAACAATATTCACGACGTTAATCTGTCGACGCTAGGACGCTAGGACCGTGTCCAGAAGCGGATACTAAAAGGCTCGTTACAGAGGCTGAATACTATGTGGGAGTATCCAGACAGATTCGTGACTCGAGCGCATGATGCGTCGGATGCGCGGATTGCGTCAGCAGCGGCGCGCTGCGCGGCGGTCGCATTCATGCGGGGAAATACGCCACCGCGCGATTAGCACAATTAAACGTTTAAATACAACGAAAAGAATATGTCGCACAGTGGTATCATTCACGATACGAGACGGATAGAGCGATTTGTGATCGCACTAGGAATTATAAATACACGGGGGATTAGGATCCTTACTTAATATTATAGATGCGAAAGTTGGTTTGTTTGTCCACAACAAATTATCCAATTTTTCACACGTGTGATTCTTGAAATGGATTACACATCGCTTGTTTTTTTTTATAGCCACGCGGGCGAAGCCATGTACTTATAACAGGTATTACCTGGAGCGCATGTCGCTCGCGCCGCCGCGCGCCGGCTCGATACAGACAATAAATACTACTCGTACGTTCCTAGCATCCTGTGCAAGCTAAATTAAACCCTAACTGTTGCACTTTAACGTTGCAAAAACGTAGCATTGGCTCGCTTACTCGTGCTTGGACAATAGTTACTGTATTTGTGTTATCGTTTACATTGTTTACACTAGTGCTTGACACCAAGTAGCGATAATAAGGTAATGATCGATAACTAAAGAGTAAAAGGGTACCTAATAAAAATAAAATACTTGTTAGTATGTGCTTTAATTTTAATATTTATAATTTGTTTATATATAAGTAGAAGTAAGTAATATAAATGAACATTTCGTTGACAGCATTTAGGGCATTACTGTATTGATTGATATTCGTTGGGATATTTATGAGAAAAATAATTGCTAATTAAGAAAATCTTGTCATTTTTACGCTAATTGAATATCTCGTGGACAGAATTTAAGATCACTATTATTGTATTATCTGAGATTCCTTTTTATTTCTTTTCATTGTTGACTTTGATTTATATTGACTTATTTATTATTATGGACAAATTAATTTAAACTGTTGACCTAATACTATGATGTTAATCGACATTTTGTATTAAGTATGGTGTTGTGTTTTGTGTTCTTTGTGTTTTTGTAAGCATTCGTTTAATTTTATGCTGCTGGCATAAATTTTATTATATGAAACGTATATGCTGGCAAATGATGAAGCTTCTTTTCTTTTTCTAGAAGCGTAATATAAATTGTTTTTAAACTTTGTATACAGGTTATAAGACCTACAAAACTAGTATTCTTTGTAAATTTGACAACTTCTTGCCCACCCCTAAGTTTTAAAGTTTTGATATGTTTTTCAACTTTTTCTAAACACGCAAATATCTGGTCTTTGTTTCTGAAGTAAAGAGGTTTTTTGAAATATAATTGCTTCATATTCCGCGAGTAAATGTCAAACATATAATTTAAATTTTCTAAAACGTTATCAGTGTCATTGACGTGTCTGTAAAATCGGGGTGATTCAGTTGGAAACAAAATTTCAACAAAAATATTAAAATGGAAATACATACTCATACACGTAGTAGAACAAATTCACGGAATAAACAAAACTTCACGAAAAATTACATACATTGTCCAAACATTATTATCGACACAAAAGAACATTGTCTCTTTAGTCATCACTAATTGGCGACCGACTCCTGCGCCCGTACGACTGGGAGTTCTCGAGCACGATGTCGTTCACTGCGTATTACATTTCGTTTTGGGGGTTACGCTCCAAATATTAATCAACATACGAGGCAATGTACTTAAAAGGTGAAAACAAAGTGATGATAATGATAATCTTGATAATCTGTAAATGATAATCTTAATTCCATACATGGAATTATTATATCATAGGGTACACTCTATATAAAACATAGTATTGTTACTAAAAGAAAATACATACCGATGAAATGTTTTATCCCTTTATTGGTAAAATTATAAGTTGTGGAAGAGTTACCGAAATTAGAAATGCTGCGAAACACCATACTTACCGCTTTACTTTTCAAGAACGACTAAATCACAACACGCCCACTGGTGGCCTACGTGTCACCAGAGTGTGGCGACAAGCTCACCGGAGTTTACCACTTCTATTTTCTTATTATTTCGATTTCTCTGATTATGTAACACAAACGCGAAGAGTTGACTCTTATCCGAATGCTGTGTACTTAATCTTAAACCCGTGTCCGCTGTAATTTTCATTGAGAGTACTTACTAAATGTTACTTTTTTAAGATTCAAATGCCTAAGGAACTAATAATAATGAACGTTGTCACGTCAACGGCACACGTCCGCGTTATACTTCATATACAGTAAAATTAATGACCAGTTGCGGATTCACCACCTGACTAGATATCAAACAAAAAACAAAGTCGAGAACTGGCTTAAACCATGTTTATAATGCACCGAATTCTTATTTAAACCAATGCGCTAAATTATTCTTAACAACCTATACGTAACATTTTTAGCATCTGTAACTCTTATTCACACCCACACCCATACATCAACTCACATTATTCTCAAATCGGATATTTAAAATCACAGTCCCATACATTCACATACAGACATACGTGCATAAAACACACGACGTACATATTATACATAATAACATTAAGAACTATCACCGGCATAAACGGTTTTCTCAAATAACTGCAACTTATTACCTACTGATAAATGTAAGGTAAGGCGCTGCCAGCTGTGAAACAGATTATTGTAGTACAGATGTGAGTACACATTGTCCTTGTGAATACCTACTTGTAAATTTGATATTTTTGTAAACTATTGTACCATTGTAATAAGTGACAACTATCGTATAGAAAATATGTAAATGTCTTGAATAAATACATAACAAAATACGAATTGTTATAAATCATTATTTAAACAAGAATTTTGATGTTTCTTTAAACGTTTGTTAGTTTTTGTGTTGCTTGAAAAGGAGAATCCTCATAGTTTTGCAACCACAACGGATACCGTCTATTTATGAATTTATGATATATAAGGGGTTTTCCAATAGGGACTTGACAAATTTGAATTCAATTTGTGAACGCACCCTTTCACTAATCATCGAACTGTCACTGTCAATTTATTCAGTAAACTTAACATTTTCATCATGGTAAAGTACACGAACGAACAACGTCTGCAAATTATAAAAATTTACTACAGAAATTCGGAGTCGGTGACCGCTACTTTCAGAGCGTTAACTCCGATTTTCGGTCGTAATTCTCGCCCTAGTAGACAGGCAGTAACAAGTTTAGTGCAAAAATTTGAGTCTACATATTCGTTGTGTGATGTTGCCGTGCCAGTGAGACAACGGGTTGGTCGAAGTGTCGAAAATATCGCTGCCGTTGAATCGTCCGTAGCAAATGATCCAAAGCAGTCAATTCCACGGCGTTCTCAAGAGTTGGACATCGCCCAGACCACTTTATGGCGAATTTTGCGTAAGGATCTTGGTTTACACCCATACAAGATCAAGCTGACTCAGGAATTGAAGCCGATGGACCATTTGAAGCGACGTACGTTCTCCGATTGGGCTCTGGAAAAGATGCGCCAAGATGATCAATTTCATCGCAAAATCATCTTCAGTGACGAAGCTCATTTTTGGCTCAATGGGTTCGTCAATAAGCAAAATATGCGTTATTGGTCGGGTGAAAATCCACATGTGCTTCATAAAACACCACTTCATCCACAAAAAATAACTGTTTGGTGCGGTTTGCATGCCGGCGGCGTCATAGGGCCATATTTTTTCGTCGACGATAATGATCGTCACGTTACTGTGAATGGTAATCGTTATCGCGCCATGATTACCGATTATTTTTGGCCCGAATTGGAAGATATGGACTTGGACAACATGTGGTTTCAACAGGACGGTGCCACAAGCCACACAGCACACGTTACAATCGATTTATTGAAGAGTAAGTTTGATGAGCGTGTTATCTCAAGAAATGGACCAGTCGATTGGCCGCCTCGTTCGTGCGATTTAACGCCTCTAGACTTTTTTCTTTGGGGCTACGTCAAGTCATTGGTCTATGCCAACAAGCCGACGACGTTGGAAGAGGTCAGAGCCAACATTGAACGAGAAATAGCAGCCGTTTCGGCCGAAATGTGTGGCCGAGTCATCGAAAATTGGGTCCAACGAATCGACCGCTGAAAACGTGCCCGCGGTGGCCATATGAACGAAGTCGAGTTCCATTCATAAATGTTTTGATTGTACTTCAACCCGATAATAAAGTTTTTGAAATATCTCAAATGGTTTGCATTTTATTTTGAAAAAAAGTTGTCAAGTCCTTATTGGAAAACCCTTTACTTTTAACTAATTTCGTGTCAAAAAATACGCCACCCAGTTTTTCCACTTCCCTTATATATCTCGTGATCGCTGGAATATATTTTTCTAAATCTCCCCACGATAAAGCGTTAATGATATAGTTATAAATATATAATTATAAATGTACATGTGTGTATAGTATTATCAGTTCGAAGATGACGACACTGACGAATACGACCGGTGGTGAGCTGAGTTATAACCGGCGCGCGCAGGTTGTATCCCCGTGTCGACAAACACGCGCTCAGTGCTACCGCGCACAACATGCATCTGTGATCACATTATATCTCCCGTTGTGTTTAGTAAATAGTTATTATTATGTACTATTATCACGGCATTCTTAACGAGCAGGCGCTAAGAGCGTTTCAGAGTTAGCTCTTTGAATCTTACACATTACCAATATGTGCTTTCCCTCCACCATCCCATGGTCCTCGCAACCTTGCGTTTATTCGCACCATGCTGACTCTTTCCGTCGCGCTCTTTTTTAACTCTATACAATTCTATCCATTCAAAATAGATATAACACCTAGGAATAATTCCGATGGAGCTTATTTATTGTGTGAGCTGTCATACTATCCTTCTGAATGAAATGTCTCTCCTCGATCCGCGTGCTGTTAGAAATTATGCAAGGTGTCAAAAGTGAAAAAAATGTTTTATATTTTTTTGCGAATAGCTCTTAAATGGTTAGTCTTATAGTATAAATGTTTGTACCAAATTTATAGCTCATGTAATATCCCATAAAAAGATTTAAATATTTTTTTCATACGAGTGAATGGTGGTTGAGATGAGATATAGCGAGGTCAAGAATTGTAATTCTCATATTTTTCAAAATATCACCCTTTTCCACATCTGTGTTTTGTGGTATCTGTAGACCTTTCTCACGATCTATTCTGGTCAACAAGAAAAGTAGTCTCATTCAGATTCCATTTCTCAGTTTAATTAATTAAAAAAAAATACATTCGAAATGTTAAGATTTCATGTCTATATTTATACAGAAGATCAGGAGATCGATCACCGATATTTTAAGGGACACTAATATACACTTATTTGTATCGACAAAAACCCCTTCCTTCCTACTCCTACCTCACCTCCCCTTGAACGGTAGCCATTTAAATTTTAAATTTTTTTTTTAAAAAGAATGTCTATGAACATAGGGGTCAGAGAAACATGAAAATGGTCTTATTCGAAATGTAAACGTACAGACTATCAATTAAAATTATTCTTGATATTGTTATATATTTTTTTTTGTTACCACCCAAAGGTTGGCTGGAAGAGATCACTTTGGCAATAAGGCCGCCTGTTGTACGTTTCGTGTTGCTTACATAAATTGTCTTTTGGCAACATGTATTGGTGTACAATAAAGTTTATCTGTCTAATAATAACTTAAATCCATCAATGTACATAATTAAGACAACTTAAAAAATATCAGCCATGAAATTTAATACATAAATTACTTAAACTTTATGTTTTTCTAGATTCCCGCAAAAGCAAGACATTTATGTTATATTTTTTGCACTATATTGGTGGCTGGTCCCTATCTATACCTTTCGAATGAGATCATTTTCATTCATATTATTAGTATTTTTTTCATCTGTTCGCTTGCGTCCCACCGGCCGAGTTACCTTCAAATCCTGACGAATAGGGAATTTATACTTCCTCCCCCTCCCACCATTATCTGATCCTCTCACATCCCAACGAGACAAAAGAAACCTGTTATCCTCTTTATGCTCTCTACTCCCCATTTCATCCCGTCTCGTCTCCTCGAGGAAGAATGGGTAGGATAATAGGATTTAGAAAAATCCTGCACGCCTGTTAATAAACTTGGGTGTACCCCTCAAAATCCATGTTATTCCTAAAATAGAGTTTTATAATCTAAAAAATAGAGACATATTATGTGACAGAACAAATAAAGAAAATCAATCGCAATAGCATGTTTTTTTTTAAGTTTTCGAAACTACGGGTCCGCTCCCTGAGGATGTGTTGACAACCAGTAAACAGATAACAATTGAGATTGTTTCCGTAGATCAAAATTTTAGTTTTTCTTCTCCGTGATCTAAAATAATAGCCTCGAATGACAGATGACGTTGCTTCGACATTTCTGTCATTTGACGCAAAAAACTGGGCTGGAAATATTTTGGTTGTTAGTGTATAATAGTAATTATCTGTGCACACCATAAATGATATTTTTGTTTACACAGGCTTCTTTAAATCACGATGTGTTGGGAATTTTGCATAGCCTTAATAGTATTTGGATTGGACTGGAACAGCCGCACTGTATGCCATATCGAGAAGACCACGGTAAATAATTTATTATCTTGCAAACAAAGACATTGTGATTATCTAGGCAAGTCCTAGAACATAGACGAGATAAATGTTTGCAATATACTATTATTGCTATTATTTATCTCGATGATAATTTTCATTTCTTTCTTTTTTCTTTCCAATTAGGATGGACGTTCCTACAAAGTAGTCCACAAATCGACAGGACTGTACAATATGTGACCTCGAGTTCGGTCTTCGTATTATTTTGGTGAAAGCCTTAACAATATAAAACCCATTCAAGGTAAAAGTAACTTTCAAAAGAGTTAAGATTTCCAAATTTACTTAGTTCTGAACCCAAATAAACAAAGTATTACTTAAATATTATGTGCAGGTGATGTTCAAACCCAGCCACCTCATTTTCCAGCACAATATCCTACTCCTAGGGTGTTTTTAATATCGCTGAGTCAGAATTTCACGAAAATGGCGAGTCCCCTGACAAATTATTGCAATACAATCAGCCCTTTAAGTATCTGAACATGTACATCCTCTTGTCCTTGAGGGGATGTATGGCCTTACGACGCCACGCTGGCCAAGTGTATTAGCGAGTTCACTCTATTAGAGGTGATGTAGCTCCTCAGCCTTGTGGTAGCGACTCTGTTATCCTTTAGTCGCCACGACGCCCACAGGAAGAGATTGGGATGCTAATATTTCATAGCCGTCCCACACCATGTGATAAATTATTGTGAATTATAAATTTTACTATTGCAACATCCCACTGAATCCCGACGGTGTTCTTACGTTTAATGCGATTTTTTGAAGAAATTTTCTAAATTTTTCTAAATATAAAAAAAACTGTTATGTCGATACAATGAATGCACTCTTTCGCACAGATAAATAAATAAAATGTATGTAACATATTGTACAGTTCCTCCCATAAATAATTTGCTCTTAAGTACTCACAGGTTCAGTAAAGGATATGAGCCAAATTATGTTATAAATTAATTAGTAGGTATGGTAACATGATCCATGTAAACTGAGTCCATGTCCATATAAAAAGTACTTAGAAATTCAATTAAATGAGAAATTAAAGCTCCCTTGTTGATATCGACGAGGGAAAAATGTATTGAATATTTTAGATGTAAATTCATAAAACGCTTCTGATTCACTATATTTAAAAAATAAATAAACATAAAGTATGTTTAAAAGTGAAAAGCACAAAGCAGTGACTAATCTTTCAACAATAAGAATTCGTCTTCTGGATCCATTTTCAGATCATTAATTCACGAGTATAGTGGCAACACCAAGATTTGACGGATAGCTGGAGAGATATTTCTCTCTGCAGCTACCCAACTCCTAAATATTACTAGATTACGCAATTCAATTGTTGACTCTGCGCCAGGGTCTTAAAGGGTTTTAAAATCATCAGCAATAGAGTTAAAATGAACTTGCAAATTGATATCGTTCTTAATTAAAATACCAAAATGAGCGTCGCTTGACTATGTCACAGTCTAAACCAGAATATTTTTATGAAAATTTACCCTTATTCCACTGTCCAACCAACGACGGATACTCAACAAATTATCTTAGTACAAAAAGGGGTTAACAATTGAATTCCTTGACTCTACATAATCTAGAGCGTCAAAATTTACCTGACCTCGTGTATTCTTACTAGAGGGTATTGTGAGAATGACAATTCTGTGGCAGGCCAAAACCATAGAATCGATATCGAGACATTGCTGGAATAGCAAAATGAAGAAGCGGAAACGTCAGAAGACTATAGAAGAGGACGACCGTATTCTAGAATGCGGGACAGTGTAATATTGAGTCTGACTCTTGCCTCAGGTCCTGTGCACATGGATACTTTACATACATGTTACAGCTATTTGAGACATTCTATAAATACGACATACATATGAATTAACTTTATAGAAATTTTCGTTGTGGGAAATCCCACTTTTATACATATTAATATATATATATATATATATATATATATATATATGTAGCTAATAGGGAATATAACGGGACGTAAAGTATTCCTCATTCCATTACCATTATTCCACGGGGAAAGGATGAGGAGTAGAGCATAATAGGGCAAGGGGTTTGCTTCATCCCATTATACTCTCCACTAGTACATTTGTCAATATTTATTTATTAACTTACCTTTATTGTGAATATTCATTTGTTTTTTAATAATCATTTACACTATAAACCGTGCGGAAACCAAAAAAATACTTCACAAATACTAAATTCTAATGAGACTTCTTGAGACCGTCGCCGACAGCGATTTTTCTATTTTGGTATATGCTAGATTTACGGACATAGGCCTAGTGTTGCAATTCTGCCCCGTCAACTTGAGCATGTTTAATTATAAGTCTTCGTTTACCATAAATTACGATAAGTACCTACATTTTTCCGATTAGATATCGGCATACAACCTCCCATATAGACCCAGTGCGGATTGCTTTACACATGCCGTAGATTCCTTTTCAATTTTCGGACTTTTCTTAGTAAGCTAATGATATAATAGAAAAGTTCGTATTTGAGTAGAAGCTTAGCAATACAGGCCGGGGATCACAGACACAAGCTCTTGTATAAGTTTACAACCATAATAAGATCGGTTAAACAGTTCTTAATACGTTTTTTAATATATTAAGGTTACCTCATCGATATCGACATGCAACCTAGTGACGTGTTCGTTTATTTCGTATACCTTTCTTATTTCGAAAACTTTTACGTACGCTTTATATCGCAATACAGCGTGCTCATTTAGTTATTTGGGAATTTAAAGTGGCAGCAAATCGATGGCAGCAAATGTAAAGGTGGGTTAGGTCTCTGGTGACGATAAAGATATAGGAGTCCCGCGATGCGACACTCCGTCGAGTTTGTGTTGACATTCTCAGTAATTAAAAATAGTTTATTTCAGTTATTCAAAAATAGTTTGTTTCATTCAATTATGATTTGCTGCCCATTTAGTATTTTTTTTTACAACTCGTATAAATACAAGCCTTGTTTTTATCGATTGAATCTATAGAGTCGTATCACCAATTTGCTGATTGATTGTGATCGCCTCCTTTTTTTAAGTTCTCTGCTAGGGCCTGTCTTGCACGTATCGTAGACTTACTCTATTTGTGAGATGTGGAGTCTCGAATATTTTGTGAGTGGGTGACTGAGAATAGTTAGTTTAGTGTATAGCAAAAATATTACTACATCCACTGTTCATGATCAAATATCGTAACTATAAATAACGTTTGTTTGTTGGGTTTAATTCTGCCTAATCAAAAATGATAAAAACTATCGGGTAATATGTAATATATCAATCTACTATATAAGTATTCGATTAAGTTGTGATACTTAGCACTATAGCGATTAGAGATACTATCAGAAAGATGTCGCGTATCCATTGGACTGAATCGAAGTAGAAATGGGGCTTATGCAAAATAATTGTTTATACTTTTATATTGTTCCCCTGACGTTTTTAGAGTTCTGATAAATTAAGAAAGCTTCGTAATTTCGTCATGAAAGAGGTTTGTCGCAGAGAGTAATTTTCGCACATGCGATCTGAACCAAACTTAAAATCACCTTAAAAGTATCCGTGTGCATTGATCCTTAGCCCACTTCTTTGTACTTACGAGTAGATGGATAGGTATGGTAGCCTGTGTACTTGTTACACTCGTGGTCACATTACCATCATTCATGGCCGAGTACATATCCATCTTCACGTAGAATGTTTAATTTATATCTATAATTTTAATTTTGTTAGATAATGTACAATCCATTTATAATCGAATAGTAGTTCCATCAGTTGGCCGATAGATGACGCTTAACACTTACATAAAACATGCTATCATTTGGTTTCAATTTCGAGTTATATATTGATAATGTTTTTGGTGTAAAAAAGACCGCCAATACCGATATGAAATCACCTGGGTGACTGACTTCGTGTTTTATTGAAGACAGTTCTACACCCGTCCTGTTATCCTGCCATTCTTGTACTACACCCGGTACATTCTTGTACTGGCTGTACAGATAACAAAAAACACATATTTTACATAGTAACTTAAATCGCAAAAACCAAGTGCACCGACAGACAGTATCATATCAGATTATATTTAGATACATTATTTAGATTTATTATTTTTATATAGACTGGGCATAAACCAAAAAGGCTTTCTGAATCTGAACGAACTTTAATAAAAAAATCGAGCGTAAAACGTCTGGTAATTGCGTTTGATATTCCTATAACATCCTACCCGAAACCTCGTGAGGGGGAAAGCTATTGACCTTGTGTTTTGTGTCATACGCGGTTATACATGCAATAAATTGATTCAATTCTCCGATATTCTAGTTGCCCGACCATGTTTTAGTTCGCCGTCGAGATAGGGATAAAAAAAATTCGTACTTAAGCAGAAATTGAGTGATACGGGCCGAGGTTCCAACTGATAACCTCATGAAAGTGATCTAACAGTAGATACACTTAGACTATATCCGTTCTTACGAGTAATTGCATTTTGTCACCGTAAATGCTTCACTATTAACTATAGTTTTACTTAATTTTATGTCATTGCACCTTTCGCGCCATCTCTGCATAGACCAAAGGTTGAACGGGAGACAATAATAAGCATTAAGTCTGCTTTTAGTCACTTTGTCCAATAAATAAACTGAAAAAAATAGATTAGAGGCAACCATGTTGCAAATCGAATGTGTTGTAAAACGTTCAGAATTCAGCATTTAATTCCGGATGTTTACGCTCAGCCTTTAGTCGCGTATCCAAAGAGTAGCATATTGTATAACATAGCACAGACTAGCATAATATGTGTAGTTGATGACATGAAATGTTCACAATATGTGATGTGATCGTTTACAGTACTTGGACATCGGCGAGGACATGAACATACCGGATGACTTCACGGCGAGTGAGTTGCAAACCGGCATGTGGTGGCGACATCTGATGGCGGGCGGCGTAGCCGGCGCCGTGAGCCGCACGTGCACCGCGCCCCTCGACCGCCTCAAGGTGTTCTTACAGGTGAGGTATATGCATAATCCGCACTTGAAAAAGTGCGAAAGATTTGTAATACGAAATTTAATTGCATGTGTGCATAGTAAACTGAGTAATATGCTTAGTGCGATCCCTGTGATTCCCACATACCTAGGCGTCTTGCAACCCATGCTATGCAAATAAATACATTTGAATTTAGTGCGGGGACTGAGGCGCCACGAATTTTCTGGCCTAGCAAGTATTTGTAATGTTTGCCTCGCTAATTGTGAAATAATCTTGTTAGGCTTCTTTTCTTTATTAAATTGTATGAATAATATTTTCTTTCTTTCTTTAAATCGATCTTAATACTCTTTCGATAATAATATTACCAGGCAAAATTTTTAAACAACTTTTTTTTTATATTAAGAAACCGGCAGATGAGCATACAGTCCACCTGGTGATAAGTGGATACTGTCGTCCATTCCGCGATACATGCCAACATCAGTCCGGAATGACAAATGCTGGTACAACCCCGGATGCGCTGCCTACTTTTTGAGATGTAGGGGTTGAACTTAAAAATACTTATTTTTTTTAGTAAAAATAGAAGCATTTACAAATTAACTATATGTTAATGAAGTGATATTTCAAACTGGCAGCTACTTCTTTTTCTTCTTGTTGCATTTAGATTCTTGTGGCACTTTTGTCATGTTGTGTAAGATTCAGATTTTAACCCTTGGAGCGGCGTTGTAGAGGAAAAATGCCAATATTAATAGTGTTTAATGTTAAAACACATGATTATCGAGCTTGATTATGTTATGTGAGACGACCAGGTTAAATATCAAATTGTATTTATTTCTAAGTGTTTTTGTTTTTATAGAATGGATGGCAGACGAGCGGGCGTGCCACATGATGGTATGTGATCACCGCCGCACATGGACACCTACAACACCAGGGGACTCACATACCAATGAGTCCGCTTTTGTGCCTTTCTTATCTGAATGATTTATTAGTAAGATATCCTACGTACCATAATGCGCTAACAGCATAACAATCTGCGAGCAACACCTGTTCTTGAACCTTGAAAATTAATTGATTATTTATGAGCTATAATAACATTTCACACTGTACGTTACTTTCGTTTCCATAAATAGGACGTTGTGCCAATTAGGACGGTTACTTTTTGGGTCATTTTGATAATTGAGACATATTGCTCGTAGGTCGTTTAGCTTTCACGGCATTATGATACGTAGTACTTTTTTCCAATAAGTCATTTGATTTAGGAGCTTAATGCTGACTATCGTATAAACAATATAATTTTTATTTTGACATATATATATATATATATATATATGCCTACATTAAAACGGTACAATCCAAAAGGCAATATCATATCGACAGCAATTTTAACACAAGGTATTATTTGTTTCTCATAGTATAACAAAAATAAATATTCACTTGTAATTTAAAAATATACACATACAATCGATAACCTGTCGAAACATGTTCCTGTGTCCAGTTGTCCATCCAAATAATCTTTCATACGATTTTTTAAATTCTTTCATCAGCTAACTTTATCTGTAGTTAATCTTTTCTTTGACATCTACATATAAATAAATGCTCCACGGGACTTCTCCGCACATCATAGGAACTTAATTTAAGCTTTTATTGCATAAATGAAAGGAAATAAGTTGGGCTGTTTTGTTTTTATGTTGTTTAACCGCGAATGCCAGCTATCAAGAGCATTCATTGTACGGTGGCGATTTTCGTAGCAGAAAAGAGCGTCTATAATTTTAGGCTCCATCCATTGCGTGATTAAGTAATTAACAAAAATGTCATCAGCGTATGTTGATGACATATGCTGACATATGAAGTCAGTTTGCTTATGTTACAATAAGCAAGTAACATCATTATATACATGAAAGATAAACATTATAACACGTTATACAGTAAATAAGGCATGAAACTAATATCACATAATCTCGGAGAAAAGGAGTTCAAACCCTTTTATATGGTTCTACTGCGCATGCTCCGGAGTTTGCCGGGTGGTTTTTACTGCTTGCGCAACCTCATTCAGACAGCTCCTTTCCTTCGGAGACGTGCGATGTTACATGCACTGAGTTGACGTTAATATACATGCCTATTGCAGTTTATATCCATTCCCAGAGGTCCGGTACTACGTTTCCACTTGCTTACGCACTCATAATTCTGTCGTGTACAATATTGCTATCAGTTGTATGAAAAGTCATAATATTGGACATTATACGAAAGTCGGCATTCAGCTCTTAAACACTTTTTTATAATAGGTCATTTAGAGATGGAAGTCTTCTGCCTTATTGGAAAGTGTACATCAACTACATGTAACATGCAACTGGCTTGCAGGTGAATCCAACGAGGGAGAACATGGGCAAATGCTTAGCTAGGATGCTCCATGAGGGCGGTATACATGGCCTCTGGCGGGGTAACGGTATCAACGTGATCAAAATAGCGCCCGAATCGGCGATAAAGTTCGCGGCTTACGAACAAGTGAAGCGGTTGATACTGGGCGAGCGACAAAACCAGCCACTGGAGATCCACGAGCGATTCGTAGCAGGCGCGACTGCTGGTGCAATCAGTCAGACCATTATTTATCCCCTAGAGGTATTGAAGACGAGATTAGCTTTAAGAAAAACGGGGCAGTATAGCAGTATCGCGGACGCGGCTCGTAAGATCTACGCGAGGGAAGGTCTCCGGTGCTTTTATAAGGGCTACATTCCAAACATTCTGGGCATCGTGCCGTACGCTGGCATCGATTTAGCCGTTTACGAGACGTTGAAAAAGAAGTACATAGCGAAGTATCACCGCCAAGGCGAGCTGCCCAGTATGTTACTGCTCTTAGCGTGTGGAAGTGCTTCGTGTACACTCGGACAGGTGTGCTCATATCCGCTCGCGCTCGTGAGGACTCGTCTTCAAGCGCAAGGTAATTATACGCTCACACACGCATACGCGTGACACCAGCTAACACACACAAAGTTTTTTTTACTAATTTCAAAGTCGTATCTTATCAATGTCCAGTCCGTCGAAGTCAGAAGTCGGTCAGTAAAGTGATAATAGGTTACCCACTATATTATCAATGTATGAGGTTTACTGGGTACAGTAGAGGATCCCCTCCACCCGCCACCACTGCAGAAACCCGATGATACACTAGTCCACACTGCAAAGGACAAGATCGATCTACTGGGCCATCTCTGTGCCTCTAATTAACTTGAGAACGGGTTGAATCATATTGACTAGATCGCAAAATGACTAAATAGTTACAAATCACTATTGGTCCATATCCCAGAAAGACTAATAGCAAAATGTCTAGATCGCAATGTATCCACGTACTAAAGCATTCTAAGAGCAAAATGTTATATTAGGCACACTGCATTAATTTAGAAAACAAAACGTACTCAAAACTTTTATTTGTTTGAATAAAATTGAAATCTCAAGTTTAGACCTAAATATAATTTTGTAGTAATTTGGGAACCGATATTTTCTGATGTGAACCATGTCTATATAAGTTAGTGATGTTATATCTGTGGCGTGTGCGCAGAGTCAGCGGCGAAAGGCGCGGAGGGCAGTATGCGCGGCGCGTTTCGTGAGATCCTTCAGCGAGAGGGCGTGCGAGGTCTCTACCGCGGCATAACGCCCAACTTCATCAAGGTTAGTAGTTTGACTGTTATTGTATCACTTACACTTAAATTGACTGCTTTATTTTTTTTTAATAGAAAATGGCGATCGACCACAATCCGTTCACAGCTCTCTTATGTATATACATAGATTTATGATATGTATTGTACCATGTGGTCCCTTGCACTCTAAACATCTACAGCACTTCTAAAAGAGTGGACTCACCAACCCGCTTGGCCAGCGTGGCGTTTTGAAACCATACATCCCTCATGTGCGAGACAACGTGCACGTGGAAGTCCGTGTCCCAACACCGAATGCTAATAGCCCTATTAGCATCCGCCGTTGGACATATTTTACAAAAGTGCTTCTGACCGTACTAAAATTATTGCACATTTTTCAAATTGCAAAATGCACATTGTGCGCCTAAACGTTTTATTTTAGTGTGCAATTCGCCATGTTTCTTCTTGACACAGCTCGTTCTGCCATCTCCGATTCTTGACACTTGATACTCGCGCGTCGGTTTGAACTTGTATCCACAATACTTAACCGTTGTTTCAATAAATGGCGATACGTGTATCAGGGGAGCAAGTCGGTCGTGTCTAGCCAATTAGCTTTATAATTAATTATTAAGGTTGAGAAAATATCAAGGCAATACTAACCAGTATGTATGTATTAAGGTGGTGCCCGCGGTGTCCATCTCGTACGTCGTGTATGAATACGCGTCACGATCACTCGGCGTCAACATGACGTGATGACGTCACACACCACACGCCACACACATATTATAAGCGTACCAGCGAATCTTGTATTTGATTGTACATAGCTCTCGTTAACAATATTTATTTATTGTCCGTATAACTAATAAACGATGTATATCTACAGCAACACGCCAACTAGAGTTGAACGGTTTCGTGTACATTGGCGTATTGCTGATGTGTGCAATGTTCATTGGTGACGTGTCACACGTTCCCTGTTTCCGACGTAACTCGTTTTAAATTGATATTTTAATCGGTCAGTTGTATTGTTGATACGGCGATCGCGGGCCCCGTGGCCGGCGGTACATCTGTGATTATAACAAACTGTATTTTGTATATTTGTCTAATTTTTAAATTTTATTTTATTATTCGCGTATGATTTGATGTTTTATTTGATATTGATAGTGCACCCGATCATTCAATCAACTTATGCACCCGATTTTTTTAGGGAAAATACATTTAGGCATATCTGTAAAAAATGAGTTAATTTTGAAGTAAGCATGCATTATAAATAAATTGTCATGATTTTTTTTATTTATTCTTCAATCAATAATTTAATGTATTGGAAATGTTGGCGGAAACTCGAGGAGTATACTTGAGTTTTTCTTTGATTAATTGTAAAAATATGTACTGTACGTTTTATGGTTCAATATTAATAGTTTATTAAACTTCAGTGTTTTTTGTGCATAATATTTCTAATGATGATGATAAATAAAGCACAGGATTGCATGTTTCCTGTGCTTCCAAGAAGTAGTTCTCTTTTGTCCTCAGTGAACCTACTATCACTTTACCGATCGACTGCTGACTTAGCTACTTCGACGCAACTGAACATTGACAAGATGTGTTTTAAATTCTTATTACTACGAACAAAACTTGATACTTGCAGAATCTATTTGTAGCGGTTTCCCCGCTCGCTCAACACCATCCAATTTGGTGAAACGCTGTACTATCCGCTCCGCTTATGAATCTTGTCCCACACACTAAACACCGGTTGACAGAAACAGAAAGTGGCTACTTGCTCGCGTGCAGAGCCGACGCCTACTATCTTAGTGTCATCGTTCCCTATTTATATATGTAAACATTGTGAACTCATCTTGTAATCTGTTCATCATCTATCGACTATCAACCTCTCTTTCTTCACTGCCACTCATCTGCTTCATATTTAGTCCACCTATCCCATGTGTGAGAATAGGACGCACCCACATACTAATTGCACCATTTCCATATATGAAGAAGAAAATGTAATTATTCATTTATTTATTATTTATTATTATAATTTAGAATTCATTCCAAAAAAATGTATTCGCAATAAAAGACAAACGCGACATGTGTTATTGGTGGTATTTATTTATTCTATTAAGAAAATACATTTTAATACAAACATTATTGATCTAGATAACTAGTATATTATGTAGATTGTATTGCAAGAAAATGCCTAAATTTACAAATAGATGAAACCTTTCATTGAGTTTTGGGATGTTTTGTGTAGTTCGAATTTAGGGGATCTTCAAATTAATTTTAAGGAGGAAAAATTTGAAGTTGACGACATTGCGTTAAGATCTTAGTGGCTGGGTCTGGCGACGTGACGCGACGTGACGCGACGCGACGCGTCTAAACCGGTAAAGACGAGCACGTCATTCGCGTCACAAGACACTGCCACATTGGGGTGAGTACACACGATTCGGAGCAGCACAAAGCACCGTTGTGTAGAGTATCGGTGTATCAGTGAGGCGATCTGGACGGGGGCGGGCCGGGGTGGGGCGGGGAATTTTCAAAATATATACAGGCTATATCCGAACCCTCCCCGAAGCTAGAAGTGTAGCTTCCGCTTATTATGAGTTCATTCACATAATATATTCATTCATGTTATACGTATTTTGTAAAAATGACGGATGTTTTCGTTTCGTTTTTAGCAAATTTGAATGAAATTTTTTGTAAAAACAAAAAAAAATGCTACAATGCAAAGAAATAATCATAAAATTGTCAATGAGCTAGGAATCTTATTAATTTATTTAATCTTAAACGGAATCCAGGACTTCAGCCTTGGGGAACGGTCCACTCGTGCCCTGCATTTTAATACAACAGTTTTTGCATTCTTGTATACCGTATTTTACAAGGAGAGCGACACACGCTAGATTGGTACACGCCGCACTGCACCGTGTGGTCTCACCCTTATTTGTTATACTACAAGTATAGTAAAGTTTAAGACATCACCTCATCTTATATGACACAAATTTCTTCGTCAAGCGCCGAACTTTTAATTGTTTCGTGTATTTATTTTGTTGACTACGGTGTGAAACGAGAAAAGTGCAGAGCTGTGATTAATAAGTAGTGAACGTTAAACGACGGTATTTATAAAAGTCTTAAGTATTGGTACTTAAGTAACTGACATAGAATTTGATTAATTAATTGAACATTGACGCATGCGTAGAAACGACGAGGCGGTACTCGCCTACGCGATATCTTATGAATATCAATATTTAGACACACGCTACACATTTTATTTTATTTATATAAGATACCTGCCAGTTTTACATTATAACTTAATATTATAACTTATTTTAATGCTCTTGAACCGTTATTACCAATAGACAAATTTCACCCACCACTTAGTTTTGAAATAAAATTACCGTGCACAAATAACTCAAATGACCAAGAATTGAATTACTATTATAATTTCAAGTACGCTGATTATCAAAACATTATTTTTGAGTTGAATAATATTAATTGGATAGAATTTTTTTCCGATGCGGATGTAAACGTGAATATTGCTGATTTTTATTCTTTTTTGTATTTTCTCATCAATAAATATGTTCCGTATTGCCGTGAAAGGAAAAAATCATATCCACCGTGGTATTCCACTTTGCTAATCAACATGATTCGCGATAAGAAAAAACAACATAAACTTTTCAAACAAACTCATCTGCCTATTCACTACAATGAATTTTCTCGTTTACGCGCCGCATGCAATGTCATACAAACTGAAAATAAATTGTCTTATTTTTCAAATCTTGAAGAATCGATCAAATACAACTCGAGGGCCTTTTGGAATCATATTAGCGCGACTACTGATTACAATGAGATTCCTGACACTGTTCACCATAAGTCAGACACATCTAACAACCCTGCAGAAATTGCAAATCTTTTTGCTTCTCATTTTAAATCGAGTTACAATTTTGATGTAAATAATCAAGCAAATGATCATGTTATCTCACCTACTGATTACAATTCTACTTTTTATATGAACTGTATGGAATTATCTCTTAGTGCTGTATTCGATGAAATTGCCAAGCTGGACATCAGGAAGGGTGCAGGGCCTGACTTAATTCCTAATATATTGTTGGTCAACTGTATATATGCTGTGACAAAACCTTTGCGTCTTCTTTTCTGTAAATCATTAGCTATGGGCATTTTTCCTGATGCCTGGAAGCTTGGCAAAGTTGTTCCCATTTACAAGAGTGGTGATAAATCAGATGTATCAAACTATAGGCCAATCTCTATTCTTAATTCTATACCGAAACTTTTTGAAAAAATGGTCACTAGTTGCGTTTATAGCAATTTCAGGAGTATTATATGTGAACAACAGCATGGTTTTATCGACAAAAGGTCTGCGTGCACTAACTTAGTAATTATTAAAAAACATATAACCGATGCCTTTGAGAAGTATGGACAGATCGATGCGATTTACACAGATTTCTCAAAGGCATTTGATAGTGTAAATCATGATATACTGGTCTCAAAGTTGAATAAAATGGGTATTGGAAATCCGTTGTTAAGTTGGCTGAAAAGTTATTTGACTGATAGGTCTCAATTTGTCGAGATAAAAAATTGTAAATCTAAAGTTATAAAAGTTCCTTCTGGAGTCCCGCAAGGCTCCCACTTGGGCCCTCTTTTGTTTAACTTTTTTATAAATGATTTACCTTCATGTTTAAAATTTTCTTCGATACTTTTATACGCTGATGATGCTAAAATTTATAAGAATATTGAAAACTCTGTTGATGCAGAACTTCTGCAAATCGACATTGATAGTGTAATGGAATGGTGCAATCTGAACTTATTGAAACTCAACGTTAAAAAATGTTCAATTATTTCATTCACAAGAATGAAGACTGGTATAGTTTACAATTATGTTATGGGTAACGATCAATTGCAACGGGTGGAAACTGTTAAAGATCTCGGTGTCTTGCTTGATGCGAGGCTTTATTTTAATGATCATATCAAAACTATTTCTTCTAAGGCAATGCGAATGTGGGGATTTGTTTATAGAAACACGTCGGAGTTTTCGCGCGTTAGTACACTACTTTTACTATATAAGTCTCTCGTTCGCCCTTTGGTGGAATATTGCTCAATTGTCTGGTCTCCTTTTACAAACGAACAAATTAAACTCATTGAAAAACCTCAGCATAATTTTCTGCGACACGCGGCCTATCGCGATGGTCACGGAATGTCACGCGATAATCATGATTATTCTTACATTCTTAGTAAACTGGGTTTGCAATCTTTGCAGGAGAGAAGAGTAATTTTTGATCTCACTTTTTTATTCAAAATTATTAACAACTTTTTAGATTGCTCTTTCCTAACATCGCACATAAATTATAGAATAAGTGCTGCTGGCACGAGGAACTCTGATGTGTTTTATGTCCCCTATAGAAGAACTGACGTTAGCAAGAATGAAACTTTGATACGACTGATGCGCAAGGCTAACGCTCTTGGTGATACTATTAATTTTTATGGTAATGATATTGTTGAATTTTCGCGCCAACTGAGAAGTTCTGATCTTATGTTGCTTTGAGTTGTACTTTCTATTTTCCTTTCTTTAATCTGTTATGTAAAAAGGGTATATCCCGTATAAATAAATAAATAAATAACGACAGTCAATTGACTAATATTTCAACCCATATAATATATTTTCTTTATTACCATACCCAAAAAATACAATGGATTTCGAAAATGAATATTTTATCTATCATTAACGTAATTCAAATTACATAAACAATAAAAATAACTTCCTGTTTATTTAGAATGAGTACCTATACTGCAGTATACGAGTAAATGGTGTTGCCGATCAATTCCCAAAGCCAGAAACCGTAGATTCTGCTCATGATCTGACTTAATTGACATACAATGTTACAATATCTTTTACATTTATGATTGCAATCATGTTCTTACCAAAAAATGTAACGATTTTGTGGTAAGAATATATTTTTTGGACTTTGTATTTTCCAAATATGTGAGTCAATCAACTATTTGATCCACACTTTGCTGTCCCATAATTTACAATAATATCATACATAAATGTTATTCCAAACGTATTTTAAATTACAAAAACCTATTTCATCCATGAAATTCCTAAAATAATTTTACGTGTATTCACAACTTGCAGTCTTCCTCAAGTATTATCTTTAGGTAGATTGGGAAGTTTTATATTATGGTAATTTAGTATACCAAATATTCGTACCATAAAAATATCATACGCATACAACATACGCTGAGCTTGCCACCTTTTGCGCACTCCGATAATTAACTCTGTATACCATTCATTGCTTTGTTTGTGTAATTTACAGTGGGGCAAATAAATTATTTATTTAAGTTCCTGCGGGTCGTTAGTGATGATGCAAAGACGTTTGATATGTTTATAAGACACATATCAACTAAGTAGATACGTAAATTATCAAGTTATTATTAAAATTTTGCCAACGGCTGCTATTTTCAGATTGGAGATTCCAATAGACATTTTTGATTTTGAAAGATCTGTAGTTGATTGAAAGATTTTGATCTCCTGACTTGATTGTTATATTTTTTAACAAATGGCGTTAACATTTGTTAACATGGAATTTTAACAAATTCCATTTCATTTCTTCCGTTGGTTTAGTCTGTATTTTTTTAGTATATGTGTCCTAGGCGTTACCCAAATTTGTCTGGTTACTGTTTGTCCCCAAATTGAGAATTACTTTCTCGGTTATATCGCGATCATACTTGATATTCATTTTTAGCGGTTCTGAATGTAATCAATTGTCGAGCGTATAATACAGTAGATGTTTTCATTTGATTTACGCTCATACTTTGCTTTATTGAAAACTAGCCCTTCTTTTACTGTATATTGGTAACGAAGTGTTCATTAGTTTTATATTAAAATTTATATAATCATAAAGAGTGATTGCCAAAATAGTTGATTGTGCATGAATAAATATAAAAAACAAATAATCATTTTAACTTGTTTTATTTACAATATAATTAACGCTGAATGCAAGTAACGCAATAAACGGTTTTTGGAGGTCCACCGAGTAAAATAATAGCGAGTAAAATAATCTATCGCCCCTTCGGAATCATTAAAGTAGAAGATATTACTAATGGTGTTACTGAATCAGAATGTAGGTTAAGAACCTTTCCTGTGTGGGTATATTAGTTGATTGACCAATGTATCCAATATTTAGCAAAAACCAAATCCAAAAATTTACATTTAGCAAAAAATAAATGCGTAAAATTTTTAATGTCAGTTAATTCGGAATTCCAATGGCATCTATGATTTCAAACTTCGATATTGGTATTATATGTTTTTCAATATACAATCTAGCAGGAAGTTATACAGCTCTTATATACGTAGGTTCACGTATCACTTCTTCAATTTCTATTTTACAACGCGCAAGTACAAAGGTGGTCACTCGTTCAGTAGAAACAGATACAATTTAAAAGTGTTTTCATAGGAAGAGATTCACATGACCGCATTAACATGAGATGAGGCGTCGCTGCGATCGTAATAGGTATGTCTCATTGTATGTCTGTCACTTGTCACAGTTACAGGGAACAGAGGCCCTAGGTTCTCTATAAACATTTTACGTCCGCTAGACATGCTGTTCGAATCTCTAAGTGAAAAAAACAAAATTAAAACCAGAAAAACCAACACTACGGTCATAACGAAACAGCTGAAGTTATTTTAATGTATCTCAGCGGACACGGCGGAGTACCGCATCCTTCGACACTCGTAATGCGTTATGAGAGAAATCTTGCATCATCTAGTAAACTCTGGTATGTTGTACAGAAGCGGTCAGTCATTTATACACTTTAAAGATACAATTTGATAGTTCCCTAAATTTCAAATACCGCGTGTTGCGTTTCAATACAAAAACTTTCCTGTGGAACACAGCACTGATAAATCAGAATCCCCCTATGTACACAGTTAATAAGCTTCCAATGTTAGCATAGTTCGAATAGTTTTCTCTCCTCATGTGGTATATAACTTTTCTCCACTTAAGAATAGTTACAGTATCGTGCATATATTAGATAGTCTTTGAAATGTCAATGCCTTTATAAATGTTATCTTTCAAAATATGACATTAAATTTTAAGTAGATAGGTGCGTAGGTAAATATGTAGTTAAATTTTACTCTCAATTTTATGCCGTATAATACCATCTATGGCATCAGTGTCAGATAGCGCATAATACCATGCTTATGTAATGCCATGCGACTAATGTTCCTATAATGACGTGTTACTTGTAACTGTAAACATCAGTAAATTATTGATGTAATGTTATCGATTTACTGATGTATAACATTCGCCAACCGAGCGTTCTTACCGTCACAAACTAAACTTTTTTACATTCGTAAACGAGATAGTACGTTGATATTCGTCGCTCTGATGAAACATATTTGTTATATATATATATATATATATCGTTGTATAATCCGATTATTTTATTAATAGGATCCCATCCTCACCATGTTCAAAACTGCTGTAACATACCGTCAACATAAAAGAAAGTGAATGGATCTGACCGAATGAATGATTTTATAGAAAAATATATATTACTTATCATTTTTTTTTAAATAAACAAAAAACTAATCAATTTGAAATTAAATGAAATTATTTATTTGTAATTTGTACCACATAGGTGATAGACATATGATGTTGAAATACGCTTAAAATGTATTCCATGTTTTGCCATGGATACCGTACAAATATCTCACCGTAACAAAGCATGAGTATACCATATAATTATCATATTTTTATTTCAACATGCATTATTCATTTATGTTTTAATATAGCACCGATATCACAGTAAAAATAATTTCCCAAACTAAATGTTAAATGTGAAATCTCACATTTGCCAAATTAAATAAATGTCAAGAAAAATAACATTAGTTATCCTTTATACAATAATAGTATCCCTAATGCCTATGTCATATTAATTCAGATTAATTATAATAAACGAAATTTAAAACAATCTCTACTTTCATTTGTTTCTTATTATGAGATAGTCGCGTAATAAATATTAGAGTAGGTATACTTAACATAATTTAATTATAAATTGTAATACATATTATATTTAAATTTAATAAGCAAATAAATACATAATATGAATACATAATGATGAACGAAAATATTGGATGAGTATTTTTTGTTGACGCTATGAAAAAATTCGCATTTTGATTTATATATCTTGCTTTGAGTTTGACAGTTATTTTAACAAATAAAAAATCGGCTTATACTTGTATTTGCCGCCACAGAACCGCCCATTGTATATATTGATAACAATGGACTGTTTGTTCGAACGCTCGATTGGTCAATACCATAGATATCACGCACTGTATGAGAAGTACGCTAGACTTCAATAACTTGTTTGCAGTGTCGCTCGCGTTGCTGCTACCATAGTGTATGGTATGCCTGTTGTGCTCTGATGCAACACTACATAACTTTTACTCATGATAAATGTTTCTGAGCACCTGTTGTTAATTAGGTCATTATTGCACTATCGAAAATGATAATATTTCATGTACAGAAGCAGATACTCATTTGTACACAGTAAAAATATTGATTAGTAGGATCAACTTATTAATCCTTGGTTGAAAGAGAATGTTTTCACCTTCTACCGCGAACCCGTGTCGAGTTCAACAGACACGAGATACTTTAAAGTTTAAATGTATGGAAAATGTATGTATACAAATGAGAGTCCCTCTCTGTACATCGCTTATTTTGAAATATGCCATTTGAGCGATTATTGACGAACGACCAATGCGTGCCAAGTATTATCAAACTTCGAATAACACGAAACCCCTCATGTTTTATGTTGTAATTAGATGTGTAACAAGAAATAAGTTTAATGAACATATTGAAACATAAAACGATTGCTTGATAGTAATTGATAAAGCTTGAAATGTTTATGTCAAATATTTGCTATATTGTCCGCTTGTACCTACTATTTAGCGATATATTTTTAAGTGTGTTTATATAATATATATATTACATATTTCTGTCCTTTCTCGGCTTTCGCTTCTTCTTTCCAGTAATAGGTGCCCGTGTTGTCGCAAAACCTTTATGGCATCGGGGAAGTATATGTAATCCTCGGTCAGCCCTTGACTGAGGAAGCGGTGAAACTATATAACAGATTGAGGGTTGACTGAGAGAAGACAGAATTATAGTGAGCGTCCTTATGAGGCTAGCATGGAACACACCGACTAAAACCTCGAAAATAAAAAGTAGATTAAAAAAAGGTGCCCGTGTACACGACACCTTATGTAAAGCGCGCGCCACGAGCGGCAAGAATTTTGGTCATTGACAAACTGGACGACATTGACAAATTGTCATTGACAAATTGCAAAAACTGGACGCAAAAAAAAATTGCTATTAAATCGTCGTAAACCAACCATTTTACTAGACCCCACATATTATTGAACCTTAATCCATGCAATTATGATTTCTTACAAATCTCTACGTCCAGCCTTTTCTGACCTCATGTCAATGACTGAAATTCTTCTTGCTCGTGGCGCGCGCTTTAATCACAACACGTTCACGGAAATTAATTGTCTTCTCATTGTAACTATGACCTTGACAATAAGGGCGACTTTTCTGTGCCAAAAGATATGACTCATTTACACAAGGAGAGTGTCGAACGCGAGTTTCTCCAACATCCAGCTAGTGTAAACAACTGTTCCCACCATCTGGTCTGTTATCATTGAGTTTTTATCACCATATGAAACAGTTGTAGGCGAGAATTGTATGTAGTTTGGTTGCATACGAGAATTGTATATAATATTCTCGCCCGAACCGTTCGTGAAACTCTTCTTGTGTAAATAACTCTTTAGTGACGTTCATTTACGTATTTGAATTAACGACTCATCAGCCTGCAAGGTGATTTCAACTCTATTGTTGACGCTTAGAAGCGATTGTCATGGAATAGAGTCGACAATTAAATTCCGTACCTGTACTATTACGTTGCAGTCGGTGTGCGGTGTAAGTGTAGGTACACGAGGAATAATGAAATCTTATAACGTAAATTTCATACACAGCTTAGCTGCAGTGGAAATATTAATATAGTACAATATATTTTAAATATATATAAATCAACCCCCACGCAAGTGAATATATTTCGATTACATGTGCAAGCTTACGATCAATAAAATTAGTTGTAAAGAATGTTGATCTATTTCAATGAATTTGAATTATTATTGTCTGTTTAAATTATCCAAATAAACTTATGCCATCATCTGTTTAATTGTTTTATTCGTAACTAACCGCCTTTATATTTTTGCGTACTGAGTAAAAAAAATATTTTTTATAGTAATTTTTTTTATAGAGTAATGGCGGCAGGCTAGCATACAGTCCACCTGATAGTAAGTGGATACTGTCGTCCATAGACATCCGCAACACATGACCAAGGCATTCCAGAATGACAAACGTTGGCATTCCCCGGATGAGCTGCCTAGCTTTGGAGATATAGGAATGTATTCATCCATCCAGGATTCAACCAGCGGCGGTTTGACAATCAGATTGCTTGGTAATTAAACTGATGTACTAAATGACGTATGGAATCGCTACAAACATTTTTGGTTGAACCCCATCAGTAAAACCGATTAGAATAGGGTTGACGTCATCACTGTCAAACCCCGTTGACTTGTCTGCGAGCTTCAGCTGTTTTACCGTTCATAAAAAAATTAAGTTCATAATCTTGATAAGAAATTAAATTAATTGCATTTCAATATCTAAGAATTGAATATCTACTATAGTACATTTCATATACATTTGATTATTATAGAACTGGATTTATAATAGATTTTTAAAAGTCTATTAATTATTTTAATTTTGAGTTAGGTAATGAAACAATACCATGAGGGTCGCCCATTGCACCGGTAATTATCCGTAGGTGGTATATGGTTACATTAGAGGAAGCCAGCCACAAACATATTCATTTTCAACGATACAGGGAACCGACATGTGTAATGCAGTACGACCAGTTTCATTTTTAGAGCTACGAGTATCTCGACCTGCAGTGCTATTCTGTTAGTTAAATATCTTGAACTCGACGCTGCGGCAACGACGAAACAGCGACGAGACACGTTACGGTATTCACAAAATCGTTTAAAGCGACACTAGCGCTCTACGACGAGGACGGCGTGAACTAGAACTACTGAAAGTCGAACAGTTTGACATTTCTTCATACATTTTGGTATTCTGTAACAAAAAACAGCGTCGAGCTCGTCTACAGCCTCGACCACAGCCACGATTTTAACTGTCAAATCCAAAAGCTACAATAATTGAGACTGATTTGAATGGACAATAATTTATTTTCTAGTTTTATTTAAATTTGAAGTGTTTCGTGTCCGTTTGATAAAAAATAAAGGCTGCTCGTTTGTTTACAATATTTAGCAATATTTATTGGAAGAGGGTTAAAAAAAGTGACAACTTTAAGAAGCATCGACAGGCACAACAACTGAGAAACATACGAACTATTTCACGCGATGTAGAGTTCATTAGTCACTATAGATTATCTGAGGACTTAATTAATATGTTAGAAAGTGACTCGTGCTGGGCTACCTGCTCCTCCATTAGCCCCAAGAGATTTGGAAGAAGAGAACAGATTATTGAGAACACTGAGACAGCAGCAAACATCCCAAGATAGCTTAGCAAGTGGATGGTTAAGTAGGCAGTCACTAGTGAACCAGTTATGGCGTGCACATCATTAAGGACTCTAGTGCAAAATCCATGACTTCTATGTTGTTGTAAAGAGTCTAATGGTCTATTTAGGCTGGAAAATGTACCTACTCAATTTACAAGTTCTGTCACATTTAAATTTAGGATTAAGCTAGCCAATGATGTGTCAGTCAGTCAGGACATGTCTTTTTATATATGTACATGTATAGTAACTGATATTTGTATTTACAACTTACAATATAGACAAAATAATCACTTACGTTTTACAAGGGCATGCTAAGGCTATTTTGTAAAATAAAACTTTTTTTAGATGGGAAATAAAAAAATAAAATTTTATTTGTTTAACATGTTTATAAGGCTTTATAAGGTTTGAGTAAGGCTTGACTTTGTCTTGACCACGCCTCACTCATTTCACGTAAAACGTGAATCATAGACTGTTGATTTTCTGCCAACATGTGCTCAGTGTCGACACTCCTCTCTTCGATGGCGATGAGATGCTCCGTTAGGCTTGTCATCTGGGACTGCCTTTGTGCTGGTGGTGGGCGTCGGATCACACGTCGTCGTATTACCAAACGACGACGATGTGGAGCTATAAAGAAATGAAACAGTTAGCACATATAATATAGTAAACTATCTTTTGCCTGTGACATTGTTCGATGTTATAATAAAAATGGTGATAATGGTGAAAAATGAAGATGATAATAAATGATGTTACTTGATGTAGCACTAGGAGTGTTAATCGCAGGAGGTGCATGCAGCAGCTGTAGGGTTTGATATAAACCTGTTCTGTAATTTAAAAAAATCTAAGTTATTATAATAAGTCTACCTACAGCATACTATATGGCTATAGCACTTTAGTTCCTTATCAATTGTTGGTCTTCATGTGAATGGGGCTCATTCTCTACTCTGTAACCATGCCTATGTTGTGATGGGCCTGGCTGGATCCTACCGAAATAATTATTATATGTAGTCATTTGCAGTATCCAATTAAATATTACAATCTAAAAAGTAAATTATTAGTGTGAACTCACAAGTAAAGAGGGTGTTGACTGTTCAGTTTCAGGAACAGATATGTCCTGCGGTTCCCGGCTCCACTGTCATTGGTTCCATATGAGCCTAGAAATAAAAATTGTTATGAGAAAATTGTACACAATATTTTGTGTATGTATATGGTGTAATGATCATTAAAATAGAAATGTAATTACTAGCAGTAATTACCTCCACTTCAACATCTTGTAAGTTCTGTAAAGTAATTGAAATAAATTTACTCATTTTGATAGGTGAAATAATGTAGAAACTGTTACCTAATACATACCAATTCAACAGCATCTTGCATTTTTGTTTCATCCTGATCCTGAGCCATTGGTTCCGTTTCATCTGTTGATTGCTACAAATGGAAAAATAAATTTATTAACTTTAACAATAAAAAAAAATAGGTATTGAAAAAATCAAAGAAAAATATAAAGCAGTTGCAAAAGAAACATACATGAAAAGGGTTAATTTCCAGATCCCTATCACCAACAGCAAACCCCTCTCCTCCCATAACTGCCAGTATTCTCTCTTCTATTGCAGAGAGAGACTGCCTCTGCTGCACCGCCACCAGTTAGTTGTCCAGCCATCCGCATTTGGCTAGCTTTCTTCTTTATCGCAGACTTTTTATCTTTCCAATACTGAAAAATTAGCACCGTTAAAAAGTATAACCGGTAATAAAACTGGTACTAAAACAAAGCTAGATAAATACTTACAAAAATGTAAACAAAACTTAGATCATTGCTGCCACGTTTTAATGCAGCCTCGCCCATCACTGTTCAGCTTGACAGCTATATCTTGCCGGGCTGTTTCAACTTCAAGCCACAATAATAACGCTGCAACCACGTGGTAAATAATCTCTTGAACTTGCAAGTTGAAATAAACTGTTTTGAAGTGTTTTGTTTATTCACATTTCACATCACATTCGCGTCAGTCAGTCGGCCGGTAATTTTTTTATGACGACTATGGCAATGGAATTAACATTCAGCCAAAAGAATAAGTTTAAAAAAATGTAATGAGGCTTAAATTATGTATGTAAAATTATAATTCTATTATAGCAATAATTTTAAACCGATAAAAATGAAGTCTAGGAAATATCGATTAAGATGTGAAGACATTTGCGGCAAACCTTAACTCGTCTTTGAAATAGCGTCGAGTTGATGCAGCCTACAGGTTCGTCGACGAGGATAAACGTGTTCGTGAATACCGTTTCGCGTAGCGCTACGCTCACAGTCGATCTCAAGGCTGTCTCCTCGTCGAGCTCGTCGAATTGGTGTATTACAGAATAATACAGCTGGATGTATGTGCGTGGCGTCAGATCGCGTGTACATTGATCGGTCTATAAATTAAGCGTTGATATATTGCATGGTTTCTCAAAGTGAGGTACATCAGTTGGGCGTACGGGGTGCACGGCATGATTTACGTAATTACGGTGGAGTGCCAACAGCGTGGGACAGGGGAGTTGCGCCACTCTCCCGAGCGCCACCAAAACATAAACAAGCGACGTTCATTTCATACTATTTTTTTTTATATATATACTAGTGGGCGGACGAGCAAGCGGTCCCACGTGATGGTAGGTAAGTATTACCGTCGCCCATGGACACGTGCAACACCAGGGGGTATGCGGGCGCGCCGCCGACCTTGCAAAATCCTATTCACAGCTCTCTTGAAGAACCCCATATCGTAGCTTAATGGAAAGACCATTTCGTGCGGACGGTATTAGGTACTTACGTTAAGTTCGTATCCGATTATTTCGACTCATTTATATCATAATTACCCAGTTGTGAATATGAATCAGTAGTTAACAACGTGCTCATTGCGCGGAAAAAGTACAAATACTCTAACGTCGGCATCAAGTTCACAACCTGCGCAAAGTGCGTCTACTGAAAATGCATCTATCACCGCTGAGATTTCAACTTCATACCAAACTTCTGCTGATCAAAGTCAACAATCAGATAATTTTACACCACAAAAAATATCAAGTCATCGAGAAAAGACGGAAATATGACGAAGAGTATTTGAACTTTGGATTTTCATATAACGAAGAATCACAATACCCAGAACCACAGTGCGTTATGTTCAGAACTTCCTTCGAAGAATTCGATGAAGCTGCGACGACATTTAGAGCTAAAACATAAGCAGCATATAGACAAACCTTTACATTTATGTGTTCAATAGAAAAAGGAGTTGGAATTGACTTATTACTCTAATGAACATCGGGTTCGTGCTAAAGTATCCGAGCTTAAAGAAACACAAAACGAATAAAGAGAAACAATTCCGCGTGAGTCCTTCATTCAGCCGCAGTCCTTTCACGAAGTATTCATGAATAAAGTGGTTTGTGTCCTTTAGCTTCTTCTTCCTTTTCAGGTTTTTTGCCTTCTCCCAATATTCCTTGCCTGTGCCCGACACAGCTTCTTTCACAGCATACACAGCATTTCATCGCCATCGAAGAGAGGAGTGTCGACACTGAGCACATGTTGGCAGAAAATCAACAGTCTATGATTCACGTTTTACGTGAAATGAGTGAGGCGTGGTCAAGACAAAGTCAAGCCTTACTCAAACCTTATAAAGCCTTATAAACATGTTAAACAAATAAAATTTTATTTTTTTATTTCCCATCTAAAAAAAGTTTTATTTTACAAAATAGCCTTAGCATGCCCTTGTAAAACGTAAGTGATTATTTTGTCTATATTGTAAGTTGTAAATACAAATATCAGTTACTATACATGTACATATATAAAAAGACATGTCCTGACTGACTGACACATCATTGGCTAGCTTAATCCTAAATTTAAATGTGACAGAACTTGTAAATTGAGTAGGTACATTTTCCAGCCTAAATAGACCATTAGACTCTTTACAACAACATAGAAGTCATGGATTTTGCACTAGAGTCCTTAATGATGTGCACGCCATAACTGGTTCACTAGTGACTGCCTACTTAACCATCCACTTGCTAAGCTATCTTGGGATGTTTGCTGCTGTCTCAGTGTTCTCAATAATCTGTTCTCTTCTTCCAAATCTCTTGGGGCTAATGAAGGAGCAGGTAGCCCAGCACGAGTCACTTTCTAACATATTAATTAAGTCCTCAGATAATCTATAGTGACTAATGAACTCTACATCGCGTGAAATAGTTCGTATGTTTCTCAGTTGTTGTGCCTGTCGATGCTTCTTAAAGTTGTCACTTTTTTTAACCCTCTTCCAATAAATATTGCTATATTGTAAACAAACGAGCAGCCTTTATTTTTTATCAAACGGACACGAAACACTTCAAATTTAAATAAAACTAGAAAATAAATTATTGTCCATTCAAATCAGTCTCAATTATTGTAGCTTTTGGATTTGACAGTTAAAATCGTGGCTGTGGTCGAGGCTGTAGACGAGCTCGACGCTGTTTTTTGTTACAGAATACCAAAATGTATGAAGAAATGTCAAACTGTTCGACTTTCAGTAGTTCTAGTTCACGCCGTCCTCGTCGTAGAGCGCTAGTGTCGCTTTAAACGATTTTGTGAATACCGTAACGTGTCTCGTCGCTGTTTCGTCGTTGCCGCAGAGTCGAGTTCAAGATATTTAACTAACAGAATAGCACTGCAGGTCGAGATACTCGTAGCTCTAAAAATGAAACTGGTCGTACTGCATTACACATGTCGGTTCCCTGTATCGTTGAAAACTAGCACGATATTTCACTAACAGAATAGATATTAACTAACAGATATTTAACTAACAGAATAGCACTGCTGAAAATGACGGAATACCCATACACACAAAGACATTTTACATATTACAAATAATTATTGGGTCCAAAAAATTAGTGTTTTTCCTAAAATCCAGATTGCTTGAAATCTTTATAATACTTTTAAATGGAGGCTCCGGGAACATTATGTATTTATTATGATATATATGTATGTATGGAATGTATGTGAAAGCATATTGTATGATACTGTATGTATTCATCATGTATATTTGTTTAAGGGTAAATTATCTATCCTGTTTGTTATTTAAGTTATTAAATATTTATACGACTCATCGCACATCCCAATGTATCTCTCTGATCCAACCCAAATGTTAGCTGGTAGGGAATGCCTGATTAAGGCATTAAAGCTCGCCTTTTATACCATAATGTGCAATAAAGTTTTTTAAATAAAATAAATTCCACGGTTTTATCTATACATCTGTACATATAAGAGGGTATTTAAAACATTATAATAAAACTAGCCGTGCCTGATGAGATTTCTCATCGGCAACATCTCGGGAACCATCCGACTTTTCTCCAATACAAACTTTCGTCCCTTATTTTACACCCTTAGGGGATGAATTTTCAAAAATCCTTTTTTAGTGCTCACCTACGTTATATAAGGAACTCCTGTGCAAAGTTCCATGCTTCTAGACCCACCGGTTTAGGCTGTTCGTTATCTGTCACTCAGTCAGTGTTCAATTTTTATTAAGTAGTTTTTCCCAAAAATTACACTATAGCATTTTTTATTTTATTCAGATCTAATTTTACTGAGCTGGAAATCAAGAATATTTTTTAAGAAGTATTGAGAAGTATTTAACAATGTAATCTATACTAATATAATAATGAGGTAAAATTGTGTGTTTGTATGTTGGGGGTAATCTCAGGAACTACTGAACCGTTTTCAAAAATTCTTTCACAAATAGAAAGCTACATTATCCGTGTCTAATATAGGCTATATTTTATTTTAAAATATTGAAAAAAAATTTATAAAATAAAAAAAACTTATAAACCGAAGCGAAGCGAGGGCGGGTCGCTAGTATTGATCATAAAATATGAAAATGCTTTGTAATAACGAAATTTTAAATTAAATTTAAATATCATAGACTGACTGACTAATATAATTGTTCCTCCGGTTCCCGCGTGCTGGGTCCCTCGGGGTCGATGAGTACCAGAAAAATCCGACTTCTTCAAGTTGTCCAAACCTCACGAAATACTTAAACGGCCAGGCTCAACGGTAGGAGGAGCGCGGGGGGTGCTCAACCAAATGTCCTAAGGAACTGCCGGCAGAAGCCAGAGGGCGTCGCGAAAATTTGAATTTCGCCATTGAATTTGAAAATTGCCTCCATACAAAATGAAATCGCTCGTATTTTTAAAACGGTAAGAGGTAAGTCATTCGGGCCGAGGTGGGTCTGCTCGTGGTCAATTTTTTTTTTTAAAATGGCGGATTCAATTTGGCGGCCGTTTTTCAAGTTTGTCCGAGGGGGGTGTAAATCTGCATCCGGGGGGTCACGGGAGCCCTGATTGAGAATTTCGAGTCCGTTTTTCAATTCCGCCATTTCCGAAATAACGGCCGTTAATTGAAATTTCAAATTTCGATCGGTCATAACTCCCGCGAGGCCGTAGGCCGAGCTCGCCCAGGAGCTGCACCGAGGGCGGGCCCGTCCGCATCCGGTGGACCTTCAGCTCGACGGTGGACGGCCTGCCCAAACGGTGAGAGGTAGTCATATTTTTTTATTTTTTATGTACGAAGGCGGCAGACGAACATACAGTCCACCTGATGGTAAGTGGATACTGTCACCCATAAACATCCGCGATACATGCCAACATTAGTCCAAAATGAGAAACGTTGGCATGCCCCCGGATGCGCTGCCTACCTTTGGAGATATAGGAATGGATTTGGAGAAAGGGTTGAGAAAATGGGGAGGGATAGGATGGGACTGGAATGGGCTCTGGCACATCTCACTCACTACCGAAACATGTACGTACATTGGGGAAATACGATAAAATGGGAAATGCAGTACATTTCAAGGTAGTCTTCTGTGAGAGAGAGCGTGCACTCTCCCCCTCAAGAATGCTCAATATGGTGCTCGACCGAATGTCATAGAGAACCGCAGGCAGTCTGACGAGAGCGCGATAAAAATTCAAAACGGCGGATTCATGATGGCCGCCATACAAATTTATTTTGACCGTCTCTCCCAAACAAACGGTTGGAGATATCGGATCGATGTTCAAACTAATATGGAGGGGCACGTCGATGTCCTTCCACTGGACGATTTTTTTTTTCCAAAATGGCGAATCCATAATGGCGGCCATTTTTCAAGTTCCTCCGATCGGGATGAAAATTAATACCTGGGAGGTTCGGGGACCCTAATTGAGGATTTTGGATGATTTTTTTTTATTCCGCCATTTTTCAAGATGGCTGCCATACAAAGTGGAATTTTCGATCTTGGGGTCCGAGGGCATTTGAGGCAGTAGGCCGAATTAGACGGGGTGTGGGGCGGAATTACCCCTCGTTAGAAACTCTGGTCTATGGGCACATTAGTCATAAAAAATAAATCCAACATGGCGGACACAAAATAGCAGAAATTTAAAAAAAAAATTGGAATTATTATAATTCCTGTGCGGCCGCGTTTCAAGGTGGAAAATTGGGGAGGAAATTGGCTTCCGGAGGGTTGCTATTAAGGATTTAGGATAGTTGCCGATATTTTTCAAGATGGCCGCCATACAAAATTCTTTAATTAATCGACAGCTCCGGCACGGGTGGAGATATCGGATTGGTGCTCAAACTAATATCGTTTATCATGACGATGTCTTTCTACTGAGAGGATTTTTTTTCCAGATGGCTAATCCAAGATATCGGCCATTTTTAAAAAATTATCTGATCGGCCGCGCACGCTGTGTAACTTAAATAATTAAAGTACTGAATTCTACTTAAAGTATTCTCTAGGTAAAAGATTTAAATAAAACGCACACTTTAGCCAAAATAATTAAGTATTGTAAATCGACTGTAAACTGTAATTATTATTATTATGCGAGGCCGCAGGCGGAGCTCCGCGTAGGGCGAAGCCCGGAGCGACTGGACTACCGTACCACCAGTAGCGCACACTGGGTAACTTATGCGAGGCCGCAGGCCGAGTTCCGCGTAGGGCGAAGCCCGGAGCGACCGGACTACCGCACCACCAAAATTTCAAGTTGTCCGATCCGGATGAAAATTGATATCTGAGGGGTTCAGGGGATCCTGATTAAGGATTCATGGTTATTTCCAAGATGGCCGCCCCATAAAATTCTCCGGATGACATCTCCGAAACGATTAGACATATGGGATTGGTGCTCAAACTAATATTATTTATCATGACGATGTCTTTATATTGAGGTAAAATTTTTTTCAAGATGGCGAATCCAAAATGGCGGCCATTTATCGAATTCATCCGATCCGGATGAAAATTGATATCTATGGGGTTCCGGGGACCCTGACTAAGGATTTGGAATTCTTATTTCGAATCCGCCAAATGGCGTTAAAGTTTATAGTTAAAACTAGGTTTCGGCGGCGCCCCGCGGGCGCCGGCCTCCCCCTGAGCGGGGGGACGCTCCGGGCTTCGCCCTGCGCGGAGCTCGGCCTGCGGCCTCGCGCCGTGGAGCTCGGCCTGCGGCCTCGCGCCGTGGAGCTCGGCCTTCGGCCTCGCGTAGATTACTCACTGGGAGGGGTCGCTGTAGTTTCGTCGTGCGGCTCCTGCGTGGCGGCCATCTTCAAAAATGGCGGAATCTAAATAAGAATTCAAAATCCTCAATCAGGCTCCCCTGGAGCCCCCAGATATCAATTTTCATTCGGTTTAGGTGAATCTGAAAAATGACCGCCATCTTGGATTCGAAATCTTAAAATTTATCCTACCTCAGTATAAAGATATCGTCAAGATAAAGAATATTAGTTTGAGCACCAATCCGATATGTCTAACCATTTCGAAGATGTCATCCGAAGAATTTTGTAAAGCGGCCATCTTGGAAATAACCATTAATCCTTAATCAGGGTCTCCTCAGCCTCCCAGATATCAATTTTCATTCAAATCGGATGAACTTGAAAAATCGCCGCCATCTTGGATTCACCATCTTAAAAAAAAATTATCGCAATATGAAGATATCATCAAGATAAACCATATTAGTTTGAGCACCAATCCGATATGTTCAACCGTTCCGGAGTTGTCATCCGAAGAATTTTGTGGGGCGGCCATCTTGGAAATAATCATAAATCCTTAATCAGAGTCCCCTGAGCCCCCCAGATATCAATTTTCATCCGGATCGGACAACATAAAAATTTGCTGTAAAATATAGTCCGGTCGCTCCGGGCTTCGCCCTACGCGGAGCTCGGCCTGCGGCCTCGTTAGACGCAGCTCGGCCTGCGGCCTCGCGTAAGTTATCAACGTGCACGGCTGGTGGTACCGTAGTCCGGTCGCTCCGGGCTTCGCCCTACGCGGAGCTCGGCCTGCGGCCTCGTTAGACGCAGCTCGGCCTTCGGCCTCGCCTAAGTTACACAACGTGCACGGCTGGTGGTACCGTAATCCGGTCGCTCCGGGCTTCGCCCTACGCGGATCTCGGCCTACGGCCTCGTGAAACGCAGCTCGGCCTTCGGCCTCGCGTAAATTACACGGTGGTATAGTTCGGACGCTCCGGGCTTCGCCCTACGCGGAGCTCGGCCTGCGGCCTCGCCGTATAGCCGCCATCTTCAAAAAGGGTGAAATACAAATAATAATTCCAAATCCTTAGTCAGGATCCCCTAAGCCCCCCAGATATCAATTTTTATCCGAATCGGATGAATTCGGAAAATGACCGCCATCTTGGATTCGCCATTTTGAAAATAAATTTTCCCCTCAGTAGAAAGAGATCATGATAAACAATATTAGTTTGAGCACCAATCCGATATCGCTAACCGTTCCGGAGCTGTGGACGAAAGAATTTTGTATGGCGGCCATCTTGGAAAATCTCGGCCCCTATCCTAAATCCTTAATCGAAAACCCCGGATGCAAATTTCCTCCCCGATTATCCACCTCAAAAAGTGGCTACAGAGGAATTTTTAAATTTCCATGTTTTTTTTTTTTAATTTCCGCCATTTTGTATCCGCCATCTTGGATTTTGTTTTCTACCCATATTTCCCAATGACCGAAGTTTCTAACGAGGGGAAATTCCGCCCCGCACCCTCCGTCTGATTCGGCCTACCGCCTCGCGAATGCCCTCGGACGCCAAAATCGAAATTTCCACTTTGTATGGCAGCCATCTTGAAAAATGGCGGAATAAAAAAAAAGTTCCGAAATCCTGAATCGGGGTTGCCTGAACCCCCCAGGTATTAATTTTCATCCCGATCGGAAGAATTTGAAAAATGGCCGCCATCTTGGATTCGCCATTTTGGAAAAAAAATTTCGTCCAGTGGAAGGACATCGACTTGCCCCCTCATATTAGTTTGAGCCCCGATCCGATATCTCCACCCGGTTGGGAGATACGGTCAAAATAAATTTGTATGGCGGCCATCTTGAATCCGCCATTTTGAATTTTTATGGCGCTCTCGTCAAAGTGCCGGCGGTTCTCTATGACATTCGGTCGAGCACCATGCGACTACCTCTCACCGTTTGGGCAGGCCGTCGACCGTCGAGCTGAAGGTCCACCGGATGGAGACGAGCCCGCCCCCGGTGCAGCTCCTGGGCGAACTCGGCCTGCGGCCTCGCTCGCTAGGCTCGGTCTTCGGCATCGCGGGAATTATGGCCGATCCAAATTTGAAATTTCAATTGACGGCCGCCATCTTGGAAATGACGGGATCGAAAAACCGACCCGAAATTCTCAGTCACGGCCCCCCCGACCCCCCGGATGCCAAATTCCACCCTCCTGGGACAAACTTGAAAAACGGCCGCCATCTTGAATCCGCCATTTTGAAAAAATTTTTTGCCCACGAGAAGACCCACCCCGACCCGAATGACATTTGGTCGAGCACCTCCCCCCTACCTCTTTCCGTTTTAAAACTACGAGCGATTGAAATTTGTATGGCGGCCATTTTTTTTTTCGAATTTGGAATTTTCGCGGCGCCCTCTGGCGTCTACCGGCAGTTCCCTATGACATTCGGTCGAGCACCTTACGACTACCTCTCACCGTTTGGGCAGGCCGGCGACCGTCGAGCTGAAGGTCCACCGGATGCGGACGGGCCCGACCCCAGTGCAGCTCCTGGGCGAGCTCGGCCTGCGGCCTCGCCCGCGCCGCTCGGCCTCCGGCCTCGCGGGAGTTATGGACAATCGAAGTTTAAAATTTCAATTGACGGCCGCCATCTTGGAAATGGCGGGATCGAAAAACCGACCCGAAATTCTCAATCAGGGGCCCCCCGACCCCCCGGATGCCGATTTCCACCCCCCTGGGACAAACTTGAAAATCGGCCGCCATCTTGAATCCGCCATTTTGAAAAAAAATTTTCACCACGAGAAAGCCGACGCCGCCCCGAATGACATTTGGTCGAGCACCTCCCCCCTACCTCTTACCGTTCCCGAGTTATCGGCGATTTACACTTTGTATGGAGGCGATTTAGGACGTTCGAAATTCAAATTTTCGCGACGCCCGCTGGCATCTGCCGGCGGTTCCCTACGACATTTGGTCGAGCACCCCCCGCGCACCTCCTACCGTTTGGTCGGGCTGTTGTCATTTTTCGTCTCAGGTCACCAACTTGCAGAAGTCGGATTTTTCCTGAGGTCACGGGACCCATCCGCGTATTTCCTCATTTAAAGTTTTCACCCGCCACTACGGGAAGTGGGAGAACAAGATGTCAGTGAGTCAGTCAGTGGTAATCGAGCTTTATATATTATAATCGAGCTTTATATATTATAATAATAACTAGGTTTCGGCGGCGCCCCCCGGGCGCCGGCCTCCCCCTGAGGGGGGGGACGCTCCGGGCTTCGCCCTGCGCGGAGCTCGGCCTGCGGCCTCGCGCCGTGGAGCTCGGCCTTCGGCCTCGCGTAGATTACTCACTGGGAGGGGTCGCTGTAGTTTCGTCGTGCGGCTCCTGCGTGGCGGCCATCTTCAAAAATGGCGGAATCTAAATAAAAATTCCAAATCCTCAATCGGGCTCCCCAGAACTCGCCAGATTTCAATTTTCATTCGGTTTGGGTGAAATTGAAAAATGGCTGCCATCTTGGATTCGCCGTCTTTAAATTTTTCCTAACTCAGTATAAAGACATTGTCAAGATGAACAATATTAGTTTGAGCACCAATCCGATATGTCTAACCGTTTCGGAGTTGTCATCCGAAGAATTTTGTGGGGCGGCCATCTTGGAAATAACCATAAATCCTTAATCAGGGTCCCCTGAGCCCCCCAGATATCAATTTTCATTCGGCTCGGATGAATTTGAAAAATACCCGCCATCTTGGATTCACCATCTTAAAAAAAAATTGTCCCAATATGAAGACATCATCATGATAAACCATATTAGTTTGAGCACCAATCCGATATGTCTAACCGTTTCGAAGATGTCATCCGAAGAATTTTTTAAAGCGGCCATCTTGGAAATAACCATATATCCTTAATCAGGGTCCCCTCAGCCCCCCAGATATCAATTTTCATCCGGCTCGGATGAATTTGAAAAATCACCGCCATCTTGGATTCACCATCTTAAAAAAAAATTATCCCCATATGAAGACATCGTCATGATAAACCAATTAGTTTGAGCACCAATCCGATATGTTCAACCGTTCCGAAGCTGTCAACGAAAGAATTTGTTAGGGCGGCCATCTTGGAAATAATCATAAATCCTTAATCAGGGTCCCCTGAGCCCCCCAGGTATCAATTTTCATTCGGATCGGACTACTTGAAAAATTGCTGTAAAATGTAGTCCGGTCGCTCCGGGCTTCGCCCTACGCGGAGCTCGGCCTGCGGCCTCGTTAGACGCAGCTCGGCCTGCGGCCTCGCCTAAGTTACACAACGTGCACGGCTGGTGGTACCGTAGTCCGGTCGCTCCGGGCTTCGCCCTACGCGGAGCTCGGCCTGCGGCCTCGTTAGACGCAGCTCGGCCTTCGGCCTCGCCTAAGTTACAAAGTGGTAGAGTTCTGACGCTCCGGGCTTCGCCCTACGCGGAGCTCGGCCTGCGGCCTCGCCGTATAGCCGCCATCTTCAAAAAGGGTGAAATACAAATAATAATTCCAAATCCTTAGTCAGGATCCCCTAAGCCCCCCAGATATCAATTTTTATCCGAATCGGATGAATTCAGAAAATGGCCGCCATCTTTGATTCGCCATTTTGAAAATAAATTTTCCCCTCAGTAGAAAGACATCGTCATGATAACGAATATTAGTTTGAGCACCAATCCTATATCTCTAACCGTTCCGGAGCTGTGGACGAAAGAATTTTGTATGGCGGCCATCTTGGAAAATCTCGGCTCCTATCCTAAATCCTTAATCGAAAACCCCGGATGCAAATTTCCTCCCCGATTATCCACCTCAAAAAGTGGCCACAGAGGAATTTTTAAATTTCCATGTTTTTTTTTTTTAAATTTCCGCCATTTTGTATCCGCCATCTTGGATTTTGTTTTCTACCCAGATTTCCCAATGACCGAAGTTTCTAACGAGGGGAAATTCCGCCCCGCACCCTCCGTCTGATTTGGCCTACCGCCTCGCGAATGCCCTCGGACGCCAAAATCGAAATTTCCACTTTGTATGGCAGCCATCTTGAAAAATGGCGGAATAAAAAAAAAGTTCCGAAATCCTGAATCGGGGTTGCCTGAACCCCCCAGGTATTAATTTTCATCCCGATCGGAAGAATTTGAAAAATGGCCGCCATCTTGGATTCGCCATTTTGGAAAAAAAAATAAGTCCAGTGGAAGGACATCGACTTGCCCCCTTATATTAGTTTGAGCTCCGATCCAATATCTCCACCCGTTTGGGAGATACGGTCAAAATAAATTTGTATGGCGGCCATCTTGAATCCGCCATTTTGAATTTTTATCGCGCTCTCGTCAAAGTGCCGGCGGTTCTCTATGACATTCGGTCGAGCACCATATGTCTATCTCTCACCGTTTGGGCAGGCCGTCGATCGTCGAGCTGAAGGTCCACCGGATGCGGACGGGCCCACTCCCGGTGCAGCTCCTGGGTGAGCTCGGCCTGCGGCCTCGCTCGCTGGCCTCGGCCTCCAGCCTCGCGGGAGTTATGGCCGATTTAAATTTTAAATTTCAATTGACGGCCGCCATCTTGGAAATGGCGAGATCGAAAATCCGACCGGAAATTCTCAATCAGGGCCTCCACCACCCCCCGGATACCGATTTCCATTCCCCTCGGACAAACTTGAAAAACGGCCGCCATCTTGAATCCGCCATTTTGAAAAAAATTTTTGCCCACGAGAAGACCCACCCCGGCCCGAATGACATTTGCTCGAGCACCTCCCCCCTACCTCTTTCCGTTTTAAAACTACAAGCGATTGAAATTTGTATGGCGGCCATTTTTTTTTTCGAATTTGGAATTTTCGCGGCGCCCTCTGGCGTCTACCGGCAGTTCCCTATGACATTCGGTCGAGCACCTTACGACTACCTCTCACCGTTTGGGCAGGCCGCCGACCGTCGAGCTGAAAGTCCATTGGATGCAGACGGGCCCACCCCCAGTGCAGCTCCTGGGCGAGCTCGGCCTGCGGCCTCGCCCGCGCCCCTCGGCCTCCGGCCTCGCGGGAGTTATGGCCGATCGAAGTTTAAAATTTCAATTGACGGCCGCCATCTTGGAAATGGCGGGATCGAAAAACCGACCCGAAATTCTCAATCAGGGGCCCCCCGACCCCCCGGATGCCGATTTCCACCCCCCTGGGACAAACTTGAAAAACGGCCGCCATCTTGTTTCCGCCATTTTGAAAAAATTTTTTCACCACGAGAAAGCTGACGCCACCCCGAATGACATTTGGTCGAGCACCTCCCCCCTACCTCTTACCGTTCCCGAGTTATCGGCGATTTACACTTTGTATGGAGGCGATTTAGGACGTTCGAAATTCAAATTTTCGCGACGCTCCCTGGCATCTGCCGGCAGTTCCCTACGACATTTGGTCGAGCACCCCCCGCGCAGCTGTTACCGTTGGGCCTGGCCGTTGTCATTTTTCGTCTCAGGTCACCAACTTGCAGAAGTCGGATTTTTCTGGTGGTCACGGAACCCATCCGCGTACTTTCTCATTCAAAGTTCCTCACCCACCAGGCGGGAACCGGGAGATCAATTATGTCAGTCAGTCAGTGAGTGGTAATCGAGCTTTATATATTATAATCGAGCTTTATATATTATAATAATAACTAGGTTTCGGCGGCGCCCCCCGGGCGCCGGCCTCCCCCTGAGCGAGGGGACGCTCCGGGCTTCGCCCTGCGCGGAGCTCGGCCTGCGGCCTCGCGCCGTGGAGCTCGGCCTTCGGCCTCGCGTAGATTACTCACTGGGAGGGGTCGCTGTAGTTTCGTCGTGCGGCTCCTGCGTGGCGGCCATCTTCAGAAATGGCGGAATCTTAATAAGAATTCCAAATCCTTAATCAGGCTCCCCCGAGCCCCCCAGATATCAATTTTCATTCGGTTTGGGTGAAATTAAAAAATGGCCGCCATTTTGAATTCGCCATCTTTAAGTTTATCCTACTTCAGTATAAAGACATTGTCAAGATGAACAATATTAGTTTGAGCACCAATCCGAAATGTCTAACCGTTTCGGAGTTGTCATCCGAAGAATTTTGTGGGGCGGCCATCTTGGAAATAACCATAAATCCTTAATCAGGGTCCCCTCAGCCCCCCAGATAGCAATTTTCATTCGGCTCGGACGAATTTGAAAAATCCCCGCCATCTTGGATTCACCATCTTAAAAAAAATTATCCTAATATGAAGACATCATCATGATAAACCATATTAGTTTGAGCACCAATCCGATATGTCTAACCGTTTCGGAGATGTCATCCGAAGAATTTTGTGGGGCGGTCATCTTGGAAATAACTATTAATCCTTAATCGGCCCACCCCGAACTCCCCAGATATCAATTTTCATTCGGCTCTGATGAATTTGAAAAGTGGTCGCCATCTTGGATTCGCCATCTTTAAAAAAAATTATCTCAATATGAAGACATCGTCATGATAAACAATATTAGTTTGAGCACCAATCCGATTTGTCTAACCGTTTCAGAGATGTCACCCGAATAATTTTGTAGGGCGGCCATCTTGGAAATAACCATATATCCTTAATCAGAGTCCTCTGAGCCCCCCAGATATCAATTTTCATCCGGATGGGACAACTTGAAAAATTGCTGTAAAATGTAGTCCGGTCGCTCCGGGCTTCGCCCTACGCGGAGCTCGGCTTGCGGCCTCGTTAGACGCAGCTCGGCCTGCGGCCTCGCGTAAGTTACACAACGTGCACGGCTGGTGGTACCGTAGTCCGGTCGCTCCGGGCTTCGCCCTACGCGGAGCTCGGCCTGCGGCCTCGTTAGACGCAGCTCGGCCTTCGGCCTCGCCTAAGTTACACAACTCCATCTTGGAAATGGCGGGATCGAAAGACCGACCCGAAATTCTCAATCAGGGGCCCCCCGACCCCCCGCGTGCCAATTTCCACCCCCCTGGGACAAACTTGAAAAACGGCCGCCATCTTGAATCCGCCATTTTGAAAAAATTTTTTCACCACGAGAAAGCTGACGCCGCCTTGAATGACATTTGGTCGAGCACCTCCCCCCTACCTCTTACCGTTCCCGAGTTATCGGCGATTTACACTTTGTATGGAGGCGATTTAGGACGTTCGAAATTCAAATTTTCGCGACGCTCGCTGGCATCTGCCGGCAGTTCCCTATGACATTTGGTCGAGCACCCCCCGCGCAGGTGTTACCGTTGGGCCTGGCCGTTGAGAATTTTCGTGAGGTTTGGACAAGTTGCAGAAGTCGTATTTTTCCGGTGGTCTCCGACCCCGAGGGTGTACTTTCCCATTCAAAGTTTCCCACTGCCGGTAGGGGAAGTGGGAGAAGAGCATGTCAGTCAGTGAGTGGTAATCGAGCTTTATATATTATAATAATAATAATAATAATAATAATAATAATTTATATTATAATAATAATAAAAAATCGAGCTTTATATATTATAATTTTAAAGTTTATAGGGGGCCCGATTAAGGATTTAGGATTGGTTCCGAAATTTTCCAAGATGGCCGCCCTACAAAATTCTTCGGATGACATCTCCGAAACGGTTAGACATATCGGATTGGTGATCAAACTAGTATTATTTATCTTGACGATGTCTTTATACTAAGGTATTTTTCAAATTCACCCAAGCCATTGAAAATTGATATCTGGGCGGTTCGGAGGGGCCCGATTAAGGATTTGGAATTCTTATTTAATATGTGACGTAACACCAGGGGGGTCACAGTGTGTGTGAGGTAAAATTGTGTTTGTAGGTATGTTGAGAGTAATCTCTGGAACTACTGAACCGATTTCAAAAATTGTTTCACAATTGGGAAGCTACATTATTCGTGTCTAATATAGCCTATAATTCATTTTGAAATTTTGAAAAAGAAAAAAAAAAAACCGAAGCGAAGCCTGGGCGGGTGGCTAGTAACTAAGCATATTAACTTATTTATGGGGTGTTTAAATAAAAGTCATATCACTACAAAAACAATTTAATTAAGGCAATTTCCATACTATGCATAGAAACAATTTCTATGCATTATTAAACTTACTTAATTTATCACTAGTGCTAACCTGTGACGTGGAACAGTTCAAAAGAAATATTATGAATGGTACTAAATGAAAAATATAATATAAAAAAATGAACAAAATGGTAGACTTAGGGTCATGTAGGATAGATTGTAACAACAAACCTATAAAGCGTGTCCACATTTAACCCTCTCTTTACAATAGTCTTTTACTTTAACTTTACGCGACTTTTCGCCACGTTAGTATAACATGTGACGCGAGATGACAGTAGCATTGTTACAATATTTTTAAGTCCTGTACAATGTACCGAGAAAAATAAATGGTGTATATTTCAACAAAAACTGAGACTAATTTATAATTCATGTTTTAAAGAGCATATATTAAACGTTTTTTTTTGTAACACTAAATCTAAGCGACGCTCGAGCGCCAGTAGCTCCCGCTCCAATTCCTGAAAAAGATGAAAAGGTTTTTTTGGGATTCACTATTGAGTATGCGTTGCAACTAGCCCTTTCAGTGTCCACTGCAGGACGCGGGGCCTCCTCGGTGCACATTTTCTTGCGCATAAGGGATGTACGACCTTAAAACGACACGCTAGCTTAAACGTGTTGGCGAGTCCACACTTTTAGAGGTGGTGTAGTTCCTCAGGGCTTGTGGTAGCGACTTTGTTCTCCCTTAGTCGCCACGATACGACACCACACGGGGAACTGTAATATAACTAGTGTTGTAAAAACGAGCGTTAAGAGCTCGAGCGTCAATTGAACGCCAATAAACTTTTAAGAGTATAGCGTAAAAGGCTAGTGAAAGATCGGGTGGAAAACGGTTAAGGTTGAGGCGTAAGCGCTCGGGCGCTTACGCCAAGTGAAGAGTCCAGCGTTCGTTTTAACAACACTGAATAAGACTGTATCAACGGGATATAAATATATATAGTCGTAGATAAGTTGCAATATTCAGACTTATTACGTACACTTCTCCGCGGCAATTGAATGCGAAATATCAAGCGGCCCTATACAATAAGACAATGTTTTAAACTTAACTTCTTATTTCTTATATGTCAAATAGTGCAGTTAGCGAATAGTGAATGTAAAAAGTTTTCTTCGTAATAAACAATTTCAAAGTGTAAAACGTATCCTGTCAATGTCCAATCCCTTCGAAGAAAGTCAGGAGTCGCTCAGTAAAGAGATAGTAGGTTTACTGAGGACAGAAGAGGACTCTTTGGAAGCACACGAAAAACGCAGTCGCACGTTTTTATTTGATTATCTTATCACAAACACCGCGCACGACATATACTTTGAAGTTTACTAAACCATCGCTATTAAAGTACAACATATCCACGAGATGCAATTATTATAATAATTAATCAAACAGTCCTTGTATTATCTTTGTTCAACATAAATGTTATGTACATTATGATATGTCATATATAATGTATGACACAATGATGCCAACATAATGATTCTGCAAAGTCGGCGCGCGGCGATGACCACTCACCATCATGTGGCCCGCCCGCTCGTCTGCCATCTATTCTATAAAAACTAAAATACGTAATACGTATTTTGGTACTAAATATATGTACCCAACTAAAATACGTTGGGAGTAATCTCTGGAACTACTGAACCGATTTCAAAAATTCTTTCACAAATACGAAGCTACATTATCCGTGTCTAATATAGGCTACATTTTATTTTGAAATTTTGAAAAAATCTCTTATAAACCGAAGCGAAGCGAGGGCGAGTCGCCATGTGTTATAAATTAGATTAGTTAATATTTAAACGACTTAATAATATTGTACCCGTATTAAAATTATTCTGTTAACAAAATTTGATCGGCACTGTCACCATTTAATAGGTTTAATTATTTTTTTACAGCTAAGTAAACTGTATTGATCAATGGAAAATCTAACCGGCATAAAATTTAATTATTATACCGAACAAATGACTGATTGATCAGACACATTTAAACAGTGACTAGACGAAATTTTATTTGATTGGATATTTGACAAATGGACAATCACAAAATATTCCCGATAGGTCGATTTATTGAAAATACTACTGAATTTCGGTGAATTTAATCTAAGTTTTATAAAAGGCAATTAGTTATCATCGTCGCAAACATTACTGAAGTTAGTCCTAAAATCATTGTTAGAACTTGGTAATGATTTACTAAAAGTAGAAAACGCTAACGTTTGCTATCTCTATGTTAATTGCACACGTAATTTTGACAGTTGTATAAAAGAGAGCTCATAGAGGAAACAGAATTATACCACTTTTGATGGAAACTAAAATTCCTTGATTATTTGATAAATTTTTGAGTTATGTCTGTTTATTATTCCGATGTATGTGCTTAAATTGTTAAAGTTAATAAACGTGTTAAAATTAGTGTATGATTAGGCTGATAAAATATACTCACAGAGCCGTTGGACTCAAGGATAGGTGGCAAAGCGATGGGTGCGTGGCGGCTGGTCGAGAGGACATCTACGCTGGTCGAGGGGACATCTACGCTGGTCGAGGGGACATCTACGCTGGTCGAGGGGACATCTACGCTGGTTGAGGGCCGACACACCTGCGATTGGCAGGCCAGCTATAGGAACCGAGTTTTGCACCTCGTTAAGAGTATTCAAACTTCGTTGTTGCTGAAACAACAATAGCAATTCAATATATTCTCTTTCTCGAGGTAGTCTGGAAGAAATTGCTATAAACCAAAAAGACAGTTTGGTTGTATTCTCTTTTTATAACCATGTTCCTATTTTTGTCATAATATAACAACTATACAATAGAGAGTATCATTTATCTATGTATACGTGAGCGTTGAAGCAGATGTCGATACCGCAAATTTCAATCGACGATTTTTATTAAAGCCTCAGTATCTTCATAATGTTACAGATGTTTTAATCTTGTTCTTAGGGATGAGCGGAAGCGGATTTCAAAAATAGGTATTTTTAGAAATTGTCGCTGTCTCGGCAGCAAGTGATGCAACCTCTTTGAGAGAAAAGGCCCGTTGCACTTCAAGTTGATAATACCTATAATAATTCGAGAAAAACAACATTTCATATTGCCGTTTCCTCCTCCAAAAACGGGTTGAATTTTTTTTTCTGATTTGCATTAATTAGTACTTATTTTTTCAATAAGAATTGTTAAATTTGCACACTGGGTAATTTCTTTTTATTTTTGGAGGATCCTAGCTGCTATCAGAAACAACTAATAAAAAAATCAAAACATAAGGATATGTTCACGATAGATATCTTTAACAGTTCTGTAACAGTAAACAGGGGAATAGGTTTGTATGGAGAGGAAGCTGCTGTCGTTATCCCGCTTCCGCTCATCTCACCCTCTTAAGGTCAAAAACATTGCTCTAACACAAATAAAGATACATAAAACTTTATATGAAATGAATTAGAATGAAAGAAATGTTACTATACAGAAAATAAAGATCATTTATGTTATGAATAAATGAATAAACTATGGGTCTACAGCATCTACGTATACAGCACCTTAATGCAGTGCTGAGTAACTACACAACCTAATTACTTCCAGTATCGATATGTCACAATAAAAGATTGCCAAGTGAGCAGCGAGTGAGCAGCGATGTGGTGATCAACTGAAGTCTGATTTCGAACTACTGAGGAATGTTGCCACCAAGTTAACTATTTCTTTGCTGTCAAGAAGGAACCTAAACCATTAATTTTGTTGCCGTCCACTTGCTGCTGCTCATTCAATTACATCTCAAATAATATATTATACTAGCGCTGCACCCGGCAGACGTTGTCATGCCTGTGTATATTTATTTAACTCTGTACCTATATAAAATCACAAATTATTCTGTTTTGCCGTCGATATGATTTTTGCGATCGGTTGAACGGTATAGAAGTTGTTGTGCTGCAGCGCCATCTAGTGGCGAGTTACAACAAAGTCGATCGCTCGAAAATATTCTCCGTGCTCAAATACCTATGTATACTAATTTTCATGGCGATTGGTTGAACGGTATAGTAGTTGATGTGCTGCAGCGCCATCTAGTGGCGAGTTACAACAAAGTGGATAGCATAAAACGCTTCTCCATGAAAGATACATATATGGGCCAACTTCCATCGTGATCGGTCAAACGGTGTCGTAGTCTATTAACATCAGATATACCAACATCCATTTTTATATATATAGATAGATAGATGATAAGTAATAACAACGTGTCACTGAAATAACGTAAAAGCTGAAAATACGCTCTACAGTATTGTACAGTAGAATAGATAGAATAGATAGTAGAATAGATCTTATCAGTTTTTACAAGTTTTTTTTATAATTAACAATACTTTTTATAATTGCACTGATTGCGCAGTTACGCAATCAGTTGACGTGTTTCAGGTTCTGCGCTACGGTGACACGTTGTATACATCAAAAGAGTCATATTAACTCTTTTAATGTATACAAGAATCATATTAGTTGTATGAGCGATGTGGTGTCGTGTGACTATAGAATAGCACCCCATCTCTCCCCGTGGGTGTCGTAAAAGGCGACTAAAGGAGAACAAAGCGACCACTAGAACCCATGAGGAACTACACCACCTATAAAAGGGTGGACTCGACAACACGTTAAGCTATCGTGTCGTTTTCAAGGCCATACGACCCTCGTGCGCAAGGGAATGTGCACGAGGGCCCCGTGTCCTGCTGTGGATACTGAAAGGGCTGATTACATTTCATTAGTGGTATATGGTTCTACTCACTTCATTGCGGTAACTGTAGGAATAGTCGCGATGTCCAAAAGTTGGTATTTGTTGCACATTTTGTGGCAACGCTGCATCACATGTAAAAAGAAAACCGCAGTAAGTGAATGTAAAAACGCCCATTAAACACCATTGAACCATAATGTTGCACACTGGTAGTGTATTTTCTTTATATATGGCAATGGCGTGATTAGCACATGCTGAAAGTCAAGTTATCTTCGTAATAAACAATGTCAGTCTAAAACGTATCCTTTCAATGGCCAGTCCCACTGAAGCAAGTCATTAGTCGCTCAGTAAAGCGATAGTAGGTTTGCTAAGGACAGAAGAGGGCGACAAAGCACCCGGCAAACTCAATACCACACTTTTTTTGATTATCACAAACACAACGCACGAAAAAAACTTTGAAATTTAATAAACTACAGCTATTAAACGGCGAATACCTACACAATTTTTACAATTAACAAACAATAAGTGAACATTACGTCTCGAGTTCCTGCCAAAAAGTCACACTGGTCTTGTCGTTGGCGATTGTTTTATACTAATGCAACGGCATTCCCAGCTACACCACCAGTGCTGTAGCTGGTGGTGTCGTCGGTTCAGCTGGCAGCGACAATTGACAGGGAGATTTCGTTGTTGTTCGTACGTTTTAGAACAAAAGTGTTTGTATGAAAGTTGTAGAGCATTAGGAGCCCTATCCAGCGATATATAGTATTGTAAATCCGAAAACGTGTTTGTCTGTCTGCTTGTTACGCCGTCATGAACTAAATTACTGAACCAATTTCAATGCAATTTGGCAGAGGTAGCCTGAAATCTTGAGAAGTACATCAAGGAATATTTATTAGGTTTTCCATAGCATACCATCAGCGTATGTAGAAATGATCAGCAGTGGGGAGCCACTGCTGAATATAGGCCTCTCTCCTGGCGCGCCGCCACTCGATCCTCGGCTTTTCTCATCCACTTACCACCGGCAAACTTCTTCTAGTCGTCGTTCCGCACTACGCTTCCCGATATGTGGACATATCAATTACTTATTAAACAAAATCTGTATGGGCGAAGTCGTGGCCGTGTGTCGTTTGCGCTTCGTTTCACGCATACATTTCATTGTGATAGTAAGAAAGAATGGCGAAAAAAAAAACGCACAGAAAAAAAAAGGAAAAATTTCGTACACTATTTATATTTAAGAAGTTATCGTATAAACCTTGAAAATATCAACACTATTTGATATTTTGCGTCCGACGGTTACGGAAAGTGTAGAATATCGTGTAATGTGCGCGCGACACCAGTTTTCTAAGGAAAACGATTCCAGTGCAATTATAACCCCACTAAAATTTAAAAAATCGTCCGCTAATCGCATTGCAACTGATTTCAAATGTGTTTATTGTCAATTAAGCGCATGCATTTCTTTCGCTTGACGCAACTAAGCGAACTTACACAGCGATTATTGAAAGTCTGAAGTAATCTTCCTACTATTAGTTCTATAGTTCACTTACCGTCATTAGACATGAACGATGATCTAGCTATATTCGGCGTGCTCGGCTCACGGTGTGATGCGTAATATGGCATATGGTCACTACCCATCGCAGGAGCAGCGGGCGGCCCCTTTAAACAAACTTGTGTTTGAATTTCAATAATAATAATACAGTGGATTTCGGTTATAACGACGGCGGAGGGACCACTTTAATGTCGTCGCTATATCCGGAGGTCTCTATATCCGAAATAATAAAAAATCACGTACATATGTATACATATTTATTTATTTATCATTTATTTATATTATACACGGCTGTTACTAAAAAAACGAGTTATAGTGCACTGCTTAAGTTTAGACTTTTGTGCACGCTGTAAGGTATATTCCATTTTCATAATTCCCTCTACATCTAAATTATTATTGCCTTCTCCAAATAAACAGTACTTTTTGAGCGTTGTAATAGCACATAATGCATCTCTAATTGTTGGAATCTCGTTTACATTGCAATCCTCTTCCTCTTCTTCATGCTCCTTTTCTTGTGTTTGAAGTACAGACTCAATAATTTCATTATCCGTCAAGTCATCAGTAGTGATAACTTGATCATCAATATTCACATAAGTTTCCCAATCCGTAACTGTTGCTTCCGCTGATGATAATCTCGCCAATGGCAAGTTATCCATTTCATCATCAGAATCTTCATCAGTTGTATTAATGGTAGAAAATTTACCAAACCCAGCATGTGAAAAACATTTTTTTATTGTATCTGGAGTAACTCGTGCCCATGCTGTTGTTAACATTTCAATGCCATCCAGAAGATTGACGGTGAAAGGAGTCGAGCTGTTTTCATTGTCGTTTACCATTTTCTCGACAAGAAGCTTTCGATAATGGCTTTTCAGAGTCTTAATAATACCTTGATCGATAGGCTGAATAACTGACGTGGTGTTTGGTGGTAAAAATGCCAGTTTCATGTTAGTCAATTTTTGAATGTGTGGGTTGTGTGGGTGAGCTGGACAATTGTCAATAAATAAGATGATTTTTTTATTGTTTCTTCTTAGCTCAGAGTCCCATTTCCGTAAAACTTTTTCAAAAATTTCTGATGTCATCCACGCCTTTTTGTTGGCTTCGTAATCAACTGGCAAAGTTTTAACATTCTTGAAACACCTTGGTTTTTTCGCCTTACCTATAACCAGCAATTTACGTTTTTCACCTTCCATACTTGAAGCAACAAGCACCGTTATTCTATCTTTTGATAGTTTCCCTCCTGTACATTTTTCTCCTTTGAATTTTAGCGTTCTATCCGGAGTCAATTTAAAAAATAATCCGGTCTCATCAGCGTTCCATATTTGACTGTCGGTATATCCCTCAGTTAATTTTGGTAAAACTGTTCGCAACCAATTATCACAGTCGTTTTGCGATACACTAGCGGCTTCTCCACAAACTTTACCGACCACTATATCATGACGTTGTCTAAATCTGTAAATCCAGCTTTCTGAACATTTAAAGTCTGTTTTCCCAAGCTGTCTGGCAAAATGATTAGCTTTCTCTTGCAAAAGAGGACCGCTTATAGGTACCTTTTGGCTTCTCTGTGCTTTAAACCACACTAGAAGTACATTTTCAATATCTTGATGAGTTGGATTACGATTTTTCTTTATTTTCAGGGATTTTGATTCAAAACACTGCATAATTTTAGCGCGGTTTTTCCACATCGTTGATATTGTAGAATGTGAAACTCCAAATTGTTTACACAGATCAACATTGTTTTCACCATTTTCCAGTCTCGAAATGATGTCCACTTTTTCTTTAACAGTAAATGTACGTCTAGGAGCCATGTTCACAAGTTTAAGAAACGATGTTTACTCACTGGAAATTGCTACGTAACTGATTCATAATTTTAACTTCGTGCACATGCTAAGTAACCCTACACACAAACAAAGCATTTGACCATCTGCGAATGTAAACAAAAGATTCTTATCCTTTGTTTACGTTACATTAAAGCTTATGAATGAGTCTTTGTGCCTTTGCCGACTCAGTCTCAATATCCGCAAGGAATTTCTAGGAATCTGTCCCAAATAGTTCATAAAAACAAGTCGTTATACCCGAATTAGGCGTTATATCCGGAGTCGCTATTGCCGAATGAATTTCCTACGAAAGTATGCTTTAAATTCTAGGGACGTAAGTTCGACGTCGCTATAACCGAAAAGTCGTTACAACCGAGGTCGTTATTAATGAAATCCACTGTAGTTAATTTCCGGAAAGGTAAGTACAATTCAGGTGACAATTTCAATCTAATGCTACATATTATACTGTACAATGGCGTGCAAAAACAACAATGTAAACAGAGATCTTTTCATATGTCCCCCGGTCTGCCTCAAATCTGAACTATGATCCTCATCCTCCCCTCTTAAGCTTCGAGCATTAAACGCTCGTGAGCGTTGTAGTCTAAGTTATGAACGGTAATGGTCTTAAGCCTTGTTTGTGGTTAAAATTTTGAGTTTCAAACGCTTACTTATAAGTAGCTTACGCTTACGCCAATTAAGTAGATTCTTAATTAGCGCTTACTTAGCGCTGAGCAGCAGACACTTTTGACAACAACTAAATGCCTTTTGGGGCAATCCCTTCCATACCCTACGGATGCGTGGTTTAGAACGATTTTAGAGCACACAATGAGCGACGACATCTTGTTGAGAAATGTAGATGCGCCAACATTTAACATTTTCGCGTTTTGCACGAGTATAATAATAATAATACTGTATTATTTCAGAATGCATAATTCCATATTAAAAGGTACTGCTTTGATGTACATCAAAATAATCATTGATAAGAAATAATAAAAAACTAATAAGAAAAAGTGAATAATTGTAACTTCTTTAATTGAAATAGCATCTCTTAAGCAAACAAATTAAAACAATCAATTTTAATTATATCAATTAATTAATATTAGGTGCGCAACTAAGTTCTCGCTGTTTTTTTGATGAAAATGCCAATTTATTGTGAAAAAATGGTTACAAAGGAATCATTCAAAATATTTCCCATCGCTAGCGACAACTTTTTCCCATCTTTCTGGCAGAGCTCGAATACCGTCACAGTAGAAGTGTTCGTCTTTCGAGGCTATCCACGAATCAAGCCATTTTGAGATGTCTTCATATGAGCGGAACTGCTGATTAGCCAGACCATATGCCATCGAACGGAACAAGTAATAATCGGACGGCGTAATATCTGGGGAATATGGCGGGTCCTAGGATACCCCCATAGTCCATAGTCCTAGGACTTTCCAATTGAGCGTTTCTAAGTAGGTTTTAACGGGTTTGGCAACGTGAGGCCGAGCATTGTCATGCTGTAAAATCACTTTTTCGTGTCTCTGCTCGTATTGTGGCCGCTTTTCGCGCAGTGCTCGGCTCAATCGCATCAATTGAGTTCGATACCGTTCCCCAGTGATGGTTTCGCCCTGTTTCAACAGCTCATAATAAATAACACCGTCCTGGTCCCACCAAATACACAGCAAAACCTTCGAAGCGTGAATATTCGGCCGAGCCGACGACGTAGAAGCATGACCGGGCAGTCCCCATGATTTTTTTCTCTTTGGATTGCTGTAATGAATCCATTTTTCATCACCCGTAACGATGCGATGAAGAAAACCCTTCCTTTTTTGCCGCTGGAGCAGTTGTTCACAGGCGAAAAAACGACGCTCAACGTCTCTTGCTTTCAAATCATAAGGAACCCAAGTTCCTTGTTTTTGAATCATTCCCAACGCATGCAATCGCTTGGAAATGGCTTGGCGGGTAACTCCCAATGCTGAAGCAAGCTCATTCTGCGTTTGGCGTGGATCCTCATCGAGCAATGCCTCCAATTCAGCGTCTTCGAAGGTTTTTGGCCTTCCTTCACGCGAACGATCGTCAACATCGAAATCACCGTCTTTGAAGCGACGGAACCAATCACGGCACGTTGTTTCACTTAGAGCAGCATCTCCGTAAACTTTTTGGAGTTCTCGATGCGCTTCAGCCGCCGTTTTCTTCGAATGAAAGAAGAAAAGCAACACTTCCCGCAAATGACGATTATTTGGCACAAAATCAGACATTTTCGCACAACCAAAAGTATACGACGCAAAAACAAAACCACTAATGTGTCAAAGCGGTTTGTTTACCATATGTCTAAGCTTGGTTCATGACGTTTTGGTTATGTCATAATCGTCCAGCACTTTATCAGTGTGTATAAGTTATTAGGTGCGCAACTAAGTTCCCGCTGTTTTTCAAGAAATGGCTCTACTAGTAAGTGCTCGGCTTCTTACTTCGGCTTCGTGTTAACTTCTTTCTCTATCTAATTTAAAATATGTAAAATCGTTCTAGCGAAAAATAAAATTATTTTAGGGACTAGGGGTCATCCATAAGTTACGTCAGATGTTAAGGGGGAGGGAGGGGGTCAACAAAGTGTGGCATCGTGTGACAATAGGAGGCCCCTTCTTAGGCGTGTGACAAGGGGGGGGCGAGTCATAAGCTTCGTGACGTCACATATATAAATCTAAAGTATTAAAACTAAACTTCAATTCTACTTTAAAATATTACCAACTCTATCAATATTATTATAAATTTGTTTTAAATTAATAATTTCTAAATTTAAAATTTCAAAATATTGTAACGTCACACCAGGGGGGGGGGGGTCACACAAATGTGATCAGCTGTGATAAGGACGGGGGGGAGGACTCCAAAAATGATGAAATTCATATGACGTAATTTATGGACGACCCCCTAAATCAAAGGTTAGAGACACGTTTTGTTATAAATTTCCAGCGCTCGTTACTAAGTACAAGGCCTAGTGACCGGGCGCATTTTATTGCGTAACTGAGCGTACAAATAAGATATGCAAGAAATGAACAATAAATTATTTAAAAAAAAATATGAAAAACCGGTAGTACCGATTCTACGGTATCGACAGTATCCAGTACAATATCGATTGTACAACCTATTTTCAACTTTTGCGTTTCATATATCGGTGTCCCATTGTATATTCGTATCAATGTCAGCTTTTAACGGCCCATTGCAAGGCCACGCCTAGTAAAATCACGCGGACCTAATGTGGATTGATGGATACATATAAATTCTCGAGCATATAAATGAGCAACAAATGATGATCAACAAAACAAACTACTTTTGAATACATGAAATAAACAATTTTTAATTCCCAAAAATGTCAATACAAAGTACACATTCCGGCCGAAAGTAATACACGTCGACTATGGTCGGCTAGCTTCGGTTTTGTAGAGCGTCGTCTCTGTCGTGTGCCGTTGCGACAGAGACGACGCTCTACAAAACCGAAGTCTCTTTCTAAAGGCCGTTCTAAAGGCTTTCGGCCGGGAAGTTGTAAACCTTTATTGTCGGCAGAGAAACTAAACCTGACCCTCCTTTGATTTGCTGCTACTTTCAGTATTACTGCTGCTCAATCAATTAGTTCCCATTATTTAATACTAGCGACCCGCCCTCGCTTCGCTTCGATTTATAAGTTCTCTTTTTTCAAAATTTCAAAATAAAATATAGCCTATATTAGACACGGATAATGTAACTTCCTATTTGTGGAAGAATTTTTGAAATCGGTTCAGTTGATCCAGAGATTACCCCCGACATACCTACAAACACTCAATTTTACCTCTTTATTATATTAGTATAGACGAATATGGCCGACAAGTATTGTTTAATAACTAGTAATGTATAAGTTTTTCTTTCACTTACTTGATGCACCGGGTAAAAGTTATTATTTCCAGTGAAGTACTCGTAATTACCGCCGTAAGCCGGTGGACGGACAGCTGTACCGGGATAGGGATAGTGTGGCATGTAATAATACGATTGAACACCGTAATTCCTGAAGACAATCAAATTGAATTGAAAGAAACAATCCTGAGTCAGAATATTTAACTGTTGAGCCACTATCAATTGTTCTCAATTTGTCAGTGTTGAACAAACATCAACAACATAATATATAATTCAATGACATCAATCAACTCCGACCAGGCTTTTAATGATCGTGGCCAAAAAGGGAACTGATTGCCGCCATCTTGACCGTTCAGTCTATTGACAGTTTTTCACCTCTGTATGTTATCATGAGGAGAACACAATTCTGCACATATTTTTGACTATTCCGAACCCTTTTTATTAAATTTCTTGTAAATAAAATTAAATACCATATTCATATACTTATCAAGTTTACAAATGAGTTAACCTAATTCATCGTTTATCAAACTCGATCCGATCACATATAGGAGGTCGCAATATGTCAAAATAAAACACGTATACTAGAAATAGTTTTATTAAATTATTAATTTTAAGTTATAATCAAGTGTTACGTATAACTAAACTAATAACGAAAGATGTGTTACTTAATTAATGAGACGGATAATTTCGTTTTTCACTTAAAAGTATTTTTATAATGGATCGACATGGGAAACACACACAAGTAAATTATTTTCAAGTGACAATAGACAATATCTGAATTTAGTTTTACACGAGCCACCATACACGAGAAGCCTTTTTCACACAAGTAAGAAGTGGCAAATGGGATCAATGTTATAAATTAAACGCAAGCATGTGGAGGAGACAGAGTCAAGTTTTATTTCCCGAAACGTCACAAGTACACTTACGACATTAGTACAGATAGATTCAATAGATGGCGTTACTAGTATCTAATTTTGATATAAAACCAACGGATTTTGTCAGTGGATCACCTGGAAAATATTTCAGTAACTGAACTTTCAATTCGCGTAAATGTTTTTTCATGTTCTCCAACACGCGATCAACAACGGCGTAGCCGCAGACGGCGCATACAAATTTAAATTTAAAAGACGGGTCATTAAAATTGACCATTTTTAAATATATTATTGCCCAATTTGCTGTTACACCACACTGTTATTTATTATTTACAGTATGAAAGAAGAAATAATTCTAATTATTTCCGAAAACATGTAATTAACAATGAAACTCTTGTTCCCGTTCCTGTTTTTATAACTAGGGCGAGATAACTTGCACAAATTTGTCTTTGCGTATCAAAGTGCGCGGGATGAGTGGGCGTACGCCGCCGCCCGCTTCGCCCCCGTGCGCCTCTCAACAAGTACGCGATAAGTAGTAACAAGTTCAAAATGGTAACAGTAACATACAAGTAACATATAAGAGTTATACTTCACAAGGCAAGTATAACTCTTTATACTTGCACTTGTCGCACTTGTCGTGGCATTCGTGGCAAGTCTTTGTCATGTTAGTAATGTAAAACTTTGTATATCTACTTTGTTTGTTGATTTGTTAGTAAACAAAGGATTATTATTCAATTTAAAAAATGTATAACTTGGCATTCTCTTCTCCGTTTACCCTAAAATGTAGCAGATGTATTTAACCTGGAAACCCATAGTCGATTGTCAGGCCCTCCTACACGTTCATTAAAAGCCTGCTCGGACTATAGTCCGAATCAGGGCCGTCTTTACCAGGGGGTGCAAGGGGTGCGGTGCACCCCGGGCGCCCCGCGCCCGGGGGCGCCTGTCGAGCGCTGAATTCAGTGCCGGCTTTACCTATGGTGCAGGGGGTGCGGTGCACACGGGCGCAGGGTCTTAGGGGGCGCCGAGCGCCGCTCGCGACACCTCCAAAGAGTTCAAAACGCCTACTAGAGGGCGCCCTGCACCCGGGCGCTACATGAGCTAGAGCCGGCGCTGGTCCGAATTTAATGGTAACTTAGGTACTGGTAAAATACCATTTCACTTAAATGTCACTCTAACATTTCTACAGTACCCACAGCTACCTAATTCCGACTCCCTACTTTAATTCTACCATTAAGTTCTTTTAACTGCTGCCCGTTCCCATTATGAATGCAGTGATTCATCGCTTAACAGCCATTTCACAAAAATGACTAAAGCAAGTTTAGATAATTACAACGCAACGCGACTGGCGATAGTTCATGCCCCGTCTCTATAGCGTAACTGTGTAAAACAAGTTTTGATACTTTGAATAAGCCGAACTTTTCTCCGTGTGCTTCTATAGACAATACTAATGGCCGACGCGAAAATACCCGAATATAATAGAGCAATTAGAGCAGTTTTGTGATATTAAAAAATATATATAATAAATCATAATTTATAAAAATACTTATGTTTTCGTTTTAATTAGGTACAAAATTGATATTATTCTAAGTAATAATTTAAAAAAATCTTTAATAAATGATAAAAAATTGCAGTTAAATGCCAGGTATTTTACGTCGAAATTGACGCACATTATTTTATTTTTTCTCGTGATTTGTGTTAATTCACGGAAATATTAGTGTACTATGTGTCAATAGAATTATATACTACGTATAATTGTACCTTATCTTGTTGAATTAATATATGCGTGGCGACTCTGAGTTCTTCCAAGAAATACCTTACTGCTGTGGTACGAGTGTAGAACAAATCAACATCCCGTGGGTAGGTTGAATCGACATACATTCTAATGTGAACAATTCTTATTCTTGGTTATTGTTATTATAAATAAATAAATACAAATGATAATTTACAGACTGAGAATGAATTGTTCTTTATAATTATAATTGTTCTTTACACAATAATTAACATTTTAGGGTTTATGTAACAATATTTATAGTACTGATAATTACATAATTATGTGTATCTGCTGTCTGCTTTTATGTTTTCCTTCTACGCCAATAAATATAGATGCATTTTATTATTTTCAACTATTGGAATCTCTGTTATTTTTACTAGTAGGCCAAGCAATAGAGTAAAGTATTAGCGATTGTGTGACATAAATCATGCTGTGCGCTATCATGTGAAGGACATTCCATAGATGAATTCCGTTATGTTTTCCACTCGGAAATGTTGTCTATTAATTTGTTATAAACATTTTTAAACAAAATATCGCTTTTTTTTTAGTTTTTTGCTTATAAAATGGAAACTAATGAAGCAATATTAATGCTCAACGTAGAAAATTTGTAGAGAATACAAATTGGCCTATACTTATAAATAAATATAAGTAATTTATATTTATTTTCAAAAAATATTGCACATTATGTTACATAGGGTGCGGTGAACGCAAAAAGCATGGAAGCAGTCCTCTCATACTAGCTACGGTTAATTATCGACGCTAGAACTCACACAAATACAAAGTACGCACACAGAACCAAAGTAATACTACACTGATCTGTCATCCGCATAAAAATCAACCTTATATGTAACGATTCGAGGTCGTTACTAGCTTGTACGCTACAATAGTTACGTCCTTTTGTTAATAAGTAGCAAACAGCTCTGCCATTGGGCGCCGCGTGCTTGGTGGTGTCATGCAATCATGAACCATGTAAGTGAATGTTACTGACTGTAAAACCAGAATTATTTTTTAAGTAGGTAGGTACACTGTTTATAACTGATTTGAAAATGAATTATCACTAAACAGAACTAAATGGATTAAGAAAAGTATATTTACATGTAAGTACTGTCACAGTACTACTGTGTTATTATAACTTATATATATAAGGTGGTTTATATTCTTTAATATTTCACATAAATATTTATTTATAATAAACTAGCTGTTGCCCGCGGCTTAGTCGGTGGGAAATAATTGTTCATTTCCGTGGCACAGGCTATATTATATGTACACAAATAATTATGGAGACCGGTTGATTAGTTGAGCCGTGAAAGCACAACAAACAAACAAACAAAGTTACTTTCGCGCTTATAATGTTGTTATATATATTTTTAAGTTATAGTAAGTTATTATGATTGATAATTGGCAAAGCGCAGGTACTGAATAAAACATAAAAAATGTATATGATATAATAAAAATAAAAAATATCATTTATTTATTTAAAATAATGACATACATAATGCACACAACTTAACAATCATCATCATCATCAGTTGTAAGATGCTGATGAACATAGGCTTCCCTCTTAACAATTATTATGAAAGTATAATTAGTTCGACCACATATGTATAATCACTTGTTATGTATGATGAAATTTTTATGTTCCGCGAAAAATTGCCAGTTTATTTAGCTTTTGGCGAGATAAGTAAAGTGACGAGTCTCTTTTCGTAATGTACTTAGTGCATACGAGTTGTTGTAAACTGTTGTAATGACTCTTTTAATCGGCGGTACATCATGTCTAGTATTAGTTGGATGCTTTTTTAAGGAATCGAATATATCTTTGAAGCTTGCGACGTATTGAAAACATTTGTTCGATATTAAAATCTTGCTAGGCATCCAATCACTTTCATGTCTCTCTAATCGAACAGCTTTAATCCATCGGTCCCTTCGGGTCTTGTGGGAATCTGAGGGAAAGAGAAATAAAATGAGACAGGCGTATTATTTGTCACCAAAAAGCACGACTTTAATGAAAAGCAAAAGGAAAATGCCAAATAACATTTGGGATTTTAGTCATTTTCACTCATATTTATCTATTTAAACGGATCTAGAAAATGTCTAATTTTAAAAGTAATATAAATATGAGCGTTATAACTTTATAAGTTTAAATTGGTTAGTTTTGCATAACACTAATCCAAAGAAATCTGTAAGTTGAGATATTTATGTATTACATTTTAAATAAATATCCAATCCAATATGTTACTTCATTTGGCATAATACTATCCCTATGATAAATTGTGATTATTATTTTCTTAGGTTCTACTATAGTTATCGGAGTACTTACATGTGGAAAGTGATCCCACTATCCTTGGGATCATTATCTGGATGACTCCTATCCCACTTTACCACATAGGAAGGCATTTTAATCGAAAAACAGAATCGGTAAGAGGTCCTCACTCACTGGCCGTCGCGACTAAACTAAAGCCGCGTGCGGAACAGTTTTTAAGCCCCGCCCACCGCGGAACACTTTTCGTTGCGCTATAATCGAGCGGTAGGAATGTTTCCATGTCTTTTCCGTTCACCGATAGGGTGTGCTTAATGCTTTAAGGCATTATCTACCAGCTAACCTTTGCATTAAAAAAAGGTACTTTAAGAGGTGCGATGAGAGGTATAAATAAATAATTTAAATGACACACAGGATAAATAATTTACCTACAAATAAATAATATCTGATTAATTATAATATCATACAATATATTTACATATACATACAATACAAACACATTTTTGTATGTAGTTTATGTAAATATTACTATATATTTCAATATTTACTTCCAGTAGTTCTAGTTTTCAATCTTAAATTTGTTACATTTATATAGGACCCCACCACCACTTCATAGCCCAAGGGGAGTCGAGTCAAAGGAGATAATGATGTAAGGCAATTAAATAAATAAATACATATATCATATGTACTATATGACGTCGATACACGCAATACTTACATGTTTGGTCGCCAATTAGTCTTGAAGTAAACACAACCGTTCCAATAATAGCCAGGTTGTTCGTAAATTTGATTGGCCTGAGCCCCATATTGCGCCGGTGGAGGTGGCACAATACTTGGAATATACCATACTGTGAACGAATAATATGTGATGCAATGCAACCAGCTCTTTTAACATTCACTGCTGCACATGGGCCTTTCACTAAATGCAGTTTTTGTTTCAGACATGAGGATAATATTCAACATTTAGCAAATAGACATTTTGAGAAAACAACATTTTACGAAGCCAACGTAACTGGTCCGAAATGTGACCTTAATTTATTGGTATGTTACGATTTGTAGTTGCAATAAATTTTGTAAAATTCGGGTACTAAACTCATAATGAATGGAATCCATAGTTCAGGTTTACAAAAGCTCCGCTACACCCTTAATTATTAAATTATTACCCCAATTATTTAAGGTAATTCCTGAGTAATTCAATATTGGCCGTGTGGTGTTATATCTTTTATAGGTACCTATAAAAGATATAACACCTTTAACATTAATTTAGATATAACATTTAATTTAGTACATTTAAGATTAATGCAAAAATTGGGGATGGTATTTTTTGGATTTGGATTTTTAAATGATTTTTCTCTGTGTATTTCCCGAATATCATTCATACCATGCCATCAGCCTATGTCTTTCCACTGCTGGATATAGAGCTTCTCCCATGGCTCGCCACCACACACGATCCCTGGCTCTTTACATCCAACCACCACCGGTGAACTTCTTCAAGTGGTCGATCCACTGCGCCAATAAGTAAGGCAATAAGCGCCGGTAAGTGGCCTCCATTCGAGGACTCGTCTACCACATAGGTAATCGGGCACTTCAACATGCTAATTCCACGAGTAATGTCGTAGAATCCCGAATATGTGAAATGAAATACTTACATTGCGGTGGGTACTGATGTGGGTGTAAAACGTATAGCGGTTGCATCAGAATGTACATCTGATATGGCATATGATATGGTGGTACCAGATGGGCGGGCTGGCGATTTAAAGTATGTTGAACATTATTGGCTTGTGTAGTGGGTGGAGGTGTCACCGGGTGCTCCGCATTGTTCACATATATTTCGCTGTCAGTATCACTACTATCCTCCACGACTATAGGAGGCTCGGATATTAATGGCCTGTAATGAAAATTATAATTTAATATTTATATGTATATACCAAAAGGATATAGTGATAGCGATATAACTAGTGTTATAAGCTCCATGATGAAGAAAACATCGTGAGGAAACTTGCATGCCCAAAAATACAACATTTTGTCAGTCGGTGGACAAAACATATGCATTCAAGATAGAGTGAAATTTTTAGGGGTCATATTTGACTCCCGCATGACGGGTATTCACCACATGAATCACATTGTCAGAAAATGCGAGAGTAACATTAACGTGTTACGTGCTCTTTCGGGGGTACGTTGGGGCTCCCACCCCTACAGTCAGAAGCTGCTGTATAATGCCATTATCAGAAGCCACTTTGACTATGGATGTTTCTTGTTGGAACCATGCAGTAAGATGGCACTTTGCAAGCTGGAGAGGATTCAGGCTAAATGTTTGCGTATCATCACTGGTGCCATGAAATCTTCCCCCATTAACGCCCTCCAAGTAGTGTTTAGAACCTCCTTTAAATCTCCGTCGACAATTTTTAGCTGATAGATTCTTTTTCAATATTATTCAATTCTCCTCCCATCCGCTTCTTCAAAGACTTAGATTATTGTCTCAGTTACTGACCTCATCTAGTTACTGGTCTCATAAGGAGACCCCTCTTTTACTCGTCTCTCAAAATTTTCTGAGCTCCTTTCCCCTACTTTCCAACTTGATAAGAATCCTCTGTTCCATTTTAATTTTGAATCTCTGCTCTATAACCCAAGAGTAATTCTTAATTTTGGCATTGTAAAAAAAAACCCTGAGGCAAATATTGCATTCAATAGCATATTAGACGAGAAATGGCCCGGCTGGTTAACCGTTTATACAGACTCATCTAAGCTAACTGGAGGTGATAATGTAGGTTCTGCAGTATGGATCCCCAAATATAAAATTATTCTTAATTATAAATGTCCCCCTCAAACTTCTATATTTACTGGGGAGTCTTTAGCTCTCTTGGAAGCAGTATTGTTTATAAAATCGCATAAGTTAAATAGGTCCATCATCTTCTCCGACTCATTGAGTTGTCTGCAGGACATTAACAAGTCTCCTTTCCATGCTAGAGACAACTTCTATGTAACCCTAAAGATTAAAGAGGTGCTTTATAAATGCCGCCTATCAGGCATAGAGGTCGTACTTGCGTGTATCCCTAGTCATTCTGGCATCTCTGGTAATGAGACAGTGGATCTTTTGGCAAAGGACGCTATTCGTGTGGGATGTGATTCATATCCAAATTATTTTTCTCGCGATCTACGGGCTCTGGCTAAACCTTACTTGGATAAATCCTGGAATGATCTGTGGCAGTCGTCTAGACAAACTAAAGCCCGACACTATGTTTCCATCCAGCCGACTATAGCCCCCAAGACCTTGGTTTTTTAAGCATCAGAACATCAATAAAGTGGATACGTCGGTTATCATTCGGTTAAGATTGGGACACATATGCTCGCCGGCCTTCCTGGCTAAGCTAAGGACTCGGGATCATTCCTTGTGCGAGTGTGGACTTGAAGAAGGCACTCTGGAGCACATTTTCTTTAATTGTCCCCGCCTTGCAATACCTCTTTACGATATACTTCCTCCTTCTCTTCCTCGCCCTGTAAATGTGAATTGGGTTGTTGAACGTATTTTTTTTATTTTTTTTTTCGAAAGTTTATATACGTTTTTTATTGAGAAGTAATTTTTTTTTTTTTTTTAAGTCAATATTAACGAAGATATAGCGTTTGGAAAATTGAATAATAAATTCATAGCCGACGACGCTCCGATTACGCCCGAAGTTACCCGAATGGTCTGTGACGTCACGATGTTATACGGGATCAACGAATTATATTGCAAGTACGGATTTTAATTGAAAATGACAACAATTAAAACATACAGGACGTGTTTCGTGCCTTTGTGTAAAAATACGACGAAAAGTGCACCGAACAAAGTTTTTGTGACGGTGCCACAGGATGTGAAACTCCGTAAAAAATGGTTTAACGCAGCGCAACGGGATAACCTCAAAGACAGTAAATCGAACTTTTTTTGCTGTGAAGATCATTTCGACGTAAGCAAATGTGTTTTATACCCTAAAAAGAAGTTAAATTGTTGAATTAATATTAATCATTGAGTATTAATCATTTATGAATCTTTTATAATGTAGCATTGATGCTAACAACAAATTTTGTATTTACAGCTGCAAGAGGATATGGAAAATTACCTATATTATAAAACTATGGGAGGTCCAGCGAAAATTAAAAAAAACGTGCAACCACACAAATTCGAATGCCAGCCGGATCGTAAGCGTAGGACATGCCCAAGTCCACGGGTCTCATCGGAGAAACGGCAAAGACGGATGGAGATAAACGAGCTTCTCGAAGAAGCATGTGGATTCTCTTTAACAAGTCCTTTCGATGCCATAGATCACACTTCAATTTCAACCAGAAGTGACCCTGTCGCAGCGAAGGATGATCTTGTTAAATCTTCAGCGGAAGATAATTCTACATTAACAGCAGCTGCCAAAAAAGATGTTGGAACGCAGACTTCTGTAACGCAGCGTCATGCTGCTGTGCAGGCTCATATTCGCCCACATTACCGAAGTGTGAGTAGTATGTGCAAAATTAAAGCATGTACCGTCGACGAGTGTACCTCACCAATGAAATTGCCAAACGTTTCTAATATAGTGACGTCTCCAAAAAAATACCGTCCAAACGTATCTGAATCTATAAGCACCTCAATTTCGTCGATAGGCATTGTTAGTTCTAATGATTATTATACCCCTACTAATCGAACGAGCTCCAACGATTCTAATAGCCCAACGAAAACTGTTCAAGATATCCTAAAAGTAACAGACTATTTTATAAGTACCAACATGAAAGCATACCTCGGAATTCCTAACGAATGGAACGAGTTATTGAATCTTTTGAGTATGAAAAGTAACATTAGTATGCAAAATATTAAATTATGCTTGATGAAGATCAGAAGACAAGATACGTTTGAAAGACTCGCTGAACAATTTTGTATGAGTCCTAGTAATGCAAGCATAATTTTCAATAAGACAGTTCCGATTCTCAGACATTTTCTTCAAACTTTGATCTTCTTTCCTAACCCAGAAGTCGTTACAAAAAATTTACCGATTGCTTTTCGAAATTCGTACAGTCACGTTCAATCGATTGTTGATGCTCTTGAAATACAAATCGAAAAACCGAGCGATCCAGTAAATCAAGCCTTGACATGGTCTGAGTATAAGAAGTGCAATACTCTCAAGTATTTGATATCATGTGGGCCTGACGGATTTATTAATTTCATTTCTACTGGATTTGGAGGGAGAATATCAGATGTATTACTATTTGAGAAAAGTAATATACTAGATCAGCTACCACCAAAATGCGGCGTAATGGCAGACCGAGGTTTTAAAAATATACAATCTTTGTTAAAAGAAAAACATTGTACATTAATAAAACCGCCGAGTGTATCTTCCACAATTAAACCAACGAAATCGGAAGTTATAGAGACCAAGCGTATTGCTAGCTTGCGTATTCACGTAGAACGTGTCATTGGAAGATTGCGAGAATTTGATTTCTTAAAACCACACGCCGTTATCAGCCACAGTATGTTATCTCACACTGATGACATCATCGTTATTGCAGCAGCATTGGTTAATTTGCACTCACCTATAATTAAAAAATAGTTGAATAGAATGGATTGATAAGGACATGTGAAATGATGGAAAATTATAATGTAATGGATACATGTAAAAATACAAATGACTGTGCATTAAATTTTTTTTTTTATGTTGTGTATTGTGGCAGTAACTAGTTTTATACATTGACAGCGGTTTTTTGTACAGACGATAGTAAGAGTGGAAATATATTTTTTTCCCAAAACAATGATGCCTTTTTCATCAAGTCCTGCACTGATTCGGAGTCGTATTGAAGCCATTGCATGTGTACTTTTTTTGTACTCTCGAATGTCGGATCAGCTACACAAAATAATCCTTTTTTCTGTCCTGTAGCTAACATTTGTAATTGCATTTGAGCTGCGCACTTCGAATTGATAACATTATCTTTTGACAAGAATCTGTTGAATGCTTTTTGATTTGAAGGACATTTTATTTCAATTATATATTCCTCCGCCAAACCATCAGGTGATGCACCAAGAACTGGATAATGTGGCAATAAATACAGCCCTGCTTGCTTAATGCGTACACTTTGTATATGTTCGACTTCCGATAGTACAAGATTTTCCAGCTCTTTACCTCGCAACATTGCGGTCGTTTCATGAACTTTACTTGCCCCTGTAACCTGTTTAACGAATGAGCCAATTTCAGTTTTACAATGCGCTGCTTCATATAACTTCGAAGCTGTAATTCTTCCATATCTAAGTTCATGCCACAGTGGGGAATCACTCTGGTTTCTCGTCAATCGTTCAGCTTCAACACACAAAGCTTGAGTCATCTCAGAACTGGCGAAAGTCAAAAAGTCTCCTGGGTTTAAACCTCCACTTAAATGAAATTTTTAGAGGAGTTTGTGCAACGATAATTGATTTGTTCGTAGACTCTCTAAATCTACACCTAGTCGAGAAATCTGACAGTCTATCTGTTTTCTTTCCGCAATTTGTAGGACGTCGTGTAAAAATGTACTATTATCCAGGGTTAATGGTTGTTGCGGCTTTGATGTTGTTGATTTCTGCAGATCCTTTACTTCGACGTACTTGACAGCTGAACCGACTCCTGACAAACGTGATTTCTTCCAATAGCATGTGATTTCTGTGGGTGCGGGATCTTCATTTCTTCGATGTACCCACATAAGAAATGCCAATGCATGTTTACAACCACCTGGAACGTAAAACAAATTCCATATTATGTTATTAATATAAAAAATTATTTCTACAGAGGTTCATTATACGTATTCATTATTCATAGATAATTACCTGTTGACGCTGCGCAATCGTGACAAGAAACGTCTGTAATCTTTTCTGTTTTTTCATTAACAATTAGTGTCGCTGAATATGTCTTGCTTCGCACTTTATGTTCAGGACATACTCGACATTTCACGATGCAGATGTCTCCTTCACGTTTCAATTGAACATAACCTATTGCTGCATCTCCGTAGCTCTCACGACCAGCCCTTCGAATAATGAAATTTAGAAAAAAATAATATAACCAGTATCACTTTGCAGCAAATTTTCTTGTCAACTGCAATTTATTTATGCAAAGGCAAGAATTTTACTCACAATGAAGCTTTCGCACAACGCATCTCCGGAGCATTGAAACGATCGTCGTCTTTCAGAAATTCTAACACCATGAACATATTTATTTGTGGCAAATTATTAGCGTTTGCTTTCACAAATCCATTTTCGCACATCACTGCTTTTGTACTTCACAAAATATTAGAATTTATCGAAAAATTTCCGAACGTTTAAGAGGTTAGTCACACAGTTTGCCTACAGTCTGGAGCACTCGCGTGGCGTCCGTATAACATCGTGACGTCACAAACGCTTGGACCAATCACGTAGCGTTTCACGATCATATGAAAAATTTGAATTTTTCAGACGTTTTAATTATTAATATCTATTTACAGGCATATACAAAATCAATACTTTTTTCTGTTTTGGGCTCTAATGCGATAAAAGCTTCATAAAAAAAAATAAAAATCAAAGTTTTTTTTTTTTTCAACAACCCAATTATATACTAACCCTTGTCTTCTCCCCTCATATTAATATCCTTCACAAATTCATTAGAGTTAATAACATTGTTCTTTAATCATTTTTTAACTATTACATCATATTCATCATCAGTATTCTATGTTAAGTATATTATTATTAACCAAAAATACTTTCTCTCTGTCTTCATACTTTCATAAAACTAACATCTAATTTGATCTTATATTCTTATGTAGTTATATATAAATTTAAGTATTCTTTGTTTTAGTGAGCTCAACTGGAACCAGCATAATCTCTGCGTGTTTTATCTTTTGCTAAATGTTTTTTACTGTTTCATTCAACCTTGACATTGGCAGAATCATCGAAGTCTCGATGGGGCCATATTAAGATATTGGAATTGGAATTCAGGTTTGTGAGCGAAAATTTCTTCCTCTATTTGTCCATTCAGAAACGCAGTTATTACATCCAACTGAAATATTTTCAGGTTTTCTTCAATGGATGCAATGAGGCTTCTAATAGAACTTAATTTAGCAACTGGAGCGAATGTTTCGAAATAATCCAATCCAGGTCTTTGACTGAAGCCTCTAGAATGTATATATCTGTTGCTACTAGACCTGATATCAGCCATGCTGTTAGTTACCTTAGCCAATTCAATAATTGCTATGGGCGTGAACACTGGTGTGTAGCGAAGCCTGTCCTTAGATATTTAAATGGGGCTAAAAATATGAAATTGACTTTTAAAAGAACAAGTCAACCCATTTTAGGATGTACTGATGCTGATTGGGCATCCTGCACAGTGGACAGGAGATCCTATACTGGTTATTGTTTTGTCCAAGCCGGAGCAGCAATTAGTTGGGAATCAAGGAAACAAAGGACTGTTGCCTTGTCCACAGCTGAAGCAGAGTGGCGCAGTGGAATCGTGCTGGGCCCATATATTTTGTTACGTTTATGGACGATTTTACAAAGTATACAAGAGTGTATTCTATGCATCATAAGAATGAAGTATTCAAATATTTTCAAAAATATAAAAATGCAGTACAAAACTTTACTGGTAAAAGAATAAAGTTTCTTCAAAGTGACAATGGTATTGGTGAATATTTAAATAGAGATTTTACTGAATACCTTAAGAAGTGTGGCATACAGAGGCGATTGTCAGCGCCGTATACACCACTACAGAATGGTGTTGCTGAGAGAAAAAATCGAACACTGCTTGATAAAGCCCGATGTCTACTCATTGAAGCCAAACTACCAGAAATATTTTGGGCAGAGGCTATACATACAGCAAATTATCTTGGGAATAGAGTACCAACAAAAAGTCTTATGATACTCCATTCGAAAAATGGGTTGGTTGCACCCCATCGGCAAGACATCTTCAAGTTTTTGGGTCAAAAGCATTTATATTTATAAATAAAAGAAAAGGAAAGTTTAGTCCAAAAACCATAGATGGTATTTTTATGGGATATTCTGAATTCTCCAAAGCATATAGAATATGGATACCTGAATACCAAAGAATTGAAGTAACTAGAAATGTCAAAGTTCTAAAGAAAATGTTTTATGAAGAAAAGAAAGAAGTTTTCAAAATAAAGAAAGTGCAAGAAAGGAAAGAGATTGAAATATTAATGAATGATGGAAAAGGAAATAAGGAAGTTTTTTCACCTTCCCAGGATCCTTACCTTTCCCTCCTTGTCCAGACATCCTCTATCAAGATGATGATGGAACAGAAGAAGAGATTGATAACGAAGGGGAAGTACAGGCAATTGAAAGAAATGAAAATCAATCTATATCTACAGGAAGACCAAAACATATTAGAAAAGTACCCGAATGGACAAAAGATTTTGAGTTAAATGCAGATGAAAATATGGATGATTGTACTTACCTGTGTAAAGAAGACTATCAAGATGAGTCATGGGATGAAGCTATAAAAGAAGAGATAAGGGCTCACCTAAAAAATGAAACTTGGAAAATAGTCGAGAATAAAGAAAAAGTACATGCACTTACCTTTAAAATGGTCTTGAAATAAAAAATCGGACGGAAGAAAGAAAGCAAGGATAGTGGCAATATCAAAGTGCACAGTGTCAGACAAGTCTTGGCTTAACATAAATTCAAATATGCTCATGAGGGGGAGTGTTGTAAATGTGTATTTTTTAACTCCCACACATAAGATGGGCACATCACTGTTGTTGTGTCGCATCATTAGGCTCTACGTTCTTTTTTGTTTTGTACTGATTGTCTTTTGTTCTTCTACTAGTATTAAAAACCAACACAGACTCACTATTTAAGACAAATAGAAAAGCTGGGGAATATAATCTATCAAATTAATGACAACTCTTAAAATGTAAAATAATACTTATGAAAAACAGTAAATGGTAGATTCCCAATCTTTTCATAAGTAGGTATATATTAGAAAAAAAATGTTCAGATAATTATAAGCAAAAATGCATTAGAAAAAATATTTGCAAAAATTTTAGAAAGGCTACAAACGCCAGGAAGATTATAACTCGGACACTTGCACAATTTTAAACAAAAAGTTCTATCTAAGAAAAATTCATATAATTTTGAATCATATAATATCATAAAATTTGATATAGAAAGTTGCATAATTCCTCGTTCGTAGAAAGACCTATCTTTATCGGCGAAAAACTGAAGGTGCTGATTTAGAGCCTCATCTGAATTGAATGTTTTTTCACGTAAAGTGTTTTGAAGAGAACGAAACAAGTGGAAGTCCGATGGCGCAAGGTCAGGTTAGTATGGTGGGTGTGACAACACATCCCATCCAAACCGCAATAACTTTTGGCGAGTGGTCAAACGTGTGTGGTCTCGCATTGTCGTGATGGAACACAACTCCTTTACGATTCACAAGTTCTCGACGTTTCTGGATGATGCATTCGTTCAAGCTGTCCAATTTTGTCGTCATCAAAGTCGGTGGGCCTTCCTGACCGAGGAGCGTCCTCGAGATTAAAATCGGTGATTGCTGAATTTATGGAACCATCGTTGACACTGGCGTTTCTGTAGAGCACCGTCACCGTAAACTTTACGCAACTTTTCACAAGCTTCACTTGCATTCTTCCCTTTACGGAAGTAAAAGAGTAAAATATGGCGAAAATGTACACTTTGGTCTTCCACTTTTAACCTACTGTAAAATCTGTACTGTAATCTGGAAAACACTATTTCTTATTGAATGACGCTTAAACTGTCAGCTATCAAATGGCATAGCAATAATATAGACGCGCCATCTGTATATTATTTAGATAAAAAACCAACGCCATCTGTTACAATAAAACGTCATGACTTTTCCGATAATTTAATATTTAAAAAACTATTGTAGATATGAGGTAACTTATGATTTAAGTCTAAATGTTTTTATATGATTGATAATTTTTTTTAATGAGAATTGTAGTAGATGAAGCCTTTAAACAAGATAAGAGTTCATAATTATGATTCACGGGTATATCTTGTTATTAAACAATATTAGATGCTAGTAGACAAAATTCATATCAAACTATACTCTCAAATATGTTTGAGAGGTGCAAACTACATAAATATGTATAGCCTTCGCTATAAAAATAGCCTTAAATTAATTAATGTAGCCTTAATGAATATTTAAAAATGATGAAAATTTACTAACGATTTAAACTCCTTGTTTGATGAATCCATGGTTAATTGATAAAACAATTGTTAATTGTTTAGAAGAATTAAGGAAGAATCACAATTATTTTATAATTCACTTTTATCAAGAATACTTTATTATTTGCGCGCGATTTATCACACGTGGGTAACTTTCTATAGACAATAGACAATTTCTACTTGGGCGACATGCAGCAGTGTACACTGTACAGAGATTTTGCAGTCATGGAGAATTTAACCATCTCTTAGTAATAAATAACAAATTTCCATATATTCGTATCGGATGAATTTAGTTTCACATTTCATACAAGATTAGACAAGTTCATATCAAACGTAACTCGTTACATTTTATAAATATACCCTCAAATATGTTTCAGAGCTGCAAACTGCATAAATACGTAAAGCAGGGGTAGTAAAGGGCGCAATTAAAAATTTTAATGAATGTTGCGGGCGCAACAATATGTAATGACATCGTATATGTTTATTATTAAAGTTATTTTTAATTTCTTTTTTTAACTCTTAGTTTATGGTAATATGGTATATATATTTTTTTTTTATAATAGTGGGCGGACGAGCAAGCGGTCCCACGTGATGGTAAGTGTTACCGCCGCCCATGGACACCTGCAACACTAGGGGGTATGCGGGCGCGCCGCCGACCTTGCAAAATCCTATTCACAGCTCTCTTGAAGAACCCCATATCGTAGCTTAATGGAAAGACCTCTTGAGGCAGTTCGTTCCACAGCCTACGGGTTCGCGGTATAAAGTAATTTTTGGACCGAACAGTGCGCGACACCTCCGTACCGAGGAAATGCGGATGGACCGCACTTCTGTGACGGGAGGTGCGTAAAAATCGTATTAAAACAGTCTCTTAAAAACGTAGTTTTTATGACTCACTTTTCGTATAGTAATATTTTATTAGACGGGAGGTGCGGTTATAGAAACCCGAGGTGGGAATTATATTGAACAATTCTTCAGAGCATTCCCCATTGTACAGGCGGTAGAACACACAGAGAGACGCAACGTCTCTCCGACTGCTGAGGGATTCTAAACCGCCCCTGAGAGTGGGATCGTCGACAATACGAACAGCACGTCGTTGGATGGAGTCAAATGGGTCCAGTTGGTATTTCGGTGCGCCGGTCCAGAGATGGGAGCAATACTCCATATGGGGCCTCACTTGAGCTTTGTAAATCATAAGGAGATGCCCAGGGGTGAAGTACCGCTTCGCTCTGTTCAGCACACCGAGCTTTTTGGAATCCATTTTGGCCTTATTTTCCAGATGACCCCTAAATTCGACTTTGCTGGAAATGTCGACACCAAGGATCCCGATACTCTCCGAGATCTTAAGAGGCATGCTCTGAAAGCGAGGTGCTACGACAAAGGGGTTTTTTTTAGCGGTGAATGCACAGACTTGCGTCTTACTGGGGTTGAAATCCACTAGGCTCAGAGAACCCCAAATCGAGACTAGATCTAAAGAGTCTTCGATTTCAGACACAAGCCTGGCGCGACTCACTTCCACTTCGACCCGAGGGATGTTGGCGCGGCCCCTGTACAAAGCGTCTCCAGTACTGTCTCCTGTACATATGTTAGTTTATGGTAACTCTTAGTCTTAGTATTATGGCTAGATCGTAATTTTAAATGTAAAAGGTATGTATTTATTAGGTGTCATTGTTAAAAAAAAAAACCTTAACTAATCTTAAGATTTTTTTTTCATTAATTTAATTTTTTACGGTAACAGCTGCGCGAGGGGTGCTCGACCAAATGTCCTATGGAACCGCCGGCAGATGCCAGAGATCGTCGCGATGATTTAGAATTTCGAGTCGGTTTTTCGATTCCGCTATATCCAAGATGGCAGCCGTCAATTGAAGTTTCAAATTTCGATCGGTCATAACTCCCGCGAGGCCGGAGGCTGAGTGGCGCGGGCGAGGCTGCAGGCCGATCTCGCCCAGGAGCTGCACCGGGGGCGGGCCCGTCCGCATCCGGTGGACATTGAGCTCGACGGTCGACGACCTGCCCAAACGTGAGAGGTAACCATATAGTGCTCGATCGAATGTCATAGGGAACCGCCGGCCGGCAGGTGCCACAGGGCGCCGCGAAAATTCAAAATTCGAAAAAATATTTGGGATTTTGAATCATTTTTTTTTATTCCGCAATTTTTCATGATAGCTGCAATACAAAGTGGAAATTTCGATTTTGGCGTCCAAGGGCATTCGTGAGGTCGTAGGCCGAACGTTAAACGGGGGGCGCGGAGCGGAATTCCCCCTCGTTAGAAAGTCTGGTCTATGGGCAAATTAGTCAGAAACAAAAATCCAAGATGGCGGACACAAAATAGCGGAAATTTAAATAAAAATTGTGCGGCCGCGTTTCATGGTGGAAAATGTGGGAGGAAATTGGCTTCCGGAGAGTTCCAATTAAGGATTTAGGGTAGGTGGCGAAATTTTCCAAGATGTCCGCCATACAAAATTTTTTGGGCGACGGCTTAGAAACGGTTAGAGATATTGGATTAGTGCTCAAACTAACATCATTTATCATGACGATGTCTTTCTACTGGGGGGCAAAATTTATTTTCAAGATGGCGAATCCAAGATGGCAGCCTTTTTTCAAATTCATCCGAATCGGATAAAAATTGATATCTGGGGGGCTTAACCTGACTAAGTATTTGGAATTATTATTTATATTCCACCCTTTTTGAAGATGGCGGGTATACAGCGAGGCCGCAGGCCGAGCTCCAAGTATGACGAAGCCCGGAGCGTCCGAACTCTACCACTTTGTAACTTATGCGAGGCCGAAGGCCGAGCTGCGTCTCACGAGGCCGCGGGTCGAGCTCCGCGTACGGCGAAGCCCGGAGCGACCGGACTCACTCCCGACTCACCAGGCGCTCACTCCCGATCCGGATGAAAATTGATATCTGGGGGGTTCGGGGGAACCTGATTAAGGATTTGGAATACCTATTTAGATTCCGCCATTTTTGAAGATGGCCATCATGCAGGACCAGCACAACAACAACAACAGCGACCTCTCCCAGTGTGTAATCTACGCGAGGCCGTAGGCCGAGATCCGCGCAGGGCGAAGCCCGGAGCGTCCCCCCCCCCCCCCTCAGGAGGAGGCCGGCGCCCGGGAGGCGCCACCGAAACCTAGTTTTATTATAATTCTAAAACAGACTAGTAATCAAATCGAAATCTAATGTTGTCTAACCTACAATTTGGTCGCAATGGCACTGTGCAATGGCACTGTGCAGTGGCACAGTGCTCAGATCATCAACCCGTCTGCCCGGCGTGCTAACTAAGGCATACATCAGTACTCAGCTATAGGAGCTTAGGCATAAAAACGGAATAGATAAATAGTTATCGAAGTGGAAGCTGTGCAGCCCCTCCTTATCATATAATGCAAAGCAAAGCTTCCATTTCGATCAAGTTCAATTCCATTATTCAATCATGGATTAACATTAAGAATCGATATAAAAAACAATAACAGTTCAAAGGAAAGAACATAGAAAGTGCGTCATTGGCTTATAGTTCTTTACTTACCTTTAAAGAAGCTGTGTCGGGCACAGGCAAGGAATATTGGGAGAAGGCAAAAAACCTGAAAAGGAAGAAGAAGCTAAAGGACACAAACCACTTTATTCATGAATACTTCGTGAAAGGACTGCGGCTGAATGAAGGACTCACGCGGAATTGTTTCTCTTTATTCGTTTTGTGTTTCTTTAAGCTCGGATACTTTAGCACGAACCCGATGTTCATTAGAGTAATAAGTCAATTCCAACTCCTTTTTCTATTGAACACATAAATGTAAAGGTTTGTCTATATGCTGCTTATGTTTTAGCTCTAAATGTCGTCGCAGCTTCATCGAATTCTTCGAAGGAAGTTCTGAACATAACGCACTGTGGTTCTGGGTATTGTGATTCTTCGTTATATGAAAATCCAAAGTTCAAATACTCTTCGTCATATTTCCGTCTTTTCTCGATGACTTGATATTTTTTGTGGTGTAAAATTATCTGATTGTTGACTTTGATCAGCAGAAGTTTGGTATGAAGTTGAAATCTCAGCGGTGATAGATGCATTTTCAGTAGACGCACTTTGCGCAGGTTGTGAACTTGATGCCGACGTTAGAGTATTTGTACTTTTTCCGCGCAATGAGCACGTTGTTAACTACTGATTCATATTCACAACTGGGTAATTATGATATAAATGAGTCGAAATAATCGGATACGAACTTAACGTAAGTACCTAATACCGTCCGCACGAAATGGTCTTTCCATTAAGCTACGATATGGGGTTCTTCAAGAGAGCTGTGAATAGGATTTTGCAAGGTCGGCGGCGCGCCCGCATACCCCCTGGTGTTGCACGTGTCCATGGGCGACGGTAATACTTACCTACCATCACGTGGGACCGCTTGCTCGTCCGCCCACTAGTATATATATAAAAAAAAATAGTATGAAATGAACGTCGCTTGTTTATGTTTTGGTGGCGCTCGGGAGAGTGGCGCAACTCCCCTGTCCCACGCTGTTGGCACTCCACCGTAATTACGTAAATCATGCCGTGCACCCCGTACGCCCAACTGATGTACCTCACTTTGAGAAACCATGCAATATATCAACGCTTAATTTATAGACCGATCAATGTACACGCGATCTGACGCCACGCACATACATCCAGCTGTGTTATTCTGTAATACACCAATTCGACGAGCTCGACGACGAGACAGCCTTGAGATCGACTGTGAGCGTAGCGCTACGCGAAACGGTATTCACGAACACGTTTATCCTCGTCGACGAACCTGTAGGCTGCATCAACTCGACGCTATTTCAAAGACGAGTTAAGGTTTGCCGCAAATGTCTTCACATCTTAATCGATATTTCCTAGACTTCATTTTTATCGGTTTAAAATTATTGCTATAATAGAATTATAATTTTACATACATAATTTAAGCCTCATTACATTTTTTTAAACTTATTCTTTTGGCTGAATGTTAATTCCATTGCCATAGTCGTCATAAAAAAATTACCGGCCGACTGACTGACGCGAATGTGATGTGAAATGTGAATAAACAAAACACTTCAAAACAGTTTATTTCAACTTGCAAGTTCAAGAGATTATTTACCACGTGGTTGCAGCGTTATTATTGTGGCTTGAAGTTGAAACAGCCCGGCAAGATATAGCTGTCAAGCTGAACAGTGATGGGCGAGGCTGCATTAAAACGTGGCAGCAATGATCTAAGTTTTGTTTACATTTTTGTAAGTATTTATCTAGCTTTGTTTTAGTACCAGTTTTATTACCGGTTATACTTTTTAACGGTGTTAATTTTTCAGTATTGGAAAGATAAAAAGTCTGCGATAAAGAAGAAAGCTAGCCAAATGCGGATGGCTGGACAACTAACTGGTGGCGGTGCAGCAGAGGCAGTCTCTCTCTGCAATAGAAGAGAGAATACTGGCAGTTATGGGAGGAGAGGGGTTTGCTGTTGGTGATAGGGGGTTGGCTTTAGAATATGGCCGCACGAATTTAGGGTTGATAGGGGTGGCATTTTAAAGGGATAGGTCTCCCCTTTCAAACGACACCCCTCCCCCCCGCGGAGATGTTTGGTTTTTTTTTAAATATTTTTTTTGTACACGTGTAATGGAGCAACATTTCAACAAATAATATAACAAAAATATTCCAAATATTATGTTTTTGCAAAAGATATAACAAAGTTGCGACAAACAATGCATTAAAAATAATGTTTGATAAAAAAATGCCATTTTTATTATTATTACAAGCTTTTATTTAACTTCATATGTATGTTCGGGTCAAATCTTGCAAACCAAATTTGAACCACTTTCTCTAAACTTACGACTTTGAAATTTTGCATGCTTGTTCGGTTCCGATGACAATACACTAAAATGATAGAAATAACTTGATGCTGCAGCCAGGATTGTCTCCTCACGAGGGCTCTCCTCAACGGTTAGCAGCACGGACACAAAATTTTGCATATACATTTAATTTTGATAGCTAAACATGATCTTCACCATGAACTGATGCTGCAGCCAGGATTGTCTGCTCATGAGATATGATGAGACTCACACCCAGTGAACAGTCCCAATGGCAGGTGGTTAAAAGGTTGTTTTATAAAGATAATTATAACCACCCAGAAAACTTTGCGGATGTAATAGAAGAATTTGTGTGTCGAAGGTCAATTAATAAAAATAAAAGAGATCCATTTGTAGTCCATTTGTATAGATCCATCCTTTAAATGAAATGCACATTGGCAATAAAAATCCCAAAATGAAATACTATATCAACAAAAACCAACTAGATGTTGTGGAGTGCCAGAAAGATCTTGGAGTACACATCACATTGAATCTAAAATGGGAAAGCCATATTATTAAAATAACTAAAAAAACAAACTCCATTCTATACACAATAAGAAAAGCTTTCTCCTACATAGATGAAAATCTCTTCCTATAGATCTACAAAACTTACATATGTCCACTACTAGAATATGCATTCCAGATTTGGAATCCTTACTTCAAGAAGGATATTGATCTTCTCGAAAGAGCACAGCGCAGAGCAATCAAAATGGTCCCATCTTTGAAAAACTATACATATGAAGTTCGACTCCAAAAACTAGGTCTAACCATCTTAGAACAACGAAGACAAAGAGTCTAATAGAGACATACAAAATACTAAATGGACATTACAACACAGCAAACATGACAAACATTTATACTATGAACGAAAACAAAAACCTGAGAGGACACTCACTTCTCACAACTGTGCCGACTACAAGCAATCCGACTACAAGCAATCCGAGGAAATACTTTTTGCCCAACCTTGCCTAACCATGTGGTGAGACTGGAATAAATTACTGGAGACTGTTATTAGTGTCCCCTCAGTGAACTGTTTCAAAAATAGACTGGACAATCATTTAAAAAAAGTGCAACAAAACAATGTACAGGCATCAGATTAAAGCTGCTAGTGTATCGGAAATAATAATAATAATAATTTGTTGAACTTTTAAAGGCTGTAAAGCATATTATAAAATAAATTAATTAATATAAAGAAAATCTTTTATTAATTTAGTGGATGTCACAGAACCGAATCTGTCAACCCCGAATCCACGTGGTACTTGTCTGCCCTACCCCTAGAGTGTTTTTATAAGCCGGAGGCGCGAAGGGAGGGCAGCCCTCGCCCGCCGTAACATAGCATAGAAACCCGTGCGAGCCGTAGCGGTTGAGGCTGGTCGCTGAAGGTGACCAAAAAGCCGAAGCTGCGGAGGCGAACATGGGTTTCTATGCTGTGTTACGCAAGGGCGAAGGGGCTGCACTTCCCGTAGCGCCGGAGCAGTTGCAATGACCCCCTCAATTCGTGCGATGCCTTTATGAAAATCCTTTGTCGTAATTTTGAGGTTAGTTTCTAAGAAACTTCAAATTAATATTTCTCACTAACCAAGCATCTCCGCGGCAGGGGGTGGTACCAGGGGGTTACCCCGTCCCGCCTCTCCCTCCCCGGTCCCTTTTCCCCCCTTAAATCGTGCGGTCATATTCTAAAGATTTACCGTGATAGGGATCTGGAAATTAACCCTTTTCATGTATGTTTCTTTTGCAACTGCTTTATATTTTTCTTTGATTTTTTCAATACCTATTTTTTTTTTATTGTTAAAGTTAATAAATTTATTTTTCCATTTGTAGCAATCAACAGATGAAACGGAACCAATGGCTCAGGATCAGGATGAAACAAAAATGCAAGATGCTGTTGAATTGGTATGTATTAGGTAACAGTTTCTACATTATTTCACCTATCAAAATGAGTAAATTTATTTCAATTACTTTACAGAACTTACAAGATGTTGAAGTGGAGGTAATTACTGCTAGTAATTACATTTCTATTTTAATGATCATTACACCATATACATACACACAAAATATTGTGTACAATTTTCTCATAACAATTTTTATTTCTAGGCTCATGTGGAACCAATGACAGTGGAGCCGGGAACCGCAGGACTTATATCTGTTCCTGAAACTGAACAGTCAACATCCTCTTTACTTGTGTTCACACTAATAATTTACTTTTTAGATTGTAATATTTAATTGGATACTGCAAATGACTACATATAATAATTATTTCGGTAGGATCCAGCCAGGCCCATCACAACATAGGCATGGTTACAGAGTAGAGAATGAGCCCCATTCACATGAAGACCAACAATTGATAAGGAACTAAAGTGCTATAGCCATATAGTATGCTGTAGGTAGACTTATTATAATAACTTAGATTTTTTTAAATTACAGAACAGGTTTATATCAAACCCTACAGCTGCTGCATGCACCTCCTGCGATTAACACTCCTAGTGCTACATCAAGTAACATCATTTATTATCATCTTCATTTTTCACCATTATCACCATTTTTATTATAACATCGAACAATGTCACAGGCAAAAGATAGTTTACTATATTATATGTGCTAACTGTTTCATTTCTTTATAGCTCCACATCGTCGTCGTTTGGTAATACGACGACGTGTGATCCGACGCCCACCACCAGCACAAAGGCAGTCCCAGATGACAAGCCTAACGGAGCATCTCATCGCCATCGAAGAGAGGAGTGTCGATACTGAGCACATGTTGGCAGAAAATCAACAGTCTATGATTCACGTTTTACGTGAAATGAGTGAGGCGTGGTCAAGACAAAGTCAAGCCTTACTCAAACCTTATAAAGCCTTATAAACATGTTAAACAAATAAAATTTTATTTTTTTATTTCCCATCTAAAAAAAGTTTTATTTTACAAAATAGCCTTAGCATGCCCTTGTAAAACGTAAGTGATTATTTTGTCTATATTGTAAGTTGTAAATACAAATATCAGTTACTATACATGTACATATATAAAAAGACATGTCCTGACTGACTGACACATCATCGGCTAGCTTAATCCTAAATTTAAATGTGACAGAACTTGTAAATTGAGTAGGTACATTTTCCAGCCTAAATAGACCATTAGACTCTTTACAACAACATAGAAGTCATGGATTTTGCACTAGAGTCCTTAATGATGTGCACGCCATAACTGGTTCACTAGTGACTGCCTACTTAACCATCCACTTGCTAAGCTATCTTGGGATGTTTGCTGCTGTCTCAGTGTTCTCAATAATCTGTTCTCTTGTTCCAAATCTCTTGGGGCTAATGAAGGAGCAGGTAGCCCAGCACGAGTCACTTTCTAACATATTAATTAAGTCCTCAGATAATCTATAGTGACTAATGAACTCTACATCGCGTGAAATAGTTCGTATGTTTCTCAGTTGTTGTGCCTGTCGATGCTTCTTAAAGTTGTCACTTTTTTTAACCCTCTTCCAATAAATATAGCATTGTAAACAAACGAGCAGCCTTTATTTTTTATCAAACGGACACGAAACACTTCAAATTTCAATAAAACTAGAAAATAATGTATTGTCCATTCAAATCGGTCTCAATTATTGTAGCTTTTGGATTTGACAGTTAAAATCGTGGCTGTGGTCGAGGTTGTAGACGAGCTCGACGCTGTTTTTTGTTACAGAATACCAAAATGTATGAAGAAATGTCAAGCTGTTCGACTTTCAGTAGTTCTAGTTCACGCAGCCCTCGTCGTAGAGCGCTAGTGTCGCTTTAAACGATTTTGTGAATACCGTTTGATACGATGCACACGCTCACAATTCCATCACAAAAACTCCCCAGTCCTCCCTTCCGAATGGTTGTGCATTGTCAGATCCTAGTGACTTTTCCCCCAACGACAATCTCATAGAAACACTTGTCTCTCTCTTAATAAACTTCCTGTCTAAATTCAGTGACTCCATTCCTCTTAATACTATCCAAACGCTTCAGCTATTGCTCTCCCTTCTAAAAAACTCTTTACAGTGAAAGCAACCCTCCTACAGTGGAACTGTAGGAATATTTGTACCCAAAAACCTGACTTAATATTGCTAATGAACCAGTATAAGCCAATATTGGCCGCCATCGCGGAGACATGGCTTAAGCCTGGTTTCCGTTTTAGGTTACCAGGGTCTCCGAGATGACCGTGCTGATGGTTATGCGGGTTGTGCTTTACTCATTAATAATTCTCTGTCGGTCTCCCAAATTCCATTTCCACCTCACAGCCCTGACTTCCATGCAGTGGCTGCAAAAGCTTCAAATATTACTTTCATTTCAGTTTATATTCCCCACCCCAATCCTAATATAATATCCGAGCTTAATTCCTTACCGTCTCTTATTACGGGCCCATTGGTCATCATGGGAGATTTCAACTGCCACCATACCCTGTGGGGCTCCCACACTTGTGACACTCTCTCTGCCACCTTTCTTGACCTTCTGGACGACCAAAATCTTTGCATTTTAAATGACGGCGCTGGCACTCGTAGGGTATCACCAACACAGAACATTAGTGCTGTTGATCTTACTCTTGCTTCCCCTAGCCTAGTTCCTTCTCTTTCTTGGAGAGTTCTACCTAACTGCCAGGGCAGTGATCACTTTCCTATTTTACACCATTTTACTACCATACACCATTCTGTCTCACTCTCTAAAGACCCTCCCCCTCTTCTTAAATATAGATTATCTATGGCAGACTGGGACAAATTCTCCCAGCTAGTAGATTCCAAAATCGCTTCATTGCCTCCAGTTAATATGTCCAGTTTTCGTAGTATCTATCTTCAATATACATCGGCTCTCTTAGCTGCGGCGGACGAATCTATCCCTTTAAAAAATTCCTCTTGTAATAAAATTCCTTCCCCTCCATGGTGAGATGCTGATTGCACTGCCAGTATTCCACAAAGAAATGAAGCTGAATCCATTTTTGCTAGAGATTCAAATATGGATTCCTATATTAACTACAAAAGAATTCTGGCTCAGTCCAAAAGATTGCTTTCTAAAAAGAAAAAGCAAGGATGGCGTACATTTTGCGAATCCCTGTCTCCTAGATCTCCTGCCTCTCTAGTGTGGAAACGGGTAAGAGCTTTCCGCCAATACTATTCCAATAACCGTAATATTTCTTCTAATGGTGTAGATTCCTGGCTCCCTGACTTTCTAAATAAATTAACTCCTCCCTTCCTTCCTTCTGCAGATAGCCTGCCACTTCCTACGCTTACCTCTTTCCATTCTGTTGATAGAATGGATGAACCATTTTCTCTTACTGAACTTCACTGTGCCGTTGATCACCTTAGAGATTCTAGCCCTGGGGTAGATGGGATCCCTTACTCTTTTGTCACCAAGTCATCTATTTTGGCTAAAACTTTTCTTTTAAATTTAGTCAATCACATTTATAGTTCTGGCTTGATCCCAGACTCTTGGAAAACTCAAATTGTGATCCCCATTCTTAAGCCTGGTAAAGACCCAGATGACTGCTCCTCTTACAGACCTATTGCATTGTCATCAGTTTTATCCAAAATTCTTGAACACCTGGTCAAGAATCGACTAGAGTGGATGGTAGAAAACAGAGGTATGCTTCCAAAAACCCAATTTGGATTCCGAAAAGGTATGGGTACCATGGACAGCCTTAGTACTTTTACTTCAGATGTCTGCATTTCTTTTTCTCGTGGAGAACACTTGATTGGTGTCTTCCTTGACATATCCTCGGCCTATGATAATGTCCAGCTTCCAATACTCAGGCAGAAGTTGCTACAGCTGAGTATCCCTGTGAAGTTGGTCAACATCATCTGCAACCTGTTTATGGCACGTTCCATATCCATCAGATACCGAGGGTCACTATCTCCTTCTAGGTATGTATGGAAGGGACTTCCACAGGGCTCTGTCCTTAGTTCTCTGCTTTATAATATCTATACCGACGATCTGGATAAAACTGTAGACAGTTTTTGCAACATTCTTCAATACGCAGATGACATTGCCCTCTACGTATCCTCAAAATTAATCACTGACGCTACTAACCGCTTAAACTCAGCCTTATCCTATTTAGACGTCTGGCTCAATGATCATGGTCTAACTCTGTCTATCTCTAAATGTAAGGCAGTCGTCTTTTCTCGTAAACGTACAGCTCCTACTATTAATTTGTCAGTCGGTGGACAAAACATTTGCATTCAAGATAGAGTGAAATTTTTAGGGGTCATATTTGACTCCCGCATGACGGGTATTCACCACATGAATCACATTGTGAGAAAATGCGAGAGCAACATCAACGTGTTACGTGCTCTTTCGGGGGTACGTTGGGGCTCCCACCCCTACAGTCAGAAGCTGTTGTATAATGCCATTATCAGAAGCCACTTTGACTATGAATGTTTCTTGTTGGAACCATGCAGTAAGATGGCACTTTGCAAGCTGGAGAGGATTCAGGCTAAATGTTTGCGCATCATTACTGGTGCCATGAAATCTTCCCCCATTAACGCCCTCCAAGTAGAGTGTTTAGAACCTCCTTTAAATCTCCGTCGACAATTTTTAGCTGATAGATTCTTTTTCAATATTATTCAATTCTCCTCCCATCCGCTTCTTCAAAGACTTAGATTACTGTCTCAGCTACTGACCTCATCTAGTTACTGGTCTCATAAGGAGACCCCTCTTTTACTCAAAAGTCTCTCAAAATTTTCTGAGCTCCCTTCCCCTACTTTCCAACTTGATAAGAATCCTTTGTTCCCTTTTAGTTTTGAATCTCTGCTCTATAACCCAAGAGTGATTCTTAATTTTGGCATTGTAAAAAAAATCCTGAGGCAAATATTGCATTCAATAGCATATTAGACGAGAAATGGCCCGGCTGGTTAACCGTTTATACAGATTCATCTAAGCTAGCTGGAGGTGACAATATAGGTTCTGCAGTATGGATCCCCAAATATAAAATTATTCTTAATTATAAATGTCCCCCTCAAACTTCTATATTTACTGGGGAGTCTTTAGCTCTCTTGGAGGCAGTATTGTTTATAAAATCGCATAAGTTAAATAGGTCTATCGTCTTCTCCGACTCATTGAGTTTTCTGCAGGACATTAGCAAGTCTCCTTTTCATGCTAGAGACAACTTCTATGTAACCCTAAAGATTAAAGAGGTGCTTTATAAATGCCGCCTATCAGGCATAGAAGTCGTACTTGCGTGGATCCCTAGTCATTCTGGCATCTGGTAATGAGACAGTGGATCTTTTGGCAAAGGACGCTATGCGTGTGGGATGTGATTCATATCCAAATTATTTTTCTCGCGATCCACGGGCTCTGGCTAAACCTTACTTGGATAAATCCTGGAATGATCTGTGCCAGTCGTCTATACTAACTAAAGCTAGACACTATGGTTCCATCCAGCCGACTATACCCCCCAAGACCTTGGTTTTTTAAGCATCAGAACATCAATAAAGTGGATACGTCGGTTATCATTCGGTTAAGATTGGGACACGTATGCTCGTCGGCCTTCCTGGCTAAGCTAAGGATTCGGGATCATTCCTTGTGCGAGTGTGGACTTGAAGAAGGAACTCTGGAGCACATTTTTTTTAGTTGTCCCTGCCTTGCAATACCTCTTTACGATATACTTCCTCCTTCTCTTCCTCGCCCTGTAAATGTGAATTATATACTAACCCTTGTCTTTTCCCCTCATATTAATATCCTTCACAAATTCATTAGAGTTAATAACATTGTCCTTTAATCATTTTTTAACTATTACATCATATTCATCATCAGTATTCTATGTTAGGTATATTGTTATTAACCAAAAATACTTTCTCTCTGTCTTCATACTTTCATAAAACTACTAATTTGATCTTATATTCTTATGTAGTTATATATAAATTTAAGTATTCTTTGTTTTAGTGAGCTCAACTGGAACCAGCATAATCTCTGCGTGTTTTATCTTTTGCTAAATGTTTTTTACTGTTTCATTCAACCTTGACATTGGCAGAATCATCGAAGTCTCGATGGGGCCATATTAAGAAATTGGAATTGGAATTGGATGTAAACAAAGCGGACATTATAAGAATAAGTGTCCATTATTGAAAGAAAAGACTGTTAATACATTTAGTGCAGTATTTCTTAACGGAAAATTTAATCAAGATGAATGGTATATCGATTCCGGGGCCAGCACTCATAGGATAGCCAACGAAAAACTAATAATTAACATGTCACGCAACCCAACTACGAAAGAAATCCTAGTTGCAAACCAAATGAGTGTACCAGTGTCGTGTTCGGGAGACGCACAGATAACGACTATTGTTAATAATTCGGAGTTTGATATAGTTGTTAAGAATGTTTTGTGTATTCCTAACCTCACTACCAATTTATCGTCGGTTAGCCAGCTGATTGAGAACGGCAACAAAGTTTGCTTCCAGAAAGGAAGTTGTGACATTAGAAATCGGCAGAATGAGTTAATTGGCACGGCACAGTTAGTAAACGGAGTATATAGATTAAACATCAAGTCAGCATGTTTGTTAGCAGCTTCAGCGACAGTTTGACAGGAACAGGAACAGTTTGGCACAGAAGATTTGGCCATATCAACAGTAAAGATCTGAATGCAATGAAAAATGGCGCTGTTGAAGGGTTATCATATAGTCACAAAGCAGACGTTAGTAAGTTTAATTGCAAAGTGTGTTGTGAAGGAAAACAAACGATGCTACCCTTTCCACATAGCAGTCATAGAAGTAAGAAAGTCTTGGAGTTGGTGCATGCAGATGTATGCGGGCCAATGGAAACAAAATCAATTGGTTTAGCTAGATACTTCTTGCTTTTTGTGGACGACTACAGCAGCATGTCATTTGTGTATTTTTTAAAAACAAAATGTCGTGCTTAAATGTTTTCGGGAATTCAAGCAAATGGTTGAGAATCGGATGGATACCAGTATCAAAGTGTTAAGATCTGACAATGGAACAGAGTTTTGTTTAGGTGAAATGACTAATTATCTAAAACAATGTGGTATTATTCATCAGTGCACCAACCCATACACTCCAGAACAAAATGGACTGTGTGAGAGATTCAATCGTACAGTTGTGGAGAGAGCCAAGTGTCTTTTATTTGATGCAAAATTAAATAAGAAGTTTTGGGCCGAAGCAGTTCACACGGCTGTGTATGTGAAGAACAGGTCGTTAGCTTCAGGTTTGACCAAAAACCTCTTATGAACTCATCTGGCTTCCTGCCTGTCAACCACATACATATGTTTGGAAACATAGTCATGACCACTGTCCCAAAATAAAAACAAGTGAAGTGGGACAGGAAGGCAGTAAAACATTATCTCGTTGGATATGCTGATAATACAAAGGGGTATCCGCTGTATAATCCTGTATCGAACCAAATAATCACTAGCAGAGATGTGACGATTATGGAGCCAGAAAATGACCCCGACATGTTACAAGCTATGGTTGAAGAGAAGGCAGAATCGTCAGATGCCGTAGAACAGAGTGAGAGTTCTGAAGACGAAGTCGAAACACTCACAGTCTACAGTGAGGCACAATGACAGCACTTATACACCAGATGACATTACTTTAAATAGTTCTTCAGATGAATTTTTTGACTCTGTGACTAAAAGCGAGGTGGATAGTGTCATTCAGGCAGGTGCATCGAGTTATCCTAGCACACGGACAAGAAAGCCTGACGGTACGGCTATGGCAATGTGTGCGTAGAGGCAGATGTGAACTTATATGCTGACCAGATTACTTTTGATGAAGCCATGAATGGATCGGAAACCAAAGAGTGGTGTAAAGCTATGGAGGAAGAACTGAAATTGTTTAGAGAAAATGATGCATGGGAAGTGGTAGACCGGCCAAAGCAAGGTACAGTGGTTCAGTGCAGATGGGTGTTTAGAAAAAAGGTTGATAGTGATAAAAAGGTGAGATATCGGGCAAGATTAGTTGCGAAAAGGTTTAGTCAGAAAAAGGGTATAGACTATAAAGAAACTTTTTCTCTAGTGCTCCGTTACGCTACTTTGAAACTTTTATTTGCTTTAAGTGTTAAATATTATTTAAAAACAACTCATCTAGATGTCACCACTGCTTTTTTAAATGGTTACATTAATGAAACTGTATATATGAACTTATCAGCAAACTTTGTATGTCAAGATGGACAAAATAAAGTTTTGAAATTAAAGAGGGCAATTTATGGTCTAAAACAATCAGCTAGGGCATGCTACAAACGTGTTGATGATTGTTTACAGAATATAGGTTATAAGAAATCTAAATATGAACCTTCTCTTTATAAAGCAGAATGATAATAACATTACATATTATGTTGCATTGTTTGTTGATGATTTTTTAATTGTTCTGCAGAAACTGAATACCTGAAAAAAGAGCTTAAATCTAAATTTAAATTAAGACTTAAGGAGAAATTAGGCAGTGTTTAGGTGTGTGTCAGAAATTAAAAAAATGTAGTAACTATTGATCAGGAAAGATTTATAGAACATTTATTAGATAAATTTAATATGAAAAATTGTAAACAGATGAGTACACCAATGGAGGTTAATTTGAAACTAGAAAAAGATTACTTGTTGTACTCAGTTCCCATATCAACAGCTGATTGGGAGTTTATTGTATTTGTCAATAATTACCCGTCCAGATATATCCTATGCCGTTTGCTATGAGTCAGTTTAATAACAATTATAATGAGACTCATTGGAAACATGCAAAGCGCATTTTAAAATATTTGCAGTGTACTAAGCATTTTAGCTTAACATTTGTAAAAGATAATTCAGATTTAACATGTTATGTAGATGGTGATTGGGCCTCTGATTCCCTGGATAGAAGGTCTTATACCGGATATGTGTTTAAGATATCTGGGAGTGTAATATCACATGAATGTAAAAAGCAACAAACTATTGCTTTGTCCAGTACAGAGGCAGAGTACATGGCCATCTGTGAGGCTAGCAAGGAAGCTGTATATCTGAGAAATCTCTTATGTGAACTAAAATTAGAAATAGTGATTGTAACGTTGTAATTATTGTTTTAACTATGATTTTAAAGAAAATAAGTAAGCGGTTAATGTGACCATACGAAAACTATATTTAGAATGACATTTCAATAATGATACACAAGTTTTACACTAGGTGTCTATACTTTACAGTGATATACCTGTAGTATTATATAATGACAACCAAAGTGCCCAAAAACTAACTAAAAATTGTTTGTTTCATAGAAGAAGTAAGCATATTGACGTTAGGTACCACTTTGTTAGAAATGCAGTAGAAAATCATATTGTAAACATTCAATATTTGAAGACAGCTGATCTACTAACAAAAGCTTTGTGTTTGTCTAAACATTATAAGTTTTTAGCCAATTTGGGCATTATAGGGATTAATGTGTAGTACTTTGTTATAGAATTCGTACGTTATTTTGATAAGGGGCCATGTTGATACTTATCAACATATCGTACTACTGGCGCCATCTTATGGCTGTAGTTAGGGTAGAATAAGATTTGTATAAATAAAGTCATTCTGTGGTGAAACTCACAACGGTGTTTTATTATCTTTCCATTAAGCTACGATATGGGGTTCTTCAAGAAAGCTGTGAATAGGATTTTGCAAGGTCGGCGGCGCGCCCGCATACTCCCTGGTGTTGCAGGTGTCACTTACCATCACGTGGGACCGCTTGCTCGTCCGCCCACTTGTCTATAAAAAAACTACGACATTGCAGGATAAATGTGACGCAATCATTGGTGGGTTTAGGTACACATCTTTTGGCCTAACATTGACAGGGACAGTAGATTTTGTAAAAACATGTAGGCACTATCAGCAGTCTAGGAAAATTTTGAGTCAGGCTGTCAGGCACCCATTATCACTCATATACTCCTGGGGGATACCTAAGGACCACGCTCCCGCTTTTACATAGATTTTGCAGGTCCAGTCTTTGGACTTACTTGCCTTAAGTGATTGTCGCTTACACAAAATGACTTAAGGTGGTACCTATGAAGAATACTTTGAACAATGCTACAATTAAGAGGCTCAGTTGTTTGTTTGCCACTTAGTATCCCAAAATTCATAGTTTCCGTTTTGCGTTCACCGATAGTTTCCCATAATGGACCACAATTTATAGTGGAACTGAAAATTTTGCAACAATATTGCAACAACTCATGTAAAAAGCACACCATACCAGCCCCCCCGAACGAACGGTTTGGCTGAATGGGCGGTAAAAAAAGGATGCTCGTCGCGGATAAAACATCCAACCTTAAAGACCGCGTGAGTAGTTTTTTACAATGCTATAGAAACACTCAACGGAGCACTCACCCCACGAACTGATGTTTGGGCGTCAAATGAGGACAAGCTTCGACTTGCTGAAACCTGATGTCCACAGCAACATGGAAAAGGCTTAGTTATTACAGCAGTTGCAAGGAACTAAATCTAATATACAAACCTTCCAACCGAGCGGCTGTCTGGGTTGATAAGAAAAGGCTCGGTGGCCTGGACTATTGTGGCACAAACCGGATCTTACTCCTATAATGTAACAATTGGATGTAATTATGCAAATAACAGCAAGCCCTAATGACAGACCACATACTCCAAATCAATATCCATTGTTGTATAAAATACTCAAAACATAGAAGCTAGTATCCCAAATACATTTTCTATGACCCTTCTAGCTCTTGATATCCTGTAGTTACAAAACCGGTTAGGTGATCCTATATTTAAATCATAGGTTTACAAATATTTTCAGTAAGTGGGATGGCATCATCAGCTAAAAACACAAATCCGTATGCATGTATGCATTAATTAACAGTGTATGCTGTTGAGAATTGATCAATTGTCAAAGTTGGTAATTAAATGTAGTTAAACTTTTTTTGTGTAATTAAGCTGGCAGGCGATAAGTCTTTATGATAACTTCACGTGACAAAAACAAAAAAAAAACTGAATGGCGATCAGAGCAAATGTGCTCCAAATTGTATGTGTAATATTATTGCGTATTGCGCAACAATCGGTCGATTGTTTGCCGACAGTTTTGTTAAACAAAACAAGTGTTATGTAATTGTACAAAAGGTACCTTTTGATTGTAAGTCAATAAAACCCATCACTGCCAACTCTGGACTTGATTATTTGACAACCAAAGAACCCAAACCAAGTGAATAAACAACAGGTTATGGGCCCAGAACAGCTGTAGAAGGTTTCTTTGGACGTCATGACAGGAAACTGGCAGACAAGTCAAGAAAAGCAGCCCAGAGTGTCAGAACCGGCAAGGACAACATAACCTACAAATTTTGTGACATTGGAGCAGCCATCGCACAGCAAGTCAACGTTCTGCAACGAACACGCAAGTCGCTTTAAGTCAGAAAATCGCCACGAAAGATTGTAAATTCATTTTGTTTATTTAAAAAATTGTCAGAAGTCAGTCAAATTGTAAAATTTAAAGCAAAATGGATACTGTAAAATCTCAGTTGGAAATGTTAAGCGAAGATAGTCAGGGAAATGTAAATTTCATTTCATGGCAATTTAAATTAAACCTAGCACTTAAGAACAAAGACCTGTACGATATTGTGATAGGTGCAAAAGTCAGACCAGCAGGTGCTGTGTCAACAGAAGGCGTTTCAGCTTGGATAAAGAAAGATGTCGAAGCTCAAACGTTGATAGGTTTAAATGTAAACAGTAAGATTGCGAACAAAATTGCAAATTGCAAAACTGCCAAAGACATGATTGATAAATTAACTAGTTTATATGGTACAAAGACTGATGTAACTAAAGAAATGTCCCGAATTAAATTCTTTACTTTTGAATATGATAAAAGCAAGTCAGTTTGGAAGGAAGATGAAGATCGAAAAGCTGCGACCCTTTGGATGTGAATGTTATGTGCTCACGCAAGGACAGAAAAGAGGGAAGATAGATAGAAAGTCAGAAAAGGGAATTCTAGTTGGCTATGACATTGATTCACCATGCTACAGGATTTACATGAAAGACAAGAGAGAAGTAGTAAGTACAGACAACGTAATCTTCAACGAGGAGAAGATAAGACTGAGGCAAGGCACTGAACTTGAGACACTGGCACCAGAGGGCACACCTGAGAAAGAAGAAGACAGCAGCAGTGAGACAGATGAAGAAAATGAGCAAAGTGAGACTGAAGAAAGCACGGAGGAACCAAGCGACAACGAGTATGAGACATCACCGCCTGAAGAGCCAGAAAAGAGAAATCTGCGAGATCGTCGGAACCTGCAGCCATCACCAAAACTCAAGGATTACGTTGTGGAAACTCGTCACGGAGGAAACAGCGCCCAAGTAGCTATGATTGGCGAAACGGAGGACATCCCGGTGAGCGAGGCACTTAAAGATGAGAAGTGGAGACACGCGATGCAGGAGGAGTACGACTCGTTGATGGAAATGAAAACATGGAAGCTGGTGGACTGTCCAGAAGGAGTGAAGCCGATCACTTGTCGTTGGGTACTTCGAGAGAAGGCAGACGGGAGACTCAAGGCCAGACTCGTAGCAAGAGGATTTGAACAGAAAGAGGGGGTGGATTACGCGGAAACATTCAGCCCAGTAGCCCGCCATGCATCGATTCGACTGCTTTTGAGCCACGCAGCGTCAGAGAAAATGAAGTTGGTATCGTTCGATGTGAAAACGGCATTCTTGTATGGGAATCTGGAACAAGACATCTACATGTATCAGCCTGAAGGGTTCGACGACGGATCAGGGAAAGTCTGCAAGTTGGATAAGAGTCTTTACGGGCTCAAACAAGCTCCAAGGATGTGGAACGAGAGGGTCACCACACACTTTGAAAAGAAAATAGGCCTGATCAACACAGATGACGACCCGTGCATTTACTATAACAAGGACAAGAGCATTATGCTCTCACTCTTTGTGGATGATGGACTGATAGCTGGCAAGGATGAAGATGAAATATACAAATTACTAGGCAAGATAAGCAAGGAATTTGAGATCACATTCAGCAAGAAAGCACCGGACAAGTTAACTTATTTGGGTATGGAAATCAAGATTGACCAGGACGGTATCTTCGTGAATCAGCCTCGTTACACGGAGAAGATACTGAGAAAGATGAAACTCGAACAGTGCAACTCAGCATCCACACCCATTGAGCAAGGAATGATCACCAAGAAGACAGACTTCAAGAACGACGAGCTACTTCCGGCGAACAACAACTATCGTGAGGCGATAGGGAGTTTATTGTACTTAGCTACAATCAGCAGACCAGACATCAGCTTTGCCGTGAACTACCTCAGTCGATTCTGCAACAAGCCCATGAAAAGTCACCAAGCAATGGTGAAACGTGTATTTCAGTATCTGAGAGGGACAGCGACAGCAGGAATTCACTTTGGAGGAGACAAAACACTCGTGGCCTACACCGATTCAGACTATGGAGGAGACTCTGAGACAGGACAGTCGACGAGTGGAGTGTTAGTGATGAGAGGAGGACCAGTGATCTGGTACTCACAAAAGCAGCGACTGGTAGCGACTTCAACTGCAGAAGCCGAGTACCGAGCCGCAGTGTCAGTCATTGACGATGTTTGCTGGATCAAACGAATCGCACTTGAACTTGGTATCCTGGAAGCCGATCAGCCGATCACCTTGTACGTCGACAACATGTCAGCCATACACATGCTACAGAATGCACACGAAGGAAAGACGAGCAGAGGAAAGAAGCACATTGAGATACCACGAAAGTACATCCAACAACACATCGGCAATACTGTGACACTACAACATGTTGAGAGCAGCAGGCAGATTGCAGATATCCTGACCAAGCCACTCAACAGAAGAGTATTTGAGATACTCCGCTGTAAATTGATCAAGGAGGAGTGTTGAGAATTGATCAATTGTCAAAGTTGGTAATTAAATGTAGTTAAACCTTTTTTGTGTAATTAAGCTGGCAGGCGATAAGTCTTTATGATAACTTCACGTGACAAAAACAAAAAAAAACTGAATGGCGATCAGAGCAAATGTGCTCCAAATTGTATGTGTAACATTATTGCGTATTGCGCAACAATCGGTCGATTGTTTGCCGACAGTTTTGTTAAACAAAACAAGTGTTATGTAATTGTACAAAAGGTACCTTTTGATTCTAAGTCAATAAAACCCATCACTGCCAACTCTGGACTTGATTATTTGACAACCAAAGAACCCAAACCAAGTGAATAAACAACATGTGCATTAACCAGGAAGTAGTTCTGGTTGAGATAAATTGATGGAATTGTCTAAAAGAGCCTTCCCAAATGCTGTTCCTAAACACTCTTCCGTCAGAAACTCTACCTTGACATCCAATGTGGATATACAAAAACTGGTAATGAGTGCTCAATAGCAAATAACACAATGCTAAAAATCCCTTGTAATTAAAATAATTATTTCCAGTTTGGTGGGCATACTACAGCTGCTATATGCTTGCCATCCATTGATCAGAGGCAGTGTGGAAAATTCCAAAGATCGTTGTAATTTTTAGTGATCTTTTCCCACTCTTGTAGATTTATCGGTATCTAAAAAAAAGATAATTTCACACACATTGATCTAGTCCCAAACTACGATTCCCTGTTCTGTGGGGATTTGACAATGATATAATTATTGTACATATACATACATACATATTATATAGATATTAACATCCAAGGCTCAGGTACAAACATAATCCAATGCGGATCCATGTGTGCGGGATACGTATGCACTAACACGCAGTAGAATGCTAGTGTCTGTACTCCGCACCAACTGGATCGCCGGAGGGTGTGGACTGTATAATAGGGTTTTTCCGTGTCTTGATTAAAACAACAAGGCTTGTTCTTCAATAGAGCCGGGGTAGCGCAGAAGTACTTGTTTTTCTTCTTTGTTCTTGTTCTTGTCGGAGTGGATGCCGCTGCGGAAGTGATTTTGACCGGAAATGGTCCGCCTATTATTCGCGTATTGGGTTCTCCAACTTGCGGCTAGTTGCGGGATTCCTCCACCACCGGTCAACGTCGGGCCTCCCCTCCACTTGTCCATTTATGTACCCCTCCCGCTACCCGCGGGGAATCATTTATTTTCCTTATCGCTAACACGTATTTACATTTTTGATAAGATCCTAGTATGTCCTCAATTACACTATGCACCAACGATACCTATACTATGCACCAACGATTTATGTAGGGACATACTAGGGATCACTCTATTTTTATCAAATTATATACATAAAAACTTAACAACTAGTTGCGAAACTATATACATGTTTGTCTAAGTACCCTAGCCTTTTCGTCGTCAACATATCTCCCGCCGTCGCCGTCTCGCGATCTAATTGGTAGAACGACGATTTTCTTGGTCGGTCGCCGCAGGATGTGGCCGTTGCTCGTCTGGACGTCGATGATGCGAACCTCGCCGTCTTGCCCGGGGTACGTAGCGATGACTCTTCCTCTGGGCCACGTGTTCCTCGGTAGGTTCGGGTCGCATATGACGACCAAGTCTCCGACGCGTGGTGCCTCGCCGACTGTGCGGGGCTCCCGCCGGTACTGTAGCAGGGGGAGATATTCTCGGAGCCAGCGGCGCCAGAAGTTATCGGCTAGCCGCTGGGCGCGCCGCCAGTGTTTGCGCGCATTCACGTCGTCTGCAGTGAAGGCGCCCGGCGCTGGGACATGTGAGTTAGGCCCCAGCAGCAGATGATTGGGTGTGAGCGCCTCCGGCTCCTCCGGTGTTACCGCCACGTGTGTGAGTGGGCGGGAGTTGACTGTGTTCTCCGCCTCGATGAGTAATGTGTGGAGTGTCTCGTCGCTAGGGTACTTCTCGCGTAGCGTCGCTCGTAGGGCTTCTTTCACCGTGCGCACCATGCGTTCCCAGGCCCCGGCCATGAAGGGGGCGGAAGGGGGAACGTGACGCCACGCGATGTGTTTCGCAGTTGCTTCCTCTTGGACCGCGGCGAGTGCGGCCTCGGTGAGTTGTTTTTCCGCGGCTTTAAAGTTAGTGGCGTTGTCACACCATAACTCCGTTGGGCAGCCGCGTCGCCCCATGAATCGTCGTAGCGCAGAGATGGCGGAATCTGCGCTGAGTGATGCTGCCACTTCCAAGTGTACAGCCCTCGTGGTCATACATGTAAATAAGGCGACATATCTCTTCTCTCGATGTCGGCCCACGGTTACTTCGATGGGACCGAAGTAGTCGAGCCCGGTGAAGGTGAACGGGCGCGCGTGATGTGCTACGCGCGCGTGCGGTAGATCGCCGGTGGCTGGACTCGTCGGTTTCGCCTTCCTTAGTCTACATGTCATGCATGCCTTTATGACGCCCCTTACTGTAGGGCGAATCTTTCCTATGCACAGTCGCTGTCGCAGTTCGTTGACGATTAGCTCGACGCCTCCGTGGTGCATTTTCCTATGTACATGGTCTATGTACAACCTCGTATAGCTGTGTGAACCATCCAACACAGCCGGATTCGTCGTTTCCTCGCTAATCTCTCCTGCGGCAGCGATTCTTCCCTTTTGTCGTAGCAGTCCGTCGGTTCCCACAATCACACTTAGTGCGGCGAGTTTGTCGTCTCCCGCCGGTGTGGCGCTACGCTCGATGCGCTTACGTTCGCATGCGTAGCTGTCCTCTTGTGCTGCCTTCATCCATTGATGCTCCGCTCGTATGAGATAGTGCGCTTCCATCTGTACGAACTTGCACTTGCCGCGCGCTGGTGCTATCTTTTGTGCAGTCTTAGCGTTGCCTTTTCTTGTTCCTGACCATGCCGGGTCCGACATCGGGTTGGCAATGGTCCTTTTGCGACGCGCAGCTGCTACTATGTGCCTCCTTTTGCGGCACAAGTCGATGAATTGTAGAGCGCGTGCGGTGGCCCGGATCAGGCGCTCCCATTTTGAAAAGCGCGTGATATCGGGCAAATGTGCATGCCCCTTTGTCGTGTTCGTAATTGCGCAGCATTTCTCTTTTTCTTCCCCGGTGCGTTCGGCTATTGTGCTTGCTTCGACTGGCCATTGCTCCTCGGGCGATAGTAAGAAGGGCGGGCCGATGAACCATCGGTGGTCTCTATTGAAGTCCGCGGGCGTTGCACGTGTCGCGTCATCGGCTACGTTGAGTTGCGACGGTAGCCATCTCCATTCCTTTTTCTTTGTAGTATCTTCTATTTCTGCGATACGATGTGCGACGAACGTTTTGAACGCCCGTGGTTCGGCTCTGATCCACGCGAGTGCGGTGCGTGAATCGCACCAGTAGACTCGCCTTGTTGCCTCGAAGTCTTGCTCCTTTGCGACGTTTTTGGCCAGTCGCGCGCCGAGTACTGCCGCCTGGAGCTCAAGCCGCGGGATTGAGACGGGCTTGAGCGGTGTGACGCGGCTTTTTGCAGCGGCCAGTGCGATCTTCACGCTGCCGTCTGCTCGTTCTAATCTCCAGTACACGGCGGCGGCGTAGGCTTCTTCGCTTGCGTCCACAAACGTGTGTAGCTCCCTTCTCGAGGCCGGTTCCATGTCGTAGCAGCGGGGAATGCGAAGCTCCTCTAGAGCGCGCAGCGTTTCCATCCACCCGTTCCACTTTGGTTGCAGCTCTTCCGGAAGCGGTTCGTCCCAGCTCGTTCCATACCTCCAGGTATCTTGCATGAGTCGTTTCGCCGGAGTGGTTATCGGCGATACGAGTCCGAGTGGGTCGAATAGCGACATAATTACGCTGAGTGCTTCCCTCTTGGTGGGTGGGCGTCTGCCTTCTATGACGTCAGATGGTGTCCTTGTAGTATTTACGCGGAAGCCGATGCAGTCTTCCTTTGTCTCCCACAGCAGGCCGAGTGTTTTCTCTGTCTCGCTTCCGCCGATGTCGACTGTCGTGGCTCCGGGATCCGTTGTAAATTGTTTCACAACGGACTTCTTGTTGGACACCCATCCGCGCAATTGAAAGCCGGCTCGACGGTGTATCTCGTCGACCGACTTTACGACTCTCGCAGCTTCCTTCTCGTTTGTAAAGCTGGTTATGAAGTCGTCCATATAGTGGTTCATTTGTATCTCTCAGACGGCGCGTTCGTCTTCATGTGCGAACTCGGCGGCGTTGCGATCTTTAATATACAACGCGGTGCACGGCGATGACGTCGCTCCGAATATAACCGACGTCATCTTGTACTCTTGTGGTAACGTATTGCCTCGCTCGTCGTCCCTCCATAGGAAGCGTAGTGCGTCTCGATCTTCCGGTCGAACCTTTATTTGCATGAACATCTCCTTGATGTCCGCTGACACGGCGATGGGATGTTGGCGGAATCTCATGACGACTCCGGGCAGTGATTGCAGCAAGTCAGGACCCGATAGCAGCATGTCGTTGAGGCTGCGTCCGAAGGATCTCGCAGCGGCGTCGTGGACGACTCGGATCTTCTCTTTCGCCGGGTTGATGACGGCGAAATGTGGCAAGTACCACGTTTTATTTGCAGGTGGCGCTGTAGTCGCAGGCTCGGCGTATCCCGACGTTAACAAGTTAGCGATACGCTCCTTGTACTTTTCCTTGAGCGCCGGGTCGCGGTCGAGTCTCTTTTCCAAATTGTGCAGCCGTTTGAGAGCGTCCCCGTAATTGTTAGGGATCTTCATGTCATCTTCTTTCCACAGGAGTCCGGTCTCGAACCGCCCGTCAGGTAGCCGTCGACTGCGCTTATCCAGTAGGTCGATGGCGCGCTGCTCCGGGTCATTCTTGGTTGTCCTCGGTTCGATGCCCAGTGACTCCAACTTGAAGAAGTTCTTCATTAACTTCTCCATTTCGTCGCACTTCTCGCTGATGTGGCCGCAGAAGGCGACTGGTTCGCACACTGAAGTGCGACATCCATGTAGCACCCAACCTAGTAGCGTGAGTGACGCTACCGGCTTGTTTCTTCGTCCCGCTCGGACCTGGCGTGAGACGATCAGCTCCCAGTTGTCCTGCCCGATGAGAATCTTCGGACAGACATCCTTGTAGGTGAGCTCGTCCCTGATGTCGTCCAGGTGTGTGCAGTCTTCCAGGTCCGTTTCCCCGATGGTCTGCGATGTGAAGTTGAGACGCTCGATGGTGCGTGCGCCCTTTAATTTGTGCACGCCGTCCGAGTGTAGCCCTTGTATCTGTACGTCAACAGTGCGGCTCTTTTCATGCTTCATTTCGCCACCGTTGATGCCTTGAATCCACATTGTGTCAACCGGCCCGTCGATGCCGAGCGAGTTGATTGTAGCCTCTTCTATGATGGTGACGGTGCTGCCTTCGTCGAACAGCGCGTAGGTGTGTATCTTCGCGTGTGGTCCGGCAAGCACTACTGGCGCAATCTTCAGGTAGGCTCGACGTCGATGCGGTGATGAGTTCGCGGCGGTGGCCTTGTTGGTCAGCTCTGTTGTTGACGTGACGATTTCTTCTTTGGGCTCTTCTGTCTTCACTGTTGGCGGCAAAGTTTGACGTGTACGATGTAGCAGCCGATGATGTGACATCCCACACCCGTTGTGTCCGCATGGCTTAGCTCGGCAACTGCCCCGGTGATGGTCACTACACAGGCAGCGGAAGCAGATGCGGTTCCTTTTCGTTACCTCCCATCGGGCGTCGAGATCGCTCTCGGCAAACCGTTTGCACGAAGGCAGGTAATGATCTTCTTTACACAGCGGGCAAAGTTTTCTTTTTCCGTCGTTAATGGCGCTGTATGTTCGTTCCGTCCTTTTCTTTGTCGCCCTCTCTCTCACACTCGCAGGTTCAATGATGGGAACGGTGACTTCTGGCGGTGCGTAGGCACTGCATTTGTCGGCCTCTATGTTGAGGAACGTTGACAGCAGGCTCAGCGTGGGTACTTCGTGCTCCCAGATACTTGCAAAGTCGTACCACTTGCTCTTCAGTATGGGTGTGAACTTCTCCATTATAGCCCGTACTAGCTCGGGGCTATACAGGTAGTTGTCCCTTTTCATTGCTTGTATGGTAGCCACAGCGTTGGCCACCTTACTGGCGAACTCGCAGAGGTCGCGGGGCTCGTCGTTTAGCTTGCGCAGGCACTTCAGTTTTTCTGTTTCGCATGCGACGAGTGCGTCCGGCCTCCCGAATCTCCTTGCGAGAGCTTCCATTATGTCGTCCGGCTCTCGGTGGGCGGTAAACAAACTTGCCACCGCCTCTATAGCGACACCCTTCAGGCTCTTCCTTAGCCGTGCCAGGTTGTCGCTCTTCGTGAAGGTGTGCTTTGAATCTTCGTAGGCACCCTTCAACCCCAGCCATGCGCTGCCTTGTCCGTCGAACGTCGGCAGCTCCATAGTATAACGCGGTGTCTCCCTCGCCGAAATCTTCACTGCCTTGGAGATCGCGGTAGCCATTTGCTCCACGATGTCTGCAGTAGGGCGCGCGGGCCGAGACGTGCTTCGTTCTCGGTGCCTATCCTCCCCATTGTTGGAGGTATAAGCTCCCCGTCCTCGTCCTTCCTTCCTTTCCGGCGAGATCTTGCGAGACTTTGGCCCCGCCCCCTGCGGGGGTATGGGGGGGGGAACCTCGTTCCGATTTAACCATTTTTCCAACCGGAACGATTCTTCTTTTCGTTTGTCGTCTTCTTCTTCTTCAGAGCTTGATCCCAGCTCCGCGAGCCTTATCTCTTGCTCCTTAGCAGTCAGGCGCAGCTGTAGCAGGGTTCGTTCTATTTGTAGACGCTCCTTCTTCTTTGCGGACGCAGTAGATCGGTGCGACCTTGCCGCGATGCTTGCGGCCCGTGGAACGATTGTGACGTCCGCCGTCCCATTATCATCGACGTGCGCTTTGCCTTCCTCGTCTCCACGTATCGATTCTTCTCTACGCGTAGAAGTCGTCTTCGTAGTGGCCTCGGTGCTGGTGGCCGTGGTTCCTGTAGCTGTCGTGCCCGTGCTCGTGGTTGCTGTGACCGTAGACTCTGTAGTGGCAGACGTTGACTCCGTAGCGGTCTGTGCTCCGCTCTGCGACCCCGTTCGGCTCTGTGACCTTGTTGTTGCTGGCATTGTAATAGGTACGTCGTGAGAACAACGTAACTAAACAATCAAGTCTTTGAACGTCTTTGGAAATCAAGATCGGAAATCAAGATTGGAAACCAAGATTAGAAACCAGGATTAGGAAACCAAGACGTGAAATCAGGACGTGAAACTGAAAGATTGGCCCTAGTACGGACGAGTACGATGCGTCGTGCCGCTCTCCGTAGAGCCGTAGATCGTACGGGGATTCTTAATAATCCTACGACGCGACCGTATCGTCTCTTCCCGCTATTTCTTTATAAATAACGCCGTACGCCGTTCTTCTTATTCCACGAGGTCTTCAAACACGACTTGCTTGATTCAATATCCGGCTGCTCGAAGGACCATAGATGTGCGGGATACGTATGTACTAACACGCAGTAGAATGCTAGTGTCTGTACTCCGCACCAACTGGATGGCCGGGGGGTGTGGACTGTATAATAGGTTTTTCCGTGTCTTGAATAAAAACAACAAGGCTTGTTCTTCAATAGAGCCGGGGTAGCGCAGAGGTACTTGTTCTTCTTCTTTGTTCTTGTTCTTGTCGGAGTGGATGCCGCTGCGGAAGTGATTTTGACCGGAAATGGTCCGCCTATTATTCGCGTATTGGGTTCTCCAACTTGCGGCTAGTTGCGGGATTCCTCCACCACCGGTCAACGTCGGGCCTCCCCTCCACTTGTCCATTTATGTACCCCTCCCGCTACCCGCGGGGAATCATTTATTTTCCTTATCGCTAACACGTATTTACATTTTTGATAAGATCCTAGTATGTCCTCAATTACACTATGCACCAACGATACCTATACTATGCACCAACGATTTATGTAGGGACATACTAGGGATCACTCTATTTTTATCAAATTATATACATAAAAACTTAACAACTAGTTGCGAAACTATATACATGTTTGTCTAAGTACCCTAGCCTTTTCGTCGTCAACACCATGATTCATCTTACAAATCTATGGCCCTATCGAGATTAGAACCCGGGACCCTTGACTCGGCAGGCAGTCACTACCGCTGGGCCATCAGGCCATCAATTTGTAATATATTGATGAGTTTTTAATTTTTTTTCAAATGGCAGACTGAACAACGAAGAAGTAATAAATTCTTTAGCTCCACCAAAAACTAAAAACTCAAAACATAAAGAAACTGAACCTTCATTAGGAAAAGGCCCTAATGAAAGGAAAGGGCCCTTTCATTAGGAAAAGAAACCAATATGGCAGCTTTGGAGAACATGTTGTACAAAAAATTTGCACTTACACAACTTACAAGAGCAGATGTTGAGTTCAGAATATTGCAAGTACTTTACAAAGCTAACATGAAGATGTTTAGAACCACTTCATCATTCAGTAATTCTACAATGATATTCTCCCCATCTTATGAAGAGACAAGCACTGAGAATGGAGGACTTTATTCTCCAGTCCAACACCATTCTCCAAGAAACGATACAAATATCTGAGTTCAATATAAACCTACAAATGTTGACATTACTCAAAATGAAAATGTAACCGCGGCCGACAGTTTCAAATGTTCAGAGTTGCGGCGCCTCTCCTCGACACTCGACAGTTCGACAATAATGAGTTATTAAAGTGAAAATTATTAAACAAATACTTACTTTTATGTATTCTTTCAATCCTTCTATCAATGCTTTGCCCACCTCTGGTAATGAGAAATGAATGAATCGGATACTCTGAATAAATACATCAAACTCACTAGCTAATCTAATCGCAACTGGTATTGCTTTTCTCATAACAGTATTTTATTTTTTAACTTTTGATCCAATTATGTAACTCAAAACTTCAAAATGAGATATCCAGTTCTATTTTGTTGACAAGCGGAATCTTAGTTAATGCGGCCGTGCATCCATTCATTTTTTTATTTTGTAAAAAAATGTATGCAGCAGCAACAATAATTTCCTAGCCTTCCATGATGTCGAGTGCTGACCTCACAATTGCGTCACAAAAACGCAAAATTTTGAACAATTAATTTTTGCATCAAATGGCCGACATTTATTGATCCACACATTGCTGGGACATATATTGACCAATATATTGAGCATTTGTTCTTGAGACATTATTGAGCAATAGTTACCGGTAATGTAGCCCGATAATGACCATCATTTTCGGGTATTATCATTTTAGTTCTGAACATCCTGGTTACCTAGGGACGTTTATTTGTTTGGTGTCAGGCAAAATAATAAAATAAATATGTGAATGAAACAATGTTTATTCCTACAAATTAATATGTACTTGTGATACTTGTATCACTATAAGTACAAAAGGAACTGAAAGAGATGTGAAACATTAGAGAACTATAGACTGGCATTTTTTAAATGACAATAAAAAATATAATGCACATTAAGTGCAAAGTAATAAGTAGTAGTAATAATAAGTAAATTATGATGATTGGCAGTTTTCATTTATGACATGCATTATGACCTCTGTCATAATGCAATATTTTACAATTATCAAGTACACAATCATCTTAATCTTAGAAATGATGTTTGTTATTCTCGTGCTTCATGGGAATGTTTAGTCAATATTCGACAAAGACACAAAGCACGACAACTCCAAGCAGGCACATTTCCTTATTTTTAGATCTTTTAACACGGGAAAATCAAGTGAGTATTAACAATTATACTGATTTAATTGTTAAACAAAACTATTACTATGTGGAAACAGGCATAAATCAAGTGAGTATTAACAATTATACTGATTTAATTGTTAAACAAAACTATTACTATGTAGAAACAGGCATAAATCAAGTGAGTATTAACAATTATACTGATTTAATTGTTAAACAAAACTATTACTATGTAGAAACAGGCATAAATCAAGTGAGTATTAACAATTATACTGATTTAATTGTTAAACAAAACTATTACTATGTAGAAACAAAAAGTATATTCATTCAATTACAGTGCTACATCTCCCCTGCCCAGTTGTAACACCCTTTAATATTAATTTCTATTTCAAAATCTAACAATTACTGAAGTAAATATGTGATAATGACTGAACTATTTTTAAATTAAAATATCCGGATAATGAAACTAGCACATAAATTTGTGCCTATTTTTATGTAATTTCCCCTGTTAAAGTTTGGCTTCAGTTATAATGGAACAATTCAGTGGATTTAGAATTAGAGGGGTTGTAGCATTGAAATTGAAATTTAAAATAAAGCTGAAATTATATAGAAGAAACTATATTCTATTTTATAGAAAGAAGGCGGTTGATAAGCAGACAGTCTTCCCAGTGGTAAGTTGGTACTGTCACCCGTGGACATATTCAGGGGGTGAATGATCGTTGATGGCAGTTGCCTGCAGATATAAGGAAACTGACAAGGCAACAATGCAGCCATCCATGCTTATGACTCCTTATAATCATTACTTATTTTCTAAATTGGATTTGTAATACTAGCTAGCAATGGACTAAACACTGCATTTAGAAATAAAGAACTTAAAACTAGATAATTTTCAAACAGGCTTATGCATAAAGAGAAATTCATGATTCTTTAAGCACTACCTGCAAGCCTGTACTACTTCTTAGACGTTGAAGAATTCCTACGTTTATTTGGTGGGGTCCATCTCACAGCTGATCGATCTATACTCAACAGAGGCTTCTTAAAATTAGATATAGCCATATGCTCCGCAACCATATTTGGTGTAATACAAATTGCATGTTGCCCTTTCCAATATTTTATCATGTCCATTGATTGTAGGGTGTTTATTATATCTGTTCGAGCAATTGCAGTCGTGGTGCTGAGATCCTTTATGCTTAGAGTACCTCTACTTGTACTCAATACTTCTAACAGCACATACGTCCAGTATGAATAGTAACTGCGCTGGCCGAGGTCTGATAGTGGCTTTTCTGGGCTTCCAATAACTTTCTCTAACCGTGACAACTCGTAACTGAAGCTAATGAGCAGTGTACCATAGCCCTTTCTTTGATAGGGAGGTAAAGTTAATATACAAGCAACATTGTTACCCTCGGATGAATCCTTTGATTTAGAGAAGTAGCCAACCAGATGCGCCCCATGTATGTCAACTTGACATAAAGTATAAAATAAAAAGTGCCCTATATCAAAAAATATTGTTTTATGATCCAGAAATAGCTTGGACAATAAACATAAGTTTTGACAGTAAATTTTGTGTTCATTGGCGTCAACCTCGTATATGGATATTGTACCTTTTCTGTATATTTCGCTGCCTGGTGGTTGTCTAGAGGTGCATTCTATTATATGATGGCAATAAGTTTTCTCTAATCTCATATATTTTAAACAATACTCACATATCCAAAGCTTCGATTGTTTACCGTATTCATCGGGGTAAGGGCTAAAATACCATGTGTCTATCTCATACATTCCCAATTGTATTCTGTCAATGTATTTCACTTTGGTTATCGCTTGGTGTTCCTTCTCCACGGGATCCATCTCCGCTTGAGTCTTCCGTATGTTGTTGATTTCATCATGTTTACGTTTTTGGTACCGCGTTCTCTTTGGGTTGTCGGCGAGCAGATGGTCTGAATTTATGTTACTAGACTGTGCGCACACGTGATTTGGATCGGACTTGAAGCGGTGACGGGAAACCCATTCATCGAGCCTCCGATCGTGGCCCTCGTAGTGTATGTAATACTCGTAGCTGGAATCGGTAGCATTGTAACGCGTCTGTATTATCTCAGCCGGGCGCCATGAGTCATCGGAATGGCGAACCAAATAATGCTCTCCTACGGTCAATGGCTGCTCCTGTGGGGATTTTAGATTATGCTGATGTGTACTGCGGGACCGTGGATTTGTCGATTTATTGTTCACTATAGGTTTTTTTACTTTTTTATTACGTTTTCCCATAATATATGAACAAACAAGAAATGTATTAAGATATACCGGGTAATGGAGTGCCCATAGACTAAAGAATGAGTAAAAAAAAACATGCGTCAGTAGTGCTGTCCGTTCTAATTGATATTTTATTTCGTTTAATTGTCAATAAAATAATATTATATAAAATAATACTTTGATTAGGAAAACTACTTAAAAGGAAATTATTTACCATATTTTCAGTTTTTCTTACTGCTGGATGAAATTATTATCATGTGTTTTTGTCATTGTTTATGGTAGTTTAGTGTTACATACAATACAACCCTAGACCAGTGTGACCGTTTTTAGTATATTCAGTACCAAATTGGTATAATTTGGGCTCCGTAAAACTAATTTAGTTTTTTTTTTGGTATCCTTTCATATTCTGGTATTTTTTGGTACATTTTTAAACTTTCAACATTTTTAAACACATTATTGATATATTTTTGGGTTGGGCGGGCAACACTAATTTCCATTCGTTCGTACTTCGTTCACATAATTTTGTCTTTGTCTGATGTTTACCGCAACTGTATCATTTTGTCTCTTTCGAACGGTTAATGCTAACAAAACCGCGAATCGTGCTTTAGCTACATATCTACGTTACATGCTCTACGTCGCGGGGAATTACTGAAACTTAAGCAATAAGTATAAAAGGGACCACGGATTTTATGTTCTTTATTTATGTCTCTCTGTGTTATCGTGCGTGTGTAGTGAAGATAATGAAGCGCAAATACGATCAGAAATATAGATCTGAGTGGGAACAAAATCCTGAATTTTCGTCATGGTTGACAAAAGATAAAAATAGTGAGAACGCCTTGTGTAAAACTTGTGGAGCAACATTTTTGAGCAGAATCGCAACAATTAAAAGTCATGCAGATTCTGAAAAACATCGGCAGAAATTTATACATTATAGTGGACAATCCAAGGTAAGAAATCTATGCCCCCATTAACATATTTATAAGATTATTGTGTCCCTTATTTTTTTTTGGCACATAAATTAATTGTCCTACTTGTACAGGATGTCCGATGGATCTTGGCCAGTGTACATGTACAGTTGTACACACATGTATAATCGATTCTCAAGCGATTTCAGAAAGCTGAATTTTGAAATTTTCATAAATGAAAGTGTAGGTATACATACATGCCGAACTGGTTCTGTGGGATGGAAAGAAAGTTTTGCAGGGTTCAAACATATGTAATATTTTAAGGGCAAGGCGTCTGGGGCGGAACCTGCAAAGACCGCCCCGCATAAGGTGAGGCTTCGCCCGCCTCGGTCGACGGCCGTGGTCATCACGCTGCAGCCGGGAGCCGAAGACCGCGGCCTGACCTACGGGAAGGCCCTCGCCGCGGCCCAGGGCAGCATCGACATAGCTGCCCTAGGAATACCGTCCCTGCGATACAGGCAGGCGGCCACGGGGGCGCGCATGCTCCAGGTGCCGGGCTCTACGAGCGGCGATAAGGCGGACGCCCTCGAGCAGAAGCTGAGAGAATTCTTCAAGGCGGAGGACGTTCGGGTCTCCAGGCCTACAAAGTGCGCGGAGCTTCGCATCTCCGGCCTGGACATATCGGAACCCGCCGAAAATGTGAGAGCGGCCGTCGCACGTGTCGGCGGGTGCCCAGAGGACGGCGTTCGGTCGGGCGAACTCCGCCGCGATCGGTCTGGCCTCGCCAGTGTTGTGGTGCGCTGTCCGGTTGCGGCGGCGAAGAAGGTCGCCGACAACGGACGTCTGCTGGTGGGATGGGTCTCGGCTCAGGTTCGGCTGCTCGAGCCGAGACCCTCGCGCTGTTACCGGTGCCTGGAGATCGGGCACGTGCGAGTGCAGTGCACCTCCGACGTAGACCGTAGGGAGCAATGCTACCGCTGCGGTCAAGCGGGCCACAAGGCGAGCTGTTGCTCGGCCCTCCCGCACTGTGCTCTGTGCTCCGCAGCCAGTAGACCTGCGGATCACCGAGTGGGCAGCAAGGCATGCACAGCCCCCCCATCCAAGAATAAAGGGGGGAAGAAAACTGCCGCCGCCGGAGCGAAAGGGCCGCCCGCACAGTCGGGCGGTCCCCCGCAGCCCCCAGTGGCGATGGAGGAAGACGTACGGCCGCCAGTGTAAATGGCCCTCAATCTAGTACAGGCGAACATCAACCACTGCGCCAGAGCGCAGGACTTACTCCTGCAGACTATGGCGGAGTGGTCGACCCAGGTGGCCGTGGTCGCGGAGCCTTACTTCGTCCCCGACAATGAGAGCTGGGCGGCGGCGAGTGACGGCTCCGTGGCCCTGTTCCGTCAGGGCTCCGCCGGCTCCCCGCCTTTCGTAAACGTAGCGAAGGGTCGGGGATGTGTCGCGGCCCTGCTGGGGGAGATCACGACCATAGGTGTCTACTTCTCCCCCAATAGAAACCTCTCCGATTTCGAGAGGTTTCTGGATGAGGTCGGGGCTCTCCTGGGCCGGAGTCGCCACCCCGAAATCGCCGAGTTGCGCACTTCGTGCGCGGCCGCGAGACGCCAGTACACTAGGCAACGTCGGAGGAGACGGCGGGACGAAGCCGGCGAGGCGCTGCGGTACGACGCGTACAGGAGCGCAAAGCTGGCTTTGAAGGCGGCCATCAGTCGGGCCAAGGCCGCGGCCAGACAGGAGTTGCTGGGGACGTTGGACCGTGATCCATGGGGACGGCCGTACCGCATAGTCAGAGGTAAGCTGCGCCCCCTTGCCTCCCCACTGACGCAGAGTCTCCAGCCCCAGCTGGTGAACAATGTGGTCGCGGCTCTGTTCCCGAACAGGCCAGAGCACACTCCTCCGACGATGGCCCCGATTGCGACCGAGGAGGAGGAGGAGGACGAGGACGCCGCGGTGCCGGCAGTGTTCGAGGGGGAGCTGGGCGGGGCCGTCTTGAGGCTCCGCGCCAAGAACACGGCCCCTGGGCCCGATGGAATACCCGGTCGCGCTTTGGTGTACGCCCTCGGGGCCTTGGGCTCCAGATTCAGGAGGCTACTCGACACCTGCCTCGAGCAGGGACGGTTTCCGCGACAGTGGAAAACCGGTCGACTGGTTCTCCTGAGGCGTCCGGCGGACTCGCCCTCCGCGTACCGCCCCATCGTGCTGCTCGACGAGGTCGGCAAGCTCTTCGAGCGCGTAATTGCCGCACGTCTCGTCAAACACCTGGAGAGGGTGGGCCCCGACCTGGCCGACAGCCAGTTCGGTTTTAGACGGGGAAGGTCGACCGTCCACGCCATCCTGCGGGTGAAGGCCCTTGCGGAGGTTGCGGTCTCCCGGGGCGAGATCGTGTTGGCGGTGTCGCTCGACATCGCCAATGCGTTCAACAGCCTGCCCTGGAGTTGTATAGGAGAGGCGCTCAAATTCCATCGAGTGCCCCGCTACCTCCGCCACACGATCCGGGCCTACCTGTCGGATCGGTACGTGTCGTACCCTGGCCGGGACGAGTGGTGCAGCCGCGAGATGTCGTGCGGTGTCCCGCAGGGGTCGGTCCTCGGGCCGCTCCTGTGGAACATCGGCTACGACTGGGTGCTGCGGGGCGGTAACCTTCGCGGCGTCGACGTGACCTGTTACGCCGACGACACGTTGGTGACGGCCCGCGGCAAGACGTACAGGGAGTGTCGCCTTCTCGCCACCGCCGGCGTGGCGCACGTAGTGGGTCGGATTCGCAGGCTAGGCCTCGAGGTGGCCCTCGGCAAGTCCGAGACTCTGTGCTTCCACGGACCTCGCAGAGCGCCACCCGCGGGATCGGGCATCGTTGTGGGAGGCGTTCGCATCGGTATAGAGCCGACGATGCGATACCTGGGCCTGGTGCTGGACGGTCGATGGACCTTTGTGGCGCACTTCCGCAGCTTGGCGCCGAAACTGCTGAGCGCGGCGGCGGCTCTTGGGAGCCTGCTGCCAAATCTCGGGGGACAGGACGTGTCGTGTCGGCGTCTGTACTCGGGGTCGTCCGCTCGATGGCCCTGTACGGGGCGCCCGTGTGGGCGAGCGCCCTCAACAGACGCACAGTCGCCCACCTGCGCGCTCCGCAGAGGGCGATGGCGATCAGGGCGTGCCGAGGATACCGCACGGTGTCCTTCGCGGCGGCATGCGCGCTGGCGGCGTCCCTCCCCTGGGACCTGGACGCGGAGGTTCTCGCGTCGGTTCACTACTGGCGCGAGGAGGAGGAGTCGGAACGGGAACGAGTTCCGACGCCGAGAGAGGTGGAGGCGAAGCGCGCTGAGCTCCGCCGGGCCATGATCGAAGAGTGGCGACAGAGGATGGTGTGTCCCGGCGCCGGAGCCAGGGCGGTGGAGGCGGTCCGTCCGGTCTTAAACCAGTGGCTGGACAGACGACACGGAGTCCTGACCTTCCGGTCGACGCAGGTGCTCTCGGAACATGGCTGTTTCGGGAAGTACCTGCACAGGATCGGGAGGGAGCCGACCGCGGTGTGTCCACACTGCGACGGCTGCCCGGAGGAGACGGCCCAGCACACGCTGGAAGCGTGTCCGGCCTGGGAGGAGCAGCGCGCCTCTCTCGGCGCCGTAATAGGCAGCGACCTCTCCTTGCCGGCTGTAGTGAGAGCTATGGTCGGTGACGAGGGGTCGTGGAAAGCTGTGACGGCCTTCTGTGAGAGTGTGATGCTCCAGAAGGAAGCGGCGGAGCGGGCCAGAGAGCAGGAGGCTACTGACCCGCTGCGCCGCAGGTGAACCGGGCGCAGAAGACGGGCTTACGCCCGCGATCTGCCCCCACAATAAAATGAGCCCGGCCGACGAACGCGGGGAAGTTCGTCGACCAAGCCATAAGGGCTCATAAGAAGAAATGGGCGCTCCGCTCGCGTGTTCCCGAGCGACGCCCACCCTCCAGGACCGGCAAACAGACCAGAGGCCGGGGCCCGCACTAGCGGGCTGTCACAGCCGGGGTCGCGGACGAATGCTAACAGCGCACCCGTGACCCTGGCGCGAAGTGAGCAGACGGAACACCGTGGGGTTTTAGCCGGTAGGAGTCTGGCATAACCCTCCGCCTGTCCCCAGCGGAAGGGTATCTCATGATGGATTTCCCCACGTAAAAAAAAAAAAAAAAAGGTTAGGTTAGGTTAGGTTAGGTTGGGGTGGGGTGACGTGACCGGGAAACCTCCTCGTGTGCCCGGTCTGTCGCTGGTCCATTTGTCCCTCTGGATACGTCCGCAGGGAACGATGGCTCAGCGACAGATCAGGGACGGTGCACCCTGGGCAACAGTCAACAACTTTTCTTTGCTTCGGAGATCTTGGTGGCTGTTGGCTAATATCCTGGTGAGAGATGGGGAGGCGGAGTCCAATTGATTGGCCTCTCGCCTCCAAGAAGGTGGCGTTACTCTGTGTGTCCCGGGTGGGTTGTGGGGCGCATGGAGTGGCAGTGACGGTCTCCGCGTGTCCCTCTGTATGAGGGGCACAGCGGAGAACAGGGCGGTGGACTCTGGGATGCCTCCCGGCATTCCAGCAGTGGAGGGTGTGGAGGCGGAGACCAAATTGATTGTACGTTTGTTCTCACGTCTCCAGGAAGGTGGCGTTTCTCTGTGTGCTCCTGTTGGGGGGGGGCGCATGGAGAGAAAGGGACGGTCTCCGTGTGTCCTCGGGTGTGGTCTGAGGGCACAGCGGAGAACAAGGAGGTATTACCCGGGTACAGGGGGTCTGCCTGGGTGGACGGTGTTCCCCTTTAGGTTTCTCTGCGTGTCCCTTTGAAGCTGGGGACATTCGGAGAAACATGGACGGTCTCCGCGTGTCCCTCTGTTTAGGCGGAAGGCTCGGCGGAGAATCAGGGATCGTCTCTGCGTGTCCCTCTGAATGAGCAGAGGGCACAGCGGAGAACAAAGAAATTACTTAGAGACGGGTCCGTCCTAATTTAGGACCAGGACACTGTCGGAGTAGGTTGGGGCCACAGTCGAAAGGCTGTGGGGCGGGTGCCCAATAACCCCGCTACCACACCGTAGCCCTTCGGGGGCGGGGGTCTTGCCTTCATTGGCCGGACCGCGAGGAGTCCACCTCTATAAAAAAACCCCTAATTCCTGACGTTGAGGCGCCCCCTTTTGGGGCCTTGCACGGCGTCAGGATGCTCGGTATCGAGCGGCTGAGGGGCATATCAGTCGTGAGTGGCCAACCCTGGGATACCGCCCGACCTCCCAGCGGTATTAGGGTTACCCAGGCACAGGGGGCACTGCCTGGGTGGACTATTTATTTCCCCCACACTCGTGGGATTTATCATGGAAAAAAATGAAAAAACAATCACAATGAAGAGGGATGACGTGGCAGGACCGGTCGTGGTCTTGTCACGAGGTAGGCGCGACAGTCGCGGACGATTCGCGCGCCCATACACGCCTGCTGGCGTGCGGGCAGAGAGTGACGTGGACGGGGCGGAGTCGGACTCTTCGTTCATGTCCGTCGCGTCTCTGACGTCAACAGCGTCCGACCTCGACCGTTCACGGTCGAGAAAGAGGATCCGACCAAAGGAGTTGGCCGGCATTTCGGACTTGCCGAACCCGAAAAGGAGTCTGGTCGGGAGTGAGCGGTCTGGCGAGGACGGGGAAGCGTTGGTAGCGTCATTAGACACCAGGTCGAAGCGCAGCCTCCCGCGCCCGGAGGTACTCGTGAAGGAGATGCAGACCCAGCCAATGGCTCAACTCGGGGTCTGCATTGCCAATGACCTGGCGACCATAGAAAGGATCGCGGACAAGTCCCGAAACCTGACAGGCGGGTTCGTTCGCGAACTGCGCGTGGCGGTACGGTCGGTCCAGGCGGCGACAGAGGTGCTGGCGCAGCGGTTGTCCGCCGATGCCAACGTAGAAAGGCTCGAGGGAGAAAACGCAGAGCTGCGCTCCCAAATCTCCGGCCTTAGCACCAAGGTGGACAAGCTGACGGATGAGCTTGGTGCCCTCCGTCGGGAAGAGGTAGTCCCCAGGGCTCCGTCTACTCCTTTAATGGAGCAGATAGGAGCTCTGATTGAAAGCAAATTGGCTGCTTTCAAGGCGGAGATATTTCCAGACAGGGCCATAAGACCCCCCCTGGCGAAAACGGCGTGCCAAGGGCCCCCTGAAAAGCAGATGCCACCAAGGCAAAAGGGCAGGAATGCCAAACGAGCGCAGGCACTGCCTCCGCCCGTGGCGCTACCGCCGGCGGTACCACCTCAGGCCTCGGAGCCCAGGACACCGGCTGCGGAGACTTGGGCGATGGTGGCAAGGAAGAAGGCGGCTTCTTCTAAGCCAAGACAGCCGGCACCGGCACTGGCACCGGCCAAGAAGGGAAACGGGGCGAAAACGCCTAAGGTGCAGAAGCCGCCTAGACTCCCGACATCTGCGGCCATCACTGTCACTGTGCCGGAGGGCAGCACGACCTCCTATGCGGAAGTGATGGCTGCAGCAAAGAGCAGGATAAAGCTGTCCGAACTGGGCATTGATACAGTTCGACAGAAAAAGACTGTAACGGGCGGGTTACAGTCGTCCTGGGGGACTTCAACGCTCATTCGAGAGCGTGGGGGAACCACAGGAGCGATCCCAAGGGAGAAACTCTAGAAGAGTGGGCGGCTGGACTGGACCTCCGGCTTTTGAACCGGGGGTCGGTAAGCACTTGTGTGCGGTGGCAGGGGGAGTCGATCGTGGACCTTACATGGGCGACCCCTTCTGTCATTAACACGGTGACAGGATGGAGGGTTGCAGAGGAGGTGGTCACACTTTCGGACCATCGCCACATCATCTTTGAAGTGGCTCTCCCTCCTCCCGACGGCGGCTCCAGCCGCCAAAATAGCAGCCCCCCGCGACGTTGGTCTCTCAAGCGGCTCGACAGAGATATAAGATCGATAAACGGCAACTGATTCACATCACCGATGAGCAAGAGTTCCCCCGCGCCGGTCATTCGGGCTGCCATCACTATGGCTCCAAAATGGTTCATTAGGGCTTCATCTACCATGAGACGTCTACATTTCCTCTTCTCATGTTCTTTCAGCCCGTTCACTAAAATTGAAGCCATAGTGCGCACCTTTGGTGTTGCGTCGGCCTCCATGCGGCTCGCGAGCCTCTCCTTTAGGTCTCTCGCCGCTTCTATTGTGGTGGTTATTACATAATCCCGGTCCACCTCGAAGTGTTTTATAACCCATGTTGTTTTGCCGCAACCGGGAACGCCATTGACCCAAGTTATTTTCGGCACCGTCCAGGACTCAAAGGATACGCTGTCCTCAGGACCCCTCGAGATCGCTTCTGCCATGCTCAGGATCCTGTCTTCCAACATTATTCTTGTACACCGGGCGGTTACCACTATGGGGTCGTCAGGGGTGGTTTTGAATGCTATTGTTCCCGTCTCTTCGGTCGCATCCTCATCGAGGGCTACGAATCCACACGTCTGATTATATGCAACCATATGTCGGCTTATTTGTCTCCCTCTCAGTACTTGCCGGGTATTGTTGTTATATATGGTTGCCTCTGCCTCCTCGAGTCTCTCACTTAATAGTCCCTTGTTACCCTGAAGGTATAGTTGCATGATATTTTTGCAAGTAATTGAGTTAACTAACAGTGTGGCTTTGATGATTGCCCGAAACTCCAGGAAGGCGTTGATCACGTGGTCTCTGGGTCCAGTCGGCTGCCTAAGTCTTGGTGGACTGACCTGACCCATGTCGGCCCTCGTACGGATTTCTTGGGAATGTTGCGGTTGACGCTTTGGGGTGTGACTCGCGAAAGTTACTAGGGACGCCAGCCTTTCCCCTATTCTTTTTTTCTTTTTTTCCAATTGGTTTAATACCGAAGCTGCTGCATTTGCCGCACCGAGGGCGACCGCGATGTGGCCTGCGGACTCCTCTCTCTCTTTGTCTCTGAGTTGAGTTTTTTCACATTCTGCTGTGACCTTATGCTGTGCCACTTTCTGCTGAAGACGTTCAGAACCGCTTGTGGTTCCCATTTTCGACGAGGAATATGTGTCTATAGGGCTGGTTACTGTCGTCGATTTTGGGGGTTGCGGTTTGAGGAAGCTTAGGTTTTCGCCTCTCTCCTCGTAGACAACAACCTTGTGGTGCTTAGAGGCTTTTATGCACCCTACGTAGTCGGCTGCCTCGCCCTTCTCATATCCCACTGTCATGGCGTCTACACTCAATTTTCGGGGAACTACATTTCCTTCCATTTCTCCCAGCCTGGCTAGTACTGAGCAGACCTGAGCGAATTTTGACTCGTCTGCGTCCCCTGCAAAGAGTGCAATCGTTTTATTACGCGATCGCACCAACCGGCATCGCCTTTGAGCCACCTCTATCTCGGTTAGCGCGTCATATGTTTTACGCTTCATGCTCGTTCTGAATGTGCTGCCATTTAATAGGGCTGCGAGACCTGGCGAGATCGTAATATGGGTTCTGTTCAGCGCATTGCAGAAGCTCATACCCAGTCTTTCAGAGTTATCATCCATAAAGAGCGCCACACCACGGGTCACTATTCCCGGGGTTCCGCGTTCTCCGTAGCTCAGAAATTGATGTTCAGTGGTACTATGCGGAATAGCGTCGCGCCTGCTTCGTGTGTCTGCTGCAATAACAGGAGTTGTTTGTTCTGTTTCTGCTATTGTGTATGTGTTTGGGACAATAGTAGCATTTCTCTTATTTGCTATTTTGACAATAGTCTCTGTTGGCTACGATATATATAATATATATAAGGCGGTGCTCGCGATCGATCTTATACCGCAGGGCCAATGTTGCAGGCCGCACGTTGCCTTCCAACGGGGGGGTGTAGGGGTGAAATACGGAAATGAAATAAAAACGCTGCTCTAATTCACATTGAACCACAGGGGGGCAGAGAGGAAGCGGCAGTCGGCAGCGAGCTTGCTTGTATGAACTTGTTAGGTATCTCCACAATGAGGAGTCTGTTGGATCAAGTTACTGCTTGAAGTGATAAATGTAAAACTAGCAGTTCAAGTTACTACTTGAAGTGCTGAGGACGAACTGGCAAAGAGAGGTCGGAACCTATGCCTTTTATAGCAAGTTTGCTGCCCGTGCGATCCCCCTGCTCCCTGGGGTAGTTTATTGTGCTATTCGCTCTCCAACGTCATACATAACTTCTAGGTTACAAGTCACTTATCCTAGGGTCGGTTCTCCTCTTATGCGGAGAACAAGGCTATTTTCGATGACGATGCATGATGATTTTACATCTTTCTGGGCAATTTAGCCCTTTTTTCCCTCCCTCCTTCGTTGAGTAGCAAGGGGAATGGGAGGACTGAAGGTAAAGGGGAAGTAGTGGCGCCGATACCGGAACTTCGTCATCTAGCCCGCAACTTTATATGTTTAATAATTCAATGCTCAATAAAACACACTGCGGGCGGTAGCCTTTATTTTGCCTATACCCTGACCCGCAACCTAGTTTCCCTAATACATTTATGGAGAGCGAATACAAACACATACAGTTTATAAACAAAGGACACTTTAAAAAAATATAATATAAATGTACGCACTAACATCCCATAGTCTCGTAGGAAAGGTGTATGGATTTGTCTCGTACGCTTCTATTAGTGTAATGTGAGAATTCCTTCGTCCTCACCTCGCTAGTTGCGCAACCCTTGTGAGACAACCCCCTTTCTTCCCCGAGCCGTGCGATGCCAGTACGTACATGTCATGTACACTCGATTTACATAATATTTACATATTACATAATATATCTTAATTGTACTGCACTTGTGCTACGCCCTTATTTATTCTGTCGTGCACAGTCTCTATGTAGACGAGGAAAGGAGGTCTCTTTTTGTTGTCTGCTAAGATGTTTTGCAGTTCGTGTTTTGCCAAGCTGGTATCAATTTTATGCTCCAAGTCGTGTCGGGCGACGTTAAAACGGGGGCATTCCAGGATCAGGTGCCATATTGACTCACTAACATCAGGGTCGCACTCGCACCCGGGGCTGGTTTTCAGCTTAAAGCGGTGCAAGTACTCCGCCATTCCCCCGTGTCCCGTCAATGCTTGCACGTGAGCGGGTGTCAACCTTTCTGTCCTCACAATTCGGTATGCTTTATCAACATACGGGAGGAAGGTTTTTGTGACGCTTCCTGTGCCGGAGGCTTCGTACCTATCCTGCCATTTGCGTACGGATTCCTCTCGGATTTTCTTTTTGACGTAGGATAGGGGAATTTTTTCATAGTCCCGAGTCGCACATTGCTCTTGCGCCGCCATTCTTGCTAGTTCATCTGCCCGTTCGTTTCCAACTATCCCCACATGTGCTCTTAGCCAAAACAGCTTTACCGCTCTACCCTGCGCTCTTATCTCAGCTATATCCTCTTTGATTGTCATTATTAGAGGATATAGAGCCTTAGGGTGTCTGATCGAATCGAGTGAAGATCTGGAATCGCTCAGTATGTTTATTTGCTTTTCCTTGCTGTCTTTGGCCCATTGAACCGCCTTATGTAGTGCGAAGAGTTCTGATTGGAAGACCGTACAGGCTGCGTCCAGCCTAAATAAGGCCCTCCTGATCTTTTTGCCTTCCTCCCACCACGTTATAGCGGCTCCCACTTTGCCCTCAATCTTGCTACCGTCCGTCGGTATATATTTGAGGGCCGATGATTCTGTGGGCTTCAATGGTTTCTGTGTTGATGTTCTCCAAGAGCACATACTCGGTTATTTTGAGTGTTGAGGGGTGTGGATGATCCCAGTGGCTGACCTTATATTGGATCTCCTTTCCCGGCGGCAAGTAGTCCTTGGATAGGCCTTTTTTAGCTCTATATAGGTTGTCTACTTCCTGTATTCTTATGTCAAGCGGTAGTAGTCCCGAGAGAACCAATGCCGATGTGAGCGAGACCGTTCGGTACGCCCTGCAGATCTTTTGTGCGAATCCCCGTTGCAACGCATTAAGTTGGTCTTGTATTACTTTTAAGTCTGTTGCCTGGGACCACGCACACGAGGCGTACATAACGATAGGCTCAACGACTGCGACGTAAATTGTTCTAATGATCTCTCCATTTAGACCCCATGTCACTCTTGCCGCGCACGCTAGTTGTTTATATATATCCGCTGCTTTTTTACATATGGCGGCGACGTGCGGCTTAAAGGCGAGTTTATGGTCGATAGTCAGACCCAGGAGCCTCAATTCATTTACCATTGTTAGTCTGTTGCCCGACATATGAATATTCGGTTGCTCGTATTTAAGCTTCCTTGTCACCATCATTGCATTTGTTTTATGTGGTGCAAAGTTAAGCTTGTTTCGAGCGCCCCATTTCACTACCGCCTCTAAGGTGGAATTGGCGGAATGTTCCAGGGCAACAGTCGACTGGCTGGAGAAAATCAAGACCACGTCGTCGGCAAATGCTTGATAGCGTACCTCTTCGCCGGCAAGTGTTTGGAGCAACGAATCAAGGTCGGTCCTCCTATAGAGCCTTGGACGCATCCCTTCGTAGTATTCTTTTCGTGCGTTGCTCTGGCGTAGTTGACCTTGATCTTGCGGTCACTCAGGTAGGAGCACACCATCTTGTATAGGTTCCTCGGACATTTTTTCTTTATTAGTTGGTTTTTTATGGCTGGCCACCACGCGTTGTCGAAGGCCCCCTCTATGTCCAGGGATATGAGGAGAACTATCTTGCCAAGTTCCACCTCCCCTTTGATGTGTTTCATTAGATCGTAGAGGGCGTCCTCGGTCCCGCGCTGCGGCATAAATCCATATTGTTTGTTGTTAAGAGTCGGAAGAATGTGCCATTGTAGTCGACCCACCATCAACTTCTCTGCTATCTTGCCGAGGACCGATAGTAGGCCGATCGGTCTATATGACTTCGGGTGTGTGTAGTCTTCTTTGCCAGGTTTGCGTAGTATGACCACGTGTGCTACCTTCCATTGCTTGGGGAAATAGGTGAGCGACAAACATTTGTTTGCTACTGACATGAATGTTTCCCTTTCTGCTAGGATGGCCGCGGTGCAAATGTCGGAAGTAAACCCGTCGGGTCCAGGGGCTTTCTTTGGATTTAGTGTTTTCAACACTAATTCCAGCTCTGCTAATTTAAAGGGCGGATCGTTTTCCGACAGTTCTTTTGTTTCCTCCTGCAATTCTACAAGACCACGAATTCTTTTGTGTATTGGGAGGTCATTTTTGTCGGAGTCGTCAGGATAAAAAGTTTTGGCAAGAAGCTCCGCCGATTGATCTGGGCTGAGGGTTTTGCCGTCGGCGTTTCTCAAGAGCATGTCTTCTTGCCGTCTAGTTGTTCTTCTGATGACTCTATATATTCCATCCCACATACTCTCTCTCTCTTGTGTGATACAGAATTTCTTCCAGCTCTCTGTTTGCGCTTTTTCGGCTTCCAGCGCATATTCTTGTTTTGTCTGGATGTATTCTTCTATGACATATTGTCTTCGGGTGGGGGCAGCGTTTTTGATTCTTCGTTTCTTTCTGAGAACCTCTTTCTTGAGGTTTTCAAGATCTTTGGACCACCACGGAGGTCTCGCTTTCCCCTTCCCTGAACCTATTTTTGGTATGCTTAGATCACATGTTTCTTGGATGATATTGATGTAGGTTGTGATAAGTGACTCCAAATCTGCAGGGCTTTTAGCTTCCTTGATGGTTTTAGGGGTGAGATTTTGCTTTATTAGAGAGCTTCTGAGGTGTTTTGTGAATTCCGACCATTTTGCCTTTTTCGTATCATATCTGCGCGTGGTTATGGGTCGTAACGATTCTAATTTCCTTTTCAGACGCAGAGTAAAGGCGATAGCGTTATGGTCAGAGGTTGTGAGATTTCTGTTCACACTCCAGTTGTCTATGCTTCCTAGCAGTGGCAAACTGCAGGCTGTCACATCTACTATGCTGGTGCAGTGTCTACCCCTCCTGTAGGTTTCAAAGGTCGGTGTATCCCCCGTGTTTAAGATTTGGAGTTCCATTTCGTTAAGGAAGGTGCTATATGCCGCTCCTCTCTGATCCTCCGAGCTGCTGCCCCACCACTGGCTCCATGCGTTGACATCTCCCGCCACTATAAGGTTTCGTGTTGGGAGTTTACTTAGGACTGCCTTAGTTCTTATTAAGTATGGCTCAATGTCTTGATCCCCTTCAAAGTAAACCGACACCATTCCAAGCTTTAGATTTCCTGCAACGAGGAGAACAGCCGCTTCGGTCTCTGTGACCAGCTGGGGATCATGAATTATCTCCAGTTGGTCCCCGAATATTATTATTGCTGCCTTTACAGGTTTTTGGCGGTTTAGTGTGCACTGGATGATTTTGGTGCCAGGGTATTGTTTCAGGATGCCGTTTTTTCCCACGTATGGTTCCTGAACAAGGGCAATCGATACCCTTTTGTCTTTTGCCACCTGTAGCAGTTCGGCTGTTGCTAATCGCGAGCGTTGCAGGTTCGCCTGTATGATGCGCAATTTCCCTTTGTCTGGTTGGTGAGGGTGTCACGTAGCCTCTTGATTGTAAATAATAGACTCCACTACATCATAGAAGTTTAATTTAAACAAGTGAATAGTTCCGGAGTGGGTTCGCTGCGCTCACGTCAGAAGGTATGACTGGGTCCAAAGAAATGCCACTGCCCTGCGATAGCCTCCCAGTAGGTATTCCGCGGTAGGCCGGAACAGTTTCTTAGCTTGCAGCGAGCAGGTAGGTAGGTAGGTATAATCGCCCAGGTGGTGCGCAGGTCACATCCATGGGTAGACTGCCGGGTAGGTGAACCCTGAAATATTCATATTTTTCGGACATTTCAAGACCCGGAAGTTTCGTTGCTTGACTGCGACATCATACACCCGCTCAGACCTCACTAGAAGATGCTAAGCAAAGGCAGATGGCGTGATTCGTAAGAAATGGTGTTCATGATGAGGCAGTCAACCCACAGTTAAAGTTAAACAGTTTAAAACAATGTAGGTAGCTAGCTACCATTATATGAAGGATAAAATTAGAAACACTCACCCAGTAAGTAAGGGGATTCACTACTCAGGACACTATTAGTAGGTCGGCACTTGACTCGCCAAAACCTTCAGTATTAGTAGTTTTTTTTATTATTTAAATGTAGATGTAATATTAGTTTACCAGGAAGGATAGCTAACGTGGAGTGCCAATGACGCGGTAGCTACCCGCCTTTTATCGATGTTTTAGGACCGGTATTCTAGTTCGCTCCACGCGCAAACAATAGAATTGCGAAACATATAGTGCGCTCCGGCTTTGCTTTCAAATTAATATTTAATCTTTATTTTTTTGTTATTTAAGTATGTGTTTATAATTTAAGGTATTATTTATTGTAAATAGTTAATAATAATAGATATTTTTATGTGGTGATGTTATTTTTTTTAATAGTTGATTTAAGTTTGTACTTTAATGTATTTTCGCTTCACTACTGACGTAGTGAAACGAAACCGTTACAAGGGGTAGAGCTTTCCTCCGCATGGTCGCCCTTAGCAGTAGGAGACACGAGACCTCGCTATAGCGTCCCATTTTGCTCTTTCTTTGCATTCCTCGCTAAAGGCGTTGTGTGCGAGGTCGGAGCCCTCCCCATTCATCTTTAGGCAGTTTCTGCAGGTTGGAGACTTCCCGGTTGTCCTGCTGGGACACTTCTCCCATGAATGGGCTTGTCCACAGTAGCTGCAGAGATCCTCCTTCTCTTGGCAGATGGTTTTCGTGTGACCAAAACCTAGGCATTTGGCGCACTGCACCAGGGGGGAGTGGTCAACCACCGATACCCGTTGGAGACCTATGTACATTTTACCTGCATCGATGAATCGTTTATGGATCTCCGGAGAGAGCTCCATAACGGGATGGCACTCGTGCGGGTTTCTCGTTCTCTTCCTGTAGCGCACTCTTATGGTGCTCTCCTTCATATCTATTCCCTGCAACAGATGTTTATTTTGCGCTATTATGTGTTCTACAATTTCTGGGTCGCTATGGTAGGAGAGCACGTTGTTGAGTTTGGCTAGCGGATTGTTTGGTTTTGGAGCCACAACTTTAAGGCATTTTGTTTTCTCTATTTTTTTTTTTTTTTTTTTTTATTAGAGTTAAGTCCTCCCTCGTACCGCAGCTGAGGACCACCTTTTGGTTTCTCGCCTTTCTGCCTTTTTGGTTTAGGTTAGGTTAAGTTTTTTTTTTTTTTTTTTTTTTTTTTAAATTCTTAGCCCCCGCAAGTTATGCGAGACTGTATTTACAAATTAGTTCCAATTACTCATTCATTCCAGTTCTCGCATTTATGCCTCTCGCACTTTCATTCCGCATACTTGTTCTTTCTTTTATCCTTCCTCATTCACACTGGCTTAAGGCTCTTACTTTTGATACTTATAATCTATTAACTCGGGGATAATGAGGGGGGAGAACAAGTGTATCTCTTTATTTCATTAGCGTTTTTATCTTACTTACATCTTATACAAATTGTTTTATATAAAGCTAATTTATATATTGCAATTTTGTTTACTTATAACTACGTTCCTAAATTTAATAACAAATTTTTGTATGTTATATTAAATATACAATTATATTTATTTAACATAATTTGCTTATGTCTTATTTCTATTATTTACTATTTTACATGTTTTAATACAGAATTTGAGGAACAAGTCTCTATCCTTTCTACTCATTAGCTCCGATAGCGCTTTTAACTCAATTTTAGCGTTCATCTCAAACTCGAGTTCCTGCTTCTCACGATCGTGGACAGGGCACTCCAGGAGGACGTGGAGGACAGACTCCGAACACGCAGGGTCGCAGATGCACAATGGACTCCCCTTACACTTGAAGCGATGCAAGTATTCGGAGAATCCACCGTGCCCCGTTAGGACCTGGGTGAGAAATCTATCCACCTTTATTTTTCGGATTATCTTGTGTGCGGCTATCGCGTCAGGGAAGAACACCCTGGTGACGCCAGCCATTTCGCCGCCACGATATCGCCGGTTCCATTCATCAAGCGATTGCATACGAATGCTCCGCTTGATGAATGAAACCGGGCAGCTGTCGTAGTCGAAAGCGCGCTTTAGCTTCTGCGCTGCCTCCTTGGCCAGATGGTCGGCACGCTCATTCCCCTCTAGTCCTGCATGAGCTTTGATCCAGAACAAGCTGACACGTTTTTCCCGGGCCAAAGCCCTCCGCAGATGTTCCCGCGCCTCGACGGCCAGGGGATGGAGGGCTCTCGGATTATCCAGCGTGAGCAGTGCCGACAAGGAATCAGAATAAATCCCGACTGATCCGGCCAAGTGGTCTGCGGCCATCCGCGCCGCTCGGCATATCGCCAAGAGTTCCGCCTGGTAGACCGTGCAGTAGGACGGCAAAGCAAGCTTGAGGGTTTTGGTTTCAGCGGCGCCGGTCCATACAGACAACGCCGCCCCCACTTTGCCCTCAATCTTGCTGCCGTCCGTAAATATGTTGAAATTATTCACGCAGTTCGCGTTAAATTGATCTTGGTCGACCAGGCACTTGAACTCCAGGTCGACATGACAGGCGGGGTGCGGAGACCGCAGGGCTGAGGTCATACGCTCCACCTCTCGATCCCCTATGACCCGCTGGGGCACCCCCCTCCGCGCCTCGTACAAGGTCGCTGCTTCGCGAACCCGGAGGTCGAGGGGGAGTATCCCAGCGAGCAACAGCGCGGAGTTCAGGGAGGTGGTTCGGTATGCCCTACACAGCTTCTGCGCGAAGCCCCGCTGGACCACGTTCAGCTGCTTGCGAATGCCTAGCTTGTCCACGGCCGGCGCCCAGACGGCAGCCGCATACAGTATCACAGGCTCAACCACCGCTCTGTAAATAGTGCGGATGACTTCGGGACGCAGACCCCAGCTGGCCTTAGCTGCTCGGGCCAGCTGGTGATAAAAGGCGAGTGCGCGCCTACAGACATTCGCAACGTGGGTGTTGAAAGTGAGTTTTCGGTCGATGACTACCCCCAGCAGCTTGATCTCGTTCGTCAGGACAATGTCCACCCCGCCCATACGAAGGCGCGGGGTGTCGTACTTCAGTTTGCGCGTCACAACCATAGCATTCGTTTTTTGGGGCGCGAACCGAAGTTTATTAGCTGCACCCCACGCCCTCACACGCCCGAGGGCGGCATTGGCCCGACGTTCGATCTCGAGGGCCGTCTCACCCTCGAACACCAACACCACATCGTCGGCGAACGCCTGCACGTAGTCGCCTTCGGCCTCCAACTCCCGAAGCAGTGGATCCAAGAGCAGGTTCCACAAAATCGGCCCGCCGATAGATCCCTGCACGCAGCCCTTCCCGGTGTCTCTTAAGTGCTCCTCCCCCAAGTATCTCACTCTGACGCGCCTGTCGCTCAGGTAACTGCCCAAGAGTCGCCGGATGTTATCGGGGCACTTTTCCTCAGCCAGTCTGACTCTGATCTTAGGCCACCATGCGTTGTCGAAGGCGCCCTCTATATCCAGTGAAACCAGAACAACAATCCTCCTCCTCTCCAGATTGTGTCTGATATGTTTCACCAGGGTATAGAGGGCGTCCTCGGTACTACGCTGGGGCATAAAGCCAAACTGGCGAGTACTAAGCTTGGGCACGAGATGGTATTGTAACCTGGCGACAAGCATTTTCTCCAGGATCTTCCCAAGCACCGGAAGGAGCCCGATTGGACGATAGGATTTTGGACTCGTGTAAGTGGCCTTTCCCGGCTTGCGGAGGAATATTACCGTTGCCTCCTTCCAAGGCCTAGGAAAATACCGGAGCTCGAGGCATTTGTTGAAGAGGCACAAAAAGAGGTCCGGGTCCGATTGGATCGCGTGCAGACATATGTCGGCAGTAAAACCGTCCGCACCCGGGGCCTTTTTCGGGTCAAAGGACCGACTAGCCAATTTCAACTCAATATGAGTAAAGGGAGGGTCAATTTGGCCCGAAGAAGTCTCGATGTCGGCCCGCTCGGCCAAGACCCTCACCCGGCGGTGCTCCTCGGAGTCATCCTCTTCAGAGTCCTCCGGGTAGAAGGTCTCAGCCATGAGCTGGGCCGAGCCCCTGGCATCTAGCCCCATATTGTTTACCACTAGCGGTGGATCAACGTCTCTTCTGGAGGTCCTGCCGAGGACTCTGTAGATCCCCCCCCACACTGTTTCCCCATTTTGGCGCTCGCAGAAGGCGACCCAGCTGCGCGTTTGTGCGTGCTTTGCCTCAGTCTCGTACCTCTCCTTCGCTTCCAGGTACTCTCTCACAACCTTGCGGCGTCTAACCGGCGCCGCACACCTGATCCTACCTTTCTTGGTGGCCACCTCGCGCTTGAGCACTGCTAACTCCTCGTTCCACCACGGCATCGAAAGGACCTCCTTATGTTTTATCCGGGGTATAATGTTTGTACATGTTTCGTCTATTCCTTTGTGTAACTGTATTATTGTTGAGTCTATTTGTGTTGGTGTCTGTATTTTTTGTATTTTTTCTACTGTAAATTGTTCTCGCGTTTTAATTAGACCCAGTTTCTCACGAAACTGGGCCCAATTTGCTTTTTTTTGTGTAAAATTTCCTTGTTGTGTGCCTAATAGTGTTCGTGTTTATGTGTTTTGTGTTTAATAAGAAGGTGATAGCGTTGTGGTCCGAGTTGGTCAGGTCTTCGCGAACGCGCCAGTCGTCCACCAAGCCAAGCAGGTCAGACGATGCAGCAGTTATATCAATATAACTGCTGTACCTTTCTCCGCCCCGGATAGCGTCGAAGGTGGGGGTTTCCCCTTGGTTCAGGAGGCAGAGACCGAGATCCTCCAAGAACCCGCGCAGTTCTTCGCCTCGGCGATCTGTCACGGGACTTCCCCACCAGACGCATTTTGCATTTGAGTCGCCCCCTATAACAATACTCCGACTTCCCGTCTCGCGCTGCACCCGGCGCAGATGTGCCAGGTACGAGTCCATCGGCAGGTTAGGCTCAAAGTAAAATGAGGCTAGGATAATCTCCCAGTCGCGAACTCGGATCCCAACCACGGAGATGTTGTTCGTGGTGAGTTTCGGGTACTGCGTGATGTGAAGGTCCGTGTCAAATACTATGATCGCGGCCTTAACAGTCCCACTTCCATCGTCCGCACTCTGGAAGACCCTGATCCCCTTCTGACTCTTCACGCGCCTTAGTCCGCCGACATATGGCTCCTGTACCAAAGCAATCCGCGTACGCAGGCTAGAGGCTTCGATCAGGAAGTCGGAATATGCCAGTTTACTGCGTTGGAGGTTCGCCTGGAGGATGTTAAGAGCCACTGTGTCCGCCGGCCTGCCCTTAGCAATATGCTATGGATGAGCGGGCGATGTCATATAAAAAAAACCCCTAATTCCTGACGTTGAGGCGCCCCCTTTTGGGGCCTTGCACGGCGTCAGGATGCTCGGTATCGAGCGGCTGAGGGGCATATCAGTCGTGAGTGGCCAACCCTGGGATACCGCCCGACCTCCCAGCGGTATTAGGGTTACCCAGGCACAGGGGGCACTGCCTGGGTGGACTATTTATTTCCCCCACACTCGTGGGATTTGTCATGGAAAAAAATGAAAAAACAAACACAAAGAAGAGGGATGACGTGGCAGGACCTGTCGTGGTCTTAGGTTAGGTTAGGTTAGGTTAGGTTAGGTTAGGTTAGGTCGGGGTGGCGTGGCCGGGAAACCTCCTCGAGTGCCCGGGCTGTCGCTGGTCTATTTGTCCCTGTGGATACGTTCGCAGGGAACGGTGGCTCAACGACAGATCCGGGACGGTGCACCCTGGGCAACAGTCAGCGACTTCTCTTCTCTTGGGAGATCTTGGTGGCTGTTGGCTAATATCCTGGCAAACCGAAGGTAGGAAGGCAGAGTCCAATTTGGTCTTTCGCCTTCCAGACAGTGGCGTTTCTCTGCGTGTCCCTCTGAAAGAGCAGAGGGCACAGTGGAGAGCAATGAAGGGAACGTAGGCGGGGCCCAATTGAGTGGGCTCTCGCATTCGAGACGGTGGGTTTCTCCGCGTGTCCCTCTGAATGATCAGAGGGCACAGCGGAGAAAGGAAATTAGTACAGACGGGTCCGTCCTAATTTAGGACCAGGACACCGTTGGAGCAGGTTGGGGCCACAGTCGAAAGGCTGTGGGGCGGGTGCCCAGTAACCCCGCTACCACACCGTAGCCCTTCGGGGGCGGGGGTCTTGCCTTCATTGGCCGGACCGCGAGGAGTCCACCTCTATAAAAAAAACCCTAATTCCTGACGTTGAGGCGCCCCCCTTTTGGGGCCTTGCACGGCGTCAGGATGCTCGGTATCGAGCGGCTGAGGGGCATATCAGTCGTGAGTGGCCAACCCTGGGATACCGCCCGACCTCCCAGCGGTATTAGGGTTACCCAGGCACAGGGGGCACTGCCTGGGTGGACTATCTATTTCCCCCATACTCGTGGGATTTTACATGGAAAATATTGAAATAAAAACAAATACAAAGAAGAGGGATGACGTGACAGGACCGGTCGTGGTCTTGTCACGAGGTAGGCGCGACAGTCGCGGACGATTCGCGCGCCCATACACGCCTGCTGGCGTGCGGGCAGAGAGTGACGTGGACGGGGCGGAGTCGGACTCTTCATTCATGTCCGTCGCGTCTCTGACGTCAACAGCGTCCGACCTCGACCGTTCACGGTCGAGAAAGAGGATCCGACCGAAGGAGTTGGCCGGCATTTCGGACTTGCCGAACCCGAAAAGGAGCCTGGTCGGGAGTGTGCGGTCTGGCGAGGACGGGGAAGCGTCGGTAGCGCCATTAGACACCAGGTCGAAGCGCAGCCTTCCGCGTCCGGAGGTACTCGCGAAGGAGATGCAGACCCAGCCAACGGCTCAACTCGGGGTCTGCATTGCCAATGACCTGGCAAACATAGAGATGATCGTGGACAAGTCCCGAAACCTGAAAGGCGGGGTCGTCCGCGAACTGCGCATGGCGGTACGGTCGGTCCAGGCCGCGACAGAGGTGCTGGCGCAGCGGTTGTCCGCCGATGCCAACGTGGAAAGGCTCGAGGGAGAAAACGCAGAGCTGCGCTCCCAAATCTCCGGCCTTAGCACCAAGGTGGACAAACTGACGGATGAGCTTGGTGCCCTCCGTCGGAAAGAGGTAGTCCCCAGGGCTCCGTCTACTCCTTTAATGGAGCAGATAGGAGCTCTGATTGAAAGCAAATTGGCTGCTTTCAAGGCGGAGATATTCCCAGACAGGGCCATAAGACCCCCTCTGGCGAAAACGGCGTGCCAAGGGGCCCCTGAGAAGCAGATGCCACCAAGGCAAAAGGGCAGGAAGGCCAATCGAGCGCAGGCACTGCCTCCGCCCGTGGCGCTACCGCCGGCGGTACCACCTCAGGCCCCGGAGTCCAGGACACCGGCTGCGGAGACTTGGGCGATGGTGGCAAGGAAGAAGGCGGCTTCTTCCAAGCCAAGACAGCCGGCACCGGCCCTGGCACCGGCCAAGAAGGGAAACGGGGCGAAGACACCTAATGTGCAGAAGCCGCCTAGACTCCCGACATCTGCGGCCATCACTGTCACCGTGCCGGAGGGTAGCACGACCTCCTATGCGGAAGTGATGGCTACAGCTAAGAGGAAAATAAAGCTGTCCGAACTGGGCATTGATACAGTTCGGCAGAAAAAGACGGTAACCGGCGGGTTACTCTTGGAGTTGTCTGGCCCCGACTGCGCCTTAAAGGCTGACAGCCTGGCCGGTCGGATGAGGGAAGCTCTCCAGGAGCTCAATATCAAAATAGCTCGCCCTGTGAAAATGGCTGAAGTGCGGGTGATGGATCTGGATGATGCCGTCACCCCACAGGAGGTGGCGTCTGCGGTTGCCGAGGCGGGCGGCTGCGCGTCGGATGACGTGAAGGTGGGCGAAATTCGTCGTTCGCCCACCTCCCTGGGATCGGTGTGGGTCCGATGCCCGGCCGCCGCGGTGCACAAGCTGGCACCAGCGAAACGCATCCGCGTAGAATGGGTGTCCTCAAGGGTCGAGGTGCTGGCAGCGCGGCCGTTGCAGTGCTACCGGTGCTTCGAAACGGGGCACGTCAGGAGGCAGTGCTCCAGCACTGTCGACCGGAGCACTAGGTGCTACACTTGCGGCGAGCCCGACCACAGGGCAAGCCAGTGCACTGCTCGGGTGCTGAAGTGCCCCCTCTGCTCGGACCTCGGTCGTCCTGCCGACCACAGGTTCGGCAGCAAAAAATGTGCCCCCCCAAAGGGCAGAAATAAACGGAGGGCCCCTGCTGCCGTTCAGGCGACAGAGGGCCAGACCGGGGCGGTAGCCAGTGGCTCAGGCTGTCGCCCGACGGAGGTGATGGACATCTCCTCTTCACCTCCCTAAAGGTGCTACAGGGCAACATAAACCACTGCCGCGATGCGCAGAACCTCCTACTGCAATCCATCGCGGAGTGGTCGGTTGCCCTGGCTGTCATTGCGGAGCCCTATAACGTCCCGGACCATCCTCGCTGGTTCGGCAGCGACGGGGCCTCTGTGGCGGTATATTGGGGAGGAGGTGAGGGAGAACCGCCCTGCACCTTACTTGAAAGGGGGCAGGGCTTTGTCGCAGTGGAGTGGGGCCGAATGGCCGTAGTGGGCTGCTATATATCTCCCAACACGTCCCTCGCCGACTACGAGGGGTACCTGGACAAGGTGGCGGACTGCGTTCGCAGATGCCTACCTCGCCCGACGATCGTCCTGGGGGACTTCAACGCTCATTCGAGAGCGTGGGGGAACCACAGGAGCGATCCCAAGGGAGAAACTCTAGAAGAGTGGGCGGCTGGACTGGACCTCCGGCTTTTGAACCGGGGGTCGGTAAGCACTTGTGTGCGGTGGCAGGGGGAGTCGATCGTGGACCTTACATGGGCGACCCCTTCTGTCATTGACACGGTGACGGGATGGAGGGTTGCAGAGGAGGTGGTCACACTTTCGGACCATCGCCACATCATCTTTGAAGTGGCTCTCCGTCCTCCCGACGGCGGCTCCAGCCGCCAAAATAGCAGCCCCCCGCGACGTTGGTCTCTCAAGCGGCTCGACAGAGATATGCTCGTCGCTGCCGCCAGCGTCGCGGCCTGGCCGGAGATGAACTCCGAAGAGGTCTTGCCCGACCCAGAAAGAGAGGCGACCTGGTTCCGGGGCACTATGACGTCGATCTGCGACGTCTCAATGCCCCGTGCCAGCATTTCCCGACGAAGAGCGGTGTACTGGTGGTCAGAGGAAATCGCGCGGACACGCGAGGCTTGCCTGCGGTCCCGACGACAGTACACCAGAGCCCGAAGAAGACGGCGAGCTACAGCCGAAGAGGTGGCCGGAGCCTACGAGGCATATCGAGCGGCTACGAAGGCGCTCCAAATCGCGATTGCGAATGCCAAGTCTCGATCCTGGAGCGAGCTCCTCGAGGGTCTGGACAGGGACCCATGGGGCCGACCGTACAAGACGGTGCTCGGCAAGTTGCGCCCGTGGGTCCCCCCGCTGACGGAGACCCTGGACCCGTCCCTGGTGGACAAAGTGGTAGGCACCCTCTTTCCGAGGGTCCAGGAGAGTCCCTCGGTTCCCCCGATACCTTCGGACTGGTCCGAGGAGCTGGGACTGACCGAACAGGAGCTGGATCGAGCTGTTAGCCGCTTGAGAGCTAGAAACACCGCACCGGGCCCCGACGGAATTCCAGGTCGCGCCTGGGTGTTGGCTCTGACTGCCCTGGGTGATAGGCTGAGGCGGCTGTTTAACAGCTGCCTCCGGACGGGCACATTTCCCATCGGCTGGAAAGAGAGTAGGCTGGTCCTCTTGAGGAAGGAAGGCAGGGCCGCAGATTCGCCTTCTGCATACCGACCCATATGCTTGCTGGACGAGGTGGGCAAACTGTTCGAAAGGACGCTTGCCGGCCGACTCAGCGAGCATCTGTCGCGCGTAGGTCCCGATCTTGCCGATGGCCAGTATGGCTTCCGGCGGGAGAGATCGACGGTGGACGCGATTCTCTGCGTCCGCTCCCTGTCGGAACAGACAGTGTCCCGTGGCGGGGTGGCGTTGGCAATAAGCCTCGACATTGTCAATGCGTTTAATTCCTTGCCATGGGACGCGATTAGGAGGGCACTCGTACACCATAACGTGCCCTCCTATCTGCAGGGCATTATCGGGGCATACCTGCGCGACAGGTACATCCAGTACGTGGGTCGGGATGGAACACTGCACCGGAGGGAGGTGCTCTGCGGGGTTCCGCAGGGGTCCGTCTTGGGTCCTCTTCTGTGGAATCTCGCATACGATGCGGTCCTGCGTATAGATCTACCCGCCGGAGTCAACGTCGTCTGTTACGCAGACGACACTCTCGTTTTGGCCGGCGGGGACAACTTTGAGGGGACCATCGAGCTCGCCGAGCTTGGGGTGGCAAGCGTCGTCGCTAAAATTCGCGAGTTGGGTCTTCGGATAGCGTCTCATAAAACCGAGGCGCTGTGGTTCCATAAACTACCGAGGACTAGGGAACCACCCAGCTCGTCGATCCGCGTAGGGGATACGCAAGTCCGAGTGGGTCAGTACGTGAAGTACCTCGGTCTCACCCTGGACGGTCGCTGGGGCTTCGAGGAGCACTTCGAACGCCAGGTTCCCCGGATCGAGAGGGTAGTGGGTGCCATGCACAGACTGCTGCCCAATCTCGGGGGACCGAGGGAGGAAGTTCGCCGCCTCTACGCGGGGGTCGTACGATCGATGGCCCTCTACGGGGCGCCTGTGTGGTCGAACAGGCTGTCGGGGGTCCGACGCTGCAGAGCCAAGTTCAATAGCCTGCAGCGGAAGATGGCCATCAGAATCGTGCGAGGATACCGTACGATATCCTTTGAGGCGGCAACAGTCCTGGCGCGTTTCCCGCCCCTGGACATCCTGGCGGATATGGACGCGGGGGTCTACCACCGAATCCGTGCCATCCGACGAGGCGGCGGGGACTCGGCAGCGATAACGCTCGAAGCGCTGAGGCGGCAGGAGCGACGGCACGCGTTCGAGGTGTGGCGCGAGCGGCTCCGAGAGGAGCGATGTATGCGCCAACGCGTTGTCGGCGCGATACTGCCATGCCTCGAGACCTGGCTGCGGAGGGAGGGGCGAGTCACGTTCAGGCTCACCCAGATGCTCACCGGACACGGTTGCTTCGGTGAGTATCTGAGCAGGCTCGGACGCGAGGCGACGGCGCAATGCCACCAATGCGGAGGGGACCGGGATTCCGCTCAGCACACGCTCGAGCAATGTCCAGCTTGGGACGCTGAGCGGCGGACCCTGGTCCACGAAATCGGGCAGGACCTGTCCCTGCCAGCACTAGTGTCGGCTATGCTGGCGGGGGAATCGGCGTGGAGGGCCGTGGCCTCCTTCTGCGAAACCGTCCTGGTTCAGAAGGAGGCCGCCGAGCGGGATCGGGAGAGGGCCGATCCTGCTCGGAGACGGAGGCGCCGGGGCGGCGGCGACAATCGCCCCGGCCCCTCAGCCCAGTAGTCTAGTGAACTACTGGAGTGACGGAGCCGCGGCCGCTCGGAGTGGGGGCTCCGTGCGTCCATTCATGCGGCCCCGTGAGAGAAGGACGGCAGCACCTTGTTGTGGACCGGTGCTGTCGTAGAACACTGCGAGGGTGTTGGGGGAGGCGCGTATGGTCTCCCCAGAGGATGGGTGAAGAACGGAGCACTGGAGGGGCACCGGTGTGTTCCGCCGGAGATCCCGGAGCCCCTCTACGCGTGCGTTGAGGAGGACCACCGAGGGGGTTTTAGTGGGTAGGAATCCCACATAACCCGGCCTTCCCCCCAGAAGGTCGGGTATCTTGAGAAGATTTCCCCCCCGTGACCAAAAAAAAAAAAAAAAAAAAAAGGTTAGGTTAGGTTAGGTTAGGTTAGGTTAGGTTAGGTTAGGTTGGGGTGGCGTGGCCGGGAAACCTCCTCGAGTGCCCGGGCTGTCGCTGGTCTATTTGTCCCTGTGGATACGTTCGCAGGGAACGGTGGCTCAACGACAGATCCGGGACGGTGCACCCTGGGCAACAGTCAGCGACTTCTCTTCTCTTGGGAGATCTTGGTGGCTGTTGGCTAATATCCTGGCAAACCGAAGGTAGGAAGGCAGAGTCCAATTTGGTCTTTCGCCTTCCAGACAGTGGCGTTTCTCTGCGTGTCCCTCTGAAAGAGCAGAGGGCACAGTGGAGAGCAATGAAGGGAACGTAGGCGGGGCCCAATTGAGTGGGCTCTCGCATTCGAGACGGTGGGTTTCTCCGCGTGTCCCTCTGAATGATCAGAGGGCACAGCGGAGAACGAGGAAATTAGTACAGACGGCTCCGTCCTAATTTAGGACCAGGACACCGTTGGAGCAGGTTGGGGCCACAGTCGAAAGGCTGTGGGGCGGGTGCCCAGTAACCCCGCTACCACACCGTAGCCCTTCGGGGGCGGGGGTCTTGCCTTCATTGGCCGGACCGCGAGGAGTCCACCTCTATAAAAAAACCCCTAATTCCTGACGCTGAGGCGCCCCCCTTTTGGGGCCTTGCACGGCGTCAGGATGCTCGGTATCGAGCGGCTGAGGGGCATATCAGTCGTGAGTGGCCAACCCTGGGATACCGCCCGACCTCCCAGCGGTATTAGGGTTACCCAGGCACAGGGGGCACTGCCTGGGTGGACTACATATTTCCCCCATACTCGTGGGATTTGTAATGAATAGAACTAATAAAAACCAAATCAGTGACGTTAGTGGGTCGGAGGCTTCGGCCGCCGACGCGGAGATGCGTCTGGGGTCAGAGACTGACTCCAGACATAGTGGGAAGGAGTCCCCAGTTTTGGGACGTCGGAGCCGGTTTTGGCTGGACCGCAAGCGGCCCCGTTCTATTATCAGTTCGGGTTCAGACTCCAGTCAGGAGTCCGCCCCGAATTCGAATTCGGGAAAAAAAAAAGGGGAGAAGGCGAAAAGAGGTAGGGGTCGTCCTCCCTCTACCGGGCAGTACGTGGGCTTGGCCAAGGCGAAGTCCGAATTCCTGTCCGCAAAGAGAGAGGAGTTGAGGCTCGCGGATGAGGAGGAGGTTGCCGCCATGGCGAAGAAGATTCGGCCCAAGAAGTCGACGGCGGGCGTGGTAGGACCGAGTTCGAGCTCGGACCCGACCAAGAAGGCGCTGGACTGCGTGGAGGTCATCAGGATGGTGGCCACAAAGTCCGGCAACCTGAAGGGCACCTTTGTGCGTGCCCTAAAGGACGCAGCGGGGTCGGTGGCGGAGTCCATTGAGGAGCTCAGCGCACAGACAGCATCCGAGGTGTCGGCTCGACAGCAGGCGAACATCGTCCGCCTAGAGGCCGAGATCTCGGACCTTCGGGCGCAACTCGAGCGGGTCACCGAGCGGCAGAGCGCCGCTCTCCCTGTGACTGAGCCTGTGGAGGTCCTCCCTCCACCGCAGACGCAGCGGCCATCCTCTTCCCCAATGGAAACGGAGGAGCTTCTCCGCACCTTCATGGTCCACGCGGGGACCATGATGAATGCGAGGTTGGAGGCGCTGGAGGATAGACTCCTCCCAGCCAAACGGGTCCGTCCAGCGTTAGCTGGCGACAGTAGGCTGCACAGGCCGTCGTCGACGGCCGGCCCTCGTCCCGACGGCGGCACGCAGCCTACGGATACCTCCAAACCCCAAAGGGGGAAGAAGGGGCAGACTACTGCCACGAAGCCGGCGGTGGCCGCTAAAAAGGCGGCACAGACCCCCCGGCAGCCCCGCGCGCTGCCGCCTCCACCGGAGTCCATGGACCAGCCCTGGACTACCGTGGTAAGAAGGGGTCGAAAGGGCAAGGCGTCTGGGGCGGAACCTGCAAAGACCGCCCCCGCCCCGCATAAGGTGAGGCTTCGCCCGCCTCGGTCGACGGCCGTGGTCATCACGCTGCAGCCGGGAGCCGAAGACCGCGGCCTGACCTACGGGAAGGCCCTCGCCGCGGCCCAGGGCAGCATCGACATCGCTGCCCTAGGAATACCGTCCCTGCGACTCAGGCAGGCGGCCACGGGGGCGCGCATGCTCCAGGTGCCGGGCTCTACGAGTGGCGATAAGGCGGACGTTCTCGCGCAGAAGCTGCGGGAACTTTTCAAGGCGGAGGACGTTCGGGTCTCCAGGCCTACGAAGTGCGCTGAGCTTCGCATCTCCGGCCTGGACATATCTCAACCCGCCGAAGATGTGAGAGCGGCCGTCGCACGTGTCGGCGGATGCCCAGAGGACGGCGTTCGGTCGGGCGAACTCAGAAGCGATCGGTCTGGCCTCGCCAGTGTTGTGGTGCGCTGTCCGGTTGCGGCGGCGAAGAAGGTCGCCGACAGCGGACGTCTGCTGGTGGGATGGGTCTCGGCTCAGGTTAGGCTGCTCGAGCCGAGACCCTTGCGCTGTTACCGGTGCCTGGAGATCGGGCACGTGCGAGTGCAGTGCGCCTCCGACGTGGACCGTAGCGAGCAATGCTACCGCTGCGGTCAAGCGGGCCACAAGGCGAGCTGCTGCTCGGCCCTCCCGCACTGTGCACTGTGCTCCGCAGCCAGTAGACCTGCGGATCACCGAATGGGCAGCAAGGCATGCACAGCCCCCCCATCAAAGAACAAAGGGGGGAAGAAAACTGCCTCCGCCGGAGCGAAAGGGCCGCCCGCACAATCGGGCGGTCCCCCGCAGCCCTCAGTGGCGATGGAGGAGGACGTACGGCCGCCAGTGTAAATGGCCCTCAACATAGTACAGGCGAACTTGAACCACTGCGCCAGAGCGCAGGACTTACTCCTGCAGACTATGGCGGAGTGGTCGACCCAGGTGGCCGCGGTCGCGGAGCCTTACTTCGTCCCCGACAATGAGAACTGGGCGGCGGCGAGTGACGGCTCCGTGGCCCTGTTCCGTCAGGGCTCCGCCGGCTCCCCGCCTTTCGTAAACGTAGCGAAGGGTCGTGGATGCGTCGCGGCCCTGCTGGGGGAGATCACGACCATAGGTGTCTACTTCTCCCCCAATAGAAACCTCTCCGATTTCGAGAGGTTTCTGGACGAGGTCGGGGCTCTCCTGGGCCGGAGTCGCCACCCCGCTCTGGTGATGGGTGATCTCAACGCCAAATCTGAGGCGTGGGGATCTCCCGTCACTGACGCGCGGGGTGCTGTGTTGGAGCAGTGGGCTGTGGCGGCGGGACTGTGCCTCCTCAACCGAGGGTCGGTCGACACGTGCGTGCGCCAACGGGGCGGGTCTATAGTGGACGTTACGTTCGCTAGCCCCGCACTGGCGCGCCGCGTCCACGACTGGGCGGTGTCGGAAGATGTGGAGACGCTGTCCGATCATCGGTACATAAAATTCAGCGTCCGCGGCACACTGTCAGCGGCACCGGTTCGGTCGTACCAGACCGGCGGCCCGCGTTGGGTGTTGAAGCGCCTCGACAAGGAGCTTCTGAAGGAGGCTTCCCTGGTTGAGACTTGGGGGGAGCCTTCGACCGATGGCGCTTCAAATGTGGACGAGGAGGCAGAGTCGCTGCGAGCGTCGTTGACGCGCATATGCGACGCGTCGATGCCTCGGACGGGGCCTCGGCCGCCGAGAGGACAGGTGTACTGGTGGTCTACCGAAATCGCCGACTTGCGCACGTCATGCGCGGCCGCGAGACGCCAGTACGCCAGGCAACGTCGGAGGAGACGGCGGGACGAAGCCGGCGAGGCGCTGCGATACGACGCGTACAGGAGCGCAAAGCGGGCTTTGAAGGCGGCCATCAGTCGGGCCAAGGCCGCGGCCAGACAGGAGTTGCTGGGGACTCTGGACCGTGATCCATGGGGACGGCCGTACCGCATGGTCAGGGGTAAGCTGCGCCCCCTTGCCTCCCCACTGACGCAGAGTCTCCAGCCCCAGCTGGTGAACAATGTGGTCGCGGCTCTGTTCCCGAACAGGCCGGAGCACACTCCTCCGACGATGGCGCCGATTGCGACCGAGGAGGACGAGGACGCTGCGGTGCCGGCGGTGTCCGAGGGGGAGCTGGGCGGGGCCGTGTTGAGGCTCCGCGCCAAGAACACGGCCCCTGGACCCGATGGAATACCCGGTCGCGCTTTGGTGTACGCCCTCGGGGCCTTGGGCTCCAGATTCAGGAGGCTACTCGACACCTGCCTCGAGCAGGGACGGTTTCCGCGACAATGGAAAACCGGTCGACTGGTTCTCCTGAGAAAGGACGGGCGTCCGGCGGACTCGCCCTCCGCGTACCGCCCCATCGTTCTGCTCGACGAGGCCGGCAAGCTCTTCGAGCGCGTAATTGCCGCACGCCTCGTCAAACACCTGGAGAGGGTGGGCCCCGACCTGGCCGACAGCCAGTTCGGTTTTAGACGGGGAAGGTCGACCGTCCACGCCATCCTGAGGGTGAAGGCCCTGGCGGAGGTTGCGGTCTCCCGGGGCGAGATCGTGTTGGCGGTGTCGCTCGACATCGCCAATGCGTTCAACAGCCTGCCCTGGAGTTGTATAGGAGAGGCGCTCAAATACCACCGAGTGCCCCGCTACCTCCGCCACACGATCCGGGCCTACCTGTCGGATCGGTACGTGTCGTACCCTGGCCGGGACGAGTGGTGCAGGCGCGAGATGTCGTGCGGTGTCCCGCAGGGGTCGGTCCTCGGGCCGCTCCTGTGGAACATCGGCTACGACTGGGTGCTGCGGGGCGGTAACCTTCGCGGCGTCGACGTGACCTGTTACGCCGACGACACGTTGGTGACGGCCCGCGGCAAGACGTACAGGGAGTGTCGCCTGCTCGCCACCGCCGGCGTGGCGCACGTAGTGGGTCGGATCCGCAGGCTAGGCCTCGAGGTGGCCCTCGGCAAGTCCGAGGCTCTGTGCTTCCACGGACCTCGCAGAGCGCCACCCGCGGGATCGGGCATCGTTGTGGGAGGTGTTCGCATCGGTATAGAGCCGACGATGCGATACCTGGGCCTGGTGCTGGACGGTCGATGGACCTTTGTGGCGCACTTCCGCCGCTTGGCGCCGAAACTGTTGAGCGCGGCGGCGGCTCTTGGGAGCCTGCTGCCAAATCTCGGGGGACCGGACGTGTCGTGTCGGCGTCTGTACGTCGGGGTCGTCCGCTCGATGGACCTGTACGGGGCGCCCGTTTGGGCGAGCGCCCTCAACAGACGCACAGTCGCCCACCTGCGCGCTCCGCAGAGGGCGATGGCGATCAGGGCGTGCCGAGGATACCGCACGGTGTCCTTCGCGGCGGCATGCGCGCTGGCGGCGTCCCTCCCCTGGGACCTGGACGCGGAGGTTCTTGCGTCGGTTCACTACTGGCGCGAGGAGGAGGAGTCGGAACGGGAACGAGTTCCGACGCCGAGAGAGGTGGAGGCGAAGCGCGCTGAGCTCCGCCGGGCCATGATCGAAGAGTGGCGACAGAGGCTGGGGTGTCCCGGCGCCGGAGCCAGGACGGTGGAGGCGGTCCGTCCGGTCTTAAACCAGTGGCTGGACAGACGACACGGAGTCCTGACCTTCCGGTCGACGCAGGTGCTCTCGGGACATGGCTGTTTCGGGAAGTACCTGCACAGGATCGGGAGGGAGCCGACCGCGGTGTGTCCACACTGCGACGGCTGCCCGGAGGAGACGGCCCAGCACACGCTGGAAGCGTGTCCGGCCTGGGAGGAGCAGCGCGCCTCTCTCGGCGCAGTAATAGGCAGCGACCTCTCCTTGCCAGCTGTAGTGAGAGCTATGGTCGGTGACGAGGGGTCGTGGAAAGCAGTGACGGCCTTCTGCGAGAATGTGATGCTCCAGAAGGAAGCGGCGGAGCGGGCCAGAGAGCAGGAGGCTACTGACCCGCTGCGCCGCAGGCGAACCGGGCGCAGAAGACGGGCTTACGCCCGCGATCTGCCCCCACAATAAAATGAGCCCGGCCGGCGAACGCGGGGAAGTTCGTCGACCAAACCATAAGGGCTCATAAGAAGAAATGGGCGCTCAGCTCGCGTGTTCCCGAGCGACGCCCACCCTCCAGGACCGGCAAACAAACCAGAGACCGGGGCCCGCACTAGCGGGCCGTCACAGCCGGGGTCGCGGACGAATGCTAACAGCGCACCCGTGACCCTGGCGCGAAGTGAGCAGACGGAACACCGTGGGGTTTTAGCCGGTAGGAGTCCGGCATAACCCTCCGCCTGTCCCCAGCGGAAGGGTATCCAATGAGGATTTCCCCACGTTAAAAAAAAAAAAAAAAAAAAAAAAAAGGTTAGGTTAGGTTAGGTTAGGTTAGGTTAGGTTAGGTTAGGTTAGGTTAGGTTAGGTTAGGTTAGGTTAGGTTAGGTTAGGTTAGGTTAGGTTAGGACGGCGTTCGGTCGGGCGAACTCAGAAGCGATCGGTCTGGCCTCGCCAGTGTTGTGGTGCGCTGTCCGGTTGCGGCGGCGAAGAAGGTCGCCGACAGCGGACGTCTGCTGGTGGGATGGGTCTCGGCTCAGGTTAGGCTGCTCGAGCCGAGACCCTTGCGCTGTTACCGGTGCCTGGAGATCGGGCACGTGCGAGTGCAGTGCGCCTCCGACGTGGACCGTAGCGAGCAATGCTACCGCTGCGGTCAAGCGGGCCACAAGGCGAGCTGCTGCTCGGCCCTCCCGCACTGTGCACTGTGCTCCGCAGCCAGTAGACCTGCGGATCACCGAATGGGCAGCAAGGCATGCACAGCCCCCCCATCAAAGAACAAAGGGGGGAAGAAAACTGCCTCCGCCGGAGCGAAAGGGCCGCCCGCACAATCGGGCGGTCCCCCGCAGCCCTCAGTGGCGATGGAGGAGGACGTACGGCCGCCAGTGTAAATGGCCCTCAACATAGTACAGGCGAACCTGAACCACTGCGCCAGAGCGCAGGACTTACTCCTGCAGACTATGGCGGAGTGGTCGACCCAGGTGGCCGTGGTCGCGGAGCCTTACTTCGTCCCCGACAATGAGAACTGGGCGGCGGCGAGTGACGGCTCCGTGGCCCTGTTCCGTCAGGGCTCCGCCGGCTCCCCGCCTTTCGTAAACGTAGCGAAGGGTCGTGGATGCGTCGCGGCCCTGCTGGGGGAGATCACGACCATAGGTGTCTACTTCTCCCCCAATAGAAGCCTCTCCGATTTCGAGAGGTTTCTGGACGAGGTCGGGGCTCTCCTGGGCCGGAGTCGCCACCCCGCTCTGGTGATGGGTGATCTCAACGCCAAATCAGGGGCGTGGGGATCTCCCGTCACTGACGCGCGGGGTGCTGTGTTGGAGCAGTGGGCTGTGGCGGCGGGACTGTGCCTCCTCAACCGAGGGTCGGTCGACACGTGCGTGCGCCAACGGGGCGGGTCTATAGTGGACGTTACGTTCGCTAGCCCCGCACTGGCGCGCCGCGTCCACGACTGGGCGGTGTCGGAAGATGTGGAGACGCTGTCCGATCATCGGTACATAAAATTCAGCGTCCCCACACTGTCAGCGGCACCGGTTCGGTCGTACCAGACCGGCGGCCCGCGTTGGGTGTTGAAGCGCCTCGACAAGGAGCGTCTGAAGGAGGCTTCCCTGGTTGAGACTTGGGGGGAGCCTTCGACCGATGGCGCTTCAAATGTGGACGAGGAGGCAGAGTCGCTGCGAGCGTCGTTGACGCGCATATGCGACGCGTCGATGCCTCGGACGGGGCCTCGGCCGCCGAGAGGACAGGTGTACTGGTGGTCTACCGAAATCGCCGAGTTGCGCACGTCATGCGCGGCCGCGAGACGCCAGTACGCTAGGCAACGTCGGAGGAGACGGCGGGACGAAGCCGGCGAGGCGCTGCGATACGACGCGTACAGGAGCGCAAAGCGGGCTTTGAAGGCGGCCATCAGTCGGGCCAAGGCCGCGGCCAGACAGGAGTTGCTGGGGACTCTGGACCGTGATCCATGGGGACGGCCGTACCGCATGGTCAGGGGTAAGCTGCGCCCCCTTGCCTCCCCACTGACGCAGAGTCTCCAGCCCCAGCTGGTGAACAATGTGGTCGCGGCTCTGTTCCCGAACAGGCCGGAGCACACTCCTCCGACGATGGCGCCGATTGCGACCGAGGAGGACGAGGACGCTGCGGTGCCGGCGGTGTCCGAGGGGGAGCTGGGCGGGGCCGTGTTGAGGCTCCGCGCCAAGAACACGGCCCCTGGACCCGATGGAATACCCGGTCGCGCTTTGGTGTACGCCCTCGGGGCCTTGGGCTCCAGATTCAGGAGGCTACTCGACACCTGCCTCGAGCAGGGACGGTTTCCGCGACAATGGAAAACCGGTCGACTGGTTCTCCTGAGAAAGGACGGGCGTCCGGCGGACTCGCCCTCCGCGTACCGCCCCATCGTTCTGCTCGACGAGGCCGGCAAGCTCTTCGAGCGCGTAATTGCCGCACGCCTCGTCAAACACCTGGAGAGGGTGGGCCCCGACCTGGCCGACAGCCAGTTCGGTTTTAGACGGGGAAGGTCGACCGTCCACGCCATCCTGAGGGTGAAGGCCCTGGCGGAGGTTGCGGTCTCCCGGGGCGAGATCGTGTTGGCGGTGTCGCTCGACATCGCCAATGCGTTCAACAGCCTGCCCTGGAGTTGTATAGGAGAGGCGCTCAAATACCACCGAGTGCCCCGCTACCTCCGCCACACGATCCGGGCCTACCTGTCGGATCGGTACGTGTCGTACCCTGGCCGGGACGAGTGGTGCAGGCGCGAGATGTCGTGCGGTGTCCCGCAGGGGTCGGTCCTCGGGCCGCTCCTGTGGAACATCGGCTACGACTGGGTGCTGCGGGGCGGTAACCTTCGCGGCGTCGACGTGACCTGTTACGCCGACGACACGTTGGTGACGGCCCGCGGCAAGACGTACAGGGAGTGTCGCCTGCTCGCCACCGCCGGCGTGGCGCACGTAGTGGGTCGGATCCGCAGGCTAGGCCTCGAGGTGGCCCTCGGCAAGTCCGAGGCTCTGTGCTTCCACGGACCTCGCAGAGCGCCACCCGCGGGATCGGGCATCGTTGTGGGAGGTGTTCGCATCGGTATAGAGCCGACGATGCGATACCTGGGCCTGGTGCTGGACGGTCGATGGACCTTTGTGGCGCACTTCCGCCGCTTGGCGCCGAAACTGTTGAGCGCGGCGGCGGCTCTTGGGAGCCTGCTGCCAAATCTCGGGGGACCGGACGTGTCGTGTCGGCGTCTGTACGTCGGGGTCGTCCGCTCGATGGCCCTGTACGGGGCGCCCGTTTGGGCGAGCGCCCTCAACAGACGCACAGTCGCCCACCTGCGCGCTCCGCAGAGGGCGATGGCGATCAGGGCGTGCCGAGGATACCGCACGGTGTCCTTCGCGGCGGCATGCGCGCTGGCGGCGTCCCTCCCCTGGGACCTGGACGCGGAGGTTCTCGCGTCGGTTCACTGCTGGCGCGAGGAGGAGGAGTCGGAACGGGAACGAGTTCCGACGCCGAGAGAGGTGGAGGCGAAGCGCGCTGAGCTCCGCCGGGCCATGATCGAAGAGTGGCGACAGAGGCTGGGGTGTCCCGGCGCCGGAGCCAGGACGGTGGAGGCGGTCCGTCCGGTCTTAAACCAGTGGCTGGACAGACGACACGGAGTCCTGACCTTCCGGTCGACGCAGGTGCTCTCGGGACATGGCTGTTTCGGGAAGTACCTGCACAGGATCGGGAGAGAGCCGACCGCGGTGTGTCCACACTGCGACGGCTGCCCGGAGGAGACGGCCCAGCACACGCTGGAAGCGTGTCCGGCCTGGGAGGAGCAGCGCGCCTCTCTCGGCGCAGTAATAGGCAGCGACCTCTCCTTGCCAGCTGTAGTGAGAGCTATGGTCGGTGACGAGGGGTCGTGGAAAGCAGTGACGACCTTCTGCGAGAATGTGATGCTCCAGAAGGAAGCGGCGGAGCGGGCCAGAGAGCAGGAGGCTACTGACCCGCTGCGCCGCAGGCGAACCGGGCGCAGAAGACGGGCTTACGCCCGCGATCTGCCCCCACAATAAAATGAGCCCGGCCGGTGAACGCGGGGAAGTTCGTCGACCAAACCATAAGGGCTCATAAGAAGAAATGGGCGCTCAGCTCGCGTGTTCCCGAGCGACGCCCACCCTCCAGGACCGGCAAACAAACCAGAGACCGGGGCCCGCACTAGCGGGCCGTCACAGCCGGGGTCGCGGACGAATGCTAACAGCGCACCCGTGACCCTGGCGCGAAGTGAGCAGACGGAACACCGTGGGGTTTTAGCCGGTAGGAGTCCGGCATAACCCTCCGCCTGTCCCCAGCGGAAGGGTATCCAATGAGGATTTCCCCACGTTAAAAAAAAAAAAAAAAAAAAAAAGGTTAGGTTAGGTTAGGTTAGGTTAGGTTAGGTTAGGTTAGGTTAGGTTAGGTTAGGTTAGGTTAGGTTAGGTTAGGTTAGGTTAGGTTAGGTTAGGTTAGGTTAGGTTAGGTTAGGTTAGGTTAGGTTAGGTTAGGTTAGGTTAGGTTAGGTTAGGTTAGGTTAGGTTAGGTTAGGTTGGGGTGGCGTGGCCGGGAAACCTCCTCGAGTGCCCGGGCTGTCGCTGGTCTATTTGTCCCTGTGGATACGTTCGCAGGGAACGGTGGCTCAACGACAGATCCGGGACGGTGCACCCTGGGCAACAGTCAGCGACTTCTCTTCTCTTGGGAGATCTTGGTGGCTGTTGGCTAATATCCTGGCAAACCGAAGGTAGGAAGGCAGAGTCCAATTTGGTCTTTCGCCTTCCAGACAGTGGCGTTTCTCTGCGTGTCCCTCTGAAAGAGCAGAGGGCACAGTGGAGAGCAATGAAGGGAACGTAGGCGGGGCCCAATTGAGTGGGATCTCGCATTCGAGACGGTGGGTTTCTCCGCGTGTCCCTCTGAATGATCAGAGGGCACAGCGGAGAACGAGGAAATTAGTACAGACGGGTCCGTCCTAATTTAGGACCAGGACACCGTTGGAGCAGGTTGGGGCCACAGTCGAAAGGCTGTGGGGCGGGTGCCCAGTAACCCCGCTACTACACCGTAGCCCTTCGGGGGCGGGCGTCTTGCCTTCATTGGCCGGACCGCGAGGAGTCCACCTCTATAAAAAAACCCCTAATTCCTGACGTTGAGGCGCCCCCCTTTTGGGGCCTTGCACGGCGTCAGGATGCTCGGTATCGAGCGGCTGAGGGGCATATCAGTCGTGAGTGGCCAACCCTGGGATACCGCCCGACCTCCCAGCGGTATTAGGGTTACCCAGGCACAGGGGGCACTGCCTGGATGGACTACATATTTCCCCCATACTCGTGGGATTTGTAATGAATAGAACTAATAAAAACCAAATCAGTGACGTTAGTGGGTCGGAGGCTTCGGCCGCCGACGCGGAGATGCGTCTGGGGTCAGAGACTGACTCCAGACATAGTGGGAAGGAGTCCCCAGTTTTGGGACGTCGGAGCCGGTTTTGGCTGGACCGCAAGCGGCCCCGTTCTATTATCAGTTCGGGTTCAGACTCCAGTCAGGAGTCCGCCCCGAATTCGAATTCGGGGAAAAAAAAAGGGGAGAAGGCGAAAAGAGGTAGGGGTCGTCCTCCCTCTACCGGGCAGTACGTGGGCTTGGCCAAGGCGAAGTCCGAATTCCTGTCCGCAAAGAGAGAGGAGTTGAGGCTCGCGGATGAGGAGGAGGTTGCCGCCATGGCGAAGAAGATTCGGCCCAAGAAGTCGACGGCGGGCGTGGTAGGACCGAGTTCGAGCTCGGACCCGACCAAGAAGGCGCTGGACTGCGTGGAGGTCATCAGGATGGTGGCCACAAAGTCCGGCAACCTGAAGGGCACCTTTGTGCGTGCCCTAAAGGACGCAGCGGGGTCGGTGGCGGAGTCCATTGAGGAGCTCAGCGCACAGACAGCATCCGAGGTGTCGGCTCGACAGCAGGCGAACATCGTCCGCCTAGAGGCCGAGATCTCGGACCTTCGGGCGCAACTCGAGCGGGTCACCGAGCGGCAGAGCGCCGCTCTCCCTGTGACTGAGCCTGTGGAGGTCCTCCCTCCACCGCAGACGCAGCGGCCATCCTCTTCCCCAATGGAAACGGAGGAGCTTCTCCGCACCTTCATGGTCCACGCGGGGACCATGATGAATGCGAGGTTGGAGGCGCTGGAGGATAGACTCCTCCCAGCCAAACGGGTCCGTCCAGCGTTAGCTGGCGACAGTAGGCCGCACAGGCCGTCGTCGACGGCCGGCCCTCGTCCCGACGGCGGCACGCAGCCTACGGATACCTCCAAACCCCAAAGGGGGAAGAAGGGGCAGACTACTGCCACGAAGCCGGCGGTGGCCGCTGAAAAGGCGGCACAGACCCCCCGGCAGCCCCGCGCGCTGCCGCCTCCACCGGAGTCCATGGACCAGCCCTGGACTACCGTGGTAAAAAGGGGTCGAAAGGGCAAGGCGTCTGGGGCGGAACCTGCAAAGACCGCCCCCGCCCCGCATAAGGTGAGGCTTCGCCCGCCTCGGTCGACGGCCGTGGTCATCACGCTGCAGCCGGGAGCCGAAGACCGCGGCCTGACCTACGGGAAGGCCCTCGCCGCGGCCCAGGGCAGCATCGACATCGCTGCCCTAGGAATACCGTCCCTGCGACTCAGGCAGGCGGCCACGGGGGCGCGCATGCTCCAGGTGCCGGGCTCTACGAGTGGCGATAAGGCGGACGTTCTCGCGCAGAAGCTGCGGGAACTTTTCAAGGCGGAGGACGTTCGGGTCTCCAGGCCTACGAAGTGCGCTGAGCTTCGCATCTCCGGCCTGGACATATCTCAACCCGCCGAAGATGTGAGAGCGGCCGTCGCACGTGTCGGCGGATGCCCAGAGGACGGCGTTCGGTCGGGCGAACTCAGAAGCGATCGGTCTGGCCTCGCCAGTGTTGTGGTGCGCTGTCCGGTTGCGGCGGCGAAGAAGGTCGCCGACAGCGGACGTCTGCTGGTGGGATGGGTCTCGGCTCAGGTTAGGCTGCTCGAGCCGAGACCCTTGCGCTGTTACCGGTGCCTGGAGATCGGGCACGTGCGAGTGCAGTGCGCCTCCGACGTGGACCGTAGCGAGCAATGCTACCGCTGCGGTCAAGCGGGCCACAAGGCGAGCTGCTGCTCGGCCCTCCCGCACTGTGCACTGTGCTCCGCAGCCAGTAGACCTGCGGATCACCGAATGGGCAGCAAGGCATGCACAGCCCCCCCACCAAAGAACAAAGGGGGGAAGAAAACTGCCTCCGCCGGAGCGAAAGGGCCGCCCGCACAATCGGGCGGTCCCCCGCAGCCCTCAGTGGCGATGGAGGAGGACGTACGGCCGCCAGTGTAAATGGCCCTCAACATAGTACAGGCGAACCTGAACCACTGCGCCAGAGCGCAGGACTTACTCCTGCAGACTATGGCGGAGTGGTCGACCCAGGTGGCCGCGGTCGCGGAGCCTTACTTCGTCCCCGACAATGAGAACTGGGCGGCGGCGAGTGACGGCTCCGTGGCCCTGTTCCGTCAGGGCTCCGCCGGCTCCCCGCCTTTCGTAAACGTAGCGAAGGGTCGTGGATGCGTCGCGGCCCTGCTGGGGGAGATCACGACCATAGGTGTCTACTTCTCCCCCAATAGAAACCTCTCCGATTTCGAGAGGTTTCTGGACGAGGTCGGGGCTCTCCTGGGCCGGAGTCGCCACCCCGCTCTGGTGATGGGTGATCTCAACGCCAAATCTGAGGCGTGGGGATCTCCCGTCACTGACGCGCGGGGTGCTGTGTTGGAGCAGTGGGCTGTGGCGGCGGGACTGTGCCTCCTCAACCGAGGGTCGGTCGACACGTGCGTGCGCCAACGGGGCGGGTCTATAGTGGACGTTACGTTCTCTAGCCCCGCACTGGCGCGCCGCGTCCACGACTGGGCGGTGTCGGAAGATGTGGAGACGCTGTCCGATCATCGGTACATAAAATTCAGCGTCCGCGGCACACTGTCAGCGGCACCGGTTCGGTCGTACCAGACCGGCGGCCCGCGTTGGGTGTTGAAGCGCCTCGACAAGGAGCGTCTGAAGGAGGCTTCCCTGGTTGAGACTTGGGGGGAGCCTTCGACCGATGGCGCTTCAAATGTGGACGAGGAGGCAGAGTCGCTGCGAGCGTCGTTGACGCGCATATGCGACGCGTCGATGCCTCGGACGGGGCCTCGGCCGCCGAGAGGACAGGTGTACTGGTGGTCTACCGAAATCGCCGAGTTGCGCACGTCATGCGCGGCCGCGAGACGCCAGTACGCTAGGCAACGTCGGAGGAGACGGCGGGACGAAGCCGGCGAGGCGCTGCGATACGACGCGTACAGGAGCGCAAAGCGGGCTTTGAAGGCGGCCATCAGTCGGGCCAAGGCCGCGGCCAGACAGGAGTTGCTGGGGACTCTGGACCGTGATCCATGGGGACGGCCGTACCGCATGGTCAGGGGTAAGCTGCGCCCCCTTGCCTCCCCACTGACGCAGAGTCTCCAGCCCCAGCTGGTGAACAATGTGGTCGCGGCTCTGTTCCCGAACAGGCCGGAGCACACTCCTCCGACGATGGCGCCGATTGCGACCGAGGAGGACGAGGACGCTGCGGTGCCGGCGGTGTCCGAGGGGGAGCTGGGCGGGGCCGTGTTGAGGCTCCGCGCCAAGAACACGGCCCCTGGACCCGATGGAATACCCGGTCGCGCTTTGGTGTACGCCCTCGGGGCCTTGGGCTCCAGATTCAGGAGGCTACTCGACACCTGCCTCGAGCAGGGACGGTTTCCGCGACAATGGAAAACCGGTCGACTGGTTCTCCTGAGAAAGGACGGGCGTCCGGCGGACTCGCCCTCCGCGTACCGCCCCATCGTTCTGCTCGACGAGGCCGGCAAGCTCTTCGAGCGCGTAATTGCCGCACGCCTCGTCAAACACCTGGAGAGGGTGGGCCCCGACCTGGCCGACAGCCAGTTCGGTTTTAGACGGGGAAGGTCGACCGTCCACGCCATCCTGAGGGTGAAGGCCCTGGCGGAGGTTGCGGTCTCCCGGGGCGAGATCGTGTTGGCGGTGTCGCTCGACATCGCCAATGCGTTCAACAGCCTGCCCTGGAGTTGTATAGGAGAGGCGCTCAAATACCACCGAGTGCCCCGCTACCTCCGCCACACGATCCGGGCCTACCTGTCGGATCGGTACGTGTCGTACCCTGGCCGGGACGAGTGGTGCAGGCGCGAGATGTCGTGCGGTGTCCCGCAGGGGTCGGTCCTCGGGCCGCTCCTGTGGAACATCGGCTACGACTGGGTGCTGCGGGGCGGTAACCTTCGCGGCGTCGACGTGACCTGTTACGCCGACGACACGTTGGTGACGGCCCGCGGCAAGACGTACAGGGAGTGTCGCCTGCTCGCCACCGCCGGCGTGGCGCACGTAGTGGGTCGGATCCGCAGGCTAGGCCTCGAGGTGGCCCTCGGCAAGTCCGAGGCTCTGTGCTTCCACGGACCTCGCAGAGCGCCACCCGCGGGATCGGGCATCGTTGTGGGAGGTGTTCGCATCGGTATAGAGCCGACGATGCGATACCTGGGCCTGGTGCTGGACGGTCGATGGACCTTTGTGGCGCACTTCCGCCGCTTGGCGCCGAAACTGTTGAGCGCGGCGGCGGCTCTTGGGAGCCTGCTGCCAAATCTCGGGGGACCGGACGTGTCGTGTCGGCGTCTGTACGTCGGGGTCGTCCGCTCGATGGCCCTGTACGGGGCGCCCGTTTGGGCGAGCGCCCTCAACAGACGCACAGTCGCCCACCTGCGCGCTCCGCAGAGGGCGATGGCGATCAGGGCGTGCCGAGGATACCGCACGGTGTCCTTCGCGGCGGCATGCGCGCTGGCGGCGTCCCTCCCCTGGGACCTG